>JAYESD010000008.1:45346020-46546020 GCA_036927565.1 Tuctoria greenei | reverse complement strand
TTCTTGCCATCTCTATGAGTGTTCGATTTTTTCTTTCGGCAACTCTATTTTGTTGTGGGGAGTACGGAGCTGAAAACTCGTGCTTTATGCCTTCTTAATCTAGGTACTCCTCCACTTGTGTGTTCTTGAACTCCGTGCCGTTGTCGCTTCGAATGTTCTTGATTGTCAATGAAAATACGTTTTGAGCTCGCTTGAAGAACTTCTTGAGTATTCCTTGTGTTTCTGACTTATCATGCAAAAAGAAAACCCAAGTGAAGCGAGAAAAGTCATCAACAACTACTAAACCATATTTGTTAACGCCGATGCTTATGTAAGCAATTGGACCAAATAAGTCCATGTGAAGTAGCTCGAGCGGTCTTGTTGTAGTCATGACGTTCTTCACGGGATGAGGTGCTCCAACTTGCTTCCCGGCTTGGCACACGCTACAAGGCCTGTCTTTCTCAAAAACAACATCCTTCAAACCTCGGATGTGATTGCCCTTGAGGAGTTTTTGAAGGTTCCTCATACCAACATGCGCTGGCCGTCTATGCCACAACCAACCCATGTTGGTTTTTGCTATCAAGCATATGTCAAGTTCAGCTTTATCCTTGTTGAAGTCAACAAGATAAAGCTTTCCCTTCAACATACCCTTGAATGCAATGGAACCATCACTCCTCCTCGAGACGGTCACACCCTCATTAGTGAACAAGCAATTATAACCTTTGTCACATAATTGAGATATGGACAACAGGTTATAATCTAAGGATTCAACATGTAATGAGAAAGTGTGTGTTTAGATGATATGTCAATTTTACCGGTACCGAACACCTTTCATTGGCTATTATCTCCAAAATAAATGCCCTCATTTGGATCCTCATTTTCTTCATATTCCACAAACATTCTTCTTTCTCCGGTCATATGGTTGGTGCAACCACTGTTTAGCACCCATTTAGATCCACCGGAGGAATAAGCCTGCAAAAACAAATTATGCTTTGGTTTTAGGTACCCAAGCTTGCTTGGGTCCTTGGAGGTTAGTTACAAGACATTTGGGCACCCACACATGAGACTTGGTGTTCTCATGGCGTGGCCCAACATAATGAGCATAAACTTTGCCAAAATTATTTCTCATTAAGACATATGAGGCATCGAAAGTTCTAAATAATAACTGTTGTTGTTTATATACAGGACTAGTCTGGGAGGCGGGACTTGTCCGGAGTACCGGACTTGTACGGACCTTCACCGGACTAGTCCAACGGTCATGCATTTTGTACTTATTAATTTTTGACTTTTCAGTTTGGAAGGCTCCTCCCTTTACAAAGACATTGCTATCCCTGTTATTCTTATGGCTTCTAGCTTGTTGCTTTTCACCATGAGAGTAACCAATGCCATATTTGAAATTTGGAGGTCTTGTGACCAAGTATGCACTACGTGCATATTTGATCTTCTCCTTGTCAAATATGCCACTTTGGGCAGGATGCTTATCCTTTGTAGAGGTTGGCTTGTCTTTCAAACTGGTGCCAACATTATTACATGTACAAGTAGAAGCAACTTCAGTTTTAATGGGTTGAGAAGGTGAACTTGAGGAGGATGAAGGGTCACCTTGCTTGAGTGACTCAACTTGCACTTCAAGGATCTTGTTAACCTTGATTAGGTTAGCAAGTTCTTCCTTGATTGCAGCATTTGAGTCGTTTAACTCCAAGTAAGCTTCCTTGCTTGAAGCTAACTCAACCTCTAGTGACTTGCTTCGCTCCTTTTCAAGCTCTAGAAATTTGTCAAGTTCGACATGTTCTTCCTTTTGGGAGATAATCATGTACTCTTGACGATGTATCAACCTCTCCTTCTCAACAAGTTGATCAAGTAAAAATTTCATTTTTGTGGTAGTTTTCCTATCTAATCCAATAAGCATGTCCTCATTATCACTATTGATTTCATCATCGCTAGAATTGGAATGCACAGAAGGGGGTTTGGTGTTTACCTTTCATTTACCTTCCTTTGCCATGAGGCAAGTGCCATTTCCCTTCCATGCGCCGAGTGTACGGAAGAGAGTAGACTTCTTGGATGTCTTTTCGACGGCTATGCTAGCCATCTCTTCTTCCTCGGATGATGATGACTCATCATTTGAGTCCCACTCTTTCCCTATGTGCACTTGTTCGGATTGTTTCTTCTTCTTGAAGAATTTCTTGGGTTGAGGCTTGGCTTCTTTGGTCTTCTTCTTGTTTTCTTCAATCTTCACTTTCCCTTTGGAAAGTGTCTTCTTTCTTAGGAGCGCCTTTAGTTCTAGCATCTCCTCATCGTCGTCCTCGAAGTCTTGAATGGATTCGAGGAGCTTCTCCACCTTTTGGTTCTTGTCATCATCAACCTTTTCTTGGTTGTTGCTCTTGTGGATGTCCTTCATGTCTGACATGATCTCTTCAAGCGGTTAGTCTCTTTCTTGAAGAACCTGCTCTAATACCAACTGAATGTGGCCTAGAGGGGGGGGGGTGAATAGGCCTTTTGAATTTTTGTTGAACCTGCAACACTTAACAACCAGATCAAAACTTGAGATATCAGACTAGTCCGATAAAGTGCGGACTAGTCCGGTGTGTATGGACTAGGTTGATCAAGTTTGATCTATTAAGTTTGATTCTAGGGTGTAGCAGCGGAAATATACTTGTAATTTATGTGTTGCAAGATTATGTACTAGGGTATATCATAAGTCAATCTTAAATTTGATGTTTCAACATAAAGTGAGCAAGATTAATTGAAACCCTAGATTGATATGATGTAAAGAACGATGAACAAAAAGCAAGAACACAAGAGATTTATCTCGTGGTTCGGTTCCCACAGAGGCAACCTACATCCACGTTGAGGAGTCCACAAAAGGACCAGGTCTTCTCCAACCCTACCCTCGTCGGATCGCCACCAAGGCCAATCCTCTTCCACTTATCACAAAGGGGTGAATAACCGAATTCAAGGGGCCTTTCCACATGTTGAGGGCTCCCCTAGATTACAACAAGAAACACCACCAAGAACACACTCAAAAGATTACAATTAAAATCACAGGAGTGTGTTAGAGAATCAAACCAAGAGCTCAATGAGTGTTGAACGTGTCTCTCCAATGATCTAGAGTGTATCCTCAAGGGATTGAACTTTGTTGCACTTAATTTCGTGGAGAGATGTGTTTTTGAGGCTCTTGGGAGGTTTGACGGCACTAGGGTTCGAGAGAGATTAAAGTTGGGCTGTGCACCTCTATTTATATGGGGTTTCTAGAAGTGACCGTTAGGGTTTAGAAAGATCGGACTAGTCCGTGTTGGACACCGGACTAGTCCGGTGTGCTGTGTGTAGCAAACTCTAAGTGTCCCGAAATATTGGGCTAGTCCGGCTAGGAGCGGACTTGTCCGATTTCGCTTCTGGAAATCTTCGGACTAGTCCGATGAACATCGAACTTGTCCGGACAGTGAAACCCTAAGTGGTTATGAGGATAAGTCCACACTTGGTGGACTTGTCCGATTTAGGTCAAAGAGTTTTTTGGACTAGTCCGTGCTAATATCGGACTTGTCTGATGGACATCAGAAAAATATCGGACTAGTTCGGTGTGTGATCGGACTTGTCCGATTTTGTGTGACTTGTGAAGTGTTTTGAGGACTAGTCCGCACTGGGGAGGACTAGTCCGATTCTAGTTAGAGAGATATCAGACTAGTCCGATGGATATCGAACTTGTCCGATCTTGTGCAAAGGGGATATCGGACTAGTCCGGTGTCAGTCGGACTAGTCCGGTCCTGTATAAATTTGTGCAATGTGTGTTTTTATTTGTGATTGAGCTCTTGAGTTGTGTTTCCTTAACACACTCCATGCACAATGATCTACTATTCCTCTTCATTGAGCTCATTTCCACTTTGCTCCTCATTCTTCCTTCTTTTTGGCACTTTGCTTATTTTCACATTAAAACCTGTGCTCATCTCAACAAAGTAGTTAGGATCTCATTTGCTTATCATAAATCATCCAAAACCCACAAGGGATTCCTAGATGCACTTTCACCAACGTAGGTTATTCCATTCTCCTTCAACATTTGTTAATTTAAAGAATATCAATATTTTCAGGATCCAAGGGAATATAAGAGACGTGTTCGGTAGCAAGCTGGACGGTACAATTTAGATTGATCGATGGGACCTTTAGAAATAAGTTAAGATTCAAAATTAGTTTAGAGGGCACGCAATGTATGAACTATGAAATTCATTAAGTTGCAAATTATCTCTGAATTGCAATGTCATTGCGTTTGTTTATCCCTGAATTCCAATTAATCCATTAATTGCAATGTCATTGCGTTTGCTTATCCCTGCAACGGACGCTCACGATTTCGTGCGAGTGGCAATAGGGGAAGAGTGCATGAGAGACGAACTTAAGAAAGGCGCGTCTCAAATAACTGAGATCTGGCAAAAGGAATACGCGCCTTACTCGAGCTCGTCTCCGATTTGTTTCGAAGATCTTTTGTCCCACCTCGGAAAGTTGAGCACGCTGTAACGATTGTATAATACATTGCGCACAGTTGCTACGCCGGAATGTTCTGGATGTTGTTCTTGGCTTCAACAAACTGTGGCGTATCTAGGACACTCCAGCGCCCTCGGGGCCACAAATTAATGCGAGACGCGCCTTGTGTTGGCGCATGTTCGATTTACTACCCTGATGATAAAGATTCTAATGCGAGACGTGCGTTATATACATGCGTCTCCAAGTTTTATTTTAACTCTCGTGCGCTCTATGGTGAAAAGTTTTGTCCATCGCGCGCTCTCTCCCAACATTTGGTGAAAATATTTATCTATCGCGCGCTCTCTCGACCTATAAACCATAGATCTTGAGCACGCCGCCGTCGTCGACCCTGACCTTCGCGTCATCAGAGAGTTAAGCACGCTGGAGCACGCCGCCTCGTCCCCTGTCTCCGGAGCATGCCGTCACCGTCCCTCTTTCTCAAATCGATCTTCATTATTGTCGCGCTGCCGCCATCAACCCCTACCCCGCTGTCAACCCCGACCTTCGTCATCATAAAGTTGAGCACGCTGGAGCATGCCACCTCGTTCCCTGTCCATGGAGCACGCCGCCGCCTTGATCCTGACCTCGGTAATTGGTATGAGCACACCGCCACCTTCACATAAGTAGAAATTATTCCTATCCCGGGAGCACGCCCACCTGCTGCATCAGAGAGTTGAGGAACCGCCGCTCCGGCGCCTCCGCTAGCTCGTCCCGGAGCACGCTGCCGCGTCCCTTGTCCCCGGAGCACTCCGCCGCTCGACGCTGTCCTCAGAGCGTGCATTCTAGTGATTTTAATGAATTTGAGGATGTCCAATGAAGACTCATTGTTAATGAAGTCATCGACCCAAAGAGATAATTTTCATTACGGTATACATTCATCTTCCTTGTTTATGTCCAATGCAAAAGTAATGTATTTGTTTTGACTATCAATGTATATAATGAATTCTGTTTCGCAAACCCTTAAAACTGCAGGAACTGTGGTTAACACTAGCATTTTCCATCCCAGTGAGTTTGATTTCTACCTGGAATCAAGGTACCTATGTTTGAATCAGGCTATAAATGCATCAGTAGAATGTAAATTGTTTGTTTTTTCAGGGGACAAGCACACCAGCTCACTACCATGTCCTTTACTATGAGAATAATTTCTCTGCTGATGCTTTGCAGATGCTCACCAACTGTCCGTGCTACAAGTAAGCTCGGTTCTCCATTCACTAACTGATATTTGCTACCTTATGTGACTGGTTAAATGAATGTGACTGCAATTTGATCATGTTTTATATAATTTCAGTGATTTTATTGAATTTGAGGCTGTCCCAGTCGAAGTATTAGAGGCTATGAAGGCTCATCGTTAATGAAGTCATTGATCGGGATAATTTTCATTACGGTACACAAGATTAAATGATGACAGTTATGATATATGTAATTAGTTACATTGTAATTGGGATGAACAATCTTTGTTGTGTAATTAGTATACTTGATAACCATGATTGACAATTTGGTAATATTTGATTGGTGAATATAATTTAACGAGTGATCATTTTGGCTATACATATGTTCATGAACAGTATTGTTGCTGACACTAGTAATACGACTGCCAAATCCTGGCTAGCTCCTAATAGTAGACTCTGCCTGTAAATAATCCGCGATGAGTTGTAGCAGAGAGTGTCTCGAATAACCTACATAAAGAAGACAAGCTTCCATATAGCCCGTCTCACATAAGTTAATAAATCCGCGATGCGCTACAATATAGAACGTTTCAGATCAATCATTATATCTGAGACGTGCTTTGTAAGGGTCTGTCACGCATGTATGCTGATAGGCGACGAACGCCAGCGGCGTCTCCAATGGCCCCGTAAAGGTCGTCTGTTATGACACAGAGAAAAGAGACGCACTTCTTTTGAGCGTGTCTCGCACATAGTTTGATCGACGACACGCCTTGAGCCCGTCTCTGATGCCACCTTAATACGAGACGCGATGACAGAGACGCACATATTGTTCGTCTCCCTTCTTTGTTCGGGACCGTCTCGTATGAGCCTTTCCTACGTAGTGTTTGTCCGTGAGAGAATTGCAAGTGGATAGTTGAAGATACAATTGGTGCATTCAAGTGACCAGGTGGCAGATAGATTTACAAAGGTATTGCCAACAAGAAAGTTGGGAGAATTCAAACATAATCTCAACTTAATAAAGTTGTGATTAAGGGGGGCTGTTAGATATAGCAGAAAATATATTAGATATAGGAGTGTATTATGTACCATAATCGTTTAGATCTCTTGCTACTCAGTTGTAACTAAATCAAACTTTCTCGTAAACTACAGGACCGGTTGTTAGTCTCCTCTATAAATAAAATTGCTACTCGAGAAAAGCATTCAACGCTTCCCAAATTACCAGATTCAATACTCAGTTCACGGAACTCCTGTTCTAGACGCCCAAGCACGTGACCAGTCTCAGGAAGCGGTGCTTGTCATGAACCCGCTGGACCAAAGCCAGCCGTACGTGCCGGCGCTGGCACCGCCGTTTGATGACATCGAAGCGAACCTCCTGCTGAGGTTTCCAGCGTGGCAGGGGAACACACAACACAGAGCCGAGACGCGTGCGGGAATCGGTATGAATCAGATCCAGCCGAGGAAAACCCGAGTGCGTGAGCCGAAGGGAAGCCGGATCGTCAAACGTGCACGTAATCAAGCGAGCCGGATGGCGACTGGCGGCCGGAAGCGTTTGGATGCCATGCGATTCGTGAGTGACCACGTGGCAATCATCTACACGGGTATGCACGAGCACGACTGTGCATCATGCAGAGAATTTGGTTCCGAAATCCACTGGTGGGCAGGCAGGCTGGCCGGGGGTGTTGTAATTTTGGCGCTTTTGTCCCGGCGCCGGTGAGAGAGACGAAGGTAGAATACAGTAAGCAGCAGAGGAGCTGCTGCACAGAAGAATCTTCTATTCGTGATGAGCGAACAACACGGCCGCTTGCATCTCATGGTACACATTCCTCCTGCAGGTTTGGCTGGCCCGGTAAAAACAAGCAAGCGAACAAACCAAGTTACAAGAGCTGTGTGTTTTCAGTTAACTGCAGAGATTGGAGGGGTGTGGAAGAAGAGCCTCCTCTTGTCCGTCACTGCAACAACCTCGCAGTCGTCACATGCCGGCATGCATGTGGATGCCATGGTTGGTTGGAATGGGGTGGAAGTTGCGTGCATGGTGGGCGAGCGACTGGTCCATCGTCCCTGGAAAGGGAGAGAAACAAGGGGAGGCCGCTCGCTCGGTTCACATGGCCTGTTAGAATTTTTTTATTAATATACCTTTTAAAAAAAATTAATGTAAATAATTCACGGGATGATGTGGCTCCTACGAAATGCACATTTCGTGCATGCCACATCAGATATATAGTGCATGCCACCGTGGAACAAATGCTTGCCACGGAGAAACAAACAGACATGTACGAATTTCGTATGTGCCTCATACAACGTGCACAGTACTGTTGTACGCGGCACTTACAAAATTCGTATGTCCTTTTTTCTCTGCGCTTGATGAATTTTACACATAAATTTATGAAAAATTTAGAGACCGATTTGCTAGAAATTTCCAAAGTATAAAATGGAGCATACATTGTGAAGTTTTGAATTCAATTAAGTTCCTATATGTTTACTATGTAGAAACAAGAGTAATTGATTGTGTTATTAAGTAATACGATCACATTTCTGCACATTTGCAAAATGTATTTAGTTTTTGGTTATTTGTTTAGAAACACTTGGACTTAGAATTGGTAGAAACGTTCATAAAAGTTATTGTTATGTAAGTTTTGTTGAGTCCAAAAAAGAAGTTATCAATATATTTTATGGGAGTTTATTGGGAGCTACGGATTTTCTAAAATCATATAGCGATAACAATTGCATAGTTCCGAAAATTAAAGAAATAATTGTACTAAAATTTAAAAGCTCAGCGACGGTTACATAAAGTGAAATTACATAGTTCCAAAAATATGTGCATGTTGTTTGCCACTCTATTACTACGGTACATGAGGCAAAACACACGTATACATATTTTTCGCAGAAAACATAAAATAGCTAATACAAATGGCGTATGTACGACACACTTAAGTTGTGTCGATCTAATCCTAACATACCTTAGTTGAATTGAACGTCGAACATAGTTTACCCAAGTTGCTACTGAGTGCAACGGGACTATTTTCCCTTACGCAAAGCAATCGGATCGGCTTTCCTTGCGCGACGAGCTCTCTCGCGCATGCGCTCTCGCTCAGCCTCTCGTGCCTGTGCTGCGATGCGTTCCTCCTCTGTAGCCTTGCGATCACACTCTGTGAACCATTGTCAAATTTCTTCTTGTCTCTTGCGACGATGCTCCTCCTGTTCAGCTCTATTCCTCCTCTCTTACTTTAATCTTTCATCCCACTTTATTTCTTCTTTGAACTTCTATGCTGCAAGTCGAGCTTTTCACTGAATGTACCCGACATCTTCTGCCAATTGTTCGTGGTCGATGTAGTTCCTGAAGTCGCAAAGAGGTGGTGGTGACTGCACAAGTTTTTGTACAAAAGGTTAGAATGTATAGCATTCATAAAAACAAAAATAATATTGCATATTACCTGTTTTCTACCATATGGAAGAAATGGGCATGTCCTGTGAGGAGAATCATACTTGTAGTTGCTGCACATCCAAAGTCGGCAACCATAAGAGTCACCAAGTCAAAGATTTGTAACAAACGTACAGTCAGTGCCACATAAACACATTAGATGATTTAATCCCTCCGGGATTGGAACATGTTCTTTATTCGTGGGTGGTGAGAACTCGTCCATGGTACTAAGGTATATTGAATGATTGTGGTGAGTATGTGTTGAAGCTGGTAGCGGACTGAGTGTTATATAGACGAACGAATGATGGTGTATGGACTTAGTGTAGTAGAAATTTCATCCCTCATATGGATAAGTGTGAACTGACATTTCACGTGATCTGACATGGAGCAGTGCAATTTCGTTCTTCTCTTGTACGAGATTCGCCTTACATGGAGCAGTGCAATGTCATGAATTCCGTGTACGAGATTTGCCTGATATGGAGCAATGCAATATCGTGAATTTCGTGTACGAGATTCACCTGACATGGACCTGTTGATGTTGTGGATAAGTTTCACATGAGTTTTTGTCGTATTTTATGTGGATAAGATTCGTCTCACAAGTCGGAAAGTAGTGTGGCGAGTCACAAAGTAGGAAGACGAAAAACTAATTTTAACATACTTTTCATTTGAAACATACTTGTGATACATGAGAAACATACTTCTGATACATGTGAAACATATTTTGCTATTTCGTTACTAATTGTGATGCGGACAATTGACATGTTATTGCAAACGCCGTTTTCATCCTCATCATTCGCCTGACTTGTACCAGGATAAAGTTCTATTTGTTAAAATTCCATTTCAGCTAGTTCACCCACCAAATCTTGATTGCGATGTTGTACATGTTTAATTTACTCTCGAGTAGCCTTAATAGAGGTAGTGAAAGTGCATCAAGGATCCCCGTGAGTTTTGGATGATTGATGACGACAATTAAGTAACTAATGAGCTCAGTGATCTTAAGCACAGGTGTGGACTCAAGCGGAAACACAAACCCTCAAAAAGGAAAAGGATAAAAACGGCAATGTTGACTCGAAAAGAAGAAACTAGGGTTTCTAGCGTGTCGAGTGTAGACTAGCCAAATAAGTGTGAGGATGTGTGTGTAAAGTGCACAGAGATCAAGTTGGGAGCTCAAAGCGGCTTAGAGAGCAAAACCTAATGAGAGAAGAGAGTTGGAAGTAGTCTGGCAGGAGTGGCCGGACTAGTCTGTGCAGGTGGCCGGACTTGTCCGCTCCTGGCCGGCCAAGTCCGTTTTCAGCCGGACCAGAAGGGTCTGACTGAGTTCAGACTAGTCCGTAGTGGGACGGACTAGTCCGTGTAGTCATGGAGTGGGTTTTGGGGACTAAGTCCCAAAACCACGGACTTGTCCGTTTTAGTCCGGACCAAGAGGTCCTGACTGAGATCGTACTAGTCCGCCCTGGGGGCCGGACTAGTCTGGGTTTGGAGAGAAGTGGAGTCTCAGCGACTAAGTCTGGGTAGGCCGGACTAGTCCGCCCTGGGGGCCAGACTAGTCCGTGGTCTCCAGACTAGTCTGTTTTCACACGGAATAAAAGGTTCTGTGTGAGATCGGACTAGTCTGGTTGTGACCGGACTAGTCTGTTTTGAAGTTACCGTTTGAATTTGAAGTTTGGCAGGTAGTGTGACGATTGTCGCGCAATGCGACAGTTGTCAGGGACGTCAGTGGTCCTAAAGGCCAGACTAGTCTGGGCCCTAGTGCGGACTAGTCCGCCCATCTACTGAAGTCAGCAGTATGGGCTGGGAACCTCTATAAATAGATGACCCCTGGGTTCATTTGAACCATTCCTTGAGAAAGTTGAAACCCTAGCACCGCCACAGCAAACCTTGAGCCTCCAAAAGCCTCCATCTTGCCTACCTTCCCTCTAAAACTAATTCTTGTGTGTATTAGGGTTTGGTGAGGTGAAGAAGAGGAAGAATACCGCTCTAGGCTCTTAGTTTGATCTCTTGCACTTGTGAATCTTTGTGATCTGTGGCTTGAGTTGATCTTTGTGATTTGTGATTGTATTTGTGGTGGGAGCCTCAGATTGTGAGAAGCCCCAACGAATATTGTATTCACCCCTTTGTGATAGTGGAGAACCAAGTTAGGCCCTTGTGGTAAACTTGGTGAGGGAAGGGTTGTTGAACCCGGTCCTTTGTGGACTCCTCAACGGGGACGTAGATTCCTTCGTGGGATCGAACCTCGGGATAAAATTCTTGTGTCCCTTGTGTTCTTTACTTTCACTTATCGCACATTGCTTCTAGGGTTAGCTTTACCGTATTTGTTCATCACTCTTGTTTCATTGTGATCCTTAGTCTCATACTTGTTCTATAACTTGTTAAGGTTCACTAAGTTATTCCAACATACTTGGCATTACAAGAATCGAACTAAAACTTGTTAGAAACACTTTTTAGGCTTTCCCTGCAGGAGGACCGGACTAGTACACCCTTGACCGGACTAGTTCGCCCCCTGAGTACTAATCTCGTTTTATTAAGTCATTTCAGGTCGATTAGCATATTCACCCCCTCTCTAGGAAACTTTCAATTGGTATCAAAGCAGGACTCTTCCAAAGAGTCTAACAACTCGGAGAGAAGATGGCCGGAGTGGGGTATGACGAGGTCTCGACAAATGAGATCCAAGCAACACAAGAGGAGGTGCTTGTCTACCAAGACAAGTCGACGGATGATGAAGAGACTCGCCAGCTCAAGGCGAAACTTCGAGAGAAGTTGAAGATTCCAAAGGTTGACTCCTCGACCTCTACATCGGGCGGCACGATCAACTACAACCAACAAGGCTACAACTATGAACGCCTTGTCTCTAACAACCACTACCTTTCTATCCCATTGGGGAAACCTCCCCAATTCGATGGAACCGACTATGGGATGTGGAAGCACAACATGAATATCCATCTCGTGTCACTCAATCCCTCTTTGTGGCAAATTGTGTTGACCGGGGTGCACATCCCGAAGAATGAAGAAGACATCACTATGGAGCAAGCCGTGCTCCTTCACCGCAATGCCCAAGCGGCCGGAGTGATCATCTCGTCTCTCTCAAGAGATGAGTTCAATCGGGTAGATGGACTTGAGGTGGCCAAGGATATTTGGGACACCCTCAAGACGGCTCATGAAGGCAACCGAGTCGTGAAAGAAGCGAAGATTGAGCTCATTGAAGGAGAGCTCGAGAGGTTTGCCATAATGGATGGTGAATCTCCGCAAGAGATGTACAACCGCCTAAAGCTACTCATCAACAAGAGTAGATCTTATGGCTGCACAAAGTGGACGGACCACGAGGTGGTGAAGAGGATGATTCGGGCATTCATGCCTAGAAACGTCTCTCTTTGCTCCATGATACGGGAAAGTATGGGGTTTGCCAAAATGACCCCGGAGGAGGTCCTAGGGAGGATCATCAACCACGATATCATGGAGAAGGAGGCACTCTTCTACAACGACCTCCAAACGTTCACCGCTTCGAAGATGAAGGATGTTGCACTCAAAGCGACATCCTCCTCAAAAGAGCAAAACGAAGATGATGAGGAGAGCCTTGACACCAATGAGGAAGAGGCCCTCTTCATCAAGAACTTCAAGAGAATGATGAGAAGAAGAAAAGGAGGATACAAGCATGAGAGCAAGGGCAAAGAAAAGGCAAGGCCCAAAACCAAGAGGGCTTGCTACAATTGTGGCGAGTACGGGCACTTAATTGTAGATTGCCCACATGAAGAGGGCAAGAAGAAGAAGGAGGGCAAGCCGCAAGAGAAGAAGTTCTATAAGAAGAAGAGGCCCACCGATCATGCTCACTTAGGAAAGGCATGGGACTCTAATGATGAGTCCTCCTCGTCCGAAGACGAAGAGAAGATGGCAACCATAGCCATCTGGAGGAGCTCCAAGGGAAGCAAGATTTTCCCCAACCTCTACAACCACAAGCAAACTTGCCTCATGGCAAAACAAGGAAGGAGAAAGGTTACTTCAAACTCATCCTCTTCCATATCCTCCCATGATGATTTTGATAGTGCTAGCGAAAACAAACACATGCTTAAGGGCACAAGTAAGAGCACTTTGCGTAGAATGAAATTACTCTCGGATGAAATCCTTGAGAAGGAGGAGCTCATAGATAGGCAAGAGGACATGCTTATCCATGAAAAGGAGAGATGTAAAGAGCTCATTGAGCTCCTTGAGCTTGAGAGAGAGAAGAGCAAGGCATTAGAGCATGAACTTGCTCTAAGCAAGAAAACATGCTCAAGTCTTGAGGAGACAACCATTGAGCTCAAGGACAAGCTTGGCAACTTGGCAAAAGTTAACAAGATCCTTGAGACTCAAGTTGAGTCCCTCAAGACCAATGTAGCCTCTTCCTCCAAAAGCTCATCCTCCTCAAAGGTTGCATCCGAAGCAATCTCTACTTGCAAATGTTCTAACTTGATCCTTAAATTAAAGGATGAGCTTAAGTTGACTGAAGGCAAACAAGCACCTAAGGGTGGCATCTTTAACAAAGAGAAGGTGGCGTATGCACGAAGTGCATACACCAACACAAGACCTCCCAATGTCAAGGATGGTCTCGGGTATACTAGAGGTGGAAAGAAAAATGCTAAAACCTCCAAGTATGGCAAATACTTGATTGCCTTTGTCAAAGGAAGCTCATTCCCAACTAAAATTGGGAAGAATACTTCAACTAGCACTAACATGCCTAAATCTGAACCGCATCCTCTTTTTCATGATTTTGATGCATCTTATGTTTTAATGAGGAACATGTATGACAAAGTATATGCTAGATATGTTGGGCCACTCCGCAAGAGCCCCAAGCCTTGTGTGTTGGTGCCCAAGTGTCTCACTACTAACGTCAAAGGACCCAACTCCGCTTGGGTACCTAAAAGGAAGACACAATCTTGTTTTGTAGGCATACTCCTCTAGTGGATCCAAATGGGTGCTCGATAGTGGATGCACCAACCACATGACCGGAGAGAGGAGAATGTTCGTGGAGTATGAGCAACATGATGATCCAATTGGAGGGATCCTCTTTGGGGACAATAGCCGAGGGATCCTCTCACGTTTTGCATATTGATTCTCTAGACTATAACCTCTTGTCCATATCACAACTATGTGACAAGGGTTATAATTGTGTTTTTACTAATGAGGGTGTGAGCGTCCTTAGAAGAAGCGACAACTCAATGTCTTTTAAGGGTGTGCTCAAGGGAAAGCTTTATCTTGTGGATTTCGCCTCGGATAAAGCTCAACTTGACACATGCTTAATGGCGAAAACCAACATGGGATGGCTTTGGCATAAAGGCTAGCCCATGTTGGGATGAGGAATTTACAAAAGCTTCTTAAGGGTGAGCACATCTATGGTTTGAAGAATGTTGTCTTTGAAAAGGATAGGCCATGTAGTGCTTGCCAAGCGGGGAAGCAAGTGGGAGCTCAACACCCCTCCAAGAACATCATGACGACGACAAGACCTTTGGAACTACTACACATGGACCTCTTCGGGCCAATTACCTACATTAGCATTGGCGATAACAAATATGGTCTTGTTATTGTTGACGATTTTTCTCGTTTCACTTGGGTGTTCTTCTTGCACGATAAGGGTGAAACTCACGGTGTCCTCAAGAGTTTCTTGAGGAGAGCTCAAAATGAGTTCGCCTCAAGAATCAAGGCTATAAGAAGCGACAACGGCACCGAGTTCAAGAACACTCAAGTGGAAGAGTTCTTGGATGAGGAGGGCATCAAGCATGAATTTTCAGCCCCCTACTCCCCTCAACAAAACGGGGTGGCGGAACGGAAGAATAGGACACTCATTGAGATGTCAAGGACCATGCTTGATGAGTACAAGACATCAAACCGGTTTTGGGTGGAGGCGGTTAACACCGCTTGCCACGCCGTCAACCGATTGTACCTTCACCGCCTCCTCAAAAAAAACCCTACGAGCTTCTAGTTGGTAAGAAACCCAATGTCTCTTACTTTCGTGTATTTGGGAGCAAGTGTTATATTCTCAACAAGAAGCCTAGGACTTTGAAGTTTGCTTCAAAGTCTGATGAAGGTTTCTTGCTTGGTTATGATTCAAACACTCACGCCTACCGTGTCTTCAACAAATCTTCTGGGATTGTTTAAATAACACGCAACGTGGTGTTTGATGAAACTAATGGCTCCTGTCATTGGATTTGATCCAGTAGATCTCCCGACAATACTAAAAGTGTTTGCGGAGTTTAAAGTTCAGTGTGGGCGTGAGGAGATTCAAGAAGGTGAAATGTAAAATGACACGGGAGACACAAAGATTTACGTGGTTCGGGCCGCCTGAGCGTAATACCCTACTCCACGGGGTGTGTTGGTGTTGTATTGGATGTATGAACTCAACTCAGGTGACGTGAGTTGAGAGCGTGTGTGAGCCGATCAGACCAGATGTTCTCTATGTAACGTCGGCCTGTCCTTTTATAGTACAAGGACAGGCCGTTACAAGTTGGCCTGGCCCGACATGTGGCCCCGACGGCTACTAATATTGATACACATTTGATGCGCTTAATTACCCTTAATGACCGAGTTACGGGCTTTGACAGCGCCGTTATTGGTAATAAGGGTCGTCCGATCGTGTGTCATTAACATAGTATTAATGACACTTAATCGGGTCTTGAAGTCCTTGATTCCACTTTGAAGATCCGGAGCCGTTGTGGATTCTACCGGAGGTTTGAGGCTAAAGATCTGATGGTTGGACACGTGGCAGCTCCGGAGCATACTGTTGGGAACAGATAGGTCCGGTGCCACCAGACACGTGTCAGTTCCGGAGCTTCCCTCGGTCTGGGGTTAGGTCCGGGGGTGCCGTTATGGTACATAGCACGGAGCTTCCCCCTTGTGGGCGGTAGCTCCGGTTTGATGGTACACGTGGCGACCCTGGGACTAACCATGTTGGGGAAGCGGGTCCGGTTATGTCTGACATGTGGGCCTCTGAAGGTCTTCAAATCAAGTAGATGACATTTCCTTGAGTTCTTTGCAATCTCAAGAGGTATACGGTACTCAGGGTACCGACAGTGGCCCCCTGGGCCCACCTCTGGGGAAGACCCCTTGGGTGAAGTAATTCCGCCGGAGGTGGGTCCATCCTTCGACTTTTGAGCCGAGTCTTCAAAGGTCTTCAGATGTGCCATTGGCGATAGTTCTGGAGTTAAATCCTCGCCGCGTGGCATATCCCGGGTGCAGCAAATAAGATCTTTGGCGTGCGGATCTCACGCAATTGAAGGTCGCCGGTTCCTGATACGAAAATCATATCGGTTCCGCGCGTCTTGTCAGGCCGCCGCCTTCGGGCTTCCCGCCTTTCATGATGACAACCGTTCGTCTGGGTAAGAACCTCGACTTGATCATCGCGGTGGTCCCTGGCCCTTTTTGTCATCGGCATGGTGAAATTTTTGAATAGTATCTTCGACTTCCCTGTGGTTTCCATCCAAGCGTTGCGGGGGCTTACTTAAGAAGGAAAGCGCGCACCGTATGGGGTTCTTTACGCCTCTCATCTGAACTTGCACTCAAACTCCCAAACATGTGCTTGCTTTTCCTCCCTTGCCTCGCTGTGTTGCGATGGAGTTGGGTCTCCACGAGAGCCGCTTGAAGACCGAAAGTGACTTGAAGAAGGTCCGGGCCCTCATGGGGTGTCGGAGCTTAGTAGCTCCGACAGTGACCTTTGCCAACGCGTAGCTTGTCGGCAGCAGACTCCCCTTGTGGGGTCTTCTCACCATCTTTTATTCTGCGTCGACGGCTGGCCCCCCTAGCTTTGTCGGAGCTTGGTTGCTCCGGTAATGCTTGTTTTCAATGTTTAACATCGATCACAAGCCACCTACGGGGAGTCGGAGCTTTGTTAGCTCCGACTTTTCTGCATCAACGTGGATTCTTTATTTTTCCTGCACACTGAAGCCAAGAAAAATAGTAAAATTCGCTCCTTGCCTATAACTTTGTCACGGCTTACGATTCCCAAGAAAGTTTTAGGTCAAACACAATTCTGAATACAACCGAATGCGTTGCCTTCTTTCTTCCAGATCCAATTGTACTTGGACCCGCCTTACTTAGGCCTGCCGGGGTGTAGGTAGAGTGGCGTACTTAGGGTGCTTGAGCAGGCTAAGTCGATAGCACACTCCGGCCCTAGATTGGCTTGGCGGCATTCAGGCGAGGGGGCCATGAACAATATTTGAATCTAAAAGAATTGACAATACAGCTCGAATTGTACATGAACTGGTCGAACTAAAATTTCTTAAGAATTGCACAACTTTGTTATAGACAAGAAAGAGAAAAATAAAAAATGTTGAGTCTGTACAAAATAAATGCACGTGGAGTCTGTTTCACATGAAGATGTCTTTCATTATAGGTCCGGGTTACAGGGGAAACGAGTACACTCTTAGGGTACAGAACCAAGCTAAGTGTGTTTCATTTCTCGTTTGACCCAGGGTAGCTAGCCACACTTTTAGTTCTGAGACTGTGACAAGTGTTGCATGAACTTTGCGGACCTTCCGGGAAAGGTCCGGCTGTTCTCCCGGAGGAACTACTCGACTCTGTACAATGACTCTATAACATACACCTCAAGTTACTACAGACTCACCTCCGTGATATTAAGTGTAGAACTTACGGAGGTGCTCAATATTCCAAGGATTTGGGAGAGGTGTCCCATCCTCGGTAGCCAAGCGAACGCTTCCGGGATGGGATACTTTAATCAATCGAAAGGGTTCCTCCCAACTGGGGGAGAGTTTGTTTAACCCTTCTTTGGATTGTATTCTTCGTAGCACCAGATCGCCTTCCTCGAGCTGTCGGTTGTGTACATGCCGCTGATGATAGCGCCAAAGGGCTTGGCGGTATCGGGCATTCCGAACAGCTGCTTGATACCTTCCCTCCTCAAGGAGGTCTAGGTCTTCACGTCGGAGCTGGTCCTGCGTGGCTTCATTTCCAGGACCGGAGTTGGGTGGAAGGCTCATAAACCAGGACCAGGCGGTCCCAGTTAAAGCCACTGGAAAATAGTTGGCCATTATGGCCTCATTTCCTCCAGCTGCCAGGATAGCAGTGGAGTAAATCTGAAGAAATTCGACGGGATTAACGGTCCCGTCAAACTTCTCCAGCAGGTGAGGCCGGAATTTCTGTGGCCACCTGACCATACGCAGATGCATGGACAGGGCTGAACAGCCTCCTCCTACTCCTTCAGGAGCAGGAATGTCCTGAGGTTCTCGTCTTTCACGAGCACGCTCGATATTGACTCGGCCGTCTTGTTGACGGTATCGGCGATCAAGCTCTGCCCGGAGGTCATGAGTTGAAAGCCTTGATACCGTGTGAGTGCGTCGCGCCCCGGTGGGCAACGACGTCACTTGCTGTGACGCAGCACGTCTCCTGTTGTTGGAAACGTGCGGACCAAGTCTGCCAGACAAGGTCCGTCGCTGCGACGGGGCCCATCCTGAAGGAGGAGGACCCTGGTTACTGATGCGGTCGGCTGCTGCTGCAACCAAGTGTTCCACATCGGCCCTCCACTGCTCCATTGCATCCCGGGATGCATCCGGAGGTGGTGGGTGCTGAAGGAGAGCACGTGCTGCATGGAGCGAGTGTTCCGGGTTGTCATGATTCGCCGACGCGTTGATTGACGCCGGTGCACTATCGCGCTGCCCAGCTTGATTTGCTGGTTGAGGCGGCAGTGGTGGAAGTGTGACTCCTGCTGGAACTGAGGTTCCTGCTGGTGCTGCATATTGGAGGGATTGCCCCCAGCAGCTTGAACAGCGAGATGACCATTGGACGACTCAGCAGCTGAGTTCACCATTCTTGAAATCTCAGGCGCCCCCTACCTGGCGCACCAACTGTCGGTGGTTTTGATCCGGCAGATCTCCCGACACTACTAAAAGTGTTTGCGGAGTTTGAAGTTCGGTGTGGGCGCGCGGAGATTCAAGAAGGTGAAATGTAAAATGACACAGGAGACACAAATATTTACGTGGTTCGGGCCGCCTGAGCGTAATACCCTACTCCACGGGGTGTGTTGGTGTTGTATTGGATGTATGAACTCAACTCAGGTGACGTGAATTGAGAGCGCGTGTGAGCCGATCAGACCAGATGTCCTCTATGTATCGTCGGCCTATCCTTTTATAGTACAAGGAAATGCCGTTATAAGTTGTCCTGGCCCGACATGTGGCCCCGATGGCTACTAATATTGATACACATTTGATGCGCTTAATTACCCTTAATGACCGAGTTACGGGCTTTGACAGTGCCGTTACTGGTAATAAGGGTCGTCCGATCGTGTGTCATTAACATAGTATTAATGACACTTAATCGTGTCTTGAAGTCCTTGATTCCCCTTTGAAGATCCGGAGCCGTTGTGGATTCTACCGGAGGTTTGAGGCTAAAGATCCGACGGTTGGACACGTGGCAGCTCCGGAGCATACCGTGGGGAACAGATAGGTCCGGTGCCACCAGACACGTGTCAGTTCCGGAGCATCCCTCGGTCTAGGGTTAGGTCTGGGGGTGCCGTTATGGTACATAGCCCGGAGCTTCCCCCTTGTGGGCGGTAGCTCCGGTTTGATGGTACACGTGGCGACCCTGGGACTAACCATGCTGGGGAAGCGGGTCCGGTTATGTCTGACATGTGGGCCTCTGAAGGTCTTCAAATCAAGTAGATGACATTTCCTTGAGATCTTTGCAATCTCAAGGGGTATACGGTACTCAGGGTACCGACAGCTCCCAAGTGGATCAAGTTGATCAAAGTGTGCTAGATCAAGAATATTCTCCACAAGAAGCTCTTAGGAGGATGGCACTTGGAGATGTTCGACCACAAGAACAACCTCAAAGCTAAAGTGACCAACAACAAGATGATGCAAGTCATCCCCCACGTGATCAAGTTGAAGATGGACAAGTGGCACCTCAACATGATCAAGAAGACAAAAGTCAAGAGGAAAGCATACATCAAGGGGGAGACCAAGAAGAAGAAGAAGAAGATGATGATGATGACTCAAGAGCTCAACCTCCACATCCTCGTGTGCATCAAAGTGTTCAACGGGATCGCCTCGTTGACAACATTCTAGGAGACATTACAAAAGGGGTAATCACTCGTTCTCTTGTTGCTAACTTTTGTGAACATTACTCCCTTGTCTCTTCTTTGGAGCCCCATAAGGTTGAAGACGCATTAAGAGACCCGAATTGGGTGGTGTCCATGCAAGAGGAACTCAACAACTTTGAGAGGAACAAAGTTTGGGAGCTTGTCAAGCGTCTACAAGCAAATGTTGGGGCACCAAGTGGGTGTTCCGCAACAAGCAAGAGAGCATGGCGTGGTGACAAGGAACAAGACACGACTTGTGGCCAAGGGGTACTCACAAGTCGAAGGTTTGGATTTTGATGAAACCTTTGCTCCCGTAGCTAGGCTAGAGTCAATTCGTATATTACTTGCCTTTGCTACTCACCATGATTTTAAGCTTTACCAAATGGATTTCAAGAGTGCATTCCTAAATGGCCCAATCAAGGAGGAAGTCTATGTGGAGCAACCACCGGGCTTTGAAGACCAATACTTCCCAAACCATGTCTTAAAATTGCGTAAGGCTCTCTACGGCCTCAAACAAGCTCCTAGAGCTTGGTATGAGTGCCTTAGAGACTTTTTGATTCAAAATGGTTTTAAGATAGGAAGAGCTGATTACACTCTCTTTACAAAGCACTTTAATGATGATCTCTTTGTGTGCCAAATATATGTCGATGACATCATATTTGGTTCTACTAACAAAGTGTTCTATGATGAGTTTTCTAAGATAATGACAGAGAGATTTGAGATGTCTATGATGGGGGAGTTGAAGTTCTTTTTAGGTTTTCAAGTTAAGCAACTCAAAGATGGCACGTTCATAAGTCAAACAAAGTACACTCAAGACATATTAAAGAAGTTTGACATGGACAGGGCCAAACCCATCAAGACTCCAATGGTAACAAATGGACACTTAGACCTCAACGAAGATGGTCCAAGTGTGGACCAAAAGGTATATCACTCCATAATTGGTTCTTTGTTATATCTTTGTGCATCTAGACCGGATATTATGCTTAGTGTGTGTATGTGTGCATGCTTTCAAGCTGCACCTAAGGTGTGTCATATGACCGCTGTCAAGAGAATTCTTAGATATTTAGTTCACACACCTACCCTAGGACTTTGGTACCCCAAAGGATCCAAGTTTAACCTTATTGGCTACTCCGATGCGGATTATGCGGGGTGTAAAGTTGATAGAAAGAGCACATTAGGGACATGCCAATTCTTGGGTAGATCCTTAGTGTCTTGGTCCTCTAAGAAACAAAACTCCATTGCTCTTTCCACAGCCGAAGCGGAGTATGTAGCAGCCGGAAGTTGTTGTGTACAACTTCTTTGGATGCGACAAACTCTAAGGGATTATGGTATAAACTTGCACCATATTCCTCTCCTATGTGACAATGAGAGTGCCATCAAAATAGCCCATAATCCAGTTGAGCAATTGAGGACAAAGCACATAGATATTAGACACCACTTCTTGAGAGATCATTCCTTGAAAGGGGATATAGTGATTTCCCATGTGAGAACCGAGAACCAACTAGCCGATATATTCACCAAGCCTCTAGATGAGAAGCGCTTTTGTGAGCTTAGGAGTGAGCTCAATTTCTTAGATTCTCGAAATGTGGCTTGAAACATGCACATCTGAATGTTTACTTTATATCTTATTCAAAAGAACACATGTGTTTGAGAAATTCATCTCTATCTAAATTTTCTCCAAAATATTTGAAAAGCTATCAACTTTGTGAGCTATGGTCATAGTTTGATTGTTGATTGCTTACTGACTATATTCATAAGGTTTTGTTGTGGCAATATGTCCAAAATGATCATCTATAAAGGCTAAAACTCAAATATATATGTTTTCAGCCTCTTAGGACCGGACTAGTCCGCCCTATGGCCGGACAAGTCCGGATCCGAACTGATCCGGGTTTGGTTCACAGACCGGACTAGTCTGGCCCCGTCATCGGACTAGTCCGGCCCCTGGGGACTTAAACCCCCGAGGAGCTGGCCGACCCCTCCTCTTCTCCACACTCACTTTTCTCTCTCCCACACGCGCTCAACTTCCCTCCTTGGCCGATTTTTGACTCCATCCACCAAAAATCGTTTCCAATCCGTGCATTGGACCCTTTGGAGGAGTGGGAGAACTTTCCCAACATTTCCCGACGTGATCCATCCCCGATCCCGTCGATTTCTCAAGATTTGAAGAGGTACTCCTCACTTTTCAAAAACTTGCCTCATTCTTAATTTATAAAGCTTTTGATAGGTGCCCCTTCATTAAAGTTGTTACTAGCATCCTTAATATCATAGCCTAGGAGTATTGCGACTTGATTCAACGATTTTTCGAAAAACCGTTAGAGTTAGGGTTCAACCTGTGTAAACCGGGCTAGTTCGGTGCGAGGCGGACTAGTCCGCCCACACAAGTCAAACCCTAACTTTGGCTTTCTTTTTGTGATTTCTTTTGCTTTATTCCACTTCCTTGACCCCCTATCTTATGCCTTCTCCCTTTTTCAGCAGAAATGGCAGCTCCTCGCCAATCCGCTTCTCCCCCCACTGACCCCAAGTGGGAGGCGGAGCAGTTCACCTTGGCGAGGAACGAGCACGGGCTGAGGTGGAGGCTGCCAAGAAACATCTCGAGCAGCAAGAGCGAGCAAAGGCAGCCAAGAAACAACAAGCTAGGGCCGCAGCTATGGCCTATAATGAAGATGAAGCAATGGCTCGTGCCATCGAGGAGTCCCGCAAGGAACTCCGAAAGAAGAAGCGAGAGGAGCGCAAGGCTCACAACTCTCAGGCTGCCGCAACTCAAGTCTCCAAAAGGAAGATACTTGTGACCGTTGGCAAGAAAGAAAGGGGCAAGGAGCAAGCCCAAGAGGAAATTGCTAAACGCCAGATCGAGAGAGATCCGAAGAAGGGCAAGACCCCGACTCCTGCAAAGCCAAAGAAGAAGAAGCCCACGATGAAGTCCCCGGCTTCGAAGGCCAAGGGCATTGTTATTAAGGAGAAAGGGAAGGCCAAACCCATTGGCCCCTTGGAGGTGCACACTCCTGAGAGGAACCCCAACAGGCAGTGTGAGATAGCCACCAATGTCTTCCATGGGAAAGGAGATGAGAAGGCAAGAAGACTGCAGACAGACAAAGTCTACAAGTATGAAAGGAGCACCGCCACCCTAGGTTTTGGTGCGACTTTCACTGTGACTATCACCGTCTTGTCTACCAGAACATGAAGAAGCCAGTGATAGAAGCACAATGGGTAGACTGGGAGTATATGGACCAAAAGCAACATTCTGCTTTTGATGCGGTCATTGAAGCTGCTGAGCGCCATGAGCTCAAAGGCATCTTGGGTTTCAAATATGACTGGAATGTCGAAGTCATCCTGCAATTCTACTCCACCATCTACTTCACCACTTCAGGTGATAGATGGATCATTTGGATGACGCATGGCGAGCAGTTCTCAGTTACTTTTGAGGAGCTTGCTAAGATTCTCGGTCTTGAGGCTCATTTGGATCATGAGATCATCATCTCTAACCTCAAGGCCGTTGACAGAGATCAGCTGGACTACATGTACCCGAGCCATGTGTCCTATGAGCCAGGACTTGCTCGCAACATCAAGCCTTTCAACAGCATCATGAACCGGATCCTGAGGAGGACAATATCACCCAAGGATGGTTATGCAGGGGTGATCCAAGGCAATCTAAGGCACCTGCTACTTCTTATTGATGGGGAGGAGAAGTTCAACCTCGTCGATTACATCTTTGACGACATTTTCAACATCTCGCATACCCCCAACCTTGCTTGCGGGTATGCCCCCTACATCATGTGCCTCATCGAGAAGGTGTCGGGCTTGTCCTTTGTCAAGGACGTGACGCATTGCCCGCTTCATCCACAAATGCCCCCGTGTGTGCTGACTCCTCCACGATGGAAGAACGCGGATGTAAGGATCGAAATGCCCAAGAGGGGGGGGGGTGAATTGGGCTTTCTTTCAAATTTTAAGACAATTAAACACTTAACCTCAAGCCCAATTCCCTATGCAATTAAACTATGCAATCAATGTGAATTAAAGTTGCGGAATGAAGATTGCATAAGAGCAAAAAGGGAGAGAGATGCAAACGCTCAAGGGACACGGAGTTTATCCCGTGGTTCGGTAAGATCACAAGGATCTTCCTACATCCACGTTGTGGCACCCACCGAAGGGTTTTGCCACTCCCAAGTCACCGAGACTAGGGGCTTCTTCACTATTCTTCTCCGTTCGCCAACCTCGGCAAGGTGGAGCTCAAGCCTTGTACACTTTTGGGATCCTCCGGGCTTCCACAATCCTCTTGGCAAGCTCCGGAAGTTGCACACACCAAGGGACACTCCCTTATGGCTCTCACTACACTAGAGACTCCAATCACCAAGAATGGAGGCACCCAAGCACTATCTCTAGCTAGTTCTAGCCTATCTCTTGGTGTACAAATGATGAACAAATGATGTGAAAGTGGTTGCTCTATTGCTTGAATGCTCTAGGATGTGTAGAGTATGTCTGGGCTTCAAGTCTTGTCGATTTGACAGGTTGAAGGGGTATAAATAGCCAGCCTCCACGAGATAGCCGTTGGAAAAGTAGGCTGACATCACTTCTCTGCGAACACCGGATGATCCGATGTCTCCCCTTCAGTTATCATCGGTCAAAGCCAAATTAGCTGATGTCACTATGTCAGATATGACCGTTGTTAGACCGATGTTGATCTGTCTTCTCATCGGATGATCCGGTGGCTCTTTCTCCAGAATTTTGCTTGATCTTGAGGCATACTGGAGTAATCGACCGATGTGTGTAAGTCTGCACATCGGATGATCCGGTGCTTCACTCGGTCCAATGGTATTGCAATCTGTGATGATGGACCGATGTCACTGAGCCACTCACATCGGATGATCCGGTGAGTGCATTTGTCTGAGGTCTTCTTCTTCAATAGAACCAACTTGACCGATGTAGTCAACTCATATAACGTCGGTTGATCCGGTGTGTTCAACTTGTTGACTTCGAGTTGTTTTGAGTTGTTCTTTTGGAATTTTGAACTTGTGACCTCTTTGACATTTGTTTGAAGTGTTGTTTTGGATGTCTTCAAGCATTGAGTGATATCAAGTTAGAGCTTTCACTTCTTGTCTTCATATGATTTGATTTGATTTCATTCGTTGATTTTATATGGGTCTCCAATGTAATTTTGATTTCGTTTGATTGACTGTTATTGAGACCTTGCATTCACAAATTCATTAGTAATATCGAATGGTTGTCATTAATCACCGAAACCGTACCTCATGGGGCCTAGATGCTTTCAATCTCCCCCTTTTTGGTGATTGATGACAACACAATAATTTAAAGCGCAATAATAATGAATTTGATGATAATACTCAAGTATATATGCAATGAATACAACATAGGACACATTAAGCTTGTAAAACGCAAAAGAAATTTTTGATGCGAAAAGCTCAATTGATTAAAATCATAAGTAAATGAGACAAGTGAAAGAGTGCTTAATTAAAATTACAAAAGAGTACTCAAGCATGAATACAAAGGATAAGCACACACTCAACCACACACTCCCCCTACACACACACTCCCCCTGAGACTACTACTACCACTCCCCCTGACTCTTCTACATCTTCT
This sequence comes from Tuctoria greenei, assembly GCA_036927565.1. Taxonomy (NCBI): domain Eukaryota; kingdom Viridiplantae; phylum Streptophyta; class Magnoliopsida; order Poales; family Poaceae; genus Tuctoria; species Tuctoria greenei. Next base: position 46,520,303 of record JAYESD010000008.1, on the reverse strand, counting down.
CCCCCTTTGGCATCAAGACACCAAAAAGGGATCAGAACGCCTACAGTCCCTGAGAGCTGGGCGCGAGGACGAACTGGGCACCGTCGCCGTCGTCGGAGCTGGAGTCGCCGGACGTAGGAGCTGCCGGTGCGGCGGGAGCTGGAGGGTCCGCTGCCGGTGCTGGGGGAGAGGAAGCAGGTGCCGGTGGAGCTGGAGGAAGTGGAGCGCTCACCACGGACGCCGGTGTCTGCTGGAACAAGATCGTTGCCGGCAGTGGTGAGTGAATCGGTGCGCTAGATGCCAGAAGTGGTGACATACTGATGGAAGGGATGGGAGTAGTGGGCACCTGAGCAACACCAGGAGCTAGTCCCAGTCCAGGCTGCTGTGGAGGAAGGGCGATCCCGGTCTGAGTGTAAAGGTTGGTGATCAACCCTAGGATCCCCATCATGGCCTGCTGGGTCTGCTGCTGCTGGTCGAGGGTACGGCGGTGCATCTGATCGACCAGGTTAGTGAACCGGTCCGTATCCTCTCGCCTCTGACGGGCGATCTCCAGCTGGAGCTCCTGCTGCTGCCGCTGCAGCTGTGCCAGGTGAGCAGCCTGCTCCGCCCTGGCCTGCTCAGCTGCGAGCCTGTCCTGGCGCTGCTGCTCGATCATCTGCTGGAGAAGTGCCGACAGCTCTGACGGCTGTGACACCTGCGCCTCGGACACAGGAGGTGGTGTCGGTGGCGGAGCAGCTGATCCTCCTGCCTCGGCGTCGTGCTGCCTCGGTGAAGGTGGAGGCGGAGGGAAGTACTCCTCGACACTCTCGTCTGTGTCGCTCTCGGACCAGACGTGCTGCAAGTCCTCCCCCTGAGCCTCGGCCTCAGCAAGTCTCTCGTCCTCCCGCTCTAGGTCGGACCAGTCTTCCTCTGACAGACGGGCCCGGACCTGGCGCTCAACTGTACGACCAAGGCGACGGTCTCCAGGAGCAGAGGCACGATAGTGACTGAAGCGAGTCACACTCTCGTCAGCTAGCCGGGCTTGTGCTGAATGTCCCTCAGGCACCACCATAGAGCAAATGAAACTGATCCAGTGCCCATAGACCATCTGCCTCATCATCCCAATCCCATCCGTGATCACGTCTTCCATCTCACAGAGGAGTATGTCCACGATATCAAAATCCATCCCGTTCATTATGTAGAACAGGAGGGTCTGCTGCAGACTCGTGAACCCCTCCAAGTAACCTGACCTCGGCAGGAGCGTGCGGCGCAAGGCGAGGTGCACAATGCGCGCAGCTGGGGTCAGGAGTGCTGGGACTCTCGGCTGGTCTGGAGAGAACGAGGGGCCAAACAAAGACCGGATCTCGTCTAGCTGTGGTGCTACCCCTCCAGTAAGTGGCCTCCTCGGTGGATCTGCCTGCCCATAGACCTTCTCGTGTATGCTAGTGTCGTGCAGGTCCAAACCAAGAATGTGCCCCAGAGTCTGCCTCGAGAGGTGATAGTGCTGACCATTGAACATGAAAGCGATCGACCTCCTGCCCTCTGAGATGTACAGGGTCGCGTAGAAGACACGGACCCACTCTTCCACATAGGCACTTCTCTCATAATCCAGTAGCTCCACCAAGCCTCTGTATCTCTCAAAGAAGGGGCGGACCTCAGTCTCCGCTGCCACTGCAAGCTGCCTCCAGTCCAAGTGGTTGTGCTGAAAGAGCTTGTGCCCCCGGCGCTTGTAGGTCTCATAGAGAGACGCCTGGGTGACAGTCCAGAAGCGACTGTCAACAAGAAGCTCTCGGGGCTGTGGGAACCACTCCTCAAGCAGAACACTCCATCTGAGCTTCCGGAGTTGCTTCACCTTCATCTTCCGGTAGTCCACAAGGCGGACTCCTTCACCGACCCGGACGGCCGTGTCCATCTCATGGATGTCCCTCTCAGCCTCCCTGTCCTCACGACGGTCGCCAGCCGTCGGTCTCGGACGAGGAGCAGCCTCGGCGTGACCCCCACGCGTCCGGGCTGAGCGCCGGCGAACGAGGGGCTCAACTGGCTCCTCTTCGGCGTCGGAGTCGTCGACCACGGGAGGCGGCCTTGGACGGGCCTCGCGAATCCTCAACGAACCCCCACGGCCGCGCTCACGCTCCTCGGCGGCGCGAGCGGCCATTAGAGCCTTCTTCTCATCCTTCGAAAGTTTTCGCTTCTTCGCGGCGGGCTCCGCGATTGCCTTGCCCTTTCCTTTGCGATCACGACCCATCTAGATGCAATGAAGAGGTAGGATTAGGCGACGATGAAGAAAGAACGACGAGAGAAGCAACGAGAGACGTCGCACGGCACGGGGCTCACCTTAGCGACGATGGAGCTTTGGAAAAAACTAGCGACGGGAGGTGACCGGAGAAGACGACGTTTGGTGGAGGTGCTTCGACGGAGGGAGGAGCGGTGGCGATGCTTGGATGCGGTGGAGAGGTGCGGCGGCGGCGCCTAGGGCGGCGGCGGCGGCGGCTGCCGGCGGAGATGGCGCGGTGCGCGGGAGGAGCACGGAGGCGGCGGCGCCTAGGGCGGCGGCGGCGGCGCTGCAGGTGGCGGCGGTGCTAGGCGGCGGTTAGGGCGGCTGGGTGCGGCGGCGCAGTGGTCGGCGGGCGGCGGCGCAGGCGGCGGCGACCGAGTGAGTGATCGATCGGGGAGAGGGAGAAACGGCGGCGGCGGCCGAGTTTAAATAGTGGGTCCCAAACCCTAGCCGAAAACTCAACACCGGATGGACCGATGATAGGTGAAGTGAGCATCGGTCAATTGCCACAGAAAGGATATTCAAGAAATGCTGTTGACATCGGATTGACCGATGGTTAGGGTTTTCAACATCGGTCGAATATCACAGTAAGGGTGTTCAACCGAGTGATGTTGACACCGGATGATCCAACGTTAGAGGGAGGTAGACATCGGTTGAATAGGTCACAGCTCCAGAAGAGTGAACATCGGACGGACCGATGTTTTCCAGGATGAACTCGTCGGATCATTTGAGGTTCTGACAGAGTTGGGCTTTGAGGATTGAGCACCTATTTGACCGATGATGGATTGACATAGGCATCGGATAATCCGATGACAACAGAACGAAAACATCCCATATATGTCCTTCGACCGAACAAACAATCGAGGAGAAACACATGTCTTAGGACTTTTTGGGCAACCCCTTACCCCTCAAGAAGCTAATATGCCAATAGCTTGGCTAGACCTTAACACAAACAGAACACCAAGAAAAATGGAGGAAAGTATCCAAATAAAATGTAAGGCCCATGCTTTGTGAGGTAGAGTATGAAGACTTCTATCTCTTTGAAGCATGATCCTCTAGGCAGTAACGTACCTAACATTTTGTTCTTTCCACCTTATATGAGTTGAGATATTGCATTTCAAACAAGTCTCCTTCTCATGAGGTGGGTTCCCCTTTGTGACAATCTATCGTTATGCAATGCCAAACAAATTATAGTGCAAGAGATTAAATGAGTGCAAGTTTATATGGCAGGGATCATGCAAGGCATAAAATAAATCTATCTTGCCAAGTTTGAACCTTCCAAAGGCTTCCTCAGGGAAAACTACTTCTAGCTTGCCCCTATCCTTTGGGAGTTAGACAAGACCTATATGATATGCATCCTTACATGAACATGGCAACTTAAATGACGTTAGATGCATCTAGCACGTTTAATTTCTAAGCCTAGAAAAGGTTTCTCATCAAGTGCGGGAATGGGGTTTTTAGCTATCTTAACCGCACTTCCATTGTCACAAAGGAGAGGTACACAATCATACAAGCATTCATTTAACATGACATGGGGCCTAGATGCGGAAAGATATAGCAATAGACTATTTATGGAATGGTAATTTGATTTGACAATAGGGTTACCGTCCATATCCGCGTTGGGCTCCCATTCTCAACTCTCTTCAAGAGGTCCTTGGTAGATTTTCTTTGATGGTGGAGGTCCCCTCTTGAAGTCACCTCGTGGACGGTCACGTGTTCTTGACTTTAGGCACCCAAGCTAGCTTTGGTCCTTGTATATGTGATACAAGTGCTTTTGGGACCCAAAGTTGCTTGGGGAGCTTCCCTTTCATCCCCTTGACGTTCATGCCAATGAATTTCGCCTTCACCTTAGCACCTACTTTGCTCAACAAATAATAGTGATTCTCAAAGGTAGATGTATAGTTAGTTGGCAATTTTGGAGAAGGTCGGTTAGGTAGAGAGCACTCCCTTGTATGGTGACCGGTGACCTTGCAATGTTGGCAATAGGAGCCAACTTCCTTGATGAAGCTTGTTTTGAGCTCCGGTGAGGACACCTTTCCTTTGTTGGGCACCGGGAAGGATCCAAGTCCTCTCTTGTTAAAGCCCTTTGCTTGATGGAAGAGGATTTCTTTATGTTTATCTTCTCCCTTAGATAGTCTTGCTAAGCTTGTGCGGAGACTTTCAATCTCCTCCATCAACTCCTTCTCCCTTGCATTCTCTTTCAAAAGCAAAGACTCATGGAAAGCATTAGTAGCATTTGAAATAATGGGTACCTTGCCATCACTAGTTTCTTTCTCCTTATTTTTTAGTTTTAGTTCAATGGCTTCATAAGAGAGATTAAGTGCACGATGCTCTTGAACTAACTCATTGTGCTTATCCGAGAGCGTTTGATGAACTAAGCCAAGCTTATGATTGTCTAGCTCAATTTTAGCCTTATCTTCTTCAATTTGCTTGACATAGGTTTTGAGCGTGTCATGCTCTTTAAGTATGCTTTCATACTTGCCAAGCAAATCAAGGTTAGCATTTTCAAGTTTAGCATGAGCTTGTTCTAGCGCCTTGACTTTGTTCTTTTCTCTTTTAATGATGGTGTGATATTCATTTATCAATGAAGTTAATTCATCGGGGGAAAACTCATCATCACTAGAGTCGTCACATACCTCAATGTTACCTTTTGCCATGAGGCACATGGGAGGTGGAGGAAGAGGTGAATCATCTTTGTTGGCAATGGCAATTCCGGCCAAGCTTTCTTCTTCTTCTTCACTCTCTTCTTCACTTGACTCTTCGTCCGTGATCCACTCATTTGCCTCGCACATGAAGACCTTTTGAGGTCCTTGTCTCTTCTTTGGAAAGAATTTTGACTTTTTGCCTTTGTCAAATTTCTTCTTTCCAAAAGTTCTTGCCTTGGGCTTGACCTCTTCTTCTTCATCCTCGCTATCTTCAAGCTTGTGATACTTGCTCTTGTGGTTCTCCCTTCTCTTGTCCGGTTTTGGACAATCGTAGGAGATGTGGCCTTGTTCACCACAATTATAGCAAGTTTTGCTACTTTCTTTCTTGGGGAGGAAGGCTCTTTTGTTGGGATCAAAAGTGTATCCCTTCTTGGCAATCTTGGAGTTCAAGCGGGAGAATTTTCTCATCATTGATGCAAGCTCATCATCATCATCTTCACTTGATGTTTGCTCTTCTTTGCTTGAACTAGGCTTGATCATTTTCTTCGTTTTCTTGAAAGCCTTGAGAGCTATTGTCCTTGTAGAGGATGAACTCTCCATCATCCCAAGTACACTCATCTCATGAGCGTGTATTTCTCCAATGAGCTCTGAAACTTCAATGTTGTCAAGTGATTCCTTTTGGAGCATGGAGTTGATGATGTTGTACTTAGGCTTGGGAAGGAGCATGAGGATCTTTCGGTTGATAAGTCCCTTGCCAAGAGACGCAATGTCAAGAGCATTAATCTCCTCAATAAGAACATTTAAGCGTGAAAACATTTCATTAACATTTTCATGAGGAAGCATTTTAAATTCATCATATTTTGATTTAAGCATGTGATATTTAAGTTCTTTAACACGAGAGGAACCCTCATGAATTTCAATTAAGCATGCCCAAATTTCACAAGCTTTTTCTTTACTAGCTATTCTTGCAAATACATCTTGACTAATGCATTCATAAATGGCATTTCTAGCTCTAGCATCCCATTTAATTTGATCACCAATATAATTGAGATCTCCGAATCCCGCATGGGTCGCTTCCCAAACTTCGGGAGCAATAGCCTCTAGGTAGGCACGCATGCGTGCTTTCCAATAGGCAAAGTTCTTGCCCTCGAAGATAGGAACCGAACCCCCATTCTTGGCCATTTAAGCTCTCTAGCGGTGAAGCTAGAATGATCCAATGAGCAACAAGGCTCTGATACCAATTGTAAGGATCGAAATGCCCAAGAGGGGGGGGGGGTGAATTGGGCTTTCTTTCAAATTTTAAGACAATTAAACACTTAACCTCAAGCCCAATTCCCTATGCAATTAAACTATGCAATCAATGTGAATTAAAGTTGCGGAATGAAGATTGCATAAGAGTAAAAAGGGAGAGAGATGCAAACGCTCAAGGGACACGGAGTTTATCCCGTGGTTCGGTAAGATCACAAGGATCTTCCTACATCCACGTTGTGGCACCCACCGAAGGGTTTTGCCACTCCCAAGTCACCGAGACTAGGGGCTTCTTCACTATTCTTCTCCGTTCGCCAACCTCGGCAAGGTGGAGCTCAAGCCTTGTACACTTTTGGGATCCTCCGGGCTTCCACAATCCTCTTGGCAAGCTCCGGAAGTTGCACACACCAAGGGACACTCCCTTATGGCTCTCACTACACTAGAGACTCCAATCACCATGAATGGAGGCACCCAAGCACTATCTCTAGCTAGTTCTAGCCTATCTCTTGGTGTACAAATGATGAACAAATGATGTGAAAGTGGTTGCTCTATTGCTTGAATGCTCTAGGATGTGTAGAGTATGTCTGGGCTTCAAGTCTTGTCGATTTGACAGGTTGAAGGGGTATAAATAGCCAGCCTCCACGAGATAGCCGTTGGAAAAGTAGGCTGACATCACTTCTCTGCGAACACCGGATGATCCGATGTCTCCCCTTCAGTTATCATCGGTCAAAGCCAAATTAGCTGATGTCACTGTGTCAGATATGACCGTTGTTAGACCGATGTTGATCTGTCTTCTCATCGGATGATCCGGTGGCTCTTTCTCCAGAATTTTGCTTGATCTTGAGGCATACTGGAGTAATCGACCGATGTGTGTAAGTCTGCACATCGGATGATCCGGTGCTTCACTCGGTCCAATGGTATTGCAATCTGTGATGATGGACCGATGTCACTGAGCCACTCACATCGGATGATCCGGTGAGTGCATTTGTCTGAGGTCTTCTTCTTCAATAGAACCAACTTGACCGATGTAGTCAACTCATATAACGTTGGTTGATCCGGTGTGTTCAACTTGTTGACTTCGAGTTGTTTTGAGTTGTTCTTTTGGAATTTTGAACTTGTGACCTCTTTGACATTTGTTTGAAGTGTTGTTTTGGATGTCTTCAAGCATTGAGTGATATCAAGTTAGAGCTTTCACTTCTTGTCTTCATATGATTTGATTTGATTTCATTCGTTGATTTTATATGGGTCTCCAATGTAATTTTGATTTCGTTTGATTGACTATTCTTGAGACCTTGCATTCACAAATTCATTAGTAATATCGAATGGTTGTCATTAATCACCGAAACCGTACCTCATGGGGCCTAGATGCTTTCAGCGGAGCCTCCTTGTCACTCTTCGATGCCAGCTCCTCGCCCCATGGCGCCTCCTTCTCCGCCCCTGCCTCAGTCGACGAGCGCTTTCTTCAAGTGCTTCAAAGCTATCTTCACCTCCTGCCGGAAGCAAGAGATCCAGAATCAGCGGGCACACAAGCGCCAAGAAAAATATCTCAAGGCGGTGTGTGACAAACTGGAGGTCCCCATGTCACATACGGAGGAGAGCGATGGCGAGATCACGCCATTCCCCGTCTTCACCGCCAACGAGCTCGCCCAGTTCCAGGAGGATAGGAGCTCTTCCCGGGCTGCTCTCTCAGCATGGGTCTCCGACGACGACGATGAGGATCACGAGGATCCGGACGCCACGAAGAGCGACTCCCGTGACGAAGGGGCGGTCGACGACGAGGACGACGACTAGTGGATAGGCCTCGTGTTCCCCTCTTCTTTTTCTTTTTGGTGTCTTGATGCCAAAGGGGGAGAGTTATATGTGGGGGGGGAGAGTTAGAAAGGATGGGGGAGAGTAACTAGATGTGGGGAGAGTAGCCCTTATTTTGGATTCTTGGACATGTTTCACTTCTTATTGTAATATTTATGTAATGTCAAATGTTTAAATTTGTGCAAGACTATGTTTTGAATGTTTAATATGATTCTTTGAATGTATATCTTTTGGTCATATTCATATTTATTATGTCTTGTCACAAATTGTTGAGCACAACACGTAGGCACCCCACCATAACGTGTGTGTGTATGAAGGACTTCCTCAATCTCTCTTTTATGATGCATTCATTGAGGGATAGTCACTCATACATCCGCACGTTATGAAAACCAAAAATTTATACTCTTATATGTGAAGACTTAATGTGTTGTCATCAATCACCAAAAAGGGGGAGATCGAAAGTGCATCTAGGACCCCCATGGGTTTTGGATGATTGATGACGACAATTAAGTAACTAATGAGCTCAGTGATCTTAAGCACACGTGTGGACTCAAGCGGAAACACAAACCCTCAAAAAGGAAAAGGATGAAAACGGCGATGTCAACTCGAAAAGAAGAAACTAGGATTTCTAGCGTGTTGAGTGAAGACTAGCCAAATAAGTGTGAGGATGTGTGTGTAAAGTGCATAGAGATCAAGTTGGGAGCTCAAAGTGGTTTAGAGAGCAAAACCTAATGAGAGAAGAGAGCTGGAAGTAGTCTGGCAGGAGTGGCCGGACTAGTCCGTGCAGGTGGCCGGACTAGTCCGCTCCTGGCCGGCCAAGTCTGTTTTCAGCCAAACCAGAAGGGTCTGACTGAGTTCGGACTAGTCCATAGTGGGACGGACTAGTCTGTGTAGTCGTGGAGTGGGTTTTGGGGACTAAGTCCCAAAACCACGGACTTGTCCGTTTTAGTCCGGACCAAGAGGTCCTGACTGAGATCGGACTAGTCCGCCCTGGGGGCCAGACTAGTCCAGGTTTGGAGAGAAGTGGAGTCTCAGCGACTAAGTCTGGGTAGGCCGGACTAGTCCGCCCTGGGGGTCAGACTAGTCCGTGGTCTCCAGACTAGTCCGTTTTCACATGGAACAAAAGGTTCTGTGTGAGATCGGACTAGTCCGATTATGATCGGACTAATCCGTTTTGAAGTGACCGTTTGAATTTGAAGTTTGGCGGGTAGTGTTAAGATTGCCGCGCAGTGCGACAGTTGTCAGGGACGTTAGTGGTTCCAAAGGTCGGACTAGTCCGGGCCCTAGGGCGGACTAGTCCGCCCATCTGCTGAAGTCAGCAGTATGGGCTGGGAACCTCTATAAATAGAGGACCCCTGGGTTCATTTGAACCATTCCTTGAGAAAGTACAAACCCTAGCACCGCCACAGCAAACCTTGAGCCTCCAAAAGCCTCCATCTTGCCTACCTTCCCTCTAAAACTAATTCTTGTGTGGATTAGGGTTTGGTGAGGTGAAGCAGAGGAAGAACACCGCTCTAGGCTCTCGGTTTGATCTCTTGCACTTGTGAATCTTTGTGATCTGTGGATTGAGTTGATCTTTGTGATTTGTGATTGTATTTGTGGTGGGAGCCTCAGATTGTGAGAAGCCCCAACGAATCTTGTATTCACCCCTTTGTGATAGTGGAGAACCAAGTAAGGCCCTTGCGGTAAACTTGGTGAGGGAAGGGTTGTTGAACCCGATCCTTTGTGGACTCCTCAACGGGGACGTAGATTCCTTCGTGGGATCGAACCTCGGGATAAAATCCTTGTGTCCCTTGTGTTCTTTACTTTCACTTATCGCACATTGCTTCTAGGGTTAGCTTTACCTTATTTGTTCATCAGTCTTGTTTCATTGTGATCCTTAGTCTCATACTTGTTCCATAACTTGTTAAGGTCCACTAAGTTATTCCAACATACATAGCATTACAAGAATCGAACTAAAACTTGTTAGAAACACTTTTTAGGCTTTCCCTGCAGGAGGACCAGACTAGTCCGCCCTTGGACCAGACTAGTCCGCCCCCTGAGTACTAATATCGTTTTATTAAGTCATTTCAGGTCGATTAGCCTATTCACCCCCCTCTAGGCAACTTTCAGGTAGATCAACCCAGAGTGTATATCCACAATTTTCATCATCATAGTAAGCCTAAAACAAAAAGTATTATCAGTAAACTGCATAAATTAGAAATGTTTTGAAAATGATATTTAGTACTTACTCCACCAACAGGACAACGAAAGAAACGACGACCACTGTCGTCTCCTTCATCCATTATTTGGACAATACAATCTAGGTCACAACGACACTTAGACCACTCCTGTTTGCTGCCATTGTGTGGTTGTAGTGAATGAAATGGGCCAAAATCACTCTTACCCAAACATCCGACTGTATTTTCCAGCTGAAATGGAAAATGACTACCGAAATTGCAATAAAAAGCGAAAACTCATCTAATGGTGGTTCATACCAAGTTGGATGTGACACCTAGTTTCGAAAATGAACCAAGTGAACACATATGTGCGCCCAAGACGTTCAACACACATACACGTGTGCATCACAAATGATAAATAGAAAATTACCACAGAACAAGATTAATTAAGCACAATTATTATACAATTCGTAATATCCTTGAATACAAGATCTAGTGAATATTAATGACAAGTTTGAACTAATGCAGCGGAAATCATCTAAATAAGCAACTATGCAGCTAAGCAAAAGGGTATAACGCAGCTCCAATCAATACCACAGGCAAGCTGACGACAACACATACCTTAGAACTCCGCATTATCAATGTTATACTCCCAAATCTGACCCACAACTGTTGGTGGGAGAATGGCAAGGGTGAGTACATGTTGTACTTAGCAAGTGTAGGAAAGTATTAATGTAGCTGATACAAATGATGACAATAATAAAGGCTAAGTGTTGAAAAGTACATTAAAACATTTGGAAAGCAATATATTGTATGTATGTGAAGTAAACCCATCATAAACCATGTAGTTATCATAATACCAGTCCATATTTCATTACCATCACCCATATTTCAGATTTCTCATTACCATTAACCATATCCATTGCCATAAACCATAATACCATCCCATAACCAGTACCAAACCATCCCAATCCAAAAACCCCTCTAATCATGTACGTCATACAGGTGCTCTTAATCGGGAGCATGGCTATCATGATAGTTTTAATACTCTGCAGAGTTTGTACCACTTTACCCATGTGTTTGTGATTTTATCACCCATCGGCGACTAAGGAACCTCCCTTATGCCAATTACACTTCCTTTGGTGTATGTTCAAGAGATCACAAAATAGCCTTTACAAAGGGACTACTAGCATGTACGGACCCACTGAGGTTTCACCGGTGGCGATGTCTCCAACTAAGCACATCTTCAACCAAGGGCCCCCTCTTGTGCCATTCGGATCCCAGGGAGTCCCGCCATAAATCCAAACCCAATCCGACTCACCTTCCCCGGTGCGCCAAATGATCCGCACAGTACTAGCAATATCCTAGTTAATCAACTACGCCACACCCATACTTGGCCTCGTGGTGGCACTGTTGTTCTGACATATTCTCGCATGAATCGGTCCTTAGATCTAAAGCAAGAAACCACCATGTCTTTCAACCCATCCACATACCAGGTTTGCTTAGATCACCATTACCATATTATATTAACCAGTTCATATTAACCATGATCTCATTAATGCATAATTAAATGGTATAGTTGTTTTCCCATTCCAATTAATTAAGAAAAGTAAAGGTAAAAAGCCCTTCCCAACTCTCTACCATGTATTCCAGGTGACAAGGGTGGTTAAACAAAGCTAGTAATCTTCCTATCATAGGAATCCCATCAAATGGACACAAACATGCAATTTTGAACACAAAACATTTATCGTAAAAACAGGATCAATATGTTCAAGGGCACTTGCCTTGATCTGGGGCTTGGTTCGGGTCAAAGTCTTCAAATTCCTGGTGCTAGAGGTCCTCCGCAGCACCCTCTAGTGCAAATCCGTCTAAACCGTGTAATAAACATGCAAGACAAGAATTACAATAAAAAGGTGCACATATGCTACTCAATATGACATGATATGCATGATTAATGCAATTGCGAAGCAAAACTAGTTAATACGTTACTATTAATGTTTACTAATCATTTACAATAGTTATTAACAAGTTTACACAGTTTCATGTTGATATTACATCAAATTAGAATTAATTCATCATTAAATGAATCTGGAGACCGGACAAGTCCGCTGTAGGGCCAGACTAGTCCGCCCTACGCAGAACCAGCGAATTAGGGTTTTCTAGATCGATGTGAATTTGGAGAAACGGGGTTGAATTCACGATAGAAAGAGAAAGTAGAAGGTTTACCAAGTGTTTATAACTCCAAATAATCGAGAGTTTTGGAGGCAACACTTGGATCTTGACGATCTAGGGTTGATGAAGAAATTTGAAGGTGACTTGTGGATGAAGAACAAAAACTTGATGGAGATCTTGATCACTTGATCCTATTTTGTTTCCTCCTTTTTTTTTTCTTGCTCGGGATCTCCTTCTCCCTCCTTGGCGGCGACTATCCACGAGCTAGGGTTTGGTGATCTTTCAGAGGTGGGAAAAAGATATGAAAATGGGGTGTGGGGTTGTTTATATAGGGGTGGAGGGCTAGGGTTTCAATGGAGGTCGGTTTTAGAGAGGGTGGAGGCCAGTGTGGGGTCCCACATGGGCTCCAAAAGAGTTAGACATGACGTCCTTAGGCCCACTTAAGGTAAAATCCAAAAACACGTCGTGGAACAAAAGATCAATTCGGAATCGCGATCACCGTACAAGTCTGCACTAGGCCCAGACTAGTCTAAAGTTAGTCAGAGAGAAATCAGATAAGTTTGGACCAAACCGGACAAGTCCGAACTTAGTCAGAGAGGAAAACGGACATGTCCGGCGGAAATCGGACAAGTATGGACAAGTCTAGGGACTTGGCTAAATTTCAGGGAATTGGGATACCAGACTAGTCCGCAAAGGACTGAACAAGTCTGAAAATTTTACAGAGACAAAATCGGAATAGTCCGCACGAAAACGGACATGCCCGAGGGAGGTCAGAGAGAAATCAGACTAGTTCGCATGAAAAACGGACTAGTCCGCACTTCTCAAAACTTTTGAGTGCGGTTTTGCTTTAAATTCATTTTAAACTCATTCCTTTTCATGTGGATTAATATAAACATGTATATAAACTTATGCAATGCATGATGCATGAAAATGAGGGTGTTACAAATGTACCCCTTAAGATGAATCTCGCCCTCGAGATTCGACGTAGAAGGAAAGAGAGAAGGAAAATCCTTCTTGAGATCATCCTCCAACTCCCATGTTGCCTCTGATTTTGTGTGGTGCTTCCATTGAACTTTACATCATCTAAAAATCTTGTTTCCTGTGACCCTCTCCTTGGTTTCCAAGTGTGACACCCGATTCCAAAAAATGAACCAAATGCAATATATGTGTGCCTAGGATGTTCAACACACATACACAAGTGCATCACAAACGATATACAGATAATTACCACAAGACAAGATTAATTAACAAATTTTATTATACAATTCATAATATCCTCGAATACAAGCTCTAATGAATATTAATGACAAGTTTGAACTAATGCAGCAAAAATAAACTAATTAAGCAACTAAGCAAACTAAGCAAATAAGCATAAGGGTAGCGCAGCTCCAATCAACACCACATGCAAAGCTGACGGTAGACACGGCCTAGAACTCAGCATCATTATCGGTATACTTCCAATCTTGACCTGCAACTGTTGGTGGGGGAATTGCAAAAGTGAGTACATGTTGTACTTAGCAAGTGTGGAAAGTATGACATGTAGCTGATACAAATGACGAATATAATAATGGCTAAGTGTTGAAAAGTATATTAAAACATTTGAAAAGCAATATATTGTATGTATGTGAAGTAAACCCATCATAAACCATAATTATTAACATAGTATAAGTCCATATTTCATATCCATCGCCATTATACCAGATTTCACCATTACCATTAACCATATCCAGTACCATAATTCAATTCATAACCATTACCAAACCATCTCAAATCCCAAGTTTCCTCTAATCAGGTGAGGGTCTAGGTTGCTCATAACCGGGAGCACAACCATCATAATAATTTTAAGACACACTCTGCAGAGGTTGTACCACTTTACTCACGTGTTTGTGATTTCATCACCTTGCGGTGACTAAGGAATCTCAATCATGCCGTCTCACACTTCCGTTGGTGTGTGGCCAATAGATCACAAAATAGACTTTACAAAGAGATTACTAGCATGTACGGATCCACTGAGGTTTCACCGGTGGCGATGTCTCTAATTGAGCACATCTTCAACTAAGGGCCCCCTCTTGTGCCGCTCGGATCCCAGGGATCCCTGCCAACCATATCCAAATCCAATCTGACTCCCCTTCCCCGGTGCGCCAAATGATCCATTCAATACTTGCAATACCCTAATTAATCAGCTACGCCGCACCAATACTTGGCCTCGTGGTGGCACTGTAAATCCTGAATGGTCGCTCCACGAACCGGTCCTTAGATCTAAAGTAAGCAAACCACCATAACATCCAACCCATCCACATACCATGCTTGCTTAGATCACCCATTACTATATAATATTGACCAGTTCATAGTAACCATAATCTCATTAATGCATAATTAAATAGTATAGTTGTTTTCGCATCCCAATTAATTAAGCGAAGCAAAGGTAAAAAGTCCTTCCCGACTCTCTACCATGTATTCCAAGTGACAAGGGTGGTTAAACAAAGCTAGTAAACTTCCTATCATAGGATTCCCATCAAATTGACACAAGCATGCAATTTTGAAAATAAAATATTTATTTAAAAACAGGATCAATATGTTCAAGGACACTTGCCTTGCTCTTGGGCTTGGTTTGGGTCAGTGTCTTCAAATTCCTGGTGTTGGAGGTCCTCCGTGGCACTCTCTAGCGCAAAACTGTCTAATCTGTGCAACGAACAAACAAGACAAGAATTACAATCAATAAGTTCACATATATTACTCAATATGTCATGATATGCATGATTAATGCAAATGCAAAGTGAAACTTGTTAATGAGTTGTTCATAATGTTAACTAACTAGTTCTAATGGTTATTAACAAGTTTGGGCAGGTTTGGAATTGATTCGAATCAATTTAGAATTAATTCAGCAGAAAATAGTCAGCCAGATCGGACTAGTGTGCTTGGGACCGGGCTAGTCCGCCCTTCACAAAAATAGTGAACTAGGGTTTTCTAGATCAACATGAATTTGGAGAAACGACTTGAATTCACGTGAGAAAGAGGAAGTAAAAGGTATACCAGGTGTTTAGAACTTTAATGAATCAAAGATCGTGGAGGCAACACTTGGATCTTGACGATCTATGGTCGATGAAGAACTTGAAGGTGAATTATTGATGAAAAACAAATATTTGATGGAGATCTTGATCCTCTTTCATTTCCTCCTCTTCTTCTTCTTGCTTGGGATCTCCTTCTCCCTCCTTGGCGGTGGCTACCCATGAACTAGGGTTTGGGTGTGGTTCAAAGGTAGCTAAAGTATGTGAAAATAGGGTGTTGGGTTGTTTATATAGAGGTGGAGGGCTAGGGCATCAATGGGTTCGAGTTTGGGGAGGGTTGAAGCCAGTTTGGGGTCCCATATGGGCTCCAAAAAGAGTTAGACACAATGTCCTTAGGCCCACTTAAGGTAAAACCCAAAAACAAGTCGTGAAACAAAAGATCAACTCGGAATTGCAATTTACCGGACAAGTCCGCACAGGGCCGGACTAGTCCAAAGATTGACAGAGGCGAAAACGGACAAGTCTGGACTATATCGGACAAGTACGAACTTGGTCAGAGGAAAAATAGACAAGTATGGCCAAAACTGGACAAGTCCGATTTTAGTCAGGGGAAAAATTGACAAGTCCGCTGGAATACCGGACAAGTCCGAACAAGTCTAGGGACTTAGCAAAATTTCCAAGAAATTGGAATATTGGACTAGTCTGCAATGGACCGAACAAGTCTAAAAAGTGTCCAGAGACAAAAACCAGAATAGTACGCACGAAAACGGACATGTCTAAGCGAGGTCACAGAGAAATCTGACTAGTCCCCACAAAAAACAGACTAGTCTGCACTTCTCAGAACTTTTGAGTGCGGTTTTACTTCTAAATCATTTTAAACTTATTCCTTTTTATGTGTATTAATGTTAAGCATGTATATGAACTTATGCAATGCATGATGCATGAAAATGATGGTGTTACAAACCTACCATCCTTAAAATGAATCCGGCCCTCGAGATTCGACGTGGAAGAGAAGAGATAGGAAAATTCCTTCTTGAGATCATCGTCCAGCTCCCAAGTTGCCTCTAATTCTGTGTGATACTTCCATTGCACTTTACACCATCGAATAACCTTGTTCCATATTACCCTATCCTTGGTTTCCAAGATTTTGACCGGTTGCTCAGCATAAGTCAAATCTGCCTCTAATTCCAATTCTTCCATTGACACTTGTTCTTCTGGTACCCTCAAGCACTTCTTGAGTTGTGAAACATGAAACACATCATGTACATCTGAAAGATGAGCTGGCATCTCCATACTGAATGTCGCCTAGAGGGGGGGGGGTTGAATAGGCAATAATACCTGAAATGACTTAATTAAAAGAGATTAATTCTATGTGGCCGAACTAGTCTTGTCAGGGCCGGACTAGTCCGCTCAGCACAGGGTAGAAACCCTAAAACTTTATTTCTACAAGTTGTTTGCGGTATTAAAGTTCACAAAGAATAAAAGCAATATATAACAAACTTGTGAAGCTCAGATTGTGATGTTTAAACTCTTAGATTGCAAGTTTACAATAGTGATCAAGTGTAAGACAATAAGTCAAATGTGAACCCTAATAGCAATGCTAGAGATTATGAAAAGTGCAAAACAAGTGAAACGAGATTTATCCCGTGGTTCAGCTCCACGAAGAAGCCTACATCCATGTTGAGAAGTCCACACAAGGACCGGGTCTTACTTGACCCTTCTCTCACCAGGCCACCACAATGGCCGGCTTGGTTTTCACTATGTCAATGGGCAATCACAAAGTTTGATGGGGCTACTCATAACTTGAGGCTCCCACAAATCAATACAATGAGGAGCACACGAAGCTCAACTCACACAAGCCACAAAACACAACACAATGTGCAAGAGATCAAACCGAGAGCCAAAGCGTGATGATCTTACTTTACTCTCCTTCCCAAACCCTAATCTCTTCAAGATTTGCTCTCAGGGGGTTAGTAGGACGAGTAGAAGGCTTTGGCAGGCTCTAGGATGCTTGTGGCGGTGCTAGGGTTCAAGTCTACTTCAAATGAGCTCGGGGGTCCCCTTTTTATAGAGGTCCCGAGCCCCTTTTGCTTACATCAGCAAAGGAGCGGACTAGTCCGGCCTTAGACCCCGGACTAGTCCGGCCCTATGGGACCACTCACCCCCTAGTCAGTTCCCGACAACTGCCACACTGAGCAGCGATCGTCACGCTACCCGCCAAATTTCCAAATTCAAACGGTCACTAGACACCGGACTAGTTCGGTCTAAAACGGACTAGTCCGAAGTAGAACAGAACCACTTGGTCTGTTCCAAAACGAACTTTTCTGAGTTGGTCCGGACTAGTTCGGCCACAGGGGCGGACTAGTCCGGCCCCCTAGGTTTTCTCTCAGTTTGTCAAACTAAGTCCCAAACGAACAAGTCTGTGCCCAAACGAACAAGTCCGAACTACTCCAGAGAGCTTTGGTCCGTCCAAAAACAGACAAGTCCAGACTTCTCGTACTTAGCTCCAAAATCACTCGGGGAAACTTCAGAGACGTTTGGTCCGTCCAAAAATGGACTTGTCTACCGTAGCCAGACTAGTCCGGCCCTGAGGCCCAGACTAGTCCATCCTCCTAGGGTTTTTCTCATTTTAGGCTTCTCACTTAGGTTTTTCTCTAAACCACAACTTTGAGCCCCTTGATATGATCTCAATGCACATAATACAACCATCCTCTCACATGATATGGCTCATATAATCTCAATACCATAGAAACCCTAATTTCAACGCTTGAGTCTTTGACGCCCGTTTTCTCCTTTTCCTTTTTGAGGGTTTTCATCCCATTTCAATCCTTGTACCTATGCTTAAGATCAACTTAGCTCATTAGCCTCTTAATTGTCGTCATCAATCATCCAAAACCACGAGGATGCCTAGATGCACTTTCAATCTCCCCCTTTTTGGTGAATTGATGACAACACATTAAGACTTCAACACCAAGGATAATAATTTGTTTTCATAACATGTATTTGTATGAGTGACTCCCCCTCAATGTATGCATCATGAGTAAGAGAGATTGAGAGAGTTCTAATACATATACATGTTATGGTGGGGTGCCTAAGTGATGTGTTCATAAAGTGTGATAAGACAATGATTATGAAAAATAGACATTAAAATGAGGCAACACATCACAAATTTAGGCAAGATACATGAATACTTGAATACATAGATTAAGTCATACAATACAACTTGAATGAGGTTTAAAACATAAGTCCAACATATATCAATACACTTATACACCAACCCTTCATCTCTCCCCCTATGTCTCTCCCCCTAGATCTAAGAGCCCATCAAGTTGTCTCCTCGCTATCTCTCCCCCTTTGGCATCAAGACACCAAAAAGGAAAAGAAGAGAGGAAGAGCCCTTAGGACTACTCATCGTCGGAGTCGGAGTCATCGTTGTCGCCTAGGGGATCGCTGTCCCTCTCCGTAGCCTCCAGATCCTCAGTCGGGGCCGCGGTGGAAGTCCCAGCTTCTCCAAATTCAGCGAGCTGTTCGGCAGTGAACTCGGGCAAGGAAGTGAGCTCACCATCGCTCTCCTCGGCGGGGGACATAGGGATGTCCAGCTTGTCGCACATCGCTTTGAGATACTTCTCATTGTGACGCTCCATGCGATGTTGCCGAATTTCTGTCTTCCGACACGAAGAAAAGAGAGCTTTGAAGCACTTGAAGAAGCCGCTTCCGCATCGTGTCGAAGGCGGAGGTGGTGGAGGAGATGGCACAAAGCGAGAGGAAGAAGCGGGAGGATCCGCATTCTTCCTCCGAGGGGCAGCTGGCTCCGGAGGAGGGAGTTGTGGTCGAAGCCTCCGATGAATGATATCTTTCTTGAATGTGAGCCCGGAGATCTTCTCAATCATGTACATAATGTACGGAGCATATCCACATGATCGGTTGGGGGTGTGAGAGATGTTGAAGATGTCATCAAAGATATAGTCCACTACATTGAAGCGTACATCTCCATCAATGAGGACCATTAAGTGCCTCAAATTGCCTTGAATTATCCCCACATCTCCATCCTTGGGGGCAATTGTCTTTCTGAGGACCGGTTGAACACACTATAGAAGGGCTTGATATTTCTGATGTGCCCGGCCTCATACTGTCCATGACTTGGATACATATACTCCAATGTGTCCCGATCAATTGGCTTCAGATTGGAAATGATGATCCCATTATCCTGTTGATCCTCCAAGTCAAGCAACTGAGCAAACTCCCAAAAGGTGGTAGAGTACTGCTCTCCATGGGTCATCCAGGTGATCCTCCTATCCCCATCGGTGTGGAAGTAAAGGGTGGAGTAGAACTGAGTGATGACCTCCACATTCCAGTCGTACTAGAAAGCCATAAGATTCTTTAGACCATGCCTTTCGACAGCCTCAATCACAACATTGAAGGCTTGATGATCTTTCTGGGCCATGTAATCCCAGTCGATCCACTGAGCATCAGTGACAGAAGTTTGCTTGGTCATATAGACCATCCTGTAGTAGTCACAATGGAAGTCACACTAGAACCGGGGATCCACTATGCTCCTGTCACATTGATAATCATTTATCTTCCTCAACTTGCGTGCCTTCTCAGCACCCTTACCCTTGAAGATGTCAACATTAAAAGCAGCTGCACGGTTTGGGTTCCGTGCAGGAGAGGACATCCTCAAGGGGCCAATGGGTTGTGGGGTACCCTTCTTCAGTTTGCTTGCTGCCTTCTTGGCCACATTCACCTTCTTCTTGGGTGCAGCATCAACAGGGGCCTTGCCCTTATCTTTGGAGTATCTTGCCCCCTAGGACTTGGCTTGCTCACCCAAGGTCACAAGCCTCTTCCTCTTTGGGGCAGACTTGGCAGTAGCGGAGTTGTGCTCCTCACGCTGCGTCTTCTTTGCCCCCTGAGAGGCAAAGTATGCAGCAGCCATCTCTTGATCCTCTCTTTGTTTCCGGTGAAAGAAAGCCTGCTTCTCCGCTTCGATCTCGGAGTCGGAGGGAGGAACATACTCATTGTCTGACATGATTGCTGACAAGAGAAACACGGAAAGTGGATAAGTCCAGAGAGTCAAGATAAATTGGGGCAATTCACAAAATCAACCTAGGTTAGGGTTTCCACTGTGTAACCCGGACTTGTCCGCCCTGGGGCCAAACTAGTCCGGTTCACACAGCAAGAACCCTAATCTAGGGAAATTTTGCAAAAACTGCGGATCCTACCACAAAAATGGAGCTATATGATCACATTGATGTGTACAACAACATTTGTGAAGAAGTTTCTATCAAAGGACCAAAAAGAATTGAATTCCAAGGATTTTGGCATTAGGTCAAGAATACCTCTTCAAATCTTCGATTTGATGAAATGAGAGTGAGTGAGTGATCTCCGATGCTTGGGGAAGGTTCCTAAGCACCTTGGGGCTTCAATCCACCGACTGGAATCGAGATTTGGTGGATGGACTCAAAAATCGCCATTGGGGAGGCGGTTTTCGAGCGTTTTTGGAGAGTGTTTGAATGGGAGTGAGGAGGTCGAGGGCACCCTGGGGAGGTTAAGTCTCCAAGGGTCGGACTAGTCCGATTAGGCAACCGAACTTGTCTGGCATCTGGACTTGGTCCGGACAACTCATACCACCGGACTAGTCCGATACAAGGAGCGGACTAGTCCGGTCCTAAGACTTAAAACTCCTATATATTGAGTTTTGAGTGGATATTTGATCCTTTTGGACTATATTTCAAAAAAGATCTTTGTAAATATGGTCAGTAAGCAATCAGCAATTAAACTATGACCATGATTCACAAAGATTCAATAATTTCAAAATAATTTGTGGAAAAATTGAGGACGATGAGTTTTTTGCAAGCATGCGTGAATTTTGAATATTGCAATCAGATGTGCAATACTTAAGCCACATTTCTAGAATCCAAGATATTTAGCTCACTCCTAAGTTCACAAAACCTTTTCTCATCTAGGGGCTTGGTAAAGATATCAACCAATTGTTTATCGGTTCTCACATGGAAAATTTCAATGTCTCCTTTGATGGAGTGATCTCTCAAGAAGTGATGGCGCATATCGATGTGCTTGGGCCTTGAGTGCTCAACTAGAATGTGAGCTATTTTGATGGCACTCTCATTGTCACATAGGAGAGTAATATGTCGCAAGTTATGCCATAGTCCCTAAGAGTTTGTCGCATCCAAAGAAGTTGTGGACAACTACTTCCGGCGGTGACATACTCTGCTTCGGCTGTGGAAAGTGCAATGGAGTTTTGTTTCTTTGAGGACCATGACACTAGAGATCTACCAAGGAATTGGCAAGTTCCCGATCTACTCTTCTTATAATCTTTGCATCCCGCATAGTCCGCATCGGAATATCCAATGAGGTTAAACTTAGAGCCTTTGGGGTACCCAAGTCCTAGGCTTGGTGTGTGAACCAAATATCTAAGAATTCTCTTAACGGTGGTCAAATGACACACCTTTGGAGCAGCTTGAAATCTAGCACACATACACACACTAAGCATGATATCGGGCCTAGATGCACATAAGTATAACAATGAGCCTATCATAGAACGATATACCTTTTGGTCTACACTTGGACCATCTTCATTGAGATCAAGATGCCCATTGGTTGCCATAGGAGTCTTGATGGGTTTGGCCTTGTCCATGTCAAACTTCTTGAGTATATCTTGTGTGTACTTGGTTTGACTAATGAACGTGCCTTCCTTGAGTCGCTTCACTTGAAAACCTAGAAAGAACTTCAACCCCCCCCCCCCCCCCCCATATTGGACATCTCGAATCTTTCCGTCATTATCTTGGAAAACTCATCACAAAAGGCTTTGTTAGTAGAACCAAATATAATGTCATCAACATATCTTTGGCAAACAAACAAATCATCATTAAAGTGCTTAGTGAATAGAGTATAGTCCGCCTTCCCAATTTTAAAACCATTTTGAGTTAGAAAGTCTCTAAGGCACTCATACCAAGCTCTAGGAGCTTGTTTGAGTCCATAGAGAGACTTACGCAATTTGTACACATGGTTTGGGAATTCTTCATCTTCAAATCCGGGGGGTTGCTCCACATATACTTCTTCCTTGATTGTACCATTGAGGAATGCGCTCTTGATGTCCATTTGATATAGCTTAAAATCATGGTGCGTACCAAATGCAAGTAATATACGAATTGATTCAAGCCTAGCTACAGGAGCAAAGGTTTCTTCGAAACCAAACCTTCGACTTGTGAGTACCCTTTGGCCACAAGTCATGCCTTGTTCCTTGTAACGACCCCGTGTTCATCTTGTTTGTTGCGGAACAACCATTTGGTCCCTACAACATTTGCATTTGGCCTCTTCACAAGCTCCCATACTTTATTTCTCTCAAAGTTGTTGAGCTCTTCTTGCATGGCCATCACCCAATCCAGATCTCGTAGTGCTTCTTCAACCTTGTGGGGCTCCAAGGAAGAAACAAAGGTGTAATTTTCACAAAAAGTTGCAACACGAGATCGAGTAGTTACCCCCTTGGAGATGTCTCCAAGTATATTGTCAACGGGATGGTCCCGTTGGACGCTTTGATGCACTCTTGGGTGAGGTGCTTGAGATCTTGATTCATCATCTTGGTCTTCTTCATCCTCATTGTCTCCCCTTCGATTGATGCCTTCATTTTCATCTTCTTGAAGCGCATCTTGGGTAGGTTGATCTTGATCATTTGAGGAAGAGCTTGCTTGATGTATAGGATGGTTACTTGTGACTTGAGGTTGCTCTTGTGGTCGTATGTCTCCAAGTATCATCCTTCCTATCACCACTCGTGGAGATTCTTCTTGATCTAGCACATGACGATCAACTTGCTCCACTTGGGAGCCATTAGTCTCATCAAACACTACATCACGTGCTAGTTCAACAATTCCGGAGGATTTGTTAAAGACACGATATGCGTAAGTGTTTGAGTCATAGCCAAGAAAGAAACCCTCATTAGACTTAGAAGCAAACTTCGAAGTCCTAGGCTTGTTGTTAAGAATGTAGCATTTGCTCCCAAAAACACGAAAGTAAGAGATGTTGGGTTTGTTACCGGTCAGGAGCTCATATGACGTCTTCTTAAGTATGTGGTGAAGGTACAACCGGTTTGTGGCATGGCAAGCGATGTTGACCGCTTCCGCCCAAAACCGGTCTGACGTCTTGTACTCATCAATCATGGTTCTTGACATCTCAATTAGAGTCATATTCTTCCTCTCGGACACCCCATTTTGTTGAGGGGAGTAGGGGGCTGAGAACTCATGCTTGATGCCTTCTTCATCCAAAAATTCTTAAACTTGGGTGTTCTTGAATTTGGTGCCATTGTCACTCCTAATGGTCTTGATACTCAAGGAGAACTCATTTTGAGCTCTCTTCAAGTATCTCTTGAGGACACCTTGAGTCTTGCTTTTGTCATGCAAAAAGAACACCCAAGTGAAACGTGAAAAATCATCAACAATAACAAGACCATATTTATTACCACCAATACTAATGTAGGCGATTGGACCAAAGAGATCCATGTGTAGAAGCTCCAATGGTCTTGATGTTGTCATAATGTTCTTGGATGGATGAGGTGCTCCAACTTGCTTTCCGGCTTGGCATGCACTACATGGCCGATCCTTTTCAAACACAACATTCTTTAAACCACGGATGTGCTCACCCTTAAGGAGTTTTTGCAAATTCCTCATTCCAACATGGGCTAGCCTCCTATGCCAATGCCGTCCCATGTTAGTTTTTGCAATTAAGCATGTATCAAGTTGGCTTTATCCGCGGAGAAATCCACAAGATAGAGCTTTCCCTTGAGTACACCCTTAAAGGCAATTGAGTCATTGCTTCTCCTTGTGACGGTCACACCCTCATTAGTGAATAAACAATTATGACCTTTGTCACATAGTTGTGATATGGACAAGAGGTTATAATCAAGTGTATCAACATGTAAGACATTTGAAAGAGTATGATTAGAGGATATAGCAATTTTACCGGCGCCAAGGATTTTTCCTTGGCTATTGTCCCCAAAATAGATTCCTTCACTTGGATCTTCATTAAGCTCATACTCCACAAACATCTTCCTCTCTCCGGTCATATGATTTGTGCATCCACTATCAAGGACCCACTTGGTTCCACCAGAGGAGTATGCCTACAAGAAAGATTTAAGCCTTGTCTTTAGGTACCCAAACGGTGTTGGGTCCTTTGATGTTAGTAAAGAGGCACTTGGGCACCCACACACAAGGTTTGGGACTCTTTCGGTGTGGCCCAACATACCTAGCATATGCCTTTCCAAACTTGTTCCTTAATAAAACATATGAAGCATCAAAATCATGGAACAATGGATGAAGTTCTTTCTTAGGAATTTTAGGTGTAGTAGCACTGTTCTTTCCCTTAGTGTTGTATGAGCCTCCTTTGACAAAGACAATCAAGTCTTTGCCATTCTTGGGAGTTTTGGCATTTTGCCTCACCCCCCTAGAATAACCAAGACCATCCTTGACAAGGGGATGTCTTGTGTTGGTAAATGCACTACGTGCATATGCCACCTTCTCCTTGCCAAAAATGCCACCCTTGGGTGCTTGATTGGTTTGTGCCAACTTTAGCTCATCTTTAAGTTTTATGGTTAAGTTTGAGCATTTACAAGGTTGAGATGCTTCGGATTTAACATTTGTGGAAGGTGAGCTTGTAGAGGAAGAAGGTGCATTGATCTTGAGAGACTTCACTTGCGTCTCAAGGATTTTGTTAGCTTGTGTCAAACTAACAAGTTCATCCTTGAGCACAATTGTAGTGTTCTCAAGGTTTGAGCAAGTTTCCTTGCTCAAAGCGAGTTCACGCTCAAGTGCCTTGCTTCTTTCTATTTCATGCTCCAAGAGATCCTCAACCTCTTGACATCTCTCCTTTTGTTGGATGAGCATGTCCTCTTGACGGTTGATGAGTTATTCCTTCTCAAATATCTCTTCTGTTAACAATCTCAATCTCTTCAAGGTGCTTTTGCTCATGTCTTTAAGCATTTGTTCATTTTCACTACTACTATCAAAGTCATCATGAGAAGAAATTGAAGGAGAAGAGTTAGATTTAACCTTCTTTCTTCCCTCTTTGGCCATGAGACATGTTGGCCTTGAGATCTCCAAGTTGGGGAAGAGCTTGTTCTCCATTGTTGTCTTCTTCATAGCAATAGTTGCTACCTTCTCATCTTCATCGGAGGAGGATTCTTCATTTGAATCCCACTCCTTCCAAAGGTGGGCATGTTCGGATCGCTTCTTCTTCTTGAAGTACTTCTTCTCTTTGGACTTGCCCTCCTTCTTCTTCTTGTTTTCTTCATGTGGACAATCCACAATGAAGTGGCCATATTCTCCACAATTGTAGCAAGCCCTTTTTGATCTTGTCTTGGGCTTGTCTTTGCTTCTTCTCTCATTTTGGTAGCTCCCCCTCCTCCTTCTAAACATCCTCTTAAAGTTGTTGATGAAGAGAGCTTCTTCTTCATCGGTGTCGGGACTCTCTTCATCACTTTCTCCTTTTTCTTGTGATCTTGAGGACGTTGCTTTGAATGCAACATCCCTTTTCTCGGAGGAGGAAAGCCTTTGTAGATCATTGTAGAACATTGCTTCTTTCTCCATCATCTCATGGTTGATGATTCTCCCTAGCACTTCTTTGGGAGTCATCTTGTGGAAGCTCGGACTTTCACGAATTAGTGAGCAAAGAGTGACGTTTCGAGGTATGAATGCTCGAATCATCCTCTTTACTACCTCGTGGTCGGTCCACCGGGTGCTTCTATATGACCGACTCTTGTTGATGAGAGTCTTGAGGCAGTCATACATATCTCGCGGAGATTCATTCTCCATGATGGTAAATCTCCCAAGCTCTCCTTCGATCATCTCGATCTTTGCTTCCCTTATGACACAGTTGCCTTCGTGCTCCGTCTTGAGGGTATCCCAAATCTCCTTGGAAACCTCCAACCCTTCAATGCAGTTGAACTCCTCACGAGTCAATGAGGAGGTAGTCACTCCAACGGCTTGAGCATTGCGATGTAGAAGGACGGCTTGCTCCGGAGTGATGTCTTCCTCATTCTTGGGAAGGTGAACACCTGTCATCACAATTTGCCACAAGCTAGGGTTTAAGGAAATGAGGTGCATCTTCATATTATGCTTCCACATAGAATAATCATTTCCATCAAATTGAGGAGGTCTGCCAATGGTAATAGACAAGTAATGATATCTAGCGGTAGGTTGCTCATAATTGTAAGGATATCGGGAGTAGTCTTGTGAACTACTCCCGCTGTCAATGTTAACCGGAGCAATTGGCTTGATCTCCTTCTTTGGCACATTGATTTTCTCACGAAGCCGTGCCTTGAGCATCTGAACTTCTTCGTCGTCATTTGGATCATCTTGAAGAACATCGACGTTCTTGGTCTTGGTGTCATCGACGACCACCGAAACCTTGTTGTCACCCCTTCCGGCCATTACTTCTCCGAGTTGTTAGACTCTTGGGGAGAAGCTTGCTCTGATACCAATTGAAAGTCGCCTAGAGGGGGGGGTGAATAGGCAATAATACCTGAAATGACTTAATTAAAAGAGATTAATTCTCTGTTGCCGGACTAGTCTGGTCAGGGCCAGACTAGTCCGCTCAGCACAGGGTGGAAACCCTAAAACTTGATTTCTACAAGTTGTTTGCGGAATTAAAGTTCACAGAGAATAAAAGCAATATGTGACAAACTTGTGAAGCTCAGATTGTGATGTTTAAACTCTTAGATTGCAAGTTTACAATAGTGATCAAGTGTAAGACAATAAGTCAAATGTGAACCCTAATAGCAATGCTAGAGATTATGAAAAGTGCAAAACAAGCGAAACGAGATTTATCCCGTGGTTTAGCTCCACGAAGAGGCCTACATCCACGTTGAGAAGTCCACACAAGGACCGGGTCTCACTTGACCCTTCTCTCACCAAGCCACCACAATGGTCGGCTTGGTTTTCACTATATCAATGGGCAATCACAAAATTTGATGGGGCTACTCACAACTTGAGGCTCCCACAAATCAATACAATGAGGAGCACACGAAGCTCAACTCACACAAGCCACAAAACACAACACAATGTGCAAGAGATCAAACCGAGAGCCAAAGCGCGATGATCTTCCTATACTCTCCTCCCCAAACTCTAATCTCTTCAAGATTTGCTATTAGGGGGTTAGTAGGACGAGTAGAAGGCTTTGGAAGGCTCTAGGATGCTTGTGGCGGCGCTAGGGTTCAAGTCTACTTCAAATGAGCCCGGGGGTCCCCTTTTTATAGAGGACCCGAGCCCCTTTTGCTTACATCAGCAAAGGGGCGGACTAGTCCGGCCTTAGACCCCAGACTAGTCCGGCCCTATGGGACCACTGACCCCCTGGTCAGTTCCCGACAAATGCCACACTGAGCAGCGATCGTCACGCTACCCGCCAAATTTCCAAATTCAAACGGTCACTAGACACCGGACTAGTCCGGTCTAAAACGGACTAGTCCGAAGTGGAACAGAACCACTTGATCCGTTCCAAAACGGACTTTTCTGAGTTGGTCCGGACTAGTCCGACCACAGGGGTGGACTAGTCCGCCCCCTAGGGTTTTCTCTTGGTTTGTCACACTAAGTCCCAAATGGACAAGTCCGTGCCCAAACGGACAATTCTGAACTACTCCATAGAGATTTGGTCCGTCCAAAAAGGTACAAGTCTAGACTTCTCGGACTTAGCTCCAAAATCACTCGGGGACACTCCAGAGACGTTTGGTTCGTCCAAAAACGGACTTGTCTGCCGTGGCCGGACTAGTACGGCCCTGAGGCCCGGACTAGTCCAACCTCCTAGGGCTTTTCTCATTTTAGGCTTCTCACTTAGATTTCTGTGACGCCCGGTTCCGAAAACCGAACCAAGCTAACGCATATGTGTGCCCAGAATGTTGAACACACATACACGAGTGCAATCACAAAAGAGTATACAGAAAATTACCACAGAACAATATTAATTATCAAGTTTTATCACACAAACCATATTATCCTCGAATACAAGCTCTAATGAATATTAATGACAAGTTCAACTAATGCAGCGGAAATAAACTAGTTAAACAACTAAGCAAACTAAGCAAAAGGGATAGCGCAGCTCCATGCAACACCACAGGCAAAGTTGACGGTAGACACGGCCTAGATCTCCACATTATCGCCATTAAACTCACAATTCTGACCTGCAACGGTTGGGGGGGGGTTGCAAGAGTGAGTACATGTCGTACTCAGCAAGTGTGGAAAGTATGACATGTGGCTGATTCAAATGACGACAATAATAATGGCAAAGTGCTGAAAAGTACAGTAAAACATTTGAAAAGCAATATATATATTATATGTATGTGAAGTAAACCCATCATAATCATAAGTAATACCATAATACCAATCTGAATTCACTACCATCATCAATAATTCCAGATTTCACCATCGTCAATAACCATATTCAATACCAGAAATTAATCCATAACCATCCATAACCATTACCAAACCATAACCATCCCAAATTCCAATTTCCCTCTAATCATGGAAGTTGTCCAGGTGCTCATAACCGGGAGCACGACTATCATGATAGTTTTATTTGACTTTGCAGTTTTTGTACCTCTTTACCCACGTGTTCGTGATTTCATCACCTTTCGGCGACTAAGAACCTCCCTTATGCCCATGACCCGTCGGTCACATTACACACTTCCGTTGGTCTGTGGACAAGAGATCACAAAATAGCCTTTACAAAGGGATTACTAGCCTATTTAGACCCCACTGAGGTTTCACCGGTGGCGATGTCTCCCGCAGAGCACATCTTCAACCAAGGGCCCCCTCTTGAGCCATTCGGATCCCAGGGTAGTCCCACCAATCATCAACAAACCCAATCCGACTACCCCTTCCCCGAGCATCCATAATGGTCCAAACAGCACTAGCAAAGCCCTAATGAATCAGCTACGCCGCACCCATACTTGGCCTCGTGGTGGCACTGTAGTCCTGGCTTATTCTCGCATGAACCGGTCCTTAGATCTAAAGCAAGCAAACCACCATGACATCCAACCCATCCGCATACCAGGCTTGCTTAGATCACTCATTACCATATCAGTTTTAACCAGTTCATGTCAACCACAATCTCATTAATACTTGATTAAATTGAGTGCTATAGTTGTTTTCCCATCCCAGTTGATTAAGCGAAGCAAAAAGGTAAAAGCTCTTCCCGACTCTCTACCATATATTCCAGGTGACAAGGGTGGTTTAGCAAATCTAGTCAACTTCCTACCATAGGATTCCCATCAAATTGACACAAGCATGCAATTTTGCAAACAAAACACTTTTTTTAAAAATAGGATCAATATGCTTCAAGGACACTTGCCTTGCTCTTGCTGTTGATTAGGGTCAAAGCCTTCAAACTCCTGGTGCTGTAGATCCTCCACGGCACTTTCTAGCGCAAATCCGTCTAATCCACATAATAAACATACAAGACAAGAAACACAATCAAAGAGTGCACAAATATTACTCAATATGACATGACATGCATGATTAATGCAAATGCAAGGTAAAACTTGTTACTTGATTGCTTTTAATGATCACTAATTAGTTCTAATAGCTTTTAACAAGTTTATATAGGTTTGGAGTTGATTAGATCAAATTTTAGAGTCAATTCAACACAATTTAACCAGGAAGATCAGACTAGTCCGCTAGGGACCGGACAAGTCCGCACTCTGCGAGATCAGCGGATTAGGGTTTTCTAGATCGACGTGAATTTGGAGATTAGGGGTTGAATTCACGTAAGGAAAAGAGAATAGAAGGTATACCAGGTGTTTAGAACTCCAATGAACCAAGAAACTTGGAGGTAGCACTTGGATCTTGATGATCTAGGGTTGGTGATGAACTTGGGGATGAATTGGTGGTGAAGGACGAAACTTGGAGGAGATCTTGATCCTCCTTTGTTTCCTCCTCTTCTTCCTCTTGCTTGGGATCTTCTCCTCCCTCCTTGATGGTGGCTCTCCACGAACTAGGGTTTGGGTGGGTGGAAAAGTGGCAAATAGATGTCAAACCAAGGGGTGGGGCTGTTTATATAGAGGTGGAGGCTAGGGTTAGATGGATTTTGAGTTTTGGGATGAGTAGAGGCCGGTTTAGAGTCCCACATGGGCTCTAAAAGATTTAGGCACGACGTACCTAGGCCTACTTAACGTGAAACCCAAGAAACAAGTTGTAAAACAAAAGATCAACTCGGAGTCGCGAAATATCGGACAAGTCCGGAAAGGACCGGACTGGTCCGAAGTCGCCCAGAGAGAAAATCGGACAAGTCTGGCCAAAAATCGGAAAAGTCCAAATTTGAACAGAGAGGAAAAACGGACAAGTCCGCTGGAACACCGGACTAGTCCGGAAAAGTCCAGGGACTTAGCAAATTTTCAAGGATTCATGGAATATCGGACTAGTCTGCACAAAATCGGACAAGTCCAAAAGTTTCCAGAGCCAAAATCGGACTAGTCCGCAGCAAAAACGGACAAGTCCGTTTTTAGTCCGATAGAAATCGGACTAGTCCTCAGTAAAATCGGACTAGTCCGCACTTTCCTGCATTTTAAGTGCGGTTTTGCTCCAAATAAATTTTAAATGCTCCGAATCAATGTTAAACTCGTTCCTCTTTATGTGGGTTAATGTTAAACATGTATATGAGTGTATGTAGGGCATGATGCATGAAAATGAGGGTGTTACAAACCTACCCCCCTTAAAATGAATCTCGCCCTCGAGATTCGACGCGGAAGAGAAGAGATAGGGAAATTCCTTCTTGAGATCATCTTCTAGCTCCCAAGTTGCTTCTTTTTCGGTATGGTGCTTCCATTGAACTTTGCACCATCGAATCACCTTGTTCCTTGTGACTCTCTCCTTGGTTCCCATGATCTTAACCGGTTGCTCGACATAAGCTAAATCTTCCTCTAATTCCAATCCTTCCATTGGCACTTGTTCTTCCGGTACTCTCAAGCACTTCCTGAGCTGGGAAACATGAAACACATCATGTACGTCTGAAAGATGAGATGACATCTCCAACTTATATGCTACTTCTCCTCTTTTGTCCAAAATCTTGAATGGTCCAATATAACGAGGTGCGAGCTTGCCTCTTATGTTAAACCTCTTATGACCTCTCATTGGTGACACCTTGAGGTAAACAAAATCTCCTATTTCAAAGGCTAATTTCCTTCTCCTATTATCCGCATAGCCTTTTTGCCTTGATTGGGCAGCCCTCAAGTTTTCACGAATTATTTGGACTTGCTTTTCGGCTTCTTGCAACACGTCCGGACCAAATACTTGGGCTTCTCCTGCCTCATTCCAGAATAAAGGCGTCCTACACTTCCTCCCATAAAGCGCTTCATATGGTGACATTTTCAAGCTTGCTCGGTAACTATTGTTATATGAAAACTCCGCGTATGGCAAGCTTTTGTCCCAACTTTTCCCATGCTTTAAAGCACAAGCTCTTAACATGTCCTCCAAAATCTGATGGGTCCTCTCGGTTTGTCCGTCTGTTTGAGGATGATATGCTGAACTAAAATTCAACCTCGTTCCCAAAGCTTCATGCAATTTTTGCCAAAATCTGGAGGTAAATTGAGAACCTCTATCCGAGACTATCTTCTTAGGGACTCCATGTCGACACACAATATGCTCCATGTATATTTCGGCTAATTGTGCAGCTGTATATTTGGTCTTCACAGGGACAAAATGAGCCGACTTGGTTAAGTGATCCACAATTACCCAAAATGAGTCATACCCGGACTGAGTACGTGGTAACCCAACTATGAAGTCCATTCCAATTTCTTCCCACTTCCATTCCGGAATCTTCAACGGTTGCAATAATCCAGTTGTCCTTTGATGTTCCGCCTTGACTCGTTGACACACATCACACAATGCAACATATTCGGCTATGTCCTTTTTCATGTTATCCCACCAATAGCAAGTCTTCAAGTCCTTGTACATCTTCGTATAACCGGGGTGAATCGAGTAAGGCGAGTCATGTGCCTCCTTTAATATTGTCTCCCGAATATGTTTTACATTAGGCACAACGATTCTCTTTCCAAGCCATAAGGTACCATGTTCGTCCTCATCAAATCTGAATTCTCTCCCTTCCTCAGTCCTTTCCTTGATTTCCTTGATCTTTTCATCTGCGGTTTGGGCCTCTCGAATTTCTTGCTCCAAGGTTGGGTTTAACTCCATCATCTCTGTCTCATTTACAAACCCGAGGTTCAACCGTTCAAACTCCTTACATAACTCGAATGGTAACTCTCGAACCGTGAGTTGATGACTTACTCCTTTTCTACTCAAAGCATCAACCACTACATTGGCTTTTCCCGGATGATAGTTGATCCCCAAATCATAATCTTTGATGAGCTCCAACCATCTTCGTTGCCTCAAGTTCAGATCCGTTTGTGTGAAAATATACTTCAAACTCTTATGATCCGTGTAAATTTCACACCTATGTCCCAGAATATAGTGTCTCCAAATCTTCAATGCGTGTACCACGGCTGCTAGTTCAAGATCATGCGTGGGGTAATTCTGCTCATGTTTCTTCAATTGTCTTGATGCATAGGCGACCACTTGACCTTCTTGCATCAATACACACCCAAGTCCTTGTCTTGATGCATCACAATAGATGTCGAAACTCTTGCTTACATCCGGCAATACCAAAACTGGGGCTGTTGTCAACCTCTTCTTCAACTCCTCAAAACTATTCTGACAAGCTTCAGTCCATTGGAACGCCTTTCCCTTCATTAGCAACTCCATCATAGGCTTGGCTATCTTGGAAAAGTCCTTGATGAATCTACGATAATATCCAGCCATCCCAAGAAAACTCCTTATTTCCTTGACATTTTGCGGCGGTTCCCATTTCAACACGTCTCTTACTTTTCCGGGGTCAACCGATACTCCTCCTCCTGAGATTATATGACCCAAGAATGGCACCTCTTTCAACCAAAACTGACACTTGTTGAACTTGGCATACAATCGATGCTCCCTCAAGTTCTACAACGTAAGCCTCAAGTGTTCCTCATGTTCCTTCCCATCCTTCGAGTAGATCATAATGTCATCAATAAACACCACAATGAACTTGTCCAAGTACTCCATGAAGACTTTATTCATGAGGTACATAAAGTAGGCAGGCGCATTTGTCAATCCAAAAGACATCACGTGTACTCATAAGATCCATACCGTGTCCTGAAAGCTGTCTTGGGTATGTCCGATGGCCTAATCTTCATTTGAAAGTATCCCGACCTCAAATCAATCTTGGAAAACACACAGGCGCCTTTCATCTGATAAAACAAATCCTCTATATGGGGCAAGGTATACTTGTTCTTGATTGTTACCTCGTTGAGAGCTTGGTAATCCACGCACATCCTTTGGGATCCATCCTTCTTGTCCACAAATAGAACGAGCGCTCCCCAAGGTGAAGAGCTAGGGCGAATAAAACCCTTCTCTAATTGCTCTTGAATTTGCTTCTTGAGCTCTGCTAATTCCATAGGAGGCATCCTATACGGCCTCTTAGCTATAGGTGCAGTTCCAGGTATTAAATCAATAACAAACTCAATGTCCCGATCGGGTGGCATACCTGACAACTCGTCCGGAAAACCATCCAAAAATTCACACACCATCAGAATCTCCTCAACTGCGGCACCGTCCATATGATTCAACTCCAATTGCTTCGGTGCGGTTTGAGATGCTTCAAATTCTATGGTGATTCCTTCTTCATTGGTCAACTTCACCGTCTTAGTGGCACACTCAATAACTCCATTGTGCTTCCTCAACCAGTCCATACCAAGTATAATGTCCAATCCTTGAGAATCCAAAACTATGAGGTTGGCGGAGAAGTCTACCCCCCTTATTCTAAGGCTTACTTTTGGACATACTATATTTGTCCTCATCTCTCCTCCAGGAGACTTAACCAATAGAGTAAACTTCATATGAGAGATAGGC
This sequence comes from Tuctoria greenei, assembly GCA_036927565.1. Classification (NCBI taxonomy): domain Eukaryota; kingdom Viridiplantae; phylum Streptophyta; class Magnoliopsida; order Poales; family Poaceae; genus Tuctoria; species Tuctoria greenei. The sequence continues at coordinate 46,486,094 of JAYESD010000008.1, read as the reverse complement.
AAACTATACTTGGCAACATACTTCGATGCAATGAATGAATGTGATGCTCCAGAATCAAATAACATAGTCGCGGGGTTGGAGTTGGCGAGAAACATACCAATGACCACGTCATCAGCTTGTTGAGCATCCTCTGTAGAGACATGATTCACATTGCCATGAGCAAAATTCTGCTGTCCACGGCTTCATTGTGGTTGTCCTCCATTGGGTCTTGGGTTTTGCCTCGGCGCATTGCTTCCTTGACCAAGGCCTGACTTAGGACATTGATGCGCAAAGTGTCCAGCTTCTCCACAAGTATAACACTTCTTAACTCCACCAGAATTATTGGGACGAGCTTGGTTTTGAACATTGGCACCAGAAAAGTTAGCACGAGGCGCATAAGGCATTGGAGGCCTAAGTGCTTGCATGACAGGGCGTTGCAGCACAAACTGAGTTGGGCGCGGTGCAAATCCAGGGCGTTGAGCAGGCTTAGAAGAGCTGTAATGAGGCGCATTGGGCGGCGCAAAGCGAGGGCGCACATTACTTCCTTGTTGCTGTCCTTGATACGACGCCTTCCTCTTGATTTCTTGCTCCATCTCTCGAACCTTGTTCTCAACCACAATTGCTTTGTCCACAAGCTTATGGAAATTGACATAATCACAGTTGAGCAATTGCACTTGGATCTCATTGTTCAAGCCCCTCATGAACAAGTATTGTTTCCGGCTGTCCCGACTAACATCCTCAGGCGCATACCTTGAGAGTTGAGTGAATTTATTGAGATATTCACTCACGCTTGATATTCCTTGCCTTAAATTCTCAAATTCTTGCCTCTTCAGGATCATAACACCCTCGGGCACATAATGAGAACGAAAATTCTCCTTGAATTCGGCCCAAGTGATTCTTTCTTGGTTCTCATGAGCACTGCAATAAGCATCCCACCAATCCGCAGCTGCTCCAACGAGTTGATGAGAAGCGAACATGACCTTCTCCCGGTCACTGCATTGGACAATGGCTAGCTTCTTCTCCACGGACTTGAGCCAATCATCCGCATCCATAGGGTCGGCGGCTTGAGCAAAGGTTGGCGACCTAGTTCTCATAAACTCTCCCAATCGGTTATGAGGAGGCGGGGGTGGCGGTGGAGGCATGTGGGGCTGATTGTTGATGTTGCCAGCCTGCAGCTGTCCCATAGTCTGTATCATGGTATGCATGAGCTGGTTTTGCATAGCCAATAGCTGCTCAATGTTGATAGCTCCCTGAGTAGATCCTTGTCCAACGTTGTTCTGAGGTACTCCATGGTTCTCCTCCTCATCATTGCCATCCCTCTGGTTGCGAGTCCTCACCATCTGAAGAAAAGCAATAGGTAAGAATTAGAAACGTCCCCATTTATATGCATCAAGGGATATGAAACTAAACAACTAGCTGCACTAGCCTAGGTGGACATGGCAATGCTAAGGCATCCCAAAATCCTCTATTAAGCACACAAGCAAGCAATATAAATAGCAAACAGCACTCCAAGCAAAAACACATCGATTCCTGAGTGCTCCTATGTGCTCTAAAGTGTCCATTCTATCTAGGCTGCATCCTACGGTCAACCTGTGGCTCTGATACCAATCTGTGATGCCCGGTTCCGAAAACCGAACCAAGCTAACGCATATGTGTGCCCAGGATGTTCAACACACATACACGAGTGCAATCACAAAAGAGTATACAAAAAATTACCACAGAACAAGATTAATTATCAAATTTTATTACACAAACCATATTATCCTCGAATACAAGCTCTAATGAATATTAATGACAAGTTCAACTAATGCAGCAGAAATAAACTAATTAAACAACTAAGCAAACTAAGCAAAAGGGATAGCGCAGCTCCATGCAACACCACATGCAAAGTTGACGGTAGACACGGCCTAGATCTCCACATTATCGCCATTAAACTCACAATTCTGACCTGCAACTGTTGGGGGGGGGGATTGCAAGAGTGAGTACATGTCGTACTCAGCAAGTGTGGAAAGTATGACATGTGACTGATTCAAATGACGACAATAATAATGGCAAAGTGCTGAAAAGTACAGTAAAACATTTGAAAAGCAATATATATTATATGTATGTGAAGTAAACCCATCATAATCGTAAGTAATACCATAATACCAATCTGAATTCACTACCATCATCAATAATTCCAAATTTCACCATCGTCAATAACCATATTCAATACCAGAAATTAATCCATAACCATCCATAACCATTACCAAACCATAACCATCCCAAATTCCAATTTCCCTCTAATCATGGAAGTTGTCCAGGTGCTCATAACCGGGAGCACGACTATCATGATAGTTTTATTTGACTTTGCAGTTTTTGTACCTCTTTACCCACGTGTTCGTGATTTCATCACCTTTCGGCGACTAAGAACCTCCCTTATGCCCATGACCCGTCGGTCACATTACACACTTCCGTTGGTCTGTGGACAAGAGATCACAAAATAGCCTTTACAAAGGGATTACTAGCCTATTTAGACCCCACTGAGGTTTCACCGGTGGCGATGTCTCCCGCAGAGCACATCTTCAACCAAGGGCCCCCTCTTGAGCCATTCGGATCCCAGGGTAGTCCCACCAATCATCAACAAACCCAATCCGACTACCCCTTCCCCGAGCATCCATAATGGTCCAAACAGCACTAGCAAAGCCCTAATTAATCAGCTACGCCGCACCCATACTTGGCCTCGTGGTGGCACTGTAGTCCTGGCTTATTCTCACATGAACCGGTCCTTAGATCTAAAGCAAGCAAACCACCATGACATCCAACCCATCCGCATACCAGGCTTGCTTAGATCACCCATTACCATATCAGTTTTAACCAGTTCATGTCAACCACAATCTCATTAATACTTGATTAAATTGAGTGGTATAGTTGTTTTCCCATCCCAGTTGATTAAGCGAAGCAAAAAGGTAAAAGCTCTTCCCGACTCTCTACCATATATTCCAGGTGACAAGGGTGGTTTAGCAAATCTAGTCAACTTCCTACCATAGGATTCCCATCAAATTGACACAAGTATGCAGTTTTGCAAACAAAACACTTATTTTAAAAACAGGATCAATATGTTTCAAGGACACTTGCCTTGCTCTTGCTGTTGATTAGGGTCAAAGCCTTCAAACTCTTGGTGCTGTAGATCCTCCGCGGCACTTTCTAGCGCAAATCCGTCTAATCCACATAATAAACATACAAGACAAGAAACACAATCAAAGAGTGCACAAATATTACTCAATATGACATGACATGCATGATTAATATAAATGCAAGGTATAACTTGTTACTTGATTGCTTTTAATGATCACTAATTAGTTCTAATAGCTTTTAACAAGTTTATACAGGTTTGGAGTTGATTAGATCAAATTTTAGAGTCAATTCAACACAATTTAACCAGGAAGATCGGACTAGTCCGCTAGGGACCGGACAAGTCCACACTCTGCGAGATCAGCGGATTAGGGTTTTCTAGATCGACGTGAATTTGGAGATTAGGGGTTGAATTCACGTAAGGAAAAGAGAATAGAAGGTATATCAGGTGTTTAGAACTCCAATGAACCAAGAAACTTGGAGGTAGCACTTGGATCTTGATGATCTAGGGTTGGTGATGAACTTGGGGATGAATTGGTGGTGAAGGACGAAACTTGGTGGAGATCTTGATCCGCCTTCGTTTCCTCCTCTTCTTCCTCTTGCTTGGGATCTTCTCCTCCCTCCTTGATGGTGGCTCTCCACGAACTAGGGTTTGGGTGGGTGGAAAAGTGGCAAATAGATGTCAAACCAAGGGGTGGGGCTGTTTATATAGAGGTGGAGGCTAGGGTTAGATGGATTTCGAGTTTTGGGATGAGTAGAGGTCGGTTTAGAGTCCCACATGGGCTCTAAAAGAGTTAGGCACGACGTACCTAGGCCCACTTAATGTGAAACCCAAGAAACAAGTCGTAAAACAAAAGATCAACTCGGGGTCGCAAAATATCGGACAAGTCCGGAAAGGACCGGACTAGTCCGAAGTCGTCCAGAGAGAAAATCGGACAAGTCTAGCCAAAAATCGGACAAGTCCGAATTTGAACAGAGAGGAAAAATGGACAAGTTCGCTGGAACACCAGACTAGTCCAGAAAAGTCCAGGGACTTAGCAAATTTTCAAGGATTCATGGAATAGCGAACTAGTCCGCACAAAATCAGACAAGTCCGAAAGTTTCCAGAGCCAAAATCGGACTAGTCCGCAGCAAAAACAGACAAGTCCGTTTTTAGTCAGAGATAAATCGGACTAGTCCTCAGTAAAATCGGACTAGTCCGCACTTTCCTGCGTTTTAAGTGCGGTTTTGCTCCAAATCAATGTTAAACTCGTTCCTCTTTATGTGGGTTAATGTTAAACATGTATATGAGTGTATGTAGGGCATGATGCATGAAAATGAGGGTTTTACAGTTTTTCTCTAAACCACCAATTTGAGCCCCTTGGTATGATCTCAATGCACATGATACAACCACCCTCTCACATGATACGACTCATATAAGCTCAATACCATAGAAACCCTAATTTGTACGCTTGAGTCTTTGACGCCCGTTTTCTCCTTTTCCTTTTTGAGGGTTTTCATCTCATTTCAATCCTTGTACCTGTGCTTAAGATCAACTTAGCTCATTAGCTTCTTAATTGTCATCATCAATCATCCAAAACCCACGGGGATGCCTATGCACTTTCACATACGCTACTTCTCCTCTTTTGTCCAAAATGTCGAATGGTCCAATGTATCGAGGTGCTAGCTTCCCTCTTATGTTAAACCTCTTATGACCTCTAATTGGTGACACCTTGAGGTAAACAAAATCTCCTATTTCAAAGGCTAGTTTCCTTCTCCTGTTGTCCGCATAGCCTTTTTGACTTGATTGAACAACCCTCAAGTTTTCACGAATAATCTGAACTTGTTTTTCAGCTTCTAGCAACACATTCGGACCAAATACCTGAGTTTCTCATGTCTCATTCTAGAACAAGGGTGTCCTACACTTTATCCCATACAGTGCTTCATAGGGTGACATCTTCAAGCTTGCTTGGTAACTATTGTTGTATGAAAATTCTGCGTATGACAAGCTTTTGTCCCAACTTTTTCCATTCTTCATGGCACAAGCTCTTAACATGTCTTCTAAAATCTGATTGGTCCTCTCAGTTTTTCCATCTGTTTGAGGGTGATATGCTGAGCTAAAATTCAACCTTGTTTTCAATGCTTCATGTAATTTCTGCCAAAACCTGGAGGTAAATTGAGAACCTCTATCTGACAATATCTTCTTTGGAACTCCATGCAAACATACTATTCTTCCCATATACTGTTCAACCTATTTCTCCCCATTAAAGTGGTCTTGACGGGAATTAAATGAACTGATTTGGTTAACTAATCCACAATAACCCATATTGAGTCATAACCGGACTGGGTTCGTGGTAGTCCAACTATGAAGTTCATAGCAATTTCTTCCCACTTCCACTCTGGAATCTTCAATGGTTGCAATAATCCAGCTGGTCTTTGATGTTCCGCCTTCACTCGTTGGCATACATCACACAAGGCGACATATTCAGCTATGTCCTTCTTCATGCTAGCCCACCAATAACAAGTCTTCAAGTCCTTGTACATCTTTGTACATACAGGATGAATTGAGTATGGCGAGTCGTGTGCCTCTTTTAGTATTGTCTTCCGAATATGCTTCACATTAGGAACGACAATCCTTTTTCTAAGTAATGAGGTACCATGGTCATCCTCATCAAACCTGAATTCTCTTCCCTCTCTGGTCTTTTCTTTGATTTCCTGGATTTCCTCATCCTTTCTTTGACCCTTTCGAATTTCTTGCTCCAAGGTCAGATTTAATACCATTATCCCTATCTCATTCACAAATCTGAAATTCAGCCACTCAAACTCCTTACATAACTCGGATGGCAATTCTTGAACTGTGAGTTGGTGACTTCTTTTCTACACAAGGCATCAACCACTACATTAGCCTTCCCCGGGTGATAGTTGATCCCCACATCATAATCCTTGATGAGCTCCAACCATCTTCGTTGTCTAAAATTCAGATCCTTTTGTGTGAATATGTACTTGAGACTCTTGTGATCCGTGTAAATCTCACACCTATGACCAAGAATGTAGTGTCTCCAAATCTTCAATGCATGTACCACGGCTGCAAGTTCCAAATTGTGCATTGGATAATTCTGCTCATGTTTCTTCAATTGTCTCGATGCATAGGCTATCACTTGACCTTCTTGCATAAGCACACATCCAAGTCCTTGTCTTGATGCGTCGCAATATATATCAAAACTTTTGCTCACGTCCAGTAATATCAAAACTAGAGCTGTGGTTAACCTCTTCTTTAGCTCCTCAAAACTTTCTTGGCAAGCTTGAGTCCACAGAAATGCTTTCCCCTTCATTAATAACTCCGTCATGGGCTTGGATATTTTGGAAAAGTCTTTGATGAACCTACGGTAATATCCAGCCTTTCCGAGAAAACTCCAGATCTCCTTTACATTCTGCAGTGGCTCCCATTTTAGCACATCTCTCACTTTCCTTGGGTCAACCAATACTCCTCCAGAGATGATATGCCCCAAAAATGACACTTCCTTAACCAAAACTGACACTTGTTGAACTTGGCATACAATTGATGCTCCCTCAATTTCTGCAACATAAGCCTCAAGTGTTCCTCGTGTTCCTTCTCATCCTTCGAGTAGATCATTATGTCATCTATGAACACCATAACGAACTTATCCAAGTACTCCATGAGGACCTTATTCATGAGGTATATAAAGTATGCAGGTGCATTTGTCAATCCAAAGGACATCACGGTGTACTCATAATATCCATACCGTGTCCAAAAAGTTGTCTTAGGTATGTCCGGCGATCTAATCTTCATTTGAAAGTAACTCGATCTCAAATCAATCTTGGAGAAAACACAAACACCCTTCATCTTGTCAACCAAATCTTCTATGCGTGGCAAGGTGTACTTATTCTTGATTGTCACCTCATTGAGAGCTCGATAATCCACACACATCCTTTGGGATCCATCATTTTTGTCCACAAACAGCATGGGCGCTCCCTAAGGTGATGAACTTGGGCGAATAAAACCCTTCTTAGTTGCTCTTGAATCTGCTTCTTGAGCTCCGCTAACTCCTTAGGAGGCATCCTTTATGGCCTCTTAGCTATAGGTGCAATTCCAGGTATTAATTCAATAACAAACTCAATGTCTCAGTCAGGTGGCATACCTGGCAACTCATTCGGAAACACATCCAATAATTCACACACCACCGGAATGTCCTCAATTGTGGCACCGTCCATGTGATTCACCTCCAATTGCTTCGGTGCATGTTGAGTTGCTTCAAATTCTATGGTGACCCCTTCCTCATTGGTCAAATTCAACGTCTTTGTGGCAAATTCAATGACTCTATTGTGCTTCCTCAATCAGTCCATACCAAGTATGATGTCCAATCTTTGAGAATCCAAAACAATGAAGTTGGCAAAGAAGTCTACCCCCTTATTCTAAGGCTTACTTTTGGACATACTATATTTGTCCTCATCTCTCCTCCAGGAGATTTAACCAACAATGTATACTTCATACGAGAGATGGGAAAACTACACTTGGCACCACATTTTGATGCAATGAATGAATGCGATGCTCCAAAATCAAATAATATAGTCATTGGGTTGTAGTTTGCGAGAAACATACCAATAACCACGTCATCTGCTTGTTGGGTTTCCTCCGTAGAGACATGGTTCACGTTGCCACGAGCAAAATCCTGCGATCCATGGTCCCCTTGCGCCTGTCCTCCATTTGGTCTTGGATTTTGTCTTGTGGCATTGCTTCCTTGACCAAGGCCTGACTTAGGACATTGATATGCAATGTGTCCTATTTCTCAACATGTATAGCACTTCCTAACTGCACCAGAATTATTGGGACGAACTTGATTCTGAACATTTGCACCAGGAAAGTTGGCATGAGGTGCATAAGGCATTGGAGGCCTAGGTGCTTGCATGACAGGGTGCTGCTGCACAAACTGAGTTAGGCGCGATGCATAACCAAGGCGTTGAGCAAGCACAGAAGAGTTGTAATATGGCGCATTGGGTGGTGCAAAGCGAGGGCGCACATTACTTTCTTGTTGCTGTCTTTGATATGGTGCCTTCCTCTTGTTGTCTAGCTCCATCTCAGAGACTTTGTTCTCCACAACAATTTCTTTGTCCACTAGCTTTTGGAAGTTTGCATAATCAAAATTCAGTAATAGCACTTTGATCTCATTGTTCAAGCCCCTCATGAACAGGTATTGCTTTCGGCTGTCCCGACTCACATCCTCAGGTGCATATCTTGAGATTTGAGTGAATTTATTGAGGTATTCACCCACACTCGATCTTCCTTGCCTCAAGTTCTCAAATTCTTGTCTCTTAAATATCATAACACCCTCGGGCACATAATGAGAATGGAAGCTCTCCTTGAATTCAGCCCAAGTAATTCTCTCCTGATTCTCATGGGCATTGCATAGCGAATCCCACCAATCTGCAGCTGCTCCAACTAGATGGGAAGAAAATACAACCTTCTCCCGGTCACTACATTGAACAATGGCTAGCTTCTTCTCCATAGACTTGAGCCAATCATCGGCATCCATAGGGTCGGCATCTTGAGCAAAAGTTGGCGGCCTGGTTCTCATGAACTCTCCCAATCGGTTGTGAGGAGGTGGGGGTGGCGGTGGAGGCATGTGAAACTCATTGTTGTTGTTGCCAGCCTACAGTTGTCCCATAGTTTGTATCATGGTCTGCATGAGCTAGTTTTGCATAACCAAAAGCTGCTCAAGGTTGATAGCTCCCTGGGCAGGTCCTTGTCCATTGTTGTTCTGAGGTGCTCCATTGTTCTCCTCCTCATCATTGCCATCCCTCTAGTTACGAGTGAAAGTGCATCTAGGAATCCCTTGTGGGTTTTGGATGATTTATGACAAGCAAATGAGATCCTAACTACTTTGTTGAGATGAGCACAGGTTTTAATGAGAAAATGAGCAAAGAACCAAAAAGAAAGGAGAATGAGGAGCAATGTGGAAAAGAGCTCAAAGAAAAGTGTAGTAGATCATTGTGTATGGAGTGTGTTAATGAAACACACCCCAAGAGCTCAAACACAAATAATCACACACATTGCACAAGTTTATACAGGACCGGACTAGTCCGACTGACCCTGGACTAGCCCGATATCTCTCTGCACAAGATCAGACAAGTTCGATATCACCACGGACTAGTCTAATATCTCTCTGACTAGAATCGGACTAGTCCTCCCCAGTGCGGACTAGTCCTCCAAACACTTCACAAGTTGCACAAAATCGGACAAGTCCGATATTAGCACGGACTAGTCCGAAAAACCCTCTGACCTAAATCGGACAAGTCCTCCAAGTGCGGACTTGTCCCCAATTCACTTAGGGTTTCACTTATCCGGACAAGTCCGACGATTATCGGACTAGTCCGAAGATTTCTAGAAGCGAAATCGGACAAGTCCGCTTCTAGCCGGACTAGTACGATATTTCGGGACACCTAGGGTTTGCTACACACAGCACACTGGACTAGTCCGGTGTCCACCACGGACTAGTCCGATCTTTCTGAACCCTAACTGTTACTTTTGGGAACCCAATATAAATAGGTGTACATGGCCCATCTTTCATATCTCTCAAACCCCTGCGCCGTTACACCTCCCAAGAGCCTCAAAAACACATCTCTCTACGAAATCAAACGCAACAAAGATCAATCCCTTGAGGATACACTTTGGATCATTGGAGAGAGACGATTCATCACTCATTGAGCTCTTGGTTTGATTCCCTAACAAACTCCAGTGGTTCTCATTGTGATATTTCGAGTGTGTTCTTGGTGGTGTTCTTGTTATAATTGTTGACGGCTATTACATACCAATTTTAGCCGTCAATATAACTCAATTATGTGAAGGATTGATCATTTCTTGCACACATCATCTTTCTACTTGACCTATTTCCACTTGTACTTTGAGAAATATGTGTATGCAAATATTTATACAGGAATTGAGGAAAAGTATGGGGAGCAATCCTATAAAATATCATCCCAGCCAATCAGGCGACGACACGTGGCACCACATGGATCATATGGCCCACAAACGGAAGTATCCGAGGCCATCCAACAGTGTAGCATCAATATCAGTCAATGGGACCTACCTGGCAGCCATCTGGAGGAAGTAAGGGCCATTTGGAGCCCTGACCAGGTCGGCCGAACCAGGGGGTCAGCCGACCTGGTCCTGGCGCCAAACGCGGTCAACTTCCATGTGTTGGCTCCTCCCGGCTCCCTGGAGTCAATGACGACTGATTCACACACTTTTGGTGGCGGGAACCAACCTCAACACTAGTATAAATAGGACCACATACCCCTCACTTCAACACAAACCACTTGGGCATCATTCTATTATATACACTATCTTCCATAGTCCTTAGAGGAGATAGGATGTAGAGAGGAGAGCCTCTAGTCCCAAGTCCAAATTGGGAAAGGAGTAGAAGGTGTCTCTCTTTTGTGACATCTGGTTCCAAAAAAAGAACCAAGTGAACGCATATGTGTGCCCAGGACGTTCAACACACATACACGAGTGCATCACAAAAGAGTATACAGAAAATACCACAGCACAAGATTAATTAACCAAATTTTATTAAACAAACCATATTATCATTGAATACAAGCTCTAATGAATATTAATGACAAGTTCAACTAATGCAGCGGAAATAAACTAAATAAGCAAACTAAACAGCTAGGCAGCATAAGCAATAGGGTATAGCGCAGCTCCATGCAACACCACAGGCAAAGCCGACGGTAGACACGGCCTAGAACTCCGCATTATCGCAATTAAACTCCCAATCCTGACCTGCAACTGTTGGGGGGTTGCAAGAGTGAGTACATGACGTACTCAACAAGTGTGGAAAGTATGACAAGTGGCTGATTCAAATGACGACAATAATAATGGCTAAGTGCTGAAAAGTACATTAAAACATTTGAAAAGCAATATACATCATGTATGTGAAGTAAACCCATCATAATCATAAGTAATATCATAATACCAGTCTGAATTCACTACCATCATCAATAATTCCAGATTTCACCATTACCAATAACCATATTCAATACAAGAAATAAATCCATAACCAACCATAACCATAATTCCAACCATAACCATCCCAATACCGAGTTCCCTATAATCATGAAAGTTGTCCAGGTGCTCATAACCGGGAGCACGACTATCATGATAGTTTTATTAGACTCTGTAGAGTTTGTACCACTTTACCCACGTGTTTGTGATTTCATCACCCGTCAGCGACTAAAGAACCTCCCTTATGCCAATTACACTTCCTTTGGTGTATGGCGAAGAGATCACAAAATAGCATTTACAAAGGGATTACTAGCCTATTTAGACCCCACTGAGGTTTCACCGGTGGCGATGTCTCCTACAGAGCACATCTTCAACCAAGGGCCCCCTCTTGAGCCATTCGGATCCCAGGGTAGTCCCACCAATCATCAACAAACCCAATCCGACTACCCCTTCTCCGAGCATCCTTAATGGTCCAAATAGCACTGGCAAAGCCCTAATTAATCAGCTACGCCGCACCCATACTTGGCCTCATGGTGGCACTGTAGTCCTCGCTTATTCTCGCATGAACCGGTCCTTAGATCTAAAGCAAGCAAACCACCGTACATCCAACCCATCCACATACCGACTTGCTTAGATCACTCATTACCATATCATATTTAACCATTTCATGTTAACCATAATCTCATCCATGCATAATTAAATTGAGTGGTATAGTTGTTTCCCATCCCAGTTGATTAAGCAATGCAAAAGGTAAAAAGCCCTTCCCGACTCTCTACCATATATTCTAGGTGACAAGGGTGGTCAAACAAAGCTAGTAAACTTCCTATCATAGGATTCCCATCAAATTGACACAAGCATGCAATTTTGCAAACAAAACATTTATTTTAAAACAGGATCAATATGCTTCAAGGATACTTGCCTTGCTCTTGCGGTTGATTAGGGTCAAAGCCTTCAAACTCTTGGTGCTGCAGATCCTCCGCGGCACTCTCTAGCGCAAACCCGTCTAATCCACATAATAAACATACAAGACAAGAAACACAATCAAAGAGTGCACACATATTACTCAATATGAAATGACATGCATGATTGATGCAAATGCAAGGTAGAACTTGTTAATAGATTGCTTTTAATGATCACTAATTAGCTCTAATAGATTTTAACAAGTCTATACATGTTTGGATGTGATTAGATCTCATTTTAGAATTAATTCAACACAATTTAGCCAGGAAGACCGGACTAGTCTGCTAGGGACCGGACAAGTCCGCACTTTGCGAGATCAACAAATTAGAGTTTTCTAGACCGATGTAAATTTGGAGATTAGGTGTTGAATTCACGTAAGGAAAAGATAATAGAAGGTATGCTGGGTGTTTAGGACTCCAATGAATCAAGAAACTTGGAGGTAGCACTTAGATCTTGGTGATCTAGGGTTGGTGATGAACTTGGAGATGAATTGGTGATGAAGAACGAAACTTGGTGGAGATCTTGATCCTCTTTTGTTTCCTCCTCTTCTTCTTCTTGCTTGGTATCTTCTCCTCCCTCCTTGATGGTGGATCTCCATGAACTAGGGTTTGGGTGGGGTGGAAAAGTGGCAAATAGATGTCAAGCCAAGGGGTGAGTTTGTTTATATAGAGGTGGAGGCTAGGGTTAGATGGATTTCGAGTTTGGTATGAGTAGAGGCTGGTTTAGAGTCCCTCATGGGCTCTAAAAGAGTTAGGCACGACGTCCCTAGGCCCACTTAACGAGAAACCCAAGAAACAAGTCGTAAAACAAAATATCAACTCGAAGTCACGAAATATCGGACAAGTCCGAAAAGGACCGGACTAGTTCGAAGTTGTCCAGAGAGAAAATCGGACAAGTCTGGCCTAAAATCGGACAAGGTCGACTTTAGTTAGAGAGGAAAATGGACAAGTCCACTGGAACACCGGACTAGTCCGGAAAAGTCCAGGGACTTAGCAAATTTTTAAGGATTCTTGGAATATCGGACTAGTCCGCACAAAATTGGACAAGTTCAAAAGTTTCCAGAGGCAAAATCAGACTAGTCTGCAACAAAAACGGACAAGTCCATTTTTAGTGAGAGAGAAATCGGACTAGTCCTCAGTAAAATCGGACTAGTCCGCACTTTCCTGCATTTTAAGTGCGGTTTTGTTCCAAATCAATTTTAAATTCTCCAAATCAATTTTAAACTCGTTCCTCTTTATGTGGGTTAATGTTAAACATGTATATGAGTGCATGCAAGGCATGATGCATGAAAATGAGGGTGTTACAAACCTACCCCCCTTAAAATGAATCTTGCCCTCGAGATTCGACGCGGAAGAGAAGAGATAGGGAAATTCCTTCTTGAGGTTATACTCCAATTCCCACGTCACTTATTTTTCTGTGTGGTGCTTCCATTGAACTTTACACCATCTAATAACCTTGTTCCTTGTGACCCTCTCCTTAGTTTCCAAGATTTTGACCGGTTGGTCGGCATAAGTCAAATCTTCCTCTAGTTCCAATTCTTCCATTGGCACTTGTTCTTCCGGTACTCTCAAACACTTCTTGAGCTGGGAAACATGAAAGACATCATGGACATCCGAAAGATGAGCTGACATCTCCAACTTATACGCTACTTCTCCTCTTTTGTCCGAAATCTTGAATGGTCCAATATAACGAGGTGCGAGCTTGCCCCTTATGTTAAACCTCTTATGACCTCTCATTGGTGACACCTTGAGGTAAACAAAATCTCCTATTTCAAAGGTGAATTTCCTTCTCCTATTGTCTGCATAGCCTTTTTGCCTTGATTGGGCAGCCCTCAAGTTTTCACGAATTATTTGGACTTGCTTTTCGGCTTCTTGCAACACATCCAGACCAAATACTTGAGTTTCTCCTGCCTCATTCCAGAATAAAGGTGTCCTACACTTCCTCCCATAAAGCGCTTCATACGGTGACATTTTCAAGCTTGCTTGGTAACTATTGTTGTATGAAAATTCTGCGTATGGCAAGCTTTTGTCCCAACTTTTCCCATGCTTCAAAGCACAAGCTCTTAACACGTCCTCCAAAATCTAATTGGTCCTCTCGGTTTGTCCATCCGTTTGAGGATGATATGCTGAACTAAAATTCAATCTCGTTCCCAAAGCTTCATGCAATTTTTGCCAAAACCTGGAAGTAAATTGTGAACCTCTATCCGACACGATCTTCTTCAGGACTCTGTGTTGACACACAATATGATCCTTGTATATTTCAGCCAATTGTGCAACTGTATATTTTGTCTTCACAGGGACAAAATGAGATGACTTGGTTAAACGATCCACAATTACCCAAATTGAGTCATACCCGAACTGTGTACGTGGTAACCCAACTATGAAGTCCATTCCGATTTCTTCACACTTCCTTTCCGGGATCTTCAATGGTTGTAATAATCCAACTGGCCTTTGATGTTCTGCCTTGACTTGTTGACACACATCACACAATGCCACATATTCAGCTATGTCATTTTTCATGCTATCCCACCAATAGCAAGTCTTCAAGTCTTTGTACATCTTCGTACAACTGGGATGAATTGAGTACGGCAAGTCATGTGCCTCCTTTAATATTATCTCCCAAATATGCTTTACATTAGGCACAACGATTCTCTTTCCAAGCTATAAGGTACCATGTTCGTCCTCATCAAATCTGAATTCTCTCCCCTCTTGAGTCCTTTCCTTGATTTCTTGATTTCCTCATCCTTGGTTTGTGCCTCTCGAATCTCTTGCTCCAAGGTTGGGTTTAACTCCATCATCTCAATCTCATTTACAAACCCGAGGTTCAACCTTTCAAACTCCTTACATAACTCGGATGGCAACTCTCGAACTGTGAGTTGATGACTTACTCTCTTTCTACTCAAAGCATCGACCACTACATTGGCCTTTCCCGGATGATAGTTGATCCCCAAATCATAATCTTTGATGAGCTCCAACCATCTCCGTTGCCTCAAGTTCAGATCCATTTGTGTGAAAATATACTTCAAACTCTTATGATCCGAATAAGTTTCACACCTATGTCCAAGGATGTAGTGTCTCCAAATTTTCAATGCATGTACCATGACTGCAAGTTCTAAATCATGTGTTGGGTAATTCTGCTCATGTTTCTTCAATTGTCTTGATGTATAGGGGACCACTTGACCTTCTTACATGAGCACACATCCAAGTCCTTGTCTCGAGGCGTCGCAATAAATCCAGGCTTCTTGCTCATGTCTAGTAATACCAACGCCGGTGTAGTGATAAATCTCTTCTTGACTTTCTCAATAGCATCCTGACAAGATAGAATCCATTTGAGAGGCCTTCCCCTTATTAGCAACTCAGTCATGCACTTCACTACGTTGGAGTAGTCTTTGATGATTGGATAGTCTTGATATCTATTGTGACGCATCAACTCCAATGCTGACTTCCTTATCACATGTCGATTGCACTGTCCTTGTGGCATACTGGACCACTCTATTATGCTTTCGTAGCCAATCCATTCCAAGTGTCACGTCTGATCTTTATGAATCCAAAACAATAAGGTTGGTGAAGGATTCTACCCCCCTTATTTTAAAACTTCTTAGACACACTATCTTTGTTCTCATCTTCCATACAGCTTCGTATGAGACAATGAATCTTCTGGTTGTGTCCTTCTTCCATTGAAGTAGAGGTTGAGCGAGAAAGAAAAGAGAGATAGAACGAATCCCCAACTATATGCATCAAGGAATATGAAACTAACCAACTAGCTACACTAGCCTAGGTGGACATGGAATTGCTAAAGCACCCCAAAATCCTCTATTAAGCACACAAGCAACCGATTAATATAGCAAACAACACTCCAACCAAAACCACATCGCTTCCTGAGTGCTCCTATGTGCCCTAAAGTGTCTATTCTATCTAGGCTGTGTCCTACGGTCAACCTGTGGCTCTGATACCAATATGTGACACCTGGTTCCGAAAAAGAACCAAGTGAACGCATATGTGTGCCCAGGACGTTCAACACACATACACGAGTGCATCACAAAAGAGTATACAAAAAATTACCACAACACAAGATTAATTAACCAAATTTTATTAAACAAACCATATTATCCTCGAATACAAGCTCTAATTAATATTAATGACAAGTTCAACTAATGCAGTGGAAATAAACTAAATAAGCAAACTAAACAGCTAGGCAGCATAAGCAATAGGGTATAGCGCAGCTCCATGCAACACCACAGGCAAAGCTGATGGTAGACACGGCCTAGAACTCCGCATTATCGCCATTAAACTCCCAATCCTCACCTGCAACTGTTGGGGGGTTGCAAGAGTGAGTACATGTCGTACTCAGCAAGTGTGGAAAGTATGACATGTGGCTGATTCAAATGATGACAATAATAATGGCTGAGTGCTGAAAAGTACATTAAAACGTTTGAAAAGCAATATACATCATGTATGTGAAGTAAACCCATCATAACCATAAGTAATATCATAATACCAGTCTGAATTCACTACCGTCATCAATAATTCCAGATTTCACCATTGCCAATAACCGTATTCAATACCAGAAATAAATCCATAACCAACCATAACCATAATTCCAACCATAACCATCCCAAATACCATCCCAATACCGATTTCCCTCTAATCATGGAAGTTGTCCAGTTGCTCATAACCGGGAGCATGGCTATCATGATAATTTTATTGGACTCTGCAGACTTTGTACCACTTTGCCCACGTTTTTGTGATTTCATCACCGGTCGGCGACTAAAGAACCTCCCTTATGCCAATTACATTTCCTTTGGTGTATGGCCAATAGATCACCAAATAGCCTTTACAAAGGGATTACTAGCCTATTTAGACCCCACTGAGGTTTCACCGATGGCGATGTCTCCTACAGAGCACATCTTCAATCAAGGGCCCCCTATTGAGCCATTCGGATCCCAGGGTAGTCCCACCAATCATCAACAAACCCAATCCGACTACCCCTTCCCCGAGCATCCTTAATGGTCCAAATAGCACTGGCAAATCCCTAATTAATCAGCTACGCCGCACCCATACTTGGCCTCGTGGTGACACTGTAGTCCTGGCTTATTCTCGCATGAACCGGTCCTTAGATCTAAAGCAAGCAAACCACCGTACATCCAACCCATCCACATACCGGCTTGCTTAGATCACTCATTACCATATCATATTTAACCAGTTCATGTTAACCATAATCTCATCCATGCATAATTAAATTGGTGGTATAGTTGTTTCCCATCCCATTTGATTAAGCGAAGCAAAAGGTAAAAAGCCCTTCCCGACTCTCTACCATATATTCTAGGTGACAAGGGTGGTCAAACAAAGCTAGTAAACTTCCTATCATAGGATTCCCATCAAATTGACACAAGCATGCATTTGCGAACAAAACATTTATTTTAAAACAGGATCAACATGCTTCAAGGACACTTGCCTTGCTCTTGCGGTTGATTAGGGTCAAAGCCTTCAAACTCTTGGTGTTGCAGATCCTTCGCGGCACTCTCTAGCGCAAACCCGTCTAATCCACACAATAAACATACAAGACAAGAAACACAATCAAAGAGTGCACAAATATTAGTCAATATGACATGACATGCATGATTGATGCAAATGCAAGGTAGAACTTGTTACTAGATTGCTTTTAATGATCACTAATTAGTTCTCATAGCTTTTAACAAGTTTATACAGGTTTGGAGTTGATTAGATCAAATTTTAGAGTCAATTCAACACAATTTAACCAGGAAGATCGGACTAGTCCGCTAGGGACCGGACAAGTCCGCACTTTGCGAGATCAGCATATTAGGGTTTTCTAGATCGACGTAAATTTGGAGATTAGGTGTTGAATTCACGTAAGGAAAAGATAATAGAAGGTATACCAGGTGTTTAGGACTCCAATGAATCAAGAAACTTGGAGATAGCACTTGGATCTTGGTGATCTAGGGTTGGTGATGAACTTGGAGATGAATTGGTGATGAAGAACGAAACTTGGTGGAGATATTGATCCTCTTTCGTTTCCTCCTCTTCTTCTTCTTGCTTGGTATCTTCTCCTCTCTCCATGATGGTGGCTCTCCACGAACTAAGGTTTGGGTGGGGTGGAAAAGTGGCAAATAGATGTCAAGCCAAGGGGTGGGGTTGTTTATATAGAGGTGGAGGCTAGAGTTAGATGGATTTCGAGTTTGGGATGAGTAGAGGCCGGTTTAGAGTCCCTCATGGGCTCTAAAAGAGTTAGGCACGACGTCCCTAGGCACACTTCATGTGAAACCCAAGAAATAAGTTGTAAAACAAAAGATCAACTCGAAGTCACGTAATATCGGACAAGTCCGAAAAGGACCGGACTAGTTCGAAGTTGTCCAGAGAGAAAATCGGACAAGTCTGGCCTAAAATCGGACAAGTCCGACATTAGTCAGAGAGGAAAACAGACAAGTCCGCTGGAACACCGGACTAGTCCGGAAAAGTCCATGGACATAGCAAATTTTCAAGGATTCTTGGAATATCGGACTAGTCTGCACAAAATCGGACAAGTTCGAAAGTTTCCAGAGGCAAAATCGGACTAGTCCGCAGCAAAAACGGACAAGTCCGTTTTTTGTCAGAGAGAAATTGGACTAGTCCCCAGTAAAATCAGACTAGTCCGCACTTTCATGCATTTTAAGTGCGGTTTTGTTCCAAATCAATTTTAAATGCTCCAAATCAATTTAAAACTCGTTCCTCTTTATGTGGGTTAATGTTAAACATGTATATGAGTGCATGCAAGGCATGATGCATGAAAATGAGGGTGTTACATCTTTCCAATTCCACATTGGGAAAGGTATGTCTCATGTATTCCTTCTTGTATTTGTGACTTTGTGCTCAATAAAGATATTATCTTTAGTCTTCTTTTATACGTATACTTGGACAAAGTGTTTCTTGTTTGATTGTGCAGTCCATGTAAGTGGAAGGTATAGTTTTTATGATTGTACTCTCATGATCACATCTTATGGTCATAAACACTATAGACCCCCACTATAGTCTATGTAGTTATGATATGATTATGTTAATATGAATAACTATGCTATGCAATCAACATTGGTTCAACGATGATTTAGTTCATTGCCTTAGGATGGCTTGTGCTGCAACTCTTAAGGTATTTGCTTAGTATGCTAGCATGGTGCTAGTGTATTTAAGTAGCGTTGGATGTCTCGTAGACCCACGGATTGAAGAGGTAGGTAGTAGGTGGTGACAACCCTATCTGTCCTTTGTAATCCTCCACTTTCGGCTATGCCACAGGCTCTTGGCGGGAGTCGCCCTAGTATTGCTAGGGGTAAGCCCGTGCCGGATGTGTTGAATAGCATTACATAGGAATTCATCATTGACATGACAATTAGTATCTACCTTAGGCTATGTATATGTATTAGGAGCATTGTAGGAGCAACTATCTAACTCTTAATCCAATCTCCCTCTAGGACCCATTTACCCTTTAGAATAGATTGCCTAGGTGTGTGTCACACTACCCCTATTATCAACTTACCCCCTGTCTGGATAATTGATTAGTATCCCATAGCTTGACCATGAGAGTAGTATGTACTTTACTCCATTGCCTTCCTTTGGGATAAATACAATACCCTTGGGAATACTCATGGGTGAAATGCTACAACGGTATCTTCCATGCGCTTGCGGATCTCATCTCCTTTACCGGAGATGATCTGTGGTGTTAAGAAATACCAACAAACCTTTCTGGCGCCGTTGTGGGGGATGATTTGTTAGTATATCTTAGGAGCTGTCAACAAGCATTTCTGGCGCTGTTGTCGGGGATGATTTGTTAGTATATCTTAGGAGCCATCAACAAGCATTTCTGGCGCCGTTGTCGTGGAAGGCAAAGGAAGTGAAGGATAGCTATCACTTGTGATTAAATCTATAGGTACTAATAGTTATTAGACAGGATTACCCTTGTTTGTTTTCTTCTTTGTGTGAAAACTGCAAGATGATTCAAGGCGTACCTCAACAAATGTCCACTAGGCAACACCATTGCCTTTTGCGGGAAAATTTCAGCTTTGAGTAGGAGCCAAAGTCATCCATACCCAAGCTTGGGGAAAGCTCCAAGAAGTTCTTCTTGGTTTGCCTCCACCATGGGGTGGATAGTTGGCTCTTCATCCAACACTCGTGTCATGGGTTGGCTCCACCAATCCATGACCACATTCATGCTGGAGCTGAAGGAGTCCTATTCTCATTCATCATGGATGAGAAGAAGGTCTCCACTCAAGGGGAGGATTGAAGAATGCTCAAGTTCCCATAGCTTGTCATGCACACCACTTCACAAGGTGGATATGCTAGTTATGGAACTACACCTCCCATTGAAGTATCATGAATAGCCAAGTCGTTGGAGATTTGTTTGGATAATCCAAGTCATGGATATTCACATGATTTGTGAAAATCCATGTCATCATGGGACGCGTGGGAATTATTTCCCTAAGACCCATGAGGACCTTTTTCAAACAACAACTCCAATGGCTATCATTCACAAGGAGGTCAAGGGTGGAATTAACATCACCCTTGTATTCAAGGAGGCTATGGCTTTCCAAGGGATTTAAGTTCAACTAGCCTACCTTGAAGTATCTTGGCCAATCAGAAATAAAAATAACATTCACATGAAGATCTTGGCCAAGGACAAGAACTTAAGGAGCATTCAAAGTCCAAGATATCCCACATCACTTGTTGGGATTCCCACACTTCGACCAAACCCATTCAACCTAGGGCAAGTGACATTGTGGATGAAGCATTTCTTGTTTGATTGTGGAGTCCACATGTCATCATGCCCAAGGAAGCCTTTGATCCATGATCAAGGTATGGGTTGATTCAATGGAATATCAATATGGTCAGAGTGGCACCCCTAAGAAGGACAAAGCCTCACCATGCTCATGAAGGAATACATTCAAGAGGGAGAACCCGTCACTACAACAACATGTATATATAAATACAACGGAGAGAGGCTAGGGCCACCATGTGGCCCACATGTCCAAATGACAGCCAAATGAGTTTGGCATGTGAAAACAGGAGAAATCGTCCACATCTTCAACCCCGGGATTGGACAACAAATCATCGCGCTGAACAGAACGGAGGTAAGTCCTACTCATCGGACTTCAAAGATTCGGTGAGTCCTTGCCAATAGGTTAATTGGTAGTTATCTCATATTTGTTTTCCAAATTGAATCAACCCTTGCATTTGCATGTTTGCAATTCTACACTTGCATGTTAGAAAGTAAAATTCCAACCATCATAAAACTAAAAATTTGAATTAGGGGAGAAATTTAATTGGATATGAACTACGTGCATGACCACTTGAATTTATCTTCCTAGTTCAAACCAAAAAGATTTGCTTTGACCCTCATTGCATTTACAAGTTATTTCAAGTTGGACAAGCCAATTTGAAAATTGGGTTCAATTTGCTTTTGGCTAACGTAACCGTTTTCGAGTTGTTTTGTGTGTTCTTGATTAAAGTGCAGCTAGGTCAAAATTGTGAAGAGGTGGTATGGCAAGAAAGTGGAAGGTTTCATGAAACACAAGTCACCATTGGGAGGATTTGAGAACACTTCTCTCCTTCAAACTCATTTTGAGTTTGAGGAAGTGAAATGTTCAAGATGATGACCCAATGGAGGAGCTAGAACCAAATCCATTGCCAAATCCAATCTCAACTTGGCATTTGACATCAACCATCAAGCCTACACCGAAAATCAAGGTTGTGAGTTTCTCACACAAAGACCTTCGTCACCAACTGCTCTTCAAATGAGGTATGAGTTTAGAATTTTTTATTGTTTGGTTTGCCATAGAATTGAATGTATTTGCTTGCATTTGTGAGGTAGGTTGACACTTCCTCATCATTTAATTCTCATGCATCCTCACAAGAGTAAGTGTGGGTATTGACTTTTGGATCTCCAAAAGGAAATCTCACCTTACTTGGAAAAATCTAAAACAAGTACCTAGAATCCTTTAAGCATTGTTTTGTAGACTTAGTCATTTTTGTCTAGGTTTAGAAAATAAAACTTTTGGGCATGACTTAATTGGTGAATTGGCATATAGAAACTTGGGCATAGTGACAGCCATAGTTTTTAATTGAGCTTCATGCATAGATGGTGTCACTAGATTTTAAACTCCTAGGAATAAGTGATATCCTTGCTCTAAAATTGAATTGCATTTTTTGGAGGAGTCACTAAATTTTAAATTCCTAGTGAAGTTTAAGAGGATAAAATTGAGAATCTTGTTTGTCATGGTATAAATGATAAAATTTGCTCTTGAAAGCTAAGATGGTTAGAAACTTTAAAAGATGTAGGGATCCATATAGTATATTTCTATCACATGCATTGCTATGAGTAGGAGCTTTAGAAAATATGCAACATGAATTATCCATAAAGATCCACTCTTATAAATGAATAACACATTGATCATGGATACACTTGACATTGGAACCAATGCATCTTTGATTTTGTTCTTCCCCGTATGTACAAATGAAAGTTCTATTACCTAACCCGAACGTTCATTTGTACAAGTATCGGGAGCTAACCATCCCTCTCTATTCAAGAGAGGAAGTTTGCAGGAGTAATATTACTATGCAGGCATTCAAGAAGCTGATTGTTGGGATCCCTAGAGGATCCCATTTCAACATCTCTTAGCCAAGGAGTAAATGAGGATGGTTGCTACCTATCGGAAATTATGTTCGAAGGTCAATCATAACTATACGAGGCTAGAGATTTGAAATGGGAACCCTCCATGAGCAACCAATGGGCTGCCACGAATGGGTGAGAGCATTATGCTCTCAACTATTCTAAGCACTCATTCAAGCTCAAGGGATTTGCCACCATCATTGGGTGCAAGTTGTTCCTTTGGATCTAAAGGTTATCATTATCCTAGCCAAGGAATGACAAATCACACCCAACACATGGAGATCCTGATGTGCGGACGATCAACATCGAAAACACTCTATTCAACCACACTTATGGTGTCCATGGGAGGCAACACAACAATCAACACTCAACCCTTCATTGTCAAAGACACGCTGCAAAAAGGATAGGCCAACTCATGACCTACCTCCATCGTTAGGGTTTCAACCCCTATCACGGACCTTGATCAAGAATAAGCTTGGGGGAGGACCCCCACTTGAGGTAACCTGTATCACACCCACTGTATTTTTATTTCAAATCATCTATTGCATATTTACTTTCTATTCATCCACCATCCACCATGCATCTAAAAAAACATAAAAATAAGAACTTAGATTTGCTTTGCTTATCAAATAAAGATGTGCAGTAAGAATGATTTAAGATTCACATAGATGAAATGATAAATAGTTGCTATGTTTTAATTTTCCTAAGTCCCTAGTTTACAACTTGCAACTCTCCGAATATTACTTAAATTGGCTAAAATTAACTTTGCCTTGATTTAGAAATTGTGGGTAGCAAAAGCTTAATCTACTTCTAAGTTGTTGGGAGATTTGAATTAGAAATAGGGCTGCTATTCCTATTTTGAAAGTAAAACTTAGATTTCCCGAGAAATTATATCAAGATTTAAGTTTCCCTCATTTGATTGGAAATACCTACCAAAGCCATATTATATTCATACATAGACAACACCTCATGCATATGCTATTTGCTTTCACATTGAGCCTAGTCAAACTAGTATAGACCTATATGAGAAATCATTCAATTTTTTTGAATTCAAGACTTCACTTGCACATGCTATACTTCTACACTAGAAGGAAGCAAAATTCCATCATATCCACCATTCCACAATAAAAAGAGAAACTCCATACTATTCATAGTTAGCACTCTCTTCAAGTTATTGCATAAAAGGAGTAGAAGACATGGCTACAAGAAAAAGAAAAAGAAAATACATGCTTACATCATAAGCATGAGAAAAAAATATGCTTACTCCATAAGCATAAAAAAGGGGGTAACCATGTTTCATCCTTGCAATAAAGAGAGTCCACATCAAAAGGAGTCATCTCAATGTTTCCACAACCACCTCCATTCCATCACACATGCACAAGTCTTGATTCAAAAGTTTGAATTGATTTCTCCTAAGGCTTGATCTTTTGACTTAGCAATATTATGTGTTGCAAATATGCCTACTTACTTTCCCTACCAAGCTCCACATACAAGCCATATTCAAAGAGTAGGAATAGTATAGGCATAATGCCTTGGTGAGGATATATTTCCACTATACACAAATGAGTGATTAAGAGAATCAATTGAGGTACTTATAATCTAATTTGAATCTCTCCGGAATTTAAGTGGAACTTGATATCTAGGCTATGCTTGCTCCATTTGCTGTTCTATCTTTCAATTACCCATGAATAGGAGAAGACATAACTCCCATAATAACTTAAGCAGGGTGAAGTACCATAGCCACTTTTTGCAATACTAGGTAGAGTATTTTGTTGTGCACTTGGTACTTTCAAAAGGTAGAACATTGTAGCAACTCCTGATCATCCTAAAGTATTGACTGTGCTCGGGAGGAGTAAAGGATAAGCTTGGGGGAGTTTGTTGACGGCTGTTATATACCAATTTTAGCCGTCAATATAACTCAATTATGTGAAGGATTGATCATTTCTTGCACACATCACCTTTCTACTTGACCTATTTCCACTTGTACTTGGAGAAATATGTGTATGTAGATATTTATACAGGAATTGGGGAAAAGTATGGGGAGCAATCCTATAAAATATTATCCCAGCCAATCAGGCGACTACACGTGGCACCACATGGATCAAATGGCCCACAAACAGAAGTATCCGAGGCCATCAAACGGTGTAGCACCAATATCAGTCAATAGGACCCACCTGGCAGCCACCTGAAGAAAGTACGGGCTGTTTGGAGCCCTGACCAGGTCGGCCGAACCAGGGGGTCGGCCGACCTGGTCCTGGCGCCAAACACGGTCAACTTCCACATTGGCTCCTTCCGGCTCCCTGGAGTAAATGACGACTAATTCGCGCGCTTTTGGTGGCAGGAACCGACCTCAACACTAGTATAAATAGGACCCCATACCCCTCACTTCAACACACACCACTTGTGCATCATTCTATTGTATACACTATCTTCCATAGTCCTTAGATGAGTTAGGATGTAGAGAGGAGAGCCTCTGGTCCCAAGTCCAAATTGGGAAAGGAGTAGAAGGAGTCTCTCTTCCCAATTCCACATTGGGAAAGGTATGACTCATGTATTCCTTCTTGTATTTGTGACTTTGTGCTCAATAAAGATATTATCTTTAGTCTTCTTTTATACGCATACTTGGACGAAGCGTTTCTTGTTTGATTGTGGAGTCCATGTAAGTGGAAGGTATAGTCTTTATAATTGTACTCTCATGATCACATCTTATGGTCATAAACACTATAGACCCCCACTATAGCCTATGTAGTTATGATATGATTATGTTTATATGAATAACTATGTTATGCAATCAACATTGGTTCAACGATGATTTAGTTCATTGCCTTAGGATGGCTTGTGCTGCAGCTCTTAAGGTATTTGCTTAGTATGCTAGCATGGTGCTAGGGTATTTAAGTAGCATTGGATGCCTCGTAGACCCACGAATGGAAGAGGTAGGCAGTAGGTGGTGACAGCCCTATCTATCCTTTGTAATCCTCCACCTTGTAATGCTACACGTGGAAGTTGACTGCATTTGGTGCCAGGACCAGGTCGGCCGACCCCCTGGTTCGGTCGACTTGGTCAGGGCTCCAAATGGCCCTTACTTCCTCCAGGTGGCTGCCAGGTGGGTCCCATTGACTGATATTGGTGCTACACTGTTGGATGGCCTCGGATACTTCTGTTTGTGGGCCATTTGATCCATGTGGTGCCACGTGTCATTGCCTGATTGGCTGGGATGATATTTTATAGGATTGCCCCCCATACTTTTCCTCAATTCCAGTATAAATATCTGCATACACATATTTCTCCAAGTACAAGTGGAAATAGGTCAAGTAGAAAGGTGATGTGTGCAAGAAATGATCAATCCTTCACATAATTGAGTTATATTGACAGCTAAAATTGGTATATAACAGTCGTCAACAGTAGGGTCAGAGAAGACCCGATCCTTTTGTGAACTCCTCAACGTGGATGTAGGTTGCCTCTGTGGGAACCGAACCACGGGATAAAATCATTGTGTTCTTTCTTTGCGCCCATTGTTCTTACATTTCATATATATGTCTAGGGTTTCGATCAATTGTGCTCACTTTACGTTGAAACATTGAGTTTAAGATTAAATTGTGATACAACCTAGTTCATAGTTGTGCAACACTGTGACGCCCGGTTCCGAAAACTGAACCAAGCTAACGCATATGTGTGCCCAGGATGTTCAACACACATACACGAGTGCAATCACAAAAGAGTATACAGAAAATTACCACAGAACAAGATTAATTATCAAATTTTATTACACAAACCATATTATCAACGAATACAAGCTCTAATGAATATTAATGACAAGTTCAACTAATGCAGCGGAAATAAACTAATTAAGCAACTAAGCAAACTAAGCAAAAGGGATAGCGCAGCTCCATGCAACACACAGGCAAAGCTGACGGTAGACACGGCCTAGAACTCCGCATTATCGCCATTAAACTCACAATCCTGACCTGCAACTGTTGGGGGGGGGGGGGGGTTGCAAGAGTGAGTACATGTCGTACTCAGCAAGTGTGGAAAGTATGACATGTGACTGATTCAAATGACGACAATAATAATGGCAAAGTGCTGAAAAGTACAGTAAAACATTTGAAAAGCAATATGTATATTATATGTATGTGAAGTAAGCCCATCATAATCATAAGTAATACCATAATACCAATCTGAATTCACTACCATCATCAATGATTCCAGATTTCACCATCGTCAATAACCATATTCAATACCAGAAATTAATCCATAACCATTACCAAACCATAACCATCCCAAATTCCAATTTCCCTCTAATCATGGAAGTTGTCCAGGTGCTCATAACCGGGAGCACGGCTATCATGATAGTTTTATTTAACTCTGCAGAGTTTGTACCTCTTTACCCACGTGTTTGTTATTTCATCACCTTTCGGCGACTAAGAATCTCCCTTATGCCCATGACCCATCAGTCATATTACACACTTCCGTTGGTGTGTGGCCAAGAGATCACAAAATAGCCTTTACAAAGGGATTACTAGCCTATTTAGACCCCACTGAGGTTTCACCTGTGGCGATGTCTCCCGCACAGCACATCTTCAACCAAGGGCCCCCTCTTGAGCCATTCGGATCCCAGGGTAGTCCCACCAATCATCAACAAACCCAATCCGACTAACCCTTCCCCGAGCATCCACAATGGTCCAAACAGCACTAGCAAAGCCCTAATTAATCAGCTACGCCGCACCCATACTTGGCCTCGTGGTGGCACTGTAGTCCTGACTTATTCTCGCATGAACCGGTCCTTAGATCTAAAGCAAGCAAACCACCATAACATCCAACCCATCCACATACCAGGCTTGCTTAGATCACCCATTACCATGTCATATTAACCAGTTCATGTTAACCATAATCTCATCCATGCATAATTAAATTGAATGATATAGTTGTTCCCATCCCAGTTGATTAAGCGAAGCAAAAAGGTAAAAGCCCTTCCCGATCTCTACCATATATTCCAGGTGACAAGGGTGGTTAAACAAGTCTAGTAAACTTCCTACCATAGGATTCCCATCAAATTGACACAAGCATGTAGTTTGCAAACAAAACATTTATTTTAAAAACAGGATCAATATGCTTCAAGGACACTTGCCTTGCTCTTGCTGTTGATTAGGGTCAAAGCCTTCAAACTCCTGGTGCTGTAGATCCTCCGCGGCACTTTCTAGCGCAAATCCGTCTAATCCACACAATAAACATACAAGACAAGAAACACAATCAAAGAGTGCTTAAATATTACTCAATATGACATGACATGCATGATTGATGCAAATGCAAGGTAGAACTTGTTACTAGATTGCTTTTAATGATAACTAATTAGTTCTCATAGCTTTTAACAAGTTTATACAGGTTTGGAGTTGATTAGATCAAATTTTAGAGTCAATTCAACACAATTTAACTAGGAAGATCGGACTAGTCCGCTAGGGACCGGACAAGTCCGCACTTGACGAGATCAGCAGATTAGGGTTTTCTAGATCGATGTGAATTTGGAGATTAGGGGTTGAATTCACGTAAGGAAAAGAGAATAGAAGGTATACCAGGTGTTTAGAACTCCAATGAATCAAGAAACTTGGAGGTAGCACTTGGATCTTGATGTTCTAGGGTTGGTGATGAACTTGGAGATGAATTGGTGGTGAAGGACAAAACTTGGTGGAGATCTTGATCCTCCTTCGTTTCCTCCTCTTCTTCCTCTTGCTTGGGATCTTCTCCTCCCTCCTTGATGGTGGCTCCCCACGAACTAGGGTTTGGGTGGGTGGAAAAGTGGCAAATAGATGTCAAACCAAGAGGTGGGGCTGTTTATATAGAGGTGGAGGCTAGGGTTAGATGGATTTCGAGTTTTGGGATGAGTAGAGGCCGGTTTAGAGTCCCACATGGGCTCTAAAAGATTTAGGCACGACGTCCCTAGGCCCACTTAACGTGAAACCCAAGAAATAAGTCGTAAAACAAAAGATCAACTCGGAGTCGCGAAATATCGGACAAGTCCGGAAAGGACCGGACTAGTCCGAAGTCGTCCAGAGAGAAAATCGGACAAGTCTGGCCAAAAATCGGACAAGTCCGAATTTGAACAGAGAGGAAAAACGGACAAGTCCGCTGGAACACCGGACTAGTCCGGAAAAGTCCAGATACTTAGCAAATTTCCAAGGATTCATGGAATATCAGACTAGTCCGCATAAAATCGGACAAGTCCGAATTTTTCCAGAGCCAAAATCGGACTAGTCCGCAGCAAAAACAGACAAGTCCGTTTTTAGTCAGAGAGAAATCAGACTAGTCCTCAGTAAAATCGGACTAGTCCGCACTTTCCTGTGTTTTAAGTGCGGTTTTGCTCCAAATCAATTTTAAATGCTCCGAATCAATGTTAAACTCGTTCCTATTTATGTGGGTTAATGTTAAACATGTATATGAGTGTATGTAGGGCATGATGCATGAAAATGAGGGTGTTACAAACACTTAAATTACAAGTATAATTCCGCTGCTTACATCCTAGGATCAAGTTAATCGATCAAATTTGATTAACCTAGTCGGTACACACCGGACTAGTCCGCACTTGACTGGACTAGTCCGATATCTCGAGATTTGATCTGGTTGTTAAGTGTTGCAGGTTCCGACAAAATTCAAAAAGGACTATTCACACCCCCTCTAGGCCACATTCAACGAGTCCTCACCATCTGAAGAAAAGCAAGAGATAAGAATTTAGAAATGTCCCCAACTATATGCATCAAGGGATATGAAACTAAACAACTAAATAAACTAGCCTATATAGACATGACAATGCTAAAGCATCCCAAAATCCTCTACTAAGCACAGAAGCAGCAATACATAGCAAACAGCACACACAGCAAAAACACATTGATCCCTGAGTGCTCTTATGTGGTCTAAAATATCCATCTATCTAGGTTGCGTCCTACGGTCAACTTGTGGCTCTGATACCAATTTGTGACACCCAGTTCTGAAAAATGAATCAAGTGTAGTATATGTGTGCCCGGGATGTTTAACACACATACATAAGTGCATCACAAATAATATGTAGATAATTACCACAAGACAATATTAATTAACACTTTTTATTACACAATTCATAATATCCTTGAATACCAGCTCTAACGAATATTAATGACAAGTTTGAACTAATGCAACAGAAATAAAATAATTAAGCAACTAAGGAAACTAAGCAAATAAGCATAAGGGTAGCGCAGCTCCAATCAAGCAAAGCTGACGGCAGACACGACCTAGAACTCTGCATTATTATCGTTATACTTCCAATCTTGACCTGCAACTGTTGGTGGGGGAATTGCAAGGGTGAGTACATGTCGTACTCAGCAAGTGTAGAAAGTATGACATGTAGCTGATACAAATGACGAATATAATAATGGCTAAGTGCTGAAAAGTACATTAAAACATTTAAAAAGCGGTATGTTATATATGTGTGAAGTAAACCCATCATAAACCATAATTATTAACATAGTACAAGTCCATATTCCATATCCATTGCCATTATACCAGATTTCACCATTACCATTAACCATATCCAGTACCATAATTCAATTCATAACCATTACCAAACCATGCCAAATCCCAAGTTGCCTCTAATCATGTGAGGGTCCAGGTTGCTCATAATCAGGAGCACGACTATCATGATAGTTTTAAGACACCTTCTGTAGAGGTTGTACCACTTTACCCACGTGTTTGTGATTTCATCACCTTGCGGTGACTAAGGAATCTAAATTATATCGTCTCACACTTCCATTGGTGTGTGGCCAAGAGATCACAAAATAACCTTTACAAAGAGATTACTAGCATGTATGGACCCACTGAGATTTCACCGGTGGCGATGTCTCCAATTGAGCACATCTTCAACCAAGGGCCCCCTCTTGTGCCGTTCGGATCCCAGTGAGTCCCGACAACCATATCCAAACCCAATCCGACTTCCCTTCCCCGGTGTGCCAAGTGATCCATTCAATACTAGCAATACCCGAATTAATCAGCTATGCCGCACCCATACTTGGCCTCATGGTGGCACTGTAAATCCTGGATAGTTGCTCCACGAACTAGTCCTTAGATCTAAAGCAAGCAAACCACCATAACGTCCAACCCATCCACATATCATGCTTGCTTAGATCACCCATTACCATATCATATTGACCAGTTCATATTAACTATAATCTCATTAATGCATAATTAAATAGTATAATTGTTTTTCCATCCCAATTAATTAAGCGAAGCAAAGGTAAAAAGTCCTTCCCGACTCTCTACCATGTATTCTAAGTCACAAGGGTGGTTAAATAAAGCTAGTAAACTTCCTATCATAGGATTCCCATCAAATTGACACAAGCATGCAGTTTTGAAAACAAAACATTTATTTAAAAACAGGATCAATATTTTAAGGACACTTGCCTTGCTCTTGGGCTTGGTTTGGGTCAATGTCTTCAAATTCCTGGCGCTAGAGGTCCTCCGCGGCACTCTCTAGTGCAAATCCGTCTAATCTGCACAACGTACAAACAAGACAAGAATTACAATCAAAAAGTGCACATATATTACTCAATATGTCATGATATGCATGATTAATGCAAATGCGAAGTGAAACTTGTTAATGAGTTGTTAATAATGTTAACTAACTAGTTCTAATGGTTATTAACATGTTTGGGCAGGTTTGGAATTGATTCAAATCAATTTAGAATTAATTCAGCAAAAAACAATCAGCAAGATCGGACTAGTCCGCTTGGGACCGGACTAGTCCGCCCTTCGCAAAAACAGTGAACTAGGGTTTTCTAGATCGACATGAATTTGGATAAACAGGGTTGAATTCACGTGACAAAGAGGATGTAGAAGTTATACCAGGTGTTTAGAACTCCAATGAACCAAATATCTTGGAGGCAACAGTTGGATCTTGACGATCTAGGGTTGATGAAGAACTTGAAGGTGAATTGTTGATGAAGAAAAAAAAACTTGATGGGAATCTTGATCCTCTTTCGTTTCGTCCTCTTCTTCTTCTTGCTCGGGATCTCCTTTTCCCTCCTTGGTGGCGGCTACCCACAAACTAGGGTTTGGGTGTGGTTCAAAGGTGGCTAAAAGATGTGAAAATAGGGTGTTGGGTTGCTTATATAGAGGTGGATGGCTAGGGTTCAATGGATTCGAGTTTGGGGAGGGTTGAGGCTGGTTTGGGGTCCCACATGGGCTCCAAAAAGAGTTATACACGATGTCCTTAGGCCCACTCCAGGTAAAACCCAAAAACAAGTCGTGAAACACAAGATCAACTCGGAATCGCGATTTAATGGACAAGTCCACACAGGGCCAGACTAGTCCGAAGATTGACAAAGGCGAAAACAGAAAAGTCTGGACTGTATCTGACAAGTCCGAACTTGGTCAGAGGAAAAACAGACAAGTCTGGACAAAACCGGACATGTTCTATTTTAGTTAGGGGAAAAATGGATAAGTCCGCTGAAATACCGGACAAGTCCTATCAAGTCCAAGGACTTAGCAAAATTTCCAAGGAATTGGAATACCGGACTAGTCCGCAATGGACCGGACAAGTCCGGAAGTGTCCAGAGGCAAAAATCGGAATAGTCCGCACGAAAACGGACATGTCCGAGCGAGGTCAGAGAGAAATCGGACTAGTCCGCACTTCTCAGAACTTTTAAGTACGGTTTTGCTTCTAAATCATTTTAAACTTATTCCTTTTTATGTGTACTATTGTTAAGCATGTATATGAACTTATGCAATGCATGATGCTTGAAAATTAGGGTGTTATACCAAGATTTTGACTGGTTGCTCGGTATAAGTCAAATCTGCCTCTAGTTCCAAATCTTCCATCAGCACTTGTTCTTCTGGCACTCTCAAGCACTTCTTGAGCTAGGAAACATGAAACACATCATGTACATCTGAAAGATGAGTTGGCATCCCCAACTTATATGCTACTTCTCCTCTTTTGTCCAAAATCTTGAATGGTCCAATGTATCGAGGTGCTAGCTTGCCTCTGATATTAAACCTCTTATGACCTCTCATGGGTGACACTTTAAGGTAGACGAAGTCTCCCACTTCAAAGGCTAGTTTTCTTCTCCTATTATCCGCATATCCTTTTTGTCTTGATTGAGCAGCTTTCAAATCTTCACGGATAATCTGAACTTGTTTCTCGGCTTCTTGCAGCATGTCAGGTCCAAACACTTGATTGTCTCCTGTCTCATTCCAGAACAAAGGTGTTCTACACTTGCTCCCATATAGTGCTTCATAGGGTGACATTTCCAAGCTTGTTTGGTAACCATTGTTATATGAAAATTCTGCATATGGCAAGCTCTTGTCCCAACTTTTTCCATGCTTCAAAGCACAAGGTCTTAACATGTCCTCCAAAATCTGATTGGTCCTCTCAGTTTTTCCATCCGTTTGATGGTGATATGTTGAGATGAAATTCAACCTTGTTCCCAATGATTCATGTAGTTTCTCCAACAACCTAGAGGTAAATTGAGAACCTCTATCCGATACTATCTTCTTTGGTACTCCATGTCGGCACACTATATGCTGCATACACAACTCTGCCAGCTTCACGACAGTATATGTGGTCTTGACAGGAATAAAGTGAGCTGACTTGGTCAAACGATCCACAATTACCCATATTGAATCGTAACCAGACTGGGTTCGCGATAAACCAACTATAAAGTCCATCCTGATTTCTCCCCACTTCCATTCTGGAATCTTCAATGGGTGCAATAATCTAGCTGGACTTTGATGTTCCACCTTGACTCATTGGCACACATCACACAAAGCTACATATTCGACTATGTCCTTTTTCATGCTAGCCCACCAGTAACATGTCTTCAAGTCCCTGTACATCTTTGTACAACTGGGATGAATTGAGTATTGTGAGTCATGTGCCTCTTTTAATATTGTCTCCCGAATTTGCTTCACTTTAGGCAAGATGATCCTTTTACCAAGCCATAGAGTATCATGTTCGTCCTCATCAAATCTGAATTCTCTCCGTTCTTGGGTCCTTTCGTTGATCTCTTGAATTTCCTCATACTTTGTTTGACCTTCTCGAATTTCTTGCTCTAAGGTCGGGTTTAACTCCATTATCCCCATCTCATTCACAAATCCGAGATTCAACCGTTCAAACTCCTTACATAACTCAGATGGCAATTCTCGAAGTGTGAGTTGGTGACTTACTCCTTTTCTACTCAAGGCATCGGCCGCTACATTAGCCTTTCCTGGATGATAATTAATTCCCACATCATATTCCTTGATGAGCACCAACCATCTTCGTTGCCTCAAATTCAGGTCCATCTGCGTGAATATGTACTTGAGACTCTTGTGGTCCGTATAAATTTCTCACCTATGTCCATAGATATAGTGTCTCCAAATCCTCAGTGCGTGTACCACGGTTGCAAGTTCCAAATCATGAGTTGGATAATTCTGCTCATGTCTCTTCAATTGTCTCGGTGCATAGGCAACCACTTGACCTTCTTGTATGAGCACACATCCAAGTCCTTGTCTCGAGGCATCACAATATATGTCAAAACTTTTACTTACATCCGGCAAGATCAAAAGTGGGGTTGTGGTTAACCTTTTCTTCAACTCCTCAAAACTTTCTTGACAAGCTTGAGTCCATTGGAAGGACTTCCCCTTCATCAACAACTCGATCATGGGCTTGGCTATCTTGGAGAAATCCTTGATGAATCTACGGTAATACCCAACCATCCCAAGAAAACTATTTATTTCCTTTACATTTTGCTGTGGCTCCCATTTCAACACATCCCTCACTTTCCTGGGTCAACTGATACTCCTCCTCCTGAGATGATATGACCCAAAAATGACACTTCCCTTAACCAAAACTGACACTTGCTGAACTTGGCATACAATTGATGCCCCCTCAATTTCTGCAACGTAAGCCTCAAGTGTTCCTCATGTTCCTCCTCGCTTCTCGACTAGATCATAATGTCATCAATGAACACCACTACAAACTTATCCAAGTACTCCATGAAGACCTTATTCATGAGGTACATGAAATAGGAAGGTGCATTTGTCAATCCAAAGGACATAATTTTATACTCATAAGATCAATATCGTGTCCGAAAAGCTGTCTAGGGTATGTCTGATGGTCTAATCTTCATTTATAAGTATCCTAACCTCAAATCAATCTTGGAGAAGACACAAGCACCCTTCATCTGATCCAACAAGTCTTCTATGCATGGCAAGGTGTACTTGTTCTTGATGGTCACCTCATTGAGAGCTCGGTAATCCACAGACATCCTTTGGGATCCATCCTTCTTGTCCATAAAAAGTACGGGCGCTCCCTAAGGTGAAGAGCTTGGGCGAATAAAACCCTTCTTTAGTTGCTCTTGAATTTGCTTCTTGAGCTCCGCTAACTTCTTAGGAGGCATCCTATATGGCCTCTTAGCTATAGGTGCAGTTTCAGGTATTAACTCAATAACAAATTCTACGTCTCCATCAGGTGGCATACCTGGCAACTCGTCCAGAAACACATCCAAGAATTCACACACCACTGGAATCTCCTCAATTGTGGCACCATCTATGTGATTTAGCTCCACTTGCTTCGGTGCATGTTGAGTTGTTTCAACCTCTGTTCTGATCCCTTCCTCATTGGTCAATTTCACCGTCTTTGTGGCACATTCAATGACTCCATTGTGCTTCCTTAACCAGTCCATACTAAGTATAATGTCCAATTCCTGAGAATCCAAAACAATGAGGTTGGCAAAGAAGTCTACCCTCCCTATTCTAAGGCTTACTTTTGGACATACTATATTTGTCCTCATCTCTCCTCCAGGAGATTTAACCAATAACGTATACTTCATATGAGCGATAGGAAAACTATACTTGGAAACATACTTCGATGCAATGAATGAATGTGATGCTCCAGAATCAAATAACATTGTCGTTGGGTTGGAGTTTGCGAGAAACATACCAATGGCCACGTCATCCGCTTGTTGAGCTTCCTCCGTAGAGACATAGTTCACATTGCCACGTACGAGATTTTGTTGTCCATGGTTCCCTTGTGGTTTTCCTCCATTGGGTCTTGGGTTTTGTCTTGGAGCATTGCTTCCCTTACTGAGGCCTGACTTAGGACATTGAATTGCAAAGTGTCCTGCTTCTTCACATGTATAGCACTTCCTAACTGTACCAAAATTATTGGGACGAACTTGATTCTGAACATTTGCACCAGGAAAGTTGGCACGTGGTACAAAAGGCATTGGAGGCCTAGGTGCTTGCATGATAGGGCGTTGCTGCACAAACTGAGTTGGGTGCGGTGCACAACCAGTGCGTTGTATAGGTGCAGAAGAGCTATAATAAGTGCATTAGCTGGTGCAAAGCGAGGGCGCACATTACTTCCTTATTGCTGTCCCTGATATGGCACCTTTCTCTTTTTATCTAGCTCCATCTCACGAACCTTATTCTCCACATCAACTGTTTTGTCCACTAGCTTCTAGAAGTTGGCATAATCACAATACACCAATTGTACCTGGATCTCATTGTTCAAGTCTCTCATGAACAAGTATTGCTTCCAGCTGTCCCGGCTCACATCCTCAAGCGCATACCTTGAAAGTTGAGTGAATTTATTGAGGTATTCACCCACAATCGATCTTCCTTGCGTCAAGTTTTCAAACTCTTGCCTCTTTAGGATCATAACACCTTCCGGCACGTAATGAGAACGGAAGCTCTCCTTGAACTCAGCCCAAGTAATCCTCTCATGGTTCTCATGGGCATTGCATAAGGAATCCCACCAATCGACAGATGCTCCAACAAGTTGATAAGATGCAAATAGCACCTTCTCCGGGTCACTGCATTGGACTATTGCAAGTTTCTTCTCCACAGACTTGAGCCAATCATTAACATCCATAGGGTCAACAACTTGAGCAAAAGTCGGTGGCTTGGTCCTCATGAACTCTCCCAACCAGTTATGAAGAGGTGGGGGTGGCGGTGGAGGCATGTGAGGTTGATTGTTGTTGTTGCCAGCCTGCAGCTGTCCCATAGTCTGTATCATGGTCTGCATGAGCTGGTTTTGCATAGCCAATAGCTGCTTAAGATTGATAGCTCCATGGTCAGGTCCTTATCCATTGTGGTTCTGAGGTGCTCCATTATTCTCCTCCTCATCATTGTCATCCCTCAGGTTGCGAGTCCTCACCATATGAAGAAAAGCAAGAGAGAAGAATTTAGAAGATGTCCCCAACTATATGCATCAAGGGATATGAAACTAAGCAACTACCTATACAAGCCTATGTGGACATGGCACACAAGCAACAATACATCAATCAGCACACCAAACCAAAAACGCATTGATTCTTGAGTGCTACTATGGGCTCTAAACTGTCCATTCTATCTAGGTTGTGTCCTACGATCAACCTGTGGCTCTGATTCCAATTTGTGACACCCGGTTCCAAAAATGAACCAAGTGAACGCATAAGTGTGCCCAGGACGTTCAACACACATACACGTGTGCATCACAAACGATATACAGAAAATTACCAC
The DNA here is from genome assembly GCA_036927565.1 of Tuctoria greenei. NCBI lineage: Eukaryota > Viridiplantae > Streptophyta > Magnoliopsida > Poales > Poaceae > Tuctoria > Tuctoria greenei. The sequence continues at coordinate 46,448,890 of JAYESD010000008.1, read as the reverse complement.
AGAACAAGATTAATTAAGCACTTTTATTACACAATTCATAATATCCTCAAATACAAGCTCTAGTTAATATTAATGACAAGTTTTAACTAATGCAGCAGAAATCTTCTAAATGAGCAACTATGCAGCTAAGCAAAAGGGTATAGTGCAGCTCCAATCAACACCATAGGCAAGCTAACGATAGCACACAGCCTAGAACTCCGCATTATCAACATTATACTCCCAAATCTGACCTGCAACTGTTGGTGGGGGAATTGCAAGGGTGAGTACATGTCGTACTCAGCAAGTGTAGAAAAGTATGACATGTAGCTGATATAAATGACGACAGTAATAAAGGATAAGTGTTGAAAAGTACATTAAACATTTGGAAAGCAATATATTGATGTATGTGAAGTAAACCCATCATAAACCATGTAGTTATCATAATACCAGTCCATATTTCATTACCATCATCCATATTCAAGATTTCTCATTACCATAAACCATAATATCATCCCATAGCCAGTACCAAACCATCCCAATCCAAAAACCCCTCTAATCATGTAGGTCATCCAGGTGCTCTTAATCAGGAGCATGTCTATCATGATAGTTTTAATACTCTCCAGAGTTTGTACCACTTTACCCACGTGTTTGTGATTTCATCACCCGTCAGCGACTAAGGAACCTCCCTTATGCTAATTACACTTCCTTTGATGTATGGCCCCGAGATCACAAAACAGACTTTACAAAGGGACTACTAGCATGTATGGACCCACTAAGGTTACACCGGTGGCGACTCTCCAACTGAGCACATCTTCAACCAAAGGCCCCCTCTTGTGCCATTTGGATCCCAGGGAGTCTCGCCATAAATCCAAACCCAAATTGACTCCCCAGTGCTCCAAATGATCAGCGCAATACTAGACATACCCTAATTCATCAGCTACGCCACACCCATGTCTTCCAACCCATCCACAGACCAGACTTGCTTAGATCACCAATTACCATATCATATTAACTAGTTCATATTAACCATGATCTCATTAATGCGTAATTAAATGGTATAGTTGTTTTCCCATCCCAATTAATTAAGCGAAGCAAAGGTAAAAAAACTCTTCCCGACTCTCTACCATGTATTCTAGGTGACAAGGGTGGTTAAACAAACCTAGCAAACGTCCTATCATAGGAATCCTATCAAATTGACACAAGCATACAGTTTTGAAAACAAAACATTTATCGTAAAAACAGGATCAATATGTTCAAGGGCACTTGCCTTGCTCTGGGGCTTGGTTCGGGTCAAAGTCTTTAAATTCCTAGTGCTGGAGGTCCTCCGCAACACCCTCTAGCACAAATCCGTCTAAACCGCACAATAAACATGCAAGATAAGAATTACAATAAAAAAATGCACATATGCTACTCAATATGACATGATATGCATGATTAATGCAATTGCGAAGCAAAACTAGTTAATGAGTTACTATTAATGTTAACTAATCATTTACAATGGTTATTAACAAGTTTACACAGATTCATATTGGTATTAATTCATTATTAAACGAATCTGGAGACCGGACAAGTCCGCTGTAGGGCCGGACTAGTCCGCCCTATGCAGAACCAGCGAATTAGGGTTTTCTAGATCGACGTGAATTTGGGGAAATGGGGTTGAATTCACGTGAGAAAGAGAAAGTAGAAGGTTTACCATGTGTTTAGAACTCCAAAGAATCGAGAGTTTTGGAGGCAACACTTGGATCTTGACGATCTAGGGTTGATGAAGAAACTTGAAGGTGACTTGTGGATGAAGAACGAAAACTTGATGGAGATCTTAATCACTTGATTCTCTTTTGTTTCCTCCTCTTCCTTTTCTTGCTCGGGATCTCCTTCTCCCTCCTTGGCAGCGGCTATCCACAAGTTGGGTTTGGTGATCTTTCAGAGGTGGCAAAAAGATATGAAAATAGGGTGTGGGGATGTTTATATAGGCGTGGAGGGCTAGGGTTTCAATGGAGGTCGGTTTTAGAGAGGGTGGAGGCTGGTATGGGGTCCCACATGGGCTCCAAAAGAGTTAGACATGTTGTTCTTACGCAAACTTAAGGTAAAACCCAAAGACACGTCGTGAAACAAAAGATCAATTCAGAATCGCGATCACCGGACAAGTCCGCAATAGGTCGGACTAGTCCGAAGTTAGTCAGAGAGAAATTGGATAAGTCCGAACCAAACCGGACAAGTCCAAACTTAGTCGGAGAGAAAAACGGACAAGTCCAGCGAAAAATGGACAAGTCCGGACAAATATAGGGACTTGGCGAAATTACAAGGAATCGGGATACCGAACTAGTCCGCAAAGGACCGAACAAGTCCGAAAAATATACAGAGACAAAACCGGAATAGTCTGCACGAAAACGGACATGTCCAAGGGAGGTCAGAGAGAAATCGGACTAGTCCGCACCAAAAACGAACTAGTCCGCACTTCTCAGAACTTTTGAGAGCGGTTTTGTTTTAAATTCATTTTAAACTCATTCCTTTTAATGTGGATTAATGTTAAACATGTATACGAACTTCTGCAATGCATGATGCATGAAAATGAGGGTGTTACATTGGACCTCCCATCAAGTAATTTTCAGGCACTACCCTAAAGTTTCCACCTCCTTGCCTACCACGACTTGTACTCGCCATTGTTTCACCTCCACGCCTACCTCGATCTCTCGTCATTGTTGTAGTGAAGAACACAAGGATGCACAAGTAGTCGTATTTATATAGGGCGATGAGTGCAATGCCGTTCTTTTCTTATACGAGATTCGCCTGACATGTATATGTTGATGTCGTCGATAAGATTCGTCTGACACGACAAAGTGCAATGTCGTTCTTTTCTTGTACGAGATTCACCTGACATATGTTTGTTGATGTCGTGGATAAGATTTGTCTGACCGATAAAGTGCATTGTTGTTTATATAAAAAAATGAGAAAAGTTTGAAAAAGATAGTGCATAAACAAAACATAACAAAGGTCTTCTACAACATAACACACACATAAATGGGTACATGTAACTAACGTCTACCATGCTTGTTGTTGAACCTACGCGCATCATTCACATGAGCCCGATCGTAAGACACGCACGAAGGAGCTGCCCTCCTCCGTTGTTGCTGAACAGGTGCGGGTGTCTCGAACTGCTATGAAGGTTGAGCCGGAATGGGAGCGCCATCTAACTGCAATGCAAGAACTGTATCCTACTACAACATGTCCACCAGGTAGTCGTCGATCTCGAAAGGTGCAGCTAGAGGACTGTCGTAGTGCATCTGCGAGCCGGATAGCGTAGTATCATAGTTTGATGTGTACATACCTGCATTAGCATAACATATTTAATTAGAAATTTCATTGTGTCCATTATGGTTTTAAGTAGCAAAATCGTTGCACGTCATACCTGCGTCCATATGTGGCACATGCGTGGACGGGCTAGCCAAGTTCGAAGAAGGAACCCAAGAAGGTATATGTGCCGGCGGGTCTGGGAAGTCCCAAGCAGGTACCTGTGTCGATGGGCATAGGGCCCAAGCAGGTACCTGTGTGGATGGGCCTGAGGCCCAAGACGTTAACTGTGTGGACGGGCCTGGGGCCCAAGTAGGTACGGGTGTGGACGGGCCTGGGAAGTCCAAAGTAAGAGGAGCCAAAGTAGGTACCTGTGTGGAGGTCCCTGCAGAAGATATATGAACAAAAATATTAGTTTTGTGCAAATATATCAAGTTTACTAATAATTTCGTACCTACTGTGCTGGGATGCCTAACATTCCGTGCGGTCAGAACTGTAGTGTCTTGTGCACATGGTCGTGCACAAGAAGTCAACTTCAGACCATCTTTCACGTGGTTGTATATCCTATGCAACATGTGCACCATCTCTGACGAACTGATCGATCTCCCCTGCCTCAATCGTTGAAGTCCAGTTGAGGACTCTACAAGAACTAGATGGAACCGATTCATCTTTACAAGTGCGAAGTGATTGGTCATACAACAATTAATTATTAATCATTAATGGACATAACATATTAAAGCGTTGCAAATGTACTTCAAGGAATTTGATCTTACCGCCATTGAAGAAGCTTAATCTCTATGACGCGGATACATCTCTGTCACCGAGGGTACATGCGCATGTCGCTCGACTGGTGTGTGTGCGAGAACAACTCGTGTCTGAGGGAGGTACCACTGTAAGTACTCGTCATAAACGTCCTGGGAGAACCGACGTGTCTCATGGACAACCTCGTCTAATGCAGCCGTCCACTGCATGAGCCACGGATGCATGCGCTACAACCAATGTCCTGGCGCGGAAGGTACCCTTACGACAGTACCTGCATGACAAATAAATACATTACTTTTTCAGAAGTATTGATTTCAAGAGATATAAGGGAAATTACTTACATATGCACTTCAGAAGGCACAATACGATGTGGAAGTACTGGAAATGCCTGGTGTAGGCCAAATTGACACAACACTCGGTGTGGTGCATACTCCTCCAAATAGATATCGTACAACAGAGGTTTCCTTGTAAGCCAGTACTCCGAGTCTCTGTAGCACAGCGACGCAAGTCCCCTCGGTGCTCTACGGTCGTGCTCCTCCATATCATACGTTGTCTAGCGCACGTCCTCATCTGCATCTAACCGATCGAACTCCTTGATGAACCTACAATTTGAAAATAATAAACTGTTAGTTTCATTTAAATTACATAATAAAATTAGAAGGTTACTTTGCATTGAAATAATACTTAAATACCAAGAAACAATACCTCGTAGTACGTCAACCACTTCTTTGTCGGACCGTGCTGTTGGTCGTTGTGAAGAGGAGAAACAGGGTCAGCTGCAAGGAATTGTGCCACATCCTAAAACCGCGCATACATCTCTGCACGCCAGGTGGGTGAGTCCTCAAGAGCATAAACAGGGACACCTGCGAGAGGAAGACCCAACAGGAAAGACACGTCCTCCAGCATGACGGTCATCTCCCCACACGGCAAGTGAAATGTGTGGGTCTATGGTCTCCAATGATCTATCAACGTAGGCAGCAGAGCTCTGTCGAGGCTGAAATGGTACTTTCGATCATCACGATCAAACGACCTCTCCTCAAGCAGCCTGCATATTGGAAGTAGCTCAACTGCACTCTACCTGTTTATGAAACAAGAAATTAATATCTACATAATGAAATAGAACTCTTATTGTCATATTAATAGAAGCATGTACCTGGGAATCCATCTATTGTCAAACTTCACAAACTTTGAAGGCACCAGGGGACCAAGAACGGGTAGATCCTCACCTCTCTAAAGTCGGTAACCTCGGTGCGTTAAATCAATCCGAGACTGAAGTAGCTCATGACACTGTCCGTGTTCTGCAGCAATACCTACATATGACAATGAAAACATTAGTAGCATGAAAAACTTGAAAAACGTATTGAAATGAACTACGTGGAGAACATATTCAAATAAAAAAACATAAACACCGTTTTCATAATAGTACATATGTCAATGTTCGATACAATACAATTCACTTAACATACATGTACAAATTCATAGTTCATAATACTAAGATATTACATAATGTAGCACATCTAGATGTCACAATGCATATCAAATAGCATTGACATCCCTAAACATAGTTGCACAGCGTGCACGAGGACGACGCCCATCCTTAGGATTCCCAGAAGGTCCAACTTCAGCCACATTTGCCCTGTTGTTTGAAATGCAATTTTGTAAGTATGACCAGTTTGGTTGCACTTGCTGCATGTTCCTTGAAATATGCCAATTTTGGACTCATCCATATCGTTTCTAATAAGTTGAGTCTTGCGACGACCTCTTTTCTGTTTCAACCGCATGGTGCCAGTTCCTCGCAAAGTGTTGGGTCTTGGATCTGTGGTAAATGTGCCTTTTGTTGCAAAACCATATATCTCTGTATTCCAAGTACTCACAAGAACCTCTTTCTGGAAGTGGTACGATACGTAATTGCTTGGTGTTAACTTGGTGAATGAGCAAGCTGCAATAACATGAGAACAAGACCTATGAAAGAGTTGTGACTTCATACATGTGCACGTGCAATCATCTTGACAAATAATGCACTGCTGAACAATTCTCTCACGGTTAGCACCACGACGATTCTTGTCCCTACAGAGAATTTCAAATATGTTCCCTGCAGTCTCCATAGGTCACAAATGATGAAATGCGGCCTTTTAGATCTTCTTGTCCATGGACTTGCGCATGTATAGTGAATAAGCCAAATTGACATCATTCCTTGCTAAAATAGCAGTTGCGTAGTGCTTACGAAAGTACTTGCATATCCCATATAAAATTACCTTGACGATAGCAACCAAAGGTAATCCTATTAAACCGCATATCACCCAGTTGTATATCTGTATTGAGTACCACTGCATTAGCCTGGGTAAAATACAAAGACTAAATGAAATTTAATAGAAGTAATGTGAAAGAAGAAGGATCTCATCTCAGCTAAATTAGTTGTCATGATGCCATACCTAGCACCATTAGTGCCGTATAACAAAGACCACTTCTCTTTTGGTTCGCGCCGAATCCAACTAGAGAAGTTTCGACTTGATGAGCCCACAGTCAGAATAGATATTTCATTAGAATTTTCCAATTCATGCGTTATTGCACTTCTCCAATTCATGCAACTCACATGTGTGATCAATCATTTTTGATACTCTCCATAGCTTCGTCCACTTCTCCTCGAAACCATAGACCCAAAAAGGAAAACTTGAGAACACACATTTCACATCATAATATTTTGTACTAGACTTGTAAACTGTAAATGATCTCTGCCCAGACATAGACCAATATTTCACTGCGTCCTTCAAACCATATTTGTCTTTAAAAATATCTCCTTGTGTTAACTAGTTCTCATGGTATCCCGATAAGCCATAATACTTTTATGTAGCTGATAAATTACTCGGGGTCGGATTGTTCCACTCTACATGAACGGTAGTATCATTTCCGTCATCAAAAGAGTCAACTTCTGGAACATTTTCATGTTCTATATCTTCTATCCTTATTTGTTCAACTATGTTCTCAATGTGCTCTCCTTCATCTGTCACATCATGTGCTTGTATATGTATCGAGTTCTCTCCAACTTCTTCCATTCCTACATCATTTCCATACTATTGTCTTCATCTACTTCCGTTGCATTCTCTACTTCTTTCATTTTCACTTGCGCAGGAAGCACTAGAGGCCAACCCCGCTCCCCAACCATATCTACAAATTTCCTCCAATTATATGTTCCCTTAATAATAATCAAATCCAGTAAAATCCATCTCTTGTGTGATTAATCTTTCCTTTCAATTTCAACTGATGTTATTGTGCATCAAGATTAAATGATTTCATTAACCAGTTCTCGACACCACTAAATGTCCTCTAATTTGCTCTTGTTATCCATCTATCACACGATGTGAACCCAGAGAAATCAACCCCATTTGAACCATAAACAATTGTGCTTTCTCCATAAAATATCTGAAACACTAACTTCTCTGACATTCCTATTGGAATTTATAAAAACAAATTTATCACATGCTATTACTACCAAAATTAAAGTAATCGCGTGATAAGAATGTCTAATAATATAGTCTTATTATTATCTAAAATTGTCATAGCACCATTACCTAAAATAACTATCACATAGCACCATTAATATTACCTAAAATAACTACTACATAAAATAACATTACCTAAAATAACTATTACATAGCACAAATAACATTACCTAAAATAACTATTACATAAAATAACTATCACATAGCACAAATAACATTACCTAAAATAACTATCACATAGCACCATTAACAAGTCAAAAACTAACAAATCATATTTGAATTAGCACTACAATACGTATTTAACCATTACGAGACTAAATAGGGATAGAAGATACCTTCGAAGGGGCGGCGGCGCGACGAGAGGAGGGCACGGCAAGCGGAGGCGGCTGAGCGGAGCAGAGCGGAAGCGGAGGCGGAGCGGCCGAGCACCGGGAAAACAGAGACGTGCGGTGATTTAACGAGGACGAAACTCGTCCGTGACACATACGACGGTACTGATAGGCCTCATAGCTCGGGAATTTCGTATGAGACACACACTACTACAAAAAGCATTTTTACAGGCGCCTCAATTTTTCAAACACAGGCGGTCCTTAAAAATATACGACTGTGATGACGAATGATATAATAACCGTCTGTGATGAAAGAACAACACAGGCGGATTTTAAAAAACAACCGCCTGGGTAAATACTCGATCTTCTCAGGCGGTTATTACTTAAGAACTGCCTGCAATAAAATAACATCATAGGCGGATTTTAAGAAACAACCGCCTGGGTAAATACATGATCTTCACAGGCGGTTCTTAATTAATAACCACCTGTAATGTAATGAACTTCACGGGCGGTTCTTCATTAACAACGGTCTAAGAAGATCATGTATTTTTATCGGCGGCCATTGTTTAAGAACCTTATGTAGTTGTTCAATTATCACAAGCAGTTTTCATTGAAATTACAGGGATGTAGTCGTTGCAATTATCACAACCGTATGTAGTCGTTGCAGGGAAAATTGTATCAGGAAAAAACACAGATGAGCGGATACTAGTACAGTAATGCATTATAGGAAATACTCGATCACCAGTGAGGCTGGCTTAATTATGATAATACACCATTAGAGGTTTTACAATTATTCAAAGATAACATCTTTACACACTGAGCACAAGTTTAAGTGAGCCTCTCTCTGTAACAGCTGCAAACAACGATGATGAAGCGCCCTATCAAGTAGAAAACAAAAATCATGCTATATTCATTGTAGATCGACGATGAAGCTCCCATCGATCAATCTAAATTGTACCGTCCTGCTTGCTCCCGAACACGTCTCTTATATTCCGCTGGATCCTGAAAATATTAACATTATTTGAATTAACAAATGTTGGAGGAATGAATAACCTACATTGGTCACTAAGTCAAAGTGTCATCTAACCTTGATAAGTAGATTATAGCACTCATTTTCAACATCGGGCACATTTGGCTGATGCAGCAAACTCTGAACTTCAAGTAGTATAGTTTTGATTGTAAAAGCACTGCACCACCCCTACGAAATATAATTTCAGCAAAATAAGAAACCAGTTCAAATAAGTTCGACAACAATTAAGTATTAATTACATGAGCAAAATAGGTCTATCTTACAGTCTCTTGATCAAGAATCCCGATGCAGAGTGCTCCCGAACGATGGACATTTGGGTGGAAGAACCCACTTGGAAAGGCACATCTTGGAGGCACCAAGGGATAGTCCTCAAAGAAGGAGATTGTCAGGGGGTAGTAACCATCTTCCCATTCAGTCTTCAAAAGAAATTTATTAATAGGAGGACGATGGTTAAACTCATATTGTGCTTGTTCTTCATGACTTACCCCTTCTTTACCGGGGACGATGCACTACCACTCCAATAAATCTCCCGATTCAGGCTTCGTAGAGAAACCCTACGCAGAGAAATCGAAAATACCAAAAACAAACAAGACAGAAAAACAAACTACAGTTAAGTTCATCAGTCCATTATAGATACATATGTATATACAACCATGCGACCGGTGTGCCATATGTACATACATGGGGATGGTTCTTGCGCCACGCCAAGCGCTCCTCCTTCAATCGGCTACATGCCCGAGACATCATTATCTGAAAGACCAAACTTCCAAATTATTGAGTCCAAACGCATATGTACACAAATGCAAAAGGACACAATCCATATACCAACACACAAAACTGGCAGCTTATGAAAATATACAAAGAAAAAGGTAGCATGCAATGCATAGTAAGGAAACTATGCAAATTTACTTAGGTACCTCGTGGCGCGATGTGGGACTGGGAAGAGGCGTGCCTCCGCGGGGTCTTTATATAGGCGTCAGTTTTTCATAGGAGGTTTTCAAATTTTTCACAGGCGGTTGGTACTTAATAACCGCCTCTGATGCTGCTAAGCTCCTGTCAAGCTAATCCCTGCACAGCAAGCTATTGTAGATGCAAGTAACACCCGTGGCTCATCATTTGAATTGTTGAAAGCATCAATTTGAAGACTGATGATCCTTGGAAGGATTTTCCCATCCATTTGAACGATTTCTTTCCCTCCTGTCCATTTGAAAACTTAGGAAGATGCTCCTTTCTCAGTTTTAATGCCTAAATATATTGACTAAAAACCAGTACCCACTTTCTTAGTACTTCACACAAGCGAGTAAGCGAACAACTTCAATCACAAATCTTGTTTTTACACTTTCATAGGGATTTAATCTTAATCTTTCAAGCATAGATTTATCAAATAAGTGAAGCTTCCTTATCACACATGTTAATGGCAGTTATAAGTGAAGAATGTGTCGAAGCTAACGAAATCTGAATCGGACTGAAATAAAGAGATCTTGCATATGAGTGGCAATGTCCAGGTTAAACAGCGTGAACCTATGATGAAAACCTTCAACAACATGAAAAGTGATGCCAATGTTATGCTTTCATCAACCAAGGCATGTTGTGAGGGTATAACACTTGTTGGGGAAAGCATAACATTGGCCAAAATCAGAAATCACGCCACCGTGGATTACTCTAAAGCCGCCATGGATTACTCTGAAGTTTTCTCCGTGCATACTCGGTAAACTTCAGAGTAATCCATGGCGCCTTCAGAGTAATCAATGGTGGCGTGATTTCTGATTTTGGCCTAGGTTATGCTTGCGCCAACAAGTGTTATACCCTCACAACATGTCTTGGTTGATGCAAGCATAACCTTGGCATCACTTTTCATGTTGTTGAAGGTTGTCATCATAGCTTCATGTTGTCTAACCTGGATATTGTCAATCATATGCAGCATCTCTTTGTCTTCAGTCCCGTTGAGATTTCGTTAGCTTCGACACACCCTTCCCTTGTAACTGTCATTAACATGTCTGATGAGGAAGATTCAATTATTGATAAATCTATGCTTGAAAGATTAAGGTCAAATTCCTATGAAAATGGTACAAACAAGATTTGTGATTGAAGTTGTACGTTTCGTCGCTTGTGTAAAGCACTAAGAGAGATGGTACTGATTTGTAGTCAATATATTCAGCCATTAGAACAGATAAAGTAGCATCTTCGCAAGTTATCAAAATGGAGAGAAGAGACAGAAATGTTGCAGGGCTTGTTTGGGTGTACTCCTATCCAAACAAGCCCTCAAATGGACGGGAAGTATCGTCAGACTTCAATTGAAGCTTTTAACAATCCAAATGATGAGTCTCGGGTGTTACTTGCATCTACAAGAGCTTGCTGTGAAGGGATTAGCTTGACAGGAGCTCGAAACAGAAGCTGAATTTAATAATGTTCGAAACATGCTATCTAAAGCTGAAATAGAACATTGTTCTAAGTTGATTTCAGAAGATACAAATATATACAATATATATCATCTCGCATTGCTATATACATTTTTTCCAGCATTGACATCTTCTCGCATATAGGGTTTCAAATTCTTTTTAATGCTTCTCTCTATGCGCTTGATGTTTTCTGGTTTGGTGAAAAGGTACATCTCTTCATACTGATTATATTCCTCTTCATTATCTCCCACATTCTCAACCCCAACAATATTTTGCTTTCCAGAAACAACTATGTGCATCTTCTCAGTTTCTGGATCTTGAACATAAAAAAGTGCAACATTATCGGTGAGAACCCACATGTCATCTTTATAACCCACTTTATTTAATTCTACTAGTGTCAGCCCGTAATTGTCCACTTTCACACCATCAGGATGTTTGACCCATTGGCACTTAAATACGGGCGTTACCATTCTTTCGCCATAATCAAGTTCCCATATTTCCTCTATGAACCCGAAGTATGTGGTCTTCTGCCCTTGTGAATCATAAGCCTCAATACGAACACCACTATTTTGTGCAACACTCTTACCGTATTTTTCTTTAGTGTCAAATGTGTAACCATTGATGTCATATGCTTGCCATGATGTCACCAAAGCAGATGGGCCAGAAGCTAACTTCTTCATTGTTGCCTCTTCTATAGTGTTTCCGTATGGTATATTTTTGTCCATTAACCATTCAATGAAACATCTTCTGTGCTCTTTCATGATCCAATCCACTGTGCGGTCTTGGTTTTTATCACGAAGCTCAATTTGGTGTTCCTCGATGTACGACTCAGCTATTGCGAGCTGTTGTAGTACACCAAAATGTGCACAATGTACATTCTTGTAATCTTGAACGATAAAAGTTTTCTTACCCACTTTGCCTCTCCCACGTAGTCTACCCTCATGTATCAGTATAGGCAAACCTATCGATTTTCCATCTTTGATGTAATCAGCGCAACCCTCAATCACTTCTTCAGTGGTGTATCCTTCCATAATTGAACCCTCTGGGTGAGCACGGTTCCGCACATAACCTTTTAATACTCATAAATATCTCTTCAACAAATATATATGATGTAAATATAGTGGCCCCGATGCTTTTATCTGATCAACAAGATGTATGATTAGGTGTACTTGCATATCGAAAAAGGATGGTGGGAAACACATCTCAAGCTTGCACATTGTCTCGACAATGTATGTTTTCAGATAGTCTAAATCTTCACGTGCTATCACCTTTTGCGATACTGCATTGAAGAAGTAACACAAACGTGTGATGACAACTTTTATATGCTCAGGTTTGATGACTCTTATTACAATGGCAAGGAAAACTGTCATCATCATGTGACAGTCATGAGAATTATAACCGAATAAAGACAAGTCTTTCATCGAGACTAGTTTGCGGTTATTGGATGAGAAACTTGTGGGCACTTTGATCCCACACAAGCATTCGCAAATTGCTTTTTTCTCTTCTAGCATCAAGTTGTAGCTGGCTGGGGGAAGGTAATGCTTCCCGTTCGCCTTTTCTACTGGATGAAGCTCTGGTCTCAAATCAAGATTTACTAGGTCCATATGTGAATTTAATCCGTCCTTTGTTTTCCTCGGCATGTCCAGCAAGGTGCCAATGATGCTGTCAAATACATTCTTTGTAATGTGCATCAAATCAATACTATGGCCAAATTCCAGATTCTTTCAATACGGAAGATACTTGAAAAAAATTGATTGTTTCTTGAAAGCCATGTCAATTGTATCATCCGAAGATGTACTTTTCTTTCTCTTAATTCCTTTACTACTTTTGCCCTTACCGAAAACAATATGAATGTTCTTGAGAATTTCAAACACAAGTTTTCCACTGTAAGGTTTTGGTGCAGTATCTTTTTCGATTTTGTTATCAAATTGTTCCTTCATCTTCCTATACTTGTGTGTATCTGTCAAGAACCGTCGGTGTCTCATATACACCTTCTTTCTGGATGAAGTGAGGTATAGAAATCCAGTTCTATCCACGCACCTAACACAACCTTTCTTCTCTTTCATTTATCCCGATAATGTAAACAGTCTGGGATAATCAAGCACGGTATTGAATATCATTGCTCTTAGCGTGAAATACTCCCGCTTGTACTCATCCCATGTATGTACCCCTTCATTCCACAATTTTGCCATATATTCCATTAAAAGTTCCAAGAACACATCAATTTTGATGCTGGGTTATTTCAGACCTTGGATAAGAACAGATAACAAGATATATTTCCTTTTGTGACACAACGGCGTTGGTAGGTTGTACATCGTTAAGACCACGGCCCATGTGCTGTGTATGCTTCTTTTTTCACCAAACGGATTCATTCCGTCTATACCCAAGGCAAACCTCACATTTCTGATTTCCTTCGCAAATTCTGGATACTGAATATCAAAAATTTTCCACTGCGTTGCATCACCAGGGTGTCGTATATGTTTTTCATTCTTCTTGCGTTGCTCGGAATGCCAATGCATAAGTTCACCCTCCCTAGGGTTTGAGAACAAACGCTTCAAGCGACCAATTACCGAAAGGTACCACATCACCAAGGCAGGATTTTTTCTCTTATTCTTCCCGTCTGCATCGGTAGAAGTATCATCATCGTCACCTTCAGGACCAATAATAAACTTCTTATTCTTCTGAGTCTTTTTCATTTTAGTAATATACTGGTGATTGTAGTCCTTCTTATATCTACTGACACCACAAATGGGGCATCTAGTTGCGAGCTCCTGCTCTTTGCGATACAGAATACAATGGTTCACACAAGCGTGTATTTTTGTCACACCTAGTGCCATCGGGAAAAGAAGTTTCTTCGCTTTATAAGTGCTTCTGGGCAGATTATTTGGATTTGGAAGAATTTCTGCCAGAAGATTCAAAAGATCAAAGAAAATACAATCGAACCATCCGTGCGTAGCTTTCAACTTTAGTAGTTCTAAGACTGCACACAATGTAGTAAACTCTTTATCACAATCGTTTGATTCATCATATAAAAGCTCTGTCGCCACATTCTGCAATGTCTCCATTTTACTTAAACCTTTGCTTGCTCCCATAGAAGTCAATACATATGGTTCAATGTGACGCAACATCTCCTCACAATCGAACTCATCATCATCATCACCAGCTTGATTGTCACTACCATCATCGATATGAACATTATCATCATTTGAACCTCTCTCATCATCTTTATCCACATCATGTGTATCTAACTCACCATGCTCTGTCCATATTGTGTAGTTTTTTTTGAAACCTCTTTTCACCAAATGAGATTGGATTACTATAGTATCCGTCCAAGCAATCTTATTTTCGCAGTCGATACATGGACATAATATGTCATCTATCTTTTACAACTTCGCATGTCTCTTGGATGCTTCAATAAAATTTGCAATATTATGAATGTACATAGGATCGGGTCTTGACATGTTATACATCCACGCTCGACGGTCCATGCTTCAATAATAGAATTTTTGTCAGATTTACAAAATTTGGCCACAAATATTCTCTAAAGGTCTTCTATAAAATGAATTTACAGAGACATAACAAGTATAATTAGGGTGACTAATGTAGGAGACGGGAGACGTCTTGAGGCGGGGGTGAAGGATTGAAGTCGTGGGGCAAACAAGCCCAATGGCATGGGCTAGGTCTGGGTGGGATCTAGGGATGGCAATTATACCCGCGGGTACGAGTACCCGACGGGTATTGCACCCGACGGGTGCGGGTACGGGTGGATTTTTGCCGCCACCCCCGACCTGACGCGATGGAGAGGTGCGCTGCTGGAGCATGGCACGGCTCCACTTCGCCACTTCGGTGACTACCATCGACTTTCCACCGACCACCGCGCGCCGTCGCCCGCGGCTCCATCCATCACCTCCGTCTTTCGGTCTCGCCGCCGCCGGCAACTGGCCCCGATGCCTCCAACACTGTCTCCGTCCTTGTTGCCACCTGCAGTTGGCCCCGGTGCCGCCTTCCACCCCCGGTGCCATTTCCTGACCTCGCTGCCGCTTGCAAATGGCCCTGTCGCTGGCTTCTGCACCCTACCACCATTGATGTCACCTAGCAACGAGAAGGTATGGTCGCCAATGCCCAACCCTACTGCAGCTTGAGGCAGACGGAGTCGAAGGCGTCGGGAGCAGCAATCGGGGGTGAAGGATTGAAGTCGTGGGGCAAACAGGCCCAGCAACATGGGCTAGGTCTTGGTGGGATCCGGTCCATTATATCTTGACATCGGATCCCATCCAATGATGGTAACTAAATGGGTGAGTTATAAAACCATCTCCCTAGAAAGCTAACCCTAATCACTCCTTCGAAATATATGCAAGCAGGAGGTACGCACGTAGCATATTGAAAAGGAAAACACATAAAACTACAATTACAAGTTCGGGTAAACTTCATGCATCTTATATATATATTACAATAGCAATTGTTAATTAAACATCATATTCATGTCACATAATAGGTGCAAACTACAATAAGCTTATTACAATATAGTCCATACATCAATATATAAAAGACCAAACTAGCAGAACATACAAAAAGGAAACAATCCATATAGTCCATACATTAATATATAAAAGACCAAACTAGTAGAACACACAAAAAGGAAACAATCCATATAGTCCATACATCAATATACCAAAACACAATCCATACAATCCTAACACATGCAAAAGGACAAAATCCATATACCAGAACACACAAAACTAACAGCTTATCAGCTAATTAAAATATACAAAGAAAAAGTAAGGAAACTACATTTACCTTGCAGAGGCGTCAGCACGGTGGGGAGGCGTCAGCACGGTGGGCCGGCTGGGTAGAGAAGTGGCGGTGCGGGGTTGAGCGGCAGCGCGGCAGTGTGGGCTGGGCGGCGGAGCGGCGGCGTGGCGCAGGGGAAATTCAACAGCCTTGCGGCGTTGATATAAATTCTCCAGGGTTGCGTTTTGACTGTGGTGAGGGGTCCTTATATCGGTGTCGGTTTTTTATAGGCGGTTTTTAACTTTATCTCAGGCGGGTTTTACTTACCAACCGCCTGAGAAGATATTTAATCAAGAATGTTAATTAAGAAGAAGTAAATATCTACCAACCACGATTTGAAAGGTCACGCCCCGGGGAAACGAAAGGTCGCGCACGGACATCGACACAGACGGTTGGTACTTAATAACCGCCTGAGAAGATGTTAATCTCAGGCGGGTATTACTTACCAACCGTCTGAGATAATGCCCGATGCTGTTCTTCAGTTTCCTTATCCCTTGCTTTTTTTATTTAGATTCCAATATAAATACTCAAACATGTTTAGATTCTGCAAATTGTGTCCAATGATTCTTTCTTCTACATTTGTATAAAATTAACATCTACCATCTGAACAAAATATTTTAAAACTTTTATAGCTGACATTGTAATATTTTGGTAAATATCAAATTAACTTCTACTCACATATTATTCACATTTGTGTATCTCATAAAAAAAGATTTTTCACTCAAATTTGTTTGTATGAACATATTTGTATCATTTATACATGTATGAATTTTGTTAATTTTTTTAAAAGCATTCCAACATGTCAAACTTCAAATTATCCATCATTCTAACTAAATGCTCATATACATATGAGGCATTCATCAAATTATGGACACACATTGATTCAAAAAAATTTAAAAAAAAATCTGAAAAAATTCTTAGAGGTTGGTATGATGAGTAAAAATGTCCACTGAAAAAATAAATGAAAAAACATTATATTCATCAAGATAGAAAATGAAAAATAGCATTTGTTGTATGTTTTTTATGTTTTGGCCAATTTCAAAGGATTTATGAAGTGAAATTTAATGGTAACCTTTACTTATCAATAATATTACAAGAAAGTGGAATTTTGCCTTTTTAAAGGACCCACATTTAATCAAGAATATTAATTAAGAAGAAGTAAATATCTTCACAGGCGGTTGGTAATTAATAACCGCCTGAGAAGATGTTTATCTCAGGCGGGTATTACTTACCAACCGCCTCAGGTAATGCCCGATACTGTTCCTCAGTTTCCTTATCCCCTGCTTCTTTTTTATTTAGATTCCAATATAAATACTCAAACATGTTTAGATTCTGCAAATTCTGTCCAAATTCGATGATTCTTTCTTCTACATTTGTATAAAATTAACATCTACCACCTGAACAAAATATTTTAAAACTTGTATAGCTGACATTGTAATATTTTGGTAAATATCAAATTAATTTCTACTCACATATTATTCACATTTGTGTATCTCATAAAAAAAAGATCCTTCACTCAAATTTGTTTGTATGAATGAATTTTGTTAATTTTTTTAAAAGCATTCCAACATGTCAAACTTCAAATTATCCAAGCATTGTCCATGTTCATGTAGTCATCAACACTTAATGTTGGCTTGTTGTTGCCCGGATTTTCCACATACTTGCTTGAACAATCGGCTTCAAATGTTGGCTTTGTTAGGATACTAAAATAAGTTTCATACTCATTTTCCGATCCTTGAGCTTTCTTGTGTTTTTCCAGTGATTTCTGGTACAAGGCCACAAGGTGTTTTGGAGTGCGGCACTTGTCAGCAGTATGCTTATAGTGCCACATGTCTTACACTGCACATTAGTTTCCCCTTTGAAGGGAGTACCATCCTTTTTCATTGTCTTTGAAAAATTCTTATTCTTCTGCCTATTACGACAGCGTATAGCAGATCTACCATTGTTCTTAGAATTGAAATTCTTAAAAGCATTTGCTTTCTTCTCTTTATGATGAATTTCAGGTAAAGGAGCAGCCCCAACACGACGTTGGTGATGATTCTTAACAGTAAGTTTATCATGCTTCTCTGCTTGAAGTAAATCGCGAATGAGGTCAACATATTGTTGTAGTTGCGAGCCAGGTATTGATGTTGTAAGACCCGATCAGAAGGGAGCATAGTTTGAAGTGTCTTCTCAATTTTATCCTCTTATGATGGTTCTTTATCACAAAACCTTAATTTGGCACATACCTTATGAACAGCATGGTTATAGTCTTCTATAGACTTAAAGTCTTAAAGACAAAGTTGAGTCCATTCATGATTGGCTTCAAGCAATAATAATGCCTTTTGCTATTCATAATGGCCTTTTAATGCCACCCAAAGACTATGAGGTTCCTCCTCCATAACATATTTCGATTTTAAATTGGGATGGAGGTGGTTCCAGATGATGTAAAGTGCATCGTACTTGTATGTATTCAGAAATGTTGCATCTCTTTGTGCAAGAGGAGTAAGTGCAGGCATGATCTCACGAAAAGCCAAGCATATTTTGACGTCAAGAGCCCATATAGGGTAGTTGTAACCATCAAAAGCAAGTTCTTCAAATTCGAGAGCCATTGATTCCTACATATAGGAAACCAAATATTTTATTAATAAAATCATCATGGTGGTGTTGTAATAAGTGCATTAATCATTATTGTCGAAGTGTTAGAGCGACACTTACCTCGGATTTGCTAAGGAGTAGCCCATGGAGATTCTTTGTTAGGCGGGGCTTAGGCCTCAATCAAGTGTTCTAGCGAATGGATGGTTGAGACCGTAGTTTTTACATGGTTCGGGCCGCAAGGAGCGTAACACCCTTCTCCATGGTGGATTGTATTTCTGGTGAGTGTGTATGTGTGTGTGTGTGTGTGTATGGGGAATTCTGAGTCCGGTCCCTGGTCCGAGTGGACCAAAGAAGATGCCTCTAAGTCGGTGGCTACCCGATCCTTTTATAGTCCAAGGCCGGACAGCTTACAAGTGGGTTCTGGGGCCCGACAAGTGTCCCAGGGGAAATCTTATCCTAAAGATCTAAGGCTTCTCCTCTACGCTCCCTCTGGCCTATACTGGGAGACTCGTTGCCTTGTCGCGTCGGTCGCCAGTGGCAGGGCGTAGTCGCTGATGGTGGCAGGAGATGTCCCGTTCGTCCGTCTTGTCGTCGCAGGCTACCCACTTGGCGGAGTAGGGTAGGCTTGCGACGCCTTCACCGCGATGTGGTTGGACGCAGTGGTACATGACAGGGGCGCAAGTTGCACAGCACCTATGCATTTGGGGAAGGCACGTGGCTTCAATGCGCGACTGGACAGGACGCGCCGCCCTTTACTCTTCAGGGCTCACGGCCTATTGCAGGTGGGACACACTCCAGCTCCGGAGCCCTCCCAGGCGGGAGAGAGGGCCCGATGCCAGAGGGCGCGTGGAAGCTCTGAAGCCCTCCTTGGTGGGTGCAAGGGCCCGAAGCAAGAGGACGCGTGGCAGCTCTGAAGCCCTCCTCACTCGGAGCAAGGGCCCAGAGCGGGAGGACGCATGGCAGCTCTGGAGCCCTTCTCGACGGGAAGGTCGGGCCCGAAGCTTCTTCTTGTATGCGGGGGTACCCGGTCTTGAGGGACCGATAGTGGCCCCGGGCCCACCTCGGGAGAGGTGACGATCCCGTAGGTGGGGCCTTCATCTTGTCTTTGTAAAAGTGACGCTAGCGGGCCCCCTAGGAGGCACCGGAGCTCAAAGAAATGACACTGGCGGTTCCAATGGGAGGCGACGATGCTCGGAGAAGCGATGCCCGCGGCCCCCTTGGGAGGCACCGGAGCTCGCAGAAGTGACGTCGGCGGCCCCCTTGGGAGGCACCAGAGCTCGAAGAAGTGACGCCAGCGGCCCCCTTGAGAGGCGCTGGAACTCGCAGAAGTGACGCCGGTGGGCCCCTTGGGAGGCGTTGGAGCTCGTAGAAGTGGCGCCGACGGCCCCCGAAGCTCGGAGAAGTGACACCGACGGCCCCCTTGGGAGGCGCCGGAGCTCGGATAAGCAACATCGGTGTTACTTTCTGTATGACCTGCACACATGATAGGGAAAGAGTAATTTCGCTTATCGGTCACATTTCCCCTGCTCTAGTCTCGTTATGTCCTACGGTCCTGAGCCAGGCGTACGGTGCATGGGTAATTCAGTGTGACAGTATTTGGGTTATGGTTATTTCCCTGCTCAGGAGCGTGTGCCATCCGGCCCCCTGTACTCAGTCGTTAGCGCTGGAGAGGCAAAGTGGACACGCTTAGGGTGCAGGACCAAGCTAAGCAGGTTGTACACTCTGGACCTCCCATGGGCAATAGCTTCTCAGGGTAGTGACCATTCGACGCCACGGGCTCCCGAGTAGGAAAACAACGAAGGAACCCAAATACATCACAGGAACCTCGAGCAGACCCGCCTGCAGCAGGATAGCACAACTCCAATCATGAATGAAACAGGAGAAATGTAACCGGACATATGACAAACGATATGCATAAGCAAAAAATTAAAACATAATGTAAGTAATTTTGTTCGTCGGTCACTCCCTTCCTGCTCTTTAGTTTTGCTACGCCTTACGGTCCTAAGATGAGGAGCGGGGCTTGGGTAATTCAGTGTGTTAACATACGGGGCCCGGTTTCCGCCTTATTTGGGGTGTAAGCTATCTAGCCCCCAATACTTAGCCGCAGCGCTGGGAGGCAGGGTGTGCACGCTTAGGGTACGGAACCAGGCTAAGCGAGCTACACACCCTGGACCTCTGGCTTGGCGTAGGCCTTTCGTGGGGGAGATCGTCTGGCGACACAGGGCCCCAAACAAGGGGGCGACAGAGAGGCCCAGACATGTTGCAGGTACCTTAAGTTGACCCGCCTGCAGAAGGATTGCATAACTCCACTAGGCGCGAGACAAAGAGAGACTGATCGGACATATGACAGAGAATATGCGAGAACGAGCATGATTTGATGATCATAAGATTAATGCGTAATTAAATGAACATAAACAGAGCATAGGGCAAGATAGTGGTTCTTCTAAATTGGTAATCATAGGAAGAGATAGGCTTTACAAGAAGGTAACGACCCGCTCCAGATGACAAGGGAGGCAAAATGTACAGGCTTAGGCTAAGCAGGCTGAAAACACTGGACCAGACTCCCCAGAGCTTAGTTGGTTCGGGCGCTGCTTCTAGACGCTATGACACCATTTTCAAAAAAAAAAGAAAAAACTATCTTACCACTATGCTCAGGGTGAAGCTTTACCGAAGTGGTGCTGGGGAGGCAAAGTGTACACGCTTGCATGACCACACTAAGCAGATTGCATACTCTGGACCTCCCACTATGCCAAAAGTAAAACATACAGCGGTAACGTGTAACGCCTTGGTGACGTCGTTGTTGCCGTGGCGACCGGAAACCGCTTGATGTCCTTCTCAAGGGATCCCTTAGAGGCCTCCTGGTAGGTGTGGCCAATTGGTTGGGCACGCCTACCACTTAGTCGCGGGATGTCGTCCATGGGCCCCGGCGGAGCACGGGAGCATGGGTTGTTGACATCGGCAGGCTCCCTAGCGAGCGCCGGACTTGAAACGAGATGTGTGCTCATCGTCGGAGAAGTCTCCGGCGACGATGGCAATGAGGTAGCCACCAATCCGAGGCAACACCCACCCTCAACATGCGGAACGTCGACAGCGGGCCCCCTGGGAGGTGCCGCAGCTGGATGCTCCAGCGTTGCCCATCATTAACGAGAAGAACGTCGACGGCAGGCCCCTGGATGGTGTCAGAGCTGGAGGCTCCGGCAGCGCCCACCATCAACGCTAAAAATGTCGACGACTGGCCTCTGTGAGGTACTGGAGCTGGATGCTCGTCGCCCATCATCAACGAGATGAACGTCGATGGCGGACCCCCTAGATGGTGTCGGAGTTGGATGCTCCGACATCGCCCGCCATCAACGCTGAAAATGTCAACGGCTGGCCCCCTTGGAGGTGCCGGAGCTGGAGGCTCCAGCGTCGCCCATCATCAACGAGAAGAACGTCGACAGCGGGCCCCCTGGATGGTGTCGGAGCTGGATGCTCCGGCAGCGCCCACCATCAACGCTGAAAACGTTGATGGTTGGCCTCCTAGGAGGTGCCGGAGCTGGATGCTCTGGCGTCACCCATCATCAACGAGAAGAACGTCGATGGCGGGTCCCCTGGATGGTGTCAGAGCTGGATGCTCCGACAGCGCCCACCATCAACGCTGAAATGTGGACGGCTCGGCCCTTGGGAGGTACCGGAGCTGGATGCTCCGACGTCACCCATCATCAATGAGAAGAACGTCGACGGCGAACCCCCTGGATGGTGTCGGAGCTGGATGCTCCGGCAGCGCCCACCATCAACGCTGAAAACATCAACAGTTGGCCTTTTGCAGCTTGATCTTGCCGCTTCTTGCAGGCTTGATAAACATCATGCCGGTGAAATGCGCTACCACTTTTTTTAAGGAAAAAAGCCCCTACCTGGCGCACCAAATGTCGAAGTGTTAGAGCGACAAGCAGCCCGCGGAGGTTCTTTGTTAGGCGGGGCTTAGGCCTCAATCAAGTGTTCTAGCGGATGGATGGTTGAGAGAGTGGTTTTTACGTGGTTTGGGCCGCAAGGAGCGTAACACCCTACTCCAAAAGGTGGATTGTATTGCTGGTGAGTGTGTATGCGCGTGTGT
This sequence comes from Tuctoria greenei, assembly GCA_036927565.1. Classification (NCBI taxonomy): domain Eukaryota; kingdom Viridiplantae; phylum Streptophyta; class Magnoliopsida; order Poales; family Poaceae; genus Tuctoria; species Tuctoria greenei. The sequence continues at coordinate 46,426,142 of JAYESD010000008.1, read as the reverse complement.
GTGTATGGGGAATTCTGAGTCCGGTCCCTGGTCCGAGCGGACCAGAGAAGATGCCTCTAAGTCGGTGTCTGCCCGGTCCTTTTATAGTTCAAGGCCGGACAAATTACAAGTGGGGTCCGGGGCCCGACAGGTGGCCCAGGGGCGATCTTTTCCTAAAGATCTAAGGCTTCTCCGGTACGCTACCTCTGACCTCTACTTGGAGACTCGTTGTCTTGCCGCATTGGTCACCAGTGGCAGGACGTAGTCACTGATGGTGGCAGGGGATGTCCCGTCCGTCTGTCTTGTCGCCGCAGGCTACCCACTTGGCGGAGTAGGGTAGGCCTGCGATGCCTTCACTACGATGTGGTTGGACGCAACGATACCTGACAGGGGCGCAAGTTGCACCGCACCTATGCGTTTGGGGAAGGCACGTGCCTTCAATGTGCAACTGGACAGGACGAGCCGCCCTTTACTCTTTAGGGCTCACGGCCTATTGCAGGTTGTGGGACACACTCCAGCTTTGGAGCCCTCCCAGGCGGGAGAGAGGGCTCGATGCCGGAGGGCGCGTGGCAGCTTCGATGCCCTCCTCGGTGGGAGCAATGGCCCGAAGCGAGAGGACACATGACATCTCTGAAGCCCTCCTCGTTGGGAGCAAGGGCCCGGAGTGGGAGGACGCGTGGCAGATCTGGAGCCCTTCTCGGCGGGGAGGTCGGGTCCGGAGCTTCTTCTTGTATGCGGGGGTACCCGGTCTTGAGGGTACCGACAATGATGAATAAGCACATTAAAATTATTCATTTTTATCCAGCCAAATTTTTGAAAAAAAAAATGGCATAGTAAAATGAATAATTGAAGGTCTAACTTATTCTCAATAAGACCAACTTGTAAAATGGCCAAATGAAAATGAAGCATATACATTGTATGCAGAGATGATTCATACTTGTATTAAGCCAAATATAACTAAATGGCTTAATTAAAATAAATAAAATCTCTATTTATTTATGTGTAATCATATTGTCTCATCATAAGCTAAAATTTTAAAATTAGCTTAAATGATGATACATGCAAATATTAGAAATATAGTTAACAAAATTATATTACTTTTGGGCCAAAATTTTAAATAATTGCCTGAACAAAGGGAATTTGGACAAACTTTTAATGATGGAATATTTTGAATTCATTCGGCCAAAATTTCAATTTTAGCCAAAATATTGCAATCCAATCATAATAGTGCAAAATATATTGCAATATAACACTTGTCATAATCAAAATATAATATTGATCATAACTATATTTACATAATATTTACAATATTATACACATTTACAGGAATTTAAACTAATTTAAATTCAAACTAAACTTAAACTGCAATTCTAATAAAGAAAAATAAATAGAGTGGGCTGGCCACAAGAATGAGCTTGGCCCAGTTGGCGGCCCATACGCGCGCGCGGCTCAGTCGCACGGCGTTCCTGGCCTGGCGGCCCAGCAAGGCCTGCGACCGACTTGGTAAAAATGGGAAAGGGGAACTGGATCGGGGCGATTAGGGTTATCCCTATAGACATTCTCCACCTCGACTCCTTCGCCTCCACCTCGACTCCTTCGTTCCTCGCTGTTGGCTCTTGCCATTTTTGTCAATCCACCTTTTTCCTCCTCTGGCGCTGCTTACCCTCCGCTTTTCTTCATTGCTGGCGTCGCTCCCCCTTTGCACCATCGTTTATCGGCTTTGGCTGGCGGCCGAACCACGGGTTCCGCCGACGAGATGAGCAAATCGGCGAAGTATGTGATTCTCGCTCAGGCTCGTGAGCACCGACGAAGATCTGTGACCCAAAAGTCCGACTTTGCCTTGAGAGTTTGCTGGCGGGAAGGTTGGTGCGGTCGTGGATTAAGGTGGCGCCAACGAGGGTTGCGGTATCCTCGATGCCAAGGGTCCTCTAGGGAGACCCCTTGGGCCGATCTGAATTCTTGCCATCCGATGAGTCGCTAGTGGCATCTCGGCTTCGGCGACGATCGTGGTGTTTTCGTTGCCTTGTTCTTCTCCTCCTCCCTCCTTCCCTTGTTCGCTCGATGAAGATAGATCTAGAACCAGCGCAACCCGATTGGGGTTCTCCCTACCGTGGATGGCGTGTGGTTCCTCTTGGTGACCCATTTGTTGGGCGTTCGGATCCGAGGGACAGGCGGGGAAAGGAGTTGGAGGCTCATCTTCAACGTGGCGTCTTAGTATGCCTCTTGGCGGTGGCGCCAACGGAGTGACCACCACACGTCAGTGGTAGCGGTTTCCACGGCGACAGTGGTGACAACGGTCATGTCGCCGTCCTCCATGGCACGCGCGACGAGACCAGCGACAACGTCGACCACCACGGTGGCACGATGCGACATGTTCTTGATCTAGAGTTGAAGCGATGGTGCCAGCCACCGCTGTCGATCCGGCGATGGCGTTGAACATCATATTGACGGATGAACAAGATGAAATCTGTAAATCTTCCATTTCTGGAAATCTTTGCTTCAATTCAATCTTCGATCTCTCTGTTGAATCGCTCGGTAGAGCGTGCTGATAATGTATTAGAATCGAAATTGGATACTGAGAAGAAATTTAGAGAGACAATTGCATAGATGATTGATTTCTTCTTTCATTCATTCATTCCGATCTCTTTTTATACATGTTTCATGGACGGACGCGTCCACCGGCGATCGGGAGCAACGAGGAGTCGCAACGCTCGGGCACACAGGCGCAAGGTGCGCGGGCGCGACCCGAGCGGCCGCGGGGCGGTTATTGTCAAGTGATCATGCGAAAAATGTTTTGTAACAAAAACTAATAGTACTTAAGTTAGAATTCAAGACTTGTGGTTAGTATCAACAAAGTAAATGCTATTCCTTCCTTCCCTTTTTATTTGTCGAGCGGAAAGGTCGTCGATAGCAGCGGTACAAATTTTATTCCATTTTTACCCCCTCACTGACAACTTCTCTCACCTCCGACCTTTCCGCTCAACAAAGGCGCTACTCAATCGGCTGCTCAGGTCTCTCCACCGGCATGGGAGGCTCCCGCCCCTGCTTTCCTCCTGTTAGCCCCGTGCTCTTCTCCCCCCTCCGCCCCCGCTCTTCTCCCACCTCCGACCTCTGCTCTACTCCCGTCGATCCGGGCGAGCGATGCAGATCTACGCCATCGTTGGACTCCGCGGCAGCCTCACAAGCCACTGCCGCGCGGCTAGGACGGCGGAGGCAACGGTGGCGAGGATCGTGGGGACAACAGCGGGGAATGCGGGATGACAGCAGGGATGGCAGCATCGGGGATGGCGGTGGCGGGAACGACCGAGATGTGCGGAGAACACGAGATGCGCTGGTTGAATTGCTAGACAAGGAAGGATAAAAAAGTAGTTTCACGGGTTCCTTAGTTCTGTCAAAGTTGTCGGAAGCAACAAATAAAACGGGATGGAGGGACTAGTAAACTAAACTACCTCAACTCTAAGCGCTCTCTTTATATCACCGAGTGCTGCTCAGCTGATACTATCATTTTTCTTCTTTTCCGCTGCGTGCATAGTCCACTGCGGACATTTCTGAGCTGCATTTTCCTCTGTTACAAGACACTTAACAAACCAAAAAAAAGACGTAGTTTTATGCTATGTAATGCTGTCCAGCCGCATGTAAAAGCTGTGCAAGGCATTTTTTTTGCCACACCTTCAAGTGACAACAAGTTGTCATTACTTTCAGTTATCAAATGAATCAAAGAGCAGAAAACCATACCATGTGTAAAGATGCATGCTACAATTGTGACACCATAAATACTTGAAATTCCAAAATCATATAGCATTCAGAGAGCTAGGGCCTAGGGCTACATATACTTATGAAGTCACATATCCGGATAGGAAAGGTAAACATTTAAAAAGCTTAAAGCACAGCCCAGTTTAGGTGGATAGGTACGAGAGAACAAAGAAACTCCAAAATGCCGCCTTGCTTATCAGTACCACCTAAGACTTACTGACAACTTTAGTATCAACACTGCAAGAAACATAGTTGGACACTTCTTACTAGATTATACATAAAGTTTTAAGCACATTATATCCCAATCCTCTCTTGAAGCTGTAACACCCATATTTTGTGTACAAAAATTTGCTCAAACCCTTGATCATTGTAGCATGCATTTTTGGGTGAATTTTGATGTTCAAACGAGTAGCAAACGTTCAAATTTGAATTTGAATTCAAATCAAAAGAAAAGAAATGGAAAAAGAAAAAGAAAAAGACTTAAACCCCTCCATGGGCCGATTTTCCCCCCTGACCCATTTCCCCTCCCCTCTCCTGCGGCCCAGCCGAACCCCACCCCCCTCCTCTCTCCCGCTGCCACCCCGGGCCCGCCTGTCGGCACGCTCTTCCTCCTCTCTCCCCTCTCTTTCCCGCGTCGCGCTCAACCGTCGCCGCGCCCTCCCCGCGCCCACGTTTTCCTCCCCCGATTCCACTCTCCCCCAGCGGTTTTCGCACGCGCTTCACAACCGCAACCCCCCCTATGCGCTTAAGAGGAACCGGCGCCTTCATTTTCCCCCTACCCCGAGCTCTCTCCAACCCTAGCCTTAATCGCCGGTGAGAACCCTCGGCACTCGCGTTCTCGTTGCTGCAGTCCCCCTGCCCCCCCCATTTTCCTTGCCTAACGTGATCACCGCCTCACCACGGACACGTCGGACTTGTTTGCTCGGGTGAATTGCCTCTGCAACGCCGGATCGCCTAACTCCGACGAGCACCGCCGCCATTCCTCGTCGCCGACCCCTCTCCGGCCGATTTCAAGCCCCGCTACTCTCCTAGGTGAGTCCACCTACTCTCCCTCTTCGTTTCTGTGCGCTTAGATCTTAGAATCAGGGTGTAATTCACTGGTTTGGGTGATCTCCGGCGAGTTCGCCGCCGTCGGCCGTCGGGCGCCGCCGCGCGCCGCGCTGGCGACGGTTGGGCCGACGTGGCTCAACCGGAGCCGTCCATTTCCGGCCAACGGCCACGATTAGAAGATCATAACGTTTCGGTTAATAAAATCCCAGCCATCCATTTAAGATCCAACGGCCCACATTTGAATCTCTTTTCCCGCCCCCAGATTTGCACCCAGGCCCCTGGAAACTTAGTTGCTACCCCCTGTGCTTCTCGGTAATTCGAATCTAGCCCCCAGAATTCACAGACTAGCCCCTGGAACCCTAAAAATTGGTTTTAATTATTTAATTAAGCATTCTAACCCCTGTAATTTTGTAGAATAATGTATTTAGACCCTGTACAGTGTAGAAAACTATTTATTTAGCCCCTGGACTTTTATTTATTTGCTGAATAGGGTTTTTAATTGTATTTTAGGTGTAGAAATTAGATAAAAATGGTAATTAAGTGTAGGAATGTTATGAAAAATTGTTATAAACTATTTTATGCTGTGAATTAATTGTAGTGTTCAGATAAAATATATTTGGTCCCTGGAATATTTATTATAAATGTTATAAAATACATTTTTGCTATAGAAAATTCAATAAAAATGGTTTTAGGCTATAATAAAATCCCAAAATTGTAGGAAAAATATAAAATGCATACTTTGGTCATGATAAATGATAAATACCTCGTAAGGACGCATTAGTGTAGGATTTTGTGCTTATGTGTATGTGTGATGTATTGTTTTGCGTGCCTTTACTTATTTAGCTTTATTCTATTCTTGCCATGCTTGGGCATATGTCTAGAGTCGTATTACGACCCAAATCTTAACCTCCAAGACCAAGACTTCGACAACACCCAAGTCTTCAACGAAGGCAAGTGCCCTTGACCATCTTGTACCTATTTTAGGAATTTAGATAGATGCATGCTAATTAAATTGATGTCCTACTTCATGTTTACATGCCCTGTTCCATATAATTCCTTGTTACCTGAAATGGGTTGGGAAGTAGATAGGTCATAGTTATGCTTAGCCATGCTTAAATATTGGGATTGGGATTTCATACAATTGTGCTACATTAAACTTTATGGTTACTTGAACTTGTGGTGATTACACTATTGTAGTGGATAGGAATCTGGTGGTTGGTTAGTATTGGTATGGTGCAGTTTGCACGAGACCCGAGATTGGGGTTTGTTACCACCGGATTCTAAGGACCGGTTTATGGAGGAAGCCACTAAGCTTTATAGTACCACCACGAGACTGAGATGGGGCAGCATGGTCAATTAATTAGGTTTCTCCCGATGAAATGCTAGTGGTTGGAAGGTGCGGGGAAGGATGCGGGTGATCTGCTCTGTGATCCGCAAGGCTCAAGAGGGGGCTCTGGGGCAGAGGGTTACTCCGAGAATCCCCAGTGGTGGAAACCTTAGAGGGCTAGCACTAGTCGGGAGTACCTTTGTAAAGACCATGTAGTGATCTCCGGGCCACACACCTACGGAAGTGTGAAATGTGGTTGATCACCACGGGCTACATGGAGGTTTACTCTAGTCCACCTGGCAACAGGGGATGGAATCACTGCTTGTGGGGAAAGGGTACACTCTCTGCAGAGACTTGGTAAAACTGTCATGACAGCCGTGCTCACGGACAAGAGCGGCTTGGGGCCAGTTCATAATTAGTCTTTGGTTGGGAAATGATGGTTCATTATGATTCAAGTACTTTCATTATCCTTAATCATGTGTTGATTATTTATTGAATTATGATATTGATAATTGGAAGCTAAGGATAGGTTCTAAGCATAGTGCTAAGCCATATTTGGCCTTTCCTTGCTTTAGCCATTCATGTCATCTCTTCCCGCACTTGCTGAGTACTCTGTGTACTCAAGCGTTTAATTCTCCTTTAGAATATGAAGAAGAAGAAGCGGCACCGGAGGATTTCTACGTCAATCCGGAGGACTTGGTCTAGGCTGGCGACCTCACGCGCAACGGCTGCCTGTGGAGTTGGAGCTGCTCTTGCCTATTAGCCTTCTGCTGTAGTTTGAACTTTGTTAACCTTGTTGTTGATGTAAATATTTGTGGTGTGTATTTGTAGACCTACGGGTCGTACTGTAAGTCTATCTATGTATTTGAACATGGCAATGTAATGATATTTCACTTTCGTCGACGCATGTACGATTCAACTGATCCTGGCGTACATGTGTTTAGCGTCTGTTCATCTTTACGATGACCGGGCGTGACAAAGTGGTATCAGAGCCGTGTTGCCCGTAGGACGCAAGCCTAGTTAGAAATGGCCGAACATTAAGGATTATACTATTTTCTTATGAAATAGTATTTCCAAAATTTTGTGCTCTCTATCTCAAACCTTGTGCTTATTATCTTGCTGTGCTATTTGCTTTATTCTAATTTAATTTATGGATTATTAATCTCACTCTCTTCTTTTTAAATGTTTGTAGATGGCGCGAACCAAGCAGACGGCTCGTAAGTCGACTGGGGGTCGTGTTCCACGCCATGCCCTAGCCAGTCGCTCCGCACCCTATGCCCCCAGGAGGGAGACGACGTTGTTCTCCACTAGGAGTGCTGCTTCGAGGATGCGTGTCCGTCTTCGCTCTCTTCTTCGAGTTGCGGGGTACCGTGAGTACCGTGTTCGTCTGGTCTACCACCCCACTAGGGTCTTTGAACCCTATACTGGTGGACTAGAGTGGAGTTCTCAGCTGGCCGTCTACTACGACTCGGAGCTGCTGCACTCTCACTTCTCTCCGGCCTGGAGGAGCTCCCAGCATGCTGCTGAGGAGGACGCCACGTGGGAGGCGACCACCTACTGGAGCCACGCCCACAGGTTCCTTCTTGGGTGCACGGAGCACGCGTACACCCCTCAGCGCCCTAGTGGCACGGCCGCCTTCACTGGACGTGACGTCGAGGGGCACTTGACTCACCCCCAGTGCGAGAGGCTGGTGGACGACGTTGTGGAGTTGTCTTCACGACTCCAGCGTTGTCAGCAGGAGCTGCAGGACAGCAGGGACTTGGTCGACCGCTACGAGCGACTTCGCCGACGCTATGCGAGGATCACTGGAGTTGATCCTAACTCTCCGCAGTATGCTTCGGACGTGGAGCCTTGGGACCCGAACTCTCCGGACCGCCGCATGAACTCCCCCGAGAACTCAAGAGAAGACTCAGAAGAAGAAGACCCGGAGATGGAGGTTGAGGAGGACTCCGACGAGTAGGAGTGGACTCGTTTCCCCGCTGGACGACTCAGGACAGTTATCCTTAGTTTGTAGGAGCGTGTAGCTACGCCCTTCCTAGTCTTGAGTTGTGTCGTTTATGTTGTGATGCTAGTAGTTTGCTTTATGTTGTGTGTGTTGGGTGTGACATGAGTTGTGGAATGCTTCGACATCCTGTCCACATCCATATCTTTAGACTTGTTTATGTGTCGTGTGAGTGGTGGAATGCTTAGGCATCTTGTCCACCTCCACACTAGTTGATTAATGAACTTGCTTTATATCTATTACCCTTGATGCATATAGTTGGGACCATGTTACTCTAGTATATCCCTTCTATATCTTATCTATTGTTCTAAAATTTCAATTCTTCCCTACACAGATGTCTGGAAGAGGTAGAGGTAGAGGTCGTGGAAGGGGTGCTGTGCCCCAAGATGAAGGACTTGGAGGTGTGCCTGGATGGAATGCAAGGGGTGCTCGAGGAGCCCCAGCCTCTCAACAAATGCAACAGATGATGGCTCTTCAGACTCAGTTACTTAACAACCTCACCCAAATTGTCACCAACCTGCAGCAAGCCCCACCACCACCACCCCCTCAATACAACCTTCCACCACCACCACCTTTCCCGCCTAGGTCCTTTCTAAGGGACTTCCTCAACACTCACCCACCCACTTTTGCCACCGTTACTGAACCAATGGAGGCCGAGGATTGGCTCCGAACTGTTGAAAGCAAACTGAGGCTCATTCACTGCGAAGGAAGAGAGAAGGTATTGCTAGCCTCCCATCAACTCCAAGGGCCAGCAGCTGACTGGTGGACCGCCTTCACCGAAGCCCACCAGGACCCGGAAAATATTACATGGGAAGAATTCCGAACCAACTTCCGTAATCACTTTGTGCCTGAGGGAGAAATACAAGCCAGGCGTGAAGAATTCCTGATGTTAAAGCAAGGCCGTATGACTGTGAGGGCCTATCTGAATGCATTCACTCAGTTGTCCCGCTATGCTCCAACCGATGTGGACACTGACTCCAAGAAACAATTCCGCTTCAAGAATGGGTTGGACAAGGAGTTAAAGTTCGCCATGTCTTCCAGCGACTACGGCGACTTTCAGAAGCTGGTTGACAAAGCTTTTGAAGTGGAGAGGACTAAGAAGGAACTAGATGATGAAGAAAGAAAAAGGAAGTTGACTATGGCACATGCCTCTAGCAGCAATGTGCGTCCCCGTCTTAATCCTCCGCCTGCAAACCAAATGACTCGTCCCATGAACTACTCGGGACAGAGGTTCCCAAACTCCAACTACAGGCCACCCACTCCCTACAACCACCAAATGCGCCAGCAGCAGCAGCAACAGCAGCAGCCACCACGCCAGCCAATGCAACCCCCACGTCAGCAGATGCAGCCGCCCCGCCCTTCAGCTCCAGCTAACCGTCCAAGTGGCCAACCCCCAAGAAACCAATCAGGAGGCAACAAGGGCCCAAATAATGCTGCAGGAGTACAATGCTACAAGTGCGGAGAATGGGGACACTATGCCAGCAGTTGTCCAAAGAAGCAACAGAACCCATCTGGTCGTGTCAACCATGTGACTCTGGAACAAGCACAGGAAGCGCCCGATGTGGTGATCGGTATGTTTTCTGTTAACTCCCACCCCGCCACCATACTGTTTGATTCGGGTGCTACACATTCATTTATATCCAAGGATTTCATAAAGAAGCATGACATGGTAGTTACATTCTTGAATGGGCCATTATTGATAAACTCTCCTGGAGGAGAGATGGTGGCAAGGCATCTATGTCGAAAAGTGAGTATAAACATAAGGGGGGTAGTCTTTTGGGCCAACCTAATAGTGTTGGACTCACAAGGATTAGATATCATTCTGGGAATGGACTGGTTGACGAAGAATCAAGGAGTAATTCATTGTGCAACCAGAACAGTCTGCTTAACACACCCGGATGGCACTACCGTGGAGTTCAAGCCAGATCAGACACAAGAGGCAGTAGTACAACTCAATCATCTTGAGAGTACCAAAGACATCAGGGTTGTGAAAGAATTTCCGAATGTATTCCCAGATGACTTGCCAGGTATGCCCCCTGATCGAGAGATTGAATTTATCATTGAACTAGTACCTGGAACGGCCCCAATATATAAGAGGCCATATAGAATGGATGCTAAACAATTAGCTGAACTAAAGGTTCATATTGAGGAACTATTGGCAAAAGGATATATTGGTCCTAGCTCATCGCCTTGGGGAGCACCAGTTATATTTGTACCTAAGAAGGATGGAACTCAAAGGTTGTGTGTGGATTATCGTGCCTTAAATGAGGTAACAATCAAGAATAAATACCCACTACCAAGGATTGAAGATTTGTTTGATCAGTTGAGAGGAGCATGTGTGTTTTCCAAGATTGATCTCCGTTCGGGCTACCATCAACTGAAGATTAGACCGTCGGATATTCCCAAGACGGCATTTGTCTCTCGTTATGGATTATATGAGTATACAGTTATGTCGTTTGGATTGACCAATGCTCCGACATATTTTATGTATCTTATGAATAAGGTATTCATGGAGTACTTGGACAAGTTTGTAGTGGTATTCATCGATGACATACTCATCTACTCCAAGACTGAAGAAGAGCATGAGGAGCACCTCAGGATGGCTCTACAGAAGCTTCGCCAACATCAACTGTATGCCAAACTTAGTAAGTGTGAGTTTTGGCTAAAGGAGGTATCATTTCTGGGACATGTCATATCCGAAGGAGGTATAGCAGTGGATCCAGGCAAAGTGGCCGATGTTCTTAAGTGGGAAACACCTGAGAGTGTACATGATATAAGAAGATTCTTAGGTATGGCTGGTTATTACCGTCGATTCATCGAGGGATTTTCAAAGATCTCTCGACCACTAACCAAGTTGCTTGAGAAAGGAGTTGCTTTCAAGTGGACCCCCGAATGTGAAGTAAGCTTCGCCGAATTGAAGAAGAGGTTGACCAGTGCACCGGTATTGGTGATGCCTGATATGCAGAAGGAGTTTGTGGTCTATTGTGATGCATCTGGTCATGGTTTAGGATGCGTCTTAATGCAAGGAGGACATGTTGTGGCCTATGCTTCAAGACAGCTTCGGAAACATGAGAGGAACTATCCAACACATGATTTGGAATTGGCAGCTGTTGTCCATGCTTTGAAGATATGGAGACACTACTTGATGGGAAAAGGACTGAGATATTCACAGATCACAAGAGCTTGAAATACATATTCACACAACCGGACCTTAATCTCAGGCAACGTCGTTGGTTGGAGTTAATAAATGATTTTGATGTGGGAATCAATTACCATACAGGAAAGGCTAATGTGGTCGCAGATGCTCTAAGTAGGAAGGGACAAAGCAATAATTTGTCAGTACAAGCTCTTCAACCCCAGCTATGTGAAGAGTTTGCAAGCTTAAACCTATGTCTAGTGTCTAGCACTGAAGCAGTTGCTATGGAAGTGGACACAACCCTCGAACGTGATATACGAGAAGGGCAAAAGAATGATGAGAAGGTCAAGGAGATCAAGCAATTGATGAAGAAAGGGAAAGCTCCGAACTTTAGAGAGGATGAACAGGGAACCTTATGGCTTGGAAAGCGGATTTGTGTTCCATATGTCAAGGAGATTAAAGAGTTGATATTAAGAGAAGCTCATGACTCATCCTACTCCATTCATCCCGAAAGCACAAAGATGTATCAAGATCTTAAAGATCGATATTGGTGGCATGGAATGAAACGGGATGTAGCCGAATATGTGGCCATATGTGATACATGTCAATTGATTAAGGCGGAACATCAAAGACCAGCAGGGTTATTGCAACCAATCAAAGTGCCAGAATGGAAATGGGAAGAAATTAGTATGGATTTCATTGTGGGACTACCAAGAACACAATCTGGATATGATTCTATATGGGTTATTGTGGACCGTCTAACTAAAGTGGCTCACTTTATTCCTGTGAAAGAGACCTACAATGGCCCCAAGTTGGCGGAACTGTACATCTCCAGGATTGTATGCTTACATGGAGTTCCTAAGAAGATCATCTCAGACAGAGGCACTCAATTCACCTCAAGATTCTGGCAGAAGTTGCATGAATCAATGGATACCCGTCTAAATTTTAGTTCGACGTATCATCCTCAAACTGATGGTCAGACAGAACGCACCAACCAGATATTAGAAGACATGTTGAGAGCATGTGCTTTGAAAAATAGCAAGAGTTGGGACAAGAATCTGCCGTATGCCGAATTTTCTTACAACAACAGTTATCAAGCCAGTTTGAAGATGTCTCCTTTTGAAGCATTGTATGGGCGAAAATGTAGAACACCGTTGTTTTGGAATCAAACTGGGAAAAGTCAAGTCTTTGGGCCTAACGTGTTACAAGAGGCTGAAAGACAAGTACAAGAAATTCGGAAGAATCTAAAGGCAGCTCAAACGAGACAGAAGAGTTACGCGGATACACGAAGACATGATCTCACATTTGAAGTTGGTGATTATGTATACTTGGAGGTATCACCTATGAGAGGATTAAGAAGATTTAAAGTAAGAGGCAAGTTGTCACCCCGCTACATTGGTCCATTCAAGATACTCGAAAGGCGAGGTGAAGTGGCATATCAACTTGAGCTTCCGCCACACTTGTCAGATGTGCACAATGTGTTCCATGTATCACAGCTTAAGAAGTGTTTAAGAGTGCCTGAAGAGCAATTGCCTATGGAAGCCGTGGATGTACAGGAAGACTTATCTTATGTGGAGCAGCCTGTCAAGATACTTGAAACACTGGAAAAGGTCACAAGAAACAAAGTCATTCGCATGTGTAAAGTGCAGTGGAAGCATCACTCAGAGGCAGAAGCAACTTGGGAAAGAGAAGAAACTCTCAAGGCGGATTTCCCTCATTTATTCCCTTAGAACGTCCGAATCTCGAGGGCGAGATTCCTTTTAAGGGGGGTAGAGTTGTAACACCCATATTTTGTGTACAAAAATTTGCTCAAACCCTTGATCATTGTAGCATGCATTTTTGGGTGAATTTTGATGTTCAAACAAGTAGCAAACGTTCAAATTTGAATTTGAATTCAAATCAAAAGAAAAGAAATGGAAAAAGAAAAAGAAAAAGACTTAAACCCCTCCATGGGCCGATTCCCCCCCCCCCCCCCCTGGCCCATTTCCCCTCCCCTCTTCTGCGGCCCAGCCGAACCCCACCCCCTCCTCTCTCCCGCTGCCACCCCAGGCCCGCCTGTCGGCACGCTCTTCCTCCTCTCTCCCCTCTATTTCCCGCGTCGCGCGCAACCGTCGCCGCGCCCTCCCCGCGCCCACGTTTTCCTCCCCCGATTCCACTCTCCCCAGCGGTTTTCGCACGCGCTTCACAACCGCAACCCCCCTATGCGCTTAAGAGGAACCGGCGCCTTCATTTTCCCCCTACCCCGAGCTCTCTCCAACCCTAGCCTTCATCGCCGGTGAGAACCCTCGGCACTCGCGTTCTCGTTGCTGCAGTCCCCCTGCCCCCCCATTTTCCTTGCCTAACGTGATCACCGCCTCACCAGGGACACGTCGGACTTGTTTGCTCGGGTGAATTGCCTCTGCAACACCAGATCGCCTAACTTCGACGAGCACCGCCGCCATTCCTCGTCGCCGACCCCTCTCCGGCCGATTTCAAGCCCCGCTACTCTCCTAGGTGAGTCCACCTACTCTCCCTCTTCGTTTCTGTGCGCTTAGATCTTAGAATCAGGGTGTAATTCACTGGTTTGGGTGATCTCCGGCGAGTTCGCCGCCGTCGGCCGTCGGGCGCCGCCGCGCGCCGCGCTGGCGACGGTTGGGCCGACGTGGCTCAACCGGAGCCGTCCATTTCCGGCCAACGGCCACGATTAGAAGATCATAACGTTTCGGTTAATAAAATCCCAGCCATCCATTTAAGATCCAACGGCCCACATTTGAATCTCTTTTCCCGCCCCCAGATTTGCACCCAGGCCCCTGGAAACTTAGTTGCTACCCCCTGTGCTTCTCGGTAATTCGAATCTAGCCCCCAGAATTCACAGACTAGCCCCTGGAACCCTAAAAATTGGTTTTAATTATTTAATTAAGCATTCTAACACCTGTAATTTTGTAGAATAATGTATTTAGACCCTGTACAGTGTAGAAAACTATTTATTTAGCCCCTGGACTTTTATTTATTTGCTGAATAGGGTTTTTAATTGTATTTTATGTGTAGAAATTAGATAAAAATGGTAATTAAGTGTAGGAATGTTATGAAAAATTGTTATAAACTATTTTATGCTGTGAATTAATTGTAGTGTTCAGATAAAATATATTTGGTCCCTGGAATATTTATTATAAATGTTATAAAATACATTTTTGCTATAGAAAATTCAATAAAAATGGTTTTAGGCTATAATAAAATCCCAAAATTGTAGGAAAAATATAAAATGCATACTTTGGCCATGATAAATGATAAATACCTCGTAAGGACGCATTAGTGTAGGATTTTGTGCTTATGTGTATGTGTGATGTATTGTTTTGCGTGCCTTTACTTATTTAGCTTTATTCTATTCTTGCCATGCTTGGGCATATGTCTAGAGTCGTATTACGACCCAAATCTTTACCTCCAAGACCAAGACTTCGACAACACCCAAGTCTTCAACGAAGGCAAGTGCCCTTGACCATCTTGTACCTATTTTAGGAATTTAGATAGATGCATGCTAATTAAATTGATGTCCTACTTCATGTTTACATGCCCTGTTCCATATAATTCCTTGTTACCTGAAATGGGTTGGGAAGTAGATAGGTTATAGTTATGCTTAGCCATGCTTAAATATTGGGATTGGGATTTCATACAATTGTGCTACATTAAACTTTATGGTTACTTGAACTTGTGGTGATTACACTATTGTAGTGGATAGGAATCTGGTGGTTGGTTAGTATTGGTATGGTGCAGTTTGCACGAGACCCGGGATTGGGGTTTGTTACCACCGGATTCTAAGGACCGGTTTATGGAGGAAGCCACTAAGCTTTATAGTACCACCACGAGACTGAGATGGGGCAGCATGGTCAATTAATTAGGTTTCTCCCGATGAAATGCTAGTGGTTGGAAGGTGCGGGGAAGGATGCGGGTGATCTGCTCTGGGATCCGCAAGGCTCAAGAGGGGACTCTGGGGCGGAGGGTTACTCCGAGAATCCCCAGTGGTGGAAACCTCAGAGGGCTAGCACTAGTCGGGAGTACCTTTGTAAAGACCATGTAGTGATCTCCGGGCCACACACCTACGGAAGTGTGAAATGTGGTTGATCACCACGGGCTACATGGAGGTTTACTCTAGTCCACCTGGCAACAGGGGATGGAATCACTGCTTGTGGGGAAAGGGTACACTCTCTGCAGAGACTTGGTAAAACTGTCATGACAGCCGTGCTCACGGACAAGAGCGGCTTGGGGCCAGTTCATAATTAGTCTTTGGTTGGGAAATGATGGTTCATTATGATTCAAGTACTTTCATTATCCTTAATCATGTGTTGATTATTTATTGAATTATGATATTGATAATTGGAAGCTAAGGATAGGTTCTAAGCATAGTGCTAAGCCATATTTGGCCTTTCCTTGCTTTAGCCATTCATGTCATCTCTTCCCGCACTTGCTGAGTACTCTGTGTACTCAAGCGTTTAATTCTCCTTTAGAATACGAAGAAGAAGAAGCGGCACCGGAGGATTTCTACGTCAATCCGGAGGACTTGGTCTAGGCTGGCGACCTCACGCGCAACGGCTGCCTGTGGAGTTGGAGCTGCTCTTGCCTATTAGCCTTCTGCTGTAGTTTGAACTTTGTTAACCTTGTTGTTGATGTAAATATTTGTGGTGTGTATTTGTAGACCTACGGGTCGTACTGTAAGTCTATCTATGTATTCGAACATGGCAATGTAATGATATTTCACTTTCGTCGACGCATGTACGATTCAACTGATCCTGGCGTACATGTGTTTAGCGTCTGTTCATCTTTACGATGACCGGGCGTGACAGAAGCTTAGCAGCAAGTGGCGGAAAATTCTGAACCAGCCACATGAACCCTTCTGTGAACACAATCTTCTTGAAATTTTTCTCCAATGCAAAGAAGTTAATGCACTTATCTTTCAACTCTGGACAGTTGTATGTTTCGGCGCAAGCTATGATAGAAGAAAATGTATCCACCGATATCTTCTGCCATAGATGGCGAGCAGACATCAGTTTCAGCTGGTCCACTTGGTACCGATCAGCCGCTGCAAGAAGTTGTTGCAGCATCTCAAGTGGGGAGTCAGAGTCACCATGGCCAAGCTCGTAATCTTCAGGCATCTCATCTTTATATATGAACTCGAGCATAGCTTTAAATACTGAAGGCTCGATGTCCTTCACCATGATGACCTGCGATGTTGCGTCTGCCGTGGAACCAAATAGCTCAACTTTGAAGACCGGCGAGCGGGCAGCAAGCACAACACGGTGTGCAGGGATTGTCTCGCTATTCACCATGAACAAAACATCTGTCCCTATATTGCAGTCAAGCAGGTCGCCGAGGCCGCAGCCTAAGTCTGAGAGTGGCACATCAATGGCGTCATCACTCACAACTATGATACTGCATAGAAACATGGCCCATCCGTTTGTGACATAATATGACTCAAGAAGGGATCGCTTAATGAACTGACTCCATCCCCCACACTTGTAACCTTCAGATGAGTAAACCTGCACTATCCTCTTTTCATGGGAGAACGACGGTTGACCGTCTCTCCCCAGGAAAAAAACATGGAAGATGGCCTTTACATTTTTAGACATGCTCTCAAGGTTTAGGAAGATGGAGACGTACTGGCCCTTGTCCTCTTCCTTGCCCCCACGTGCACATGCACGGCAATTAACCCTCCAGAGGTGGCCACCAACGGAGATATCCTCGGAGCAGACGCGATCCTTGGTGGCGATGTTCTTCGAGTGTGAATAATCAAGTTTTAACTTGAGAATACTAGAATCAAACATCTTGGCATTCGGGTAACTCCTAAGGACAAGTATTTCAGCCAAATTAATATCAAATATTCGCTATCGAACAATCTGTAATCTTATTAGCAAAACAGAAAAAGTCTACATAACCTCCCAAACTATGGATGGATGACTACTTAACCCCCCAATCTTCTAAACCAGGTATTTAGCACCCTAATCTTTGTAAAACCATCTAATTAACCCTCTAAGGCTATTTTGCAAGGTGGTTTTGCCATGGTGGCAGGTTGGCAGCTTAGGTGGCTTTCTTTTTTGCATGTCTCTAGTTTGCCGACTGTTGCTCCCACATCAAGAAAAAAAAACGACTTTTTGCAAGTGGTCATCCCATCTACATGGCGTCCTTGTCTGCATGTGGTCTATGAGGTTCAGTATATGAGCTACACTATGCTTGTATGATCTGGCATGATTGTGTCACTTTCTTTACTTTTCTTCTAGATCAATCTACTGACTTATTAGAAACTTCATTCAAACTTAACTAACTGCTTGATAAAACTGTCAATTGGCACATTCCAACTCCATGTACTCATCTTTGGTAGGATTCTAATTCATGAACTAAATCGTTTCTAAATTATTTCTGGCAAATCAAAATCTACGAGGCAAGAATTATCCATACAGGGACACTAGGTTTATGTTAAGTTGGAAAATCTGGAAGATTGAAAACCGGGCACTCCGTGTTATGTTGTGTCACAAGGACACCATGTGGGATAGGATGACCACCGAAAATAACTCTTTCTCCCTATGAGAGCAGCGGTCAGCAGAGCATAGACATGAGAAAAAAAAAGACACCGGCTGGCACTGTAGCAAAACCACCTTGCAAAACAGCCTTAGGGGGTCAAGTCGATGGTTTTACAAAGGATAGGGTGATAAATATCTGGTTCAGAAGTTTAGGGGGTTAAGTAGTCACCAAGCTATAGTTTGGATGGTTATGTAGACTTTTTTCTTAGGAAAACTGAAGAAAATCAACAAGATTCTCAGTCCCAAAGAAGTTGGTGGCGGGACTCCGACCTCCGCCAATGTACCTTGTGTAGTCTTGGCTGCTCCGAAGTGGGCTAATGGTTCTTCAGCAACTCGGTCGCCCGCCGCCCAACCACCGGCTGATGCCTTACCTATCTTTGAAAATTTGTCATTAAGGTCTGTTTGCATCAAGTCGCCCCGAAAAAGTTGGAAATTTGAAGAGTGGAACTTACTGTCTTGTCGAACAGCCCGGGTTGGCGGCGGCGTACTGGTGTCTGCCAGCTGTTGGTGGCAAACGGAGATGAGGAGACGCCGGCTGCTGCTCTGTCCTCCCTGTTCTGACGACTTTCAATCCCCTTCCGTGGCGGAGCTGGAGCCTTGCGCAACTCACGGCGAATTCCACAACGGGCCGAACACTTCTCCAGCGGCAGGCCTTTCGCCGGCCGCTAGCTAGGGTTTTGCGTTGCCCGTTGCTGCAGGAGGAAGAGGGATGCGGAAGGGGCAGCAGTTATTTCGCTCGGTGGAGTCGGTGTCTGGTAAACGTGGGCGGTGGGCCTCATTCCTGCAGCGAAGGGCGTTGGCTGGGCTAACTGGCCCATTTAGGCTTCGTTTGATAGACCGGGATCGGTAGGGTTTGGGGTGGATCCTGGTCATACGAGGTGCGAAATCCACGTGTGTGAGCGAATCCCCGTCCAACGTTTGGTAATAGTGTGGATCGCAGATGGCTCAACCCAATCCCGGTCAATATACGAGTGCAGGAAAACTCCTCACCCGAGTTCAGGAACAGTTCCCTCGCCGTGTGATGTTGTCACACGGGTGTCTCCTCCCCGATGTGCCAAACGAAGCCTTATATTTTTTGTCGGGTATTGTTTCTGCACATGATGGGAAATGAAAGTCACCTCGCGCCAATGACACCTCAACCCGGTAGAAACTCCGTAATGTCAGTAAGAAACTAAATACTCCTTAGGACTGAAATGTTGTGTTTAGTATCAACAAAATATTTCCTCTGTTCTCAAATATTTATCACATGTTCTTTTATTTTTAAACTAATCGGTAACAAAATATTTGAAGAAGTAGAAGTACATGTCACTAATTATTTTTCAGTATCGACAGAAACACAGGAAACAACAGAAGGTGCAGATGTTAATTATTCATATTGAAATACAGTGGCAAATTGAGCACAATGTGTAGCTTAACTGGTTATTAGGTTTACTGTGGTGGTTACCTATGAACAACAGAACATCTCTGATGAATTCATGCATGAATCTCAAGATCAGTCTACTCAATACCTCTTATGTTTTCCGTTGTCAGAAGTATCTTTTTTGAAAGGCTCTTAAGGCATTCATATTATAAGCAGGAGAAAAATAGAGTACACGAAGTTAGTGCACTAGCGGTGCAGAAAAACAAAAAACGAAATTTACAAGTGTGAGGAATTCCTAGAGTCTACAAGCATCTGCGTGATATGCCGAGCGCCTGCCAGGCGTCGTTTCTCAATTTCATCTTGGATCCTCATTTCCGGATTTCATCTTGGATCTCGGCTATGATGCCCTCAACAATATTCTCTTGCTCTTGGAAGACTCTCCTATTCCTCTCTTTCCATAGCCCTCAGATAACAGCGATGATGATCGAGTTGAGGCCTTTCAGCTGGTCAGAAGTTGGCGACTGCAGAAGCAACTGAAAGAATGATTGTAGCGACCCGGTTGCTGTAGCTTGCATTGCTTGGGTGGGGAGTTCAAGCCAGACACGCAGTCTGCTCCAAACTTGAATGGAAACAGGACATTCAGAGAGAAGATGACAGACCGTTTCAAGGGACCTGATGAAAAGAGGACAAAAATAATTATTGAGCCAACCTCTTCGAAGAAGTTTATCCGCTGTCGAAATGCGATTTTGCATAATTAACCGTAGGAAAATCTTGCACTTAGAGGGAGCTCATACTTGCCAGACCTGCTCACGAAAAGTGAGAATGTGCTGGCTTCGAACTGGAGCATATAAGTTGAACATGCAGTGTACTGGCCTAAGGCCGTGCGAGTCCACTTGAGTTGGTCCTGCTCGGTAAGAGATAGGCGTAACTGTAAGCCGTCAATAATTTTTCAGAGCTGCACATAGTCTGTTAGAGTGTGTACCAGGATGACATGTAACAAATCACGGGCCCAGGCATGGTTAGATAGAGCGCTGGCCACTGATTTATTTTTCCCTCTTGTGATGTTGAACAAGCTCGGGAATATCTGCGCTAGGCTTTCCCGTCGAGCCAACTTGAGCGCCAAAAATTCGTCGTTTCGCCATCTCCAATAGAAAAAATTGTGGCCACCGCGAAGAGGGTGTGATCAGTGTCGCCTACAAATAACTCTATCCCATGCCATGGTGGTTGGGGCTGAGTCCAGTGGAGCCAAAGCCAAGCTTCCGCAAGCCATTGGCCGACACACTTTAGTCTAGTTCACCTTGCATTCCTCCCTGAAAGTTGTTGATTACCGGGCCAGAAAAAATGGCGACAAGTTTTGTCAAGGACCCTGAAAGTGCATCAAAGCTAATCCTCCTGAGTTTTGATGATTAATGATAACACTTAAGAGACTAATGAGCATTACAAATGTAAGTACATGTGATTGAAAGATGGACGACATTGAATGCACTCAAAAAGGAAAAAGAGAAGAAAAAGGCGAAAAACTCGAAGGATAGATTTTAAGTCTTTAAATTCTTTGTGTCGAGTTTAGCTATATAGATTGAGTATGTTCAATTGGTCAAAGTGTTGAGAATCTCCTAGGAGCCCATAGTCCATGCTAGATTAGATTGAGAGATGAATTAAAGCAGCCCTAAAGACAGGGCCAGACTTTTCCAAGCTGGAAGGTCGGACTAGTCCGGCCACATCGGACTGATCCGATGCTAGGCGGACCAAAGTGTTCTGTATGAGCTCTGATAAGGAAGATGAGTCCCGATCTTCCGAAAGGTAATGGATAAGTCGATTGATGGATATCTCGACATTGATGATCCGAGGCTATCGAGTAGAACACAAACAACCCCTGCAATCACAACACCACCGCTCCGTTGGTTATCAACCGTGTTGCACACACTTGACCTCGCCAAGAAGGCCAATCCTTGCAAGTGAAACCGAAAACACAAGCAAGAAAAAGGTAGAAGCAATCTGAATTGCTAAGTTGGGGTCTCACAAACTGATGAACGGTGAAACTGTGTATAATAGATTAATCTAAGTAAAACCTAATTGTTCATGGTGGCTACTATGGAGTATATATAGGTGAGAGGACGTCCAAGGAGGTGTCGTGACCTAACCCTAAGATACGAAAATAATGGACTTAGACTTGATACAAGGCCCAATGGCCCAATACGGTGGCGCAGCACCTTGACAGATTCTGAACTCGATTTTGTTTCAATGATTTCCATCGACTCTGAAAGAATTTTGACATGGGACCGACACCATTGGAAAGGTTATCCTATCACCTTTCCGTGCATATGTAGAACGTCCAAAACGGAGTTCGTATGCGTCTTGGGTGTCCGTTTTAGTACGTATTGCTCGTGGACTCTGAGTTGGACACGATTTTGAGTTGGGGTCGGTTTCCATCTTCTTTGAATGTATCCTCTGGTCCTCCATGCCCCTAAACCTTCCTCCAATTACTCCTTGAATCACTCTATGTATCCTAATCACAATTAAATTATTAGTTAGCAATCTATTCTCAAAAATATATAAGGAAACATATAAAAACGAGCTCACCTCTGAAATTAATTATTGTGTGTGAATTCTATTGATTGCATCTTGTATTTTTAATGGAGTGTTATGTAGATCCATAGGAGTTATGTCACCATCATCCTCCTCTTCTTGAATTAGAGTCGTCCTCGACTCAAGTTCTTCTTCTCATATGTGGGTCCATATGTGCAACGCCATCAAATCTTCTTGTATGCATGAAAGGAGGGGGCCAAGGTGGTGGACGACATAGTGCACCATCTCCATGTTCTTCATCAAATACGCATTCACATTCACTCGAGCCAGGATCCCAAACAAATAAACATCGTTCCATGCTTGTATGTGCAATGACAATGTGCTTGATCTCATCATTCTCCCCTTCGTTATGACAAGTCGTCCTTGGCTTGCTCGTATGTCTAGCAAAGAGGCTTGCTTTGGAGGTAGAATGAGCGCTGTCTATATTGCACAACCGCAGCGAACAATGCTCCTCTATTATATGTTGTCCCTGCTGCAAGAAAAAAATACTAAAAAAACTTGACAAAGAATTATTAGTGTTAGTACATCCATTTATTTCACCATGTTGTTGCAGCACAAAATGAGATTTCTCATTTGAGCATATGTAAACTTTATGCACCATAAATTCACCACTATGTTCATATTTTCCTATTGCATGAAAATTATTTCTTGTCATCAAAGATAATTCAGTTTTCAAAAATATTCTTCTCTCTAGAGTGTCTAGATCACAAAGATTGTCAAATTCAATATAACCCAAAGTATTTAGACAAGACAATAATTTCAGCTCATCTCTTTCACATGTAATTGGAATGAAATGCTTAATTTCAGCAAAAGTGAGTGATAAAGTATCAAATTCATTCACTTGTTCTAGCATAAGTACAATATAATTATCAGCACAAAATGCATTTTTGTCGTAAGGATCATTAGGAAAATCAACTAGTGGTAAATGAGTTTTCAAAAAAGGCTCCTCAAATTGTTGCTCTCCAATAGAATGATTGAGGGAAACATTTGAAACATTCAAAAACTTCTCAACATTGATAAGTGTATTGCGAGGTACATTACCTTCATTATCATATTCAGCAGTAACTGTGGGTGAAATAGGAATTGAAAGATCTGAATTTTCACAAGAGATGTTGCACACCTTATTCTCTTTTGAATTTCCTACATTTATTTGTTCATGTTCCTGCAAAAGGTTAGACATAGGAGGAGGTACAACAACAAAACTCTTCTCAAGTTCATTTATTTTATCTTTGCAATTAGATATATTGGCAAAAGTTTCTCGCATAAGAATTTTCATATCTTTCCATATTTGTGGTTTTTTTAAATCACATATGTTGTTCCACCAAGTTAATGCACAATCTATTAATGCACTCGCAACCTTTCTAATCTTTCTCCTCTCACACATATGATATTGTCCAAAAAAATTATTCAACTCTATTTCCCAAGCAATATACTCATCATAACCAAGACCATCAAAAGAAGGAAAAGATGAGAGAATGTAATTACTTGTTGTTGAAGGAGTTGTAAAGGTGGCCTGAATGTCATGTGCAACCTTAGTTGATGTTTGATTTTTAGTGAGCAACTCCATCGTTGTCTTCATCATGTCAATCATCTCAGCATATAATGCATGATTCTTGCTTTTACCTGATATTGTTAGTAGCAAGCAGAAGACAACAAAAAAAATATGTTATCCCTATCAACTACAAAGTATAATGGCAAAGTGGAAGTAGAATCACACACTCTCAAGCGTCTTACCACGCTCTTACAAGTGTTCTTAACGACACTGCAGGTGGCAAACGTTGGCTGGTATGATGAAACCAATGAAGCGTGGGATGATTGCAAAAGTGTATCGATTCTGCTCAAGAGTAAAGTGTAGCTTGGATGACACTTTATATATAGCAAGGATTAGCGACAATGAAATCAGATAGTAAAGTTGAATAGGTGTCCAAAGTACTTGTCAAAATCGCTGTCCTAAATGAGTTCCTAGTAGTTTAAGCTAGCAAGACATGAGACAAAACTAGATGACATAAAGAATGCAAGCACTTCCATTTTTTGTTGTTTTTTCCTCCTTTTTTGTGCGGCTTTTGTATTTTGTTTTGCACTTGCATTTTTCTTTTTTTCTTCCTTTTTTTAGAATGTGTTGCAAAAGAAGAACACAATAAAAATCAATCAAAGTTATCTCGTGGGTCTGTCACAGATTTTCTGCTCAATCGTCCAAGGACAAGTAGGCATACTTAGAGGCTCCAAATATAAAAACTTTTAACAGCAAGATTGTAGATATATCACTCCTATTTAATTTCAATATATGGAAGAACTATTTTGGACAATAAAAATAGGAGATATTGCCCCTGAAACACAGACTGATGAGAAATTCTAGGTCGAGAACAGATTCAGATCTAAAATTGTACAGAACTTCTTGTGCTTTACAGAAAGTACAAGAACTAAGAATTCCAAATTCATATGTGTGATATATGATCAAAATACCGAACTGGATAGAGATGAATCTAATCTAGACGTGATGACGCGATTCAAAAAGATGAATCGACACCATGCAAAACTCAAACTAATACCAAAAACACTTTATAAACCAGCAATATGACTCAACAACGGACACAAAATCAACAAAACCAAACTGAAAACGAAAGTTGCAAAGGCTCAATTGTGGTTTGGACAAAGTAATGAACAGATATACTAAACTGCAAGTTTTTTTGTGGACTCTAGGTATAAAAACCAAACTAATATAATGGATAGATGAATTACCTAATGGGCAACCCAGCTCTGATACCAATTGATAAGGAGGATGAGTCCCGATCTTCCGAAAGGTAATGGATAAGTCGATTGATGGAGATCTCGACGTTGATGATCCGAGGCTCTCGAGTAGAACACGAACAACCCCTGTAATCACTACACTATCGCTCCGTTGGTTATCAACCGTGCTACACACGCTTGACCTCGCCAACAAGGCTAATCCTTGCAAGTGCAACCGAGAACACAAGCAAGAACAAGGTAGAAGCAATCTGAATTGCTAAGTTGGGGTCTCACAAACCGATGAACGGTGAAACTGTGTATAACAGATTAATCTAAGCGAAATCTAATTATTCATGGCGGCTACTATGGATTATATATAGGTGAGAGGACGTCTAAAGGGGTGTTGGGGTCGTGAGATAACCCTAAGATACAAAAATAATGGACTTAGACATGATACAAGGCCCAATGGCCCAATACGGTGGCGCAACACCCTGACAGATTCTGAATTCGATTTTGTTTCGACGATTCCTGTCCACTCCAAAGGAATTTTGACATGGTACCAGCTCCATTGGAAAGTCTATCCTCTCCCCTTTCCGTGCATATGTATAACGTCTCAAACGGAGTTCGTATGCGTCCTGGGCGTTCGTTTTAGTGTGTACTACTCATGGACTACGAGTTGGACATGATTTTGAGTTGGGTTCGGTTTCCATTTTCTTTGAACGTATCCTCTAGTCCTCCACGCCCCTAAACCTTCCTCCAATTACTACTTGAATCACTCCATATATCCTAATCACAATTAAATTATTAGGTAGCAAACTATTCTCAAAAATATATAAGGAAACATATAAAAACGAGCTCACTTCTGAAATTAATTGTTGTGTGTGAATTCTATTGATTACATCTTGTATGTTCAATGGAGTGTTGTGTAGATACATAGGAGTGATGTACTCATCATCCTCCTCTTCTTGAATTGGAGTCGTCCTTGACTCAAGTTCTTCTTCTCTCATATGTGGGTCCATATGTGCAACACCACTAAATCTTCTTGTATGCATGAAAGGAGGAGGCCAAGGTGGTGGACGACATAGTGCACCATCTCCATGTTCTTCATCAAATACTCATGCACATTCACTCGAGCCAGGATCCCAAACAAATAAACATCGTTCCATGCTTGTATGTGCAATGACAATGTGCTTGATCTCATCAAGTTCGGACTTGTCTGTTTGGGGACGGACTAGTCCGTGGTGAGTGTGTCTGTGTCCTTCTGGGACTAAGTCCTGAAAGACCGGACTAGTTCACCCTAGGGGTCGGACTAGTCCGCTGGGAAATATTAGTCTATTTTAGTCCAGAAAGTAGTTCCTGACTGAGATCGGACTAGTCCATTCCTTGTCAGACTAGTCCGTTGTGGACTTGGAGGTGGCTGCAGAGACTAAGTCCTGAATGGCCAGACTTGTCCACCCTCACGGGCCGAACTTGTCCGCCCTCAGGGGTCGGACTAGTCCGGTGGGCCAGACTGGTCCGTTCTCAACCAAAACAAATTGTTCTGTGTGAGATCGGACTAGTCCGTTGTTGGACAGACTAGTTTGTGGTTTAGTGACCGTTTGAATTCAAAAGGTCCTGTAGGACTTTGTGGTTGGTCAAGCACTAGTCCCCACAGGATGGACTAGACCGGGGTCAAAGGCCAGACTAGTCTGCACTTTTCTTGGTGGCAACGGCTACTTGTCGGGACCCCTATAAAAAGGGATCCTCTGACCTTAAAAGACCCTCTCTCGAAACCTAGCGCCCCCATAGCCTTCCTAGAGCCATCCTAGCCCTCTCTCAACTATTCTTGGAGTCCTAAGAGTGATTCTTGAGGATTTTTGAGGTGTGGAAGAGGAGAGAGAAGGGTTTGCTTGATTTTGAGCTCTTGGTTGATTCTCTCAGTTTGACTGATTGATTTGAGTTCGTGTGGGTGTTGATCTTCGATCTTTTTGAGTTGTAAACTCGTGGGAGCCTCAGGTTGTGAGTTCCCTACGGATTTGGTGATTACCCTTGTGATTTAGTGGAAGAGTAGCTGACCTTCATGGTGGCTAAGTGAGGAAAGAGTTGAGTGAAATCCTGCCTTTCGTGGGCATCCTCAATGTGGATGTAGGCTCCTTTTGTGGGGCTGAACCACATGATAAATCTTGCATCTTGTGTCCTTGATTTGACTTCCTCATTCTTTGCTAGATCAAGTTAGAGTTCCACACGTTCTTCGTCTCAATCTTGTGATCCGCCTCGATCTAGTTGCTTTTTACTTCATGCACACCATCTACTAGATTGCTAGGTTCATACACTTTATGTTTCATTAAGTTAAGTCTATTGGATCGCTTAAAAATCTCACCTTTGGTCAAGTTTAATATCCTGACCGGACTAGTCCGCCCCCTGGCCAAACTACTCCACACTCTGTAGTTTAATTAGCTTTTATAGATTTAAATTGCAGGTTATCCACCTATTCACCGTCCCTCTAGGGAAAATTTCAGACCCTCATAAACTTTTTCGACGGGCGAATAACCGCAAGAACATGAGTGGCAAGAGAGCTTAGTACTGAGTGAACAAGCTCCTCCTATACTGAGCAGAAGGCCCTGCCAACCTGCGAGTCTTGCCTGCGCTTTGTCCTGGATATGTTGGAGGTGTGCGAGTTTAGGCTTGTGGAGGGTGAGAGGAATTCCGAGATATAACACCATTGTCGGAAGTATCGGGTGAAAAGAAGCACGCAGATCCCGAATGGAGGAAAGCCAACCTGGCTCCTCACAAAGGTGTCACATTCATATATATAGAATGAGATCTCAAATACATGGATATTGTGACCACCTCCAGCTAAGAGAGCGCTAACTGCTTTGACGAAGTCACCACACGCAGAGGTTGTAGTAGAGTTCAAATAAAATATTTAAAAATGCTAATATAAATCTTAACAGCCTCCCTCAATTTCAAGCTGGTGTTGCTAGATTGAGATTGTTGCAGATAAGTTCAAAAGGTGCTCTTGACAGGGGTTTCATGGATATGTCAGCAAGCTGGTCTTTAGAAGAGATGAACCACACTTCCATTTCTTTCCTTGCTACTTGTTCTCTGACAAAATGGAAGTCTACTTCAATGTGTTTAGTGCATGCGTGGAACACTGGGTTAGTCGTCATATAAGTAGCTTTGAGATTGTCACACCATAACAATGGTGATTTATATTGTGGGATCTGAAGTTCCTTTAGCAGAGATTGTATCCAAATTAATAATACAGTAACATTTGCCAATGCCTTGTACTCTTCTTCGGTACTCGATCTTGAGATAGTTGGTTGTTTGCGAGAGCTCCAGGACACTAGATTAGATCCTAAAAACACTGCAAAACCACGTGTTGATCGCTTGTAATCAAGGCATCCAACCTGTCAAAGCGTACGAACGACACTTCCCCTGGTACTGCTGAATTGTAGCCCGCGGAGGTTCTTGTATTGGTTTGGGCGAGCGGAGATCTTAGACAAGAAGGTGACACAGATGATTTACGTGGTTTGAGTCGCTTGAGCGTAATACCCTACTCCACGAGTTGTGTGTTGTTGTATTAGGAATTTGATCGTGCTTGTGTGCGTATGAGCTTGGTTGTTTTGTACTGTGCAGCACATCCCTTTTATAGACCAAGGGATGGCCGTTACATGGGTTGTCTGGCCCGACATGTGGCCCCGGCGGTTATTCTTGCTGAAACACAATTAAGTGTGTTTAAGCACCTTAATAACGTGATAACACGCCTTATTAGTGGCGTTACCAGTATTAAACATCTTCTGATCGTGTGCCTTTAATAGTGCATTAATGGCACATGATTAGGCCTTGTAATTGTAGCAATAAGAGTCCTTTGAATGCTTATGCCGTTGGAGATCCGTCTGTATTCCCGTTGGTGGAGTATGTCCGGAGGCTTGACACGTGGCGGCTCCGGAGCTTTCCCTTGCGGGGAGGTAGGTCCGAAGCTGCTACACACATGGAGGCACTGGAGCTTCCTTCTACTTGGGGTTAGGTCTAGGGTCACTGTACGCGTGTCAAGTATGGAGCTCCCCTATGTAGGGGGTTTGGCTCCGGTCCTGTGCTACACGTGACAGTGTCGGAGCTCCCTTGTGTAGGAGGTGGGCCTAGTGCCATGACACGTGGGGCCTATGGAGGTCTTCAACTTTGACAGGTGGAACTCCCTTGCACTTCTTGCGGTATCATGCGGTACTCGATACGCAGGGTACCGACAGTGGCCCCTGGGCCCACCTCTGGGAGAAAACCCTTTGGGTTAAGTTATTCTACCGGAGGTGGGGCCATCCTCGATTCTCGTGCTGCAACTTCAAAGGTCTCTTGATGTACCGTTGGGACGATGGTTCGGGGTTAAACCATCGCCACATGGCTTGTTTTGAATGCGACAGATGAGATCTTTGAGTGCGGATCTCACGCAATTGAAGGTTGCCGGTTCCCAATACGAAAACTGTATCGGTTCCGAGCGCCTTGTCAGGCTGCTACCCTCAGGCTTCCCGCTGCCCATCATGACAACGGTTCTCCTTGGGTAATAACCTCGACTTTTTTGTCGGGGTGGCCCCGGGCCTATTCGTCATTGGCGGGGTAGATTCTATGTAATGTGGACTTTCTCTCGTTGCGGTTTCCATCCAAGCGTCGTGGAGGCTTACTTAAGAAGGAAAGTCTGCACAGTTTGAGGACTCTTTACGCTTTCGATCAAACTCGCGCTCAGAGCCTCCAAACTTTGCCTAGATTTCTCCTCTTTCGCTCCACTTTGCCGCGATGGAGTTAGGTCTTCCCAAAAGCTGCATCCAGAGCAAGGACAATCTCATGAAGGTTTGTACCTTCATGGGATGGTCCAGTGACTCCTTCAACCACTTGGTCAGTGCCGGCAAGCTCCACTTCAAGAAGGAGCGCCGCGACGAGATGGTGTACTTTTTGGCGTACGCCATGGTGGGACTGATCCCACCTTTTTCCAGTTTCATCTTGATGCTGATGGACTTCTTTGGTCTCCAACTTCATCACCTCGATCCACACTCCCTCCTGCTAGTGGCGTCTTTCGTCCACTTTTGCGAGATGTGGGTTGGCGTGCCTCCCTGCGTCAAACTGTTCTGGGCCTTCTTCACGGCTCATACCACCGGCAAGGGGACAAAGTTGTTTGGCTTTTACTACTTCGTGAAGCGCAAGAACTGTTCCTTCAAGTACTTGAAGTCATTTCTCTCTGGCAAATAGGATGACTGGAAGAAGAATTGGATCGTCATTGCAGTGGAGGAGCACGACAGGTTGGAGCTACCCCAAGGACTCCCCAACGTCGACACCGATGCCTGGAATGTAGTTCCAAAGCTGTCAGATGCATTTAACCCCGTCCTGACCAAAATTCGAGAATGTGTGGAGGGTGGAGTGACCCCCCAAATTGTCTTCGAAAATTTCTTGGTGAACAGGTGGGCTCTGCTGAGGAGGAGGGGGAAGCTCGCCTGGGCTTTCAACAGTGTGATGGATGATGACCGGATTGAAACCAGTTTGAAATCCAACTTGGATGACAAAACTTTGAAGCTCCATCTTAATAAATTTAGGCACGGGTCTACCGCCGATGATGCTTTAACTCCGCCGACTGCTTTCCTGCCACTAAACATGATTCCAGAGATCAGCAGGGAACTCCGGAGGAAGATATCAGCACTATACGACCTCGGTGAGGTGGAGAAGCGTAGGGTATCTAGAGTTGTAATACCTGGGGCTTCTGAGGAGGTGGTAACCCCTACGCCGAGCCGAAAAGTTGATGACTTCGGCAAGGGCAAGGGCAAGGAGCTAGCTAAATCTTCCAGCCGGAAGAGGAAGCTGAGGCACGCTGATGGGAGCTCTGTCAGGTCTACTCCATCTACAACAGCCCCTTCTCCCCGACGAGGGAGATCTTCTATGGCGACACCTCCTCTGGTTCAAGCGTCCTTGAGAGGCGCCAGTTATGTACAGTCGACTCTGGTTTCGGCACCAGCTGCGGGCTCCAGGTCCGGTAATCATTCCCAGCCAAGGAAGACCTCAGCTGGGGCAACACCAACGATGATGGCAGGTTCCGGGCGACATCCCAGAGCTCCCTCCGTGCCAACCACTATAAGTTCTGGCTCTGAGCCTCCGGTGAAGAAGTTCCGCGTTGATTGGAGCGGTAGCTTCCCAAGGCAAGCTTTGCTTTTTCACCTTGATTTGCCACTATTATTTTTGTCATGTTCTGAATCTTCCAATTTTTTGACCGCAGGGCATCAAAGACGGGGTCTAAAGCTCCGGCCTCTGTTGCAACGGCTGAAGTAGTGCGGACGAAAGCTCCAGCTTCAACCCCCGTGCCTCCTCAAGTGGTGGCTGAGGTCACGGCAGCTCCGGCGCCAGCTGTCGTGGATCTAGATTCAGAGTCATCGCCTGAGACTCCTGTGGTAGCGCCGGACCACAGGGGAGACATGCATGAAGACGCTCCAGTAACGGCATCACCAGCGATTGAAGCTCCGGCACAGGACGCGGAGATGGTGGAAGCTTCGGCACCAGGGCCAGAGGTAATTGAGGCTTCGGTCGCTATGCCAGAAGTTGCTGCTGAGCCGGTAGATGAACTGGTGGTGCCAGAAGCTTCGACTCTTGAGCCAGAAGTCATTGATGCCCCGATGACCGAGTCGGTGGTACTTGAAGTTCCAACCCATTAGTCGGAAGTTGTTGAAGCTCCGACTGTCGAGCCAGAGATAGTTGATGTACTGGCACCTGAGCCAGTGGTAGAAGTGGCCTCAGATGAAGTTCCAGCAACTGCCCCAGAAGTAACTGCTCCAGAGGTGATCATGCACGAGGCAGAACACCACGAAGAGGCGGAGGCAGGCTCTTCACCTGTGGAGCCAACAATTGAAGTTCCTGCGTCAGGACCTTCGGTGTCGGTCCTGGAGGTAGAAGTTCCCCGAGTGGGTTCTTCCTCAGCTGCCACCGAAGAGCTCCCGGAGGGTGGCCCTAGTGTCGTAGAAGCTCAGGGAACCACGCTTGTGGCGTGGGACCCTATTTTTGTTCTTGAAGACCCCTTGGAGCCAGCAGAGGTGACCCCGCCAGGTCAGGAGCCTATTCTCTTGTCATTGTCCATAGACAATGCAAGTTTGAGCCTCCAACAGGTCCAGCTCGCCTTCGATCACGATAGTAAGGTCCTTGAAGAAGAGCGCCACACCTTGAGGCGTTGGTGCAACAAGCCCCATTTTGAGACCAAGCTCACACAGACGAGGCTTGCTAATCAGAAGGAGTGGGTCAAGAGGGAAATGACCTGGATGGAATACTGGGGAAAACTGCTGGAGGAAAAGGAAGTCGCCATCAGGGCGCTCGATGCTAATTCTCAGGAGATCGTTGAGCATACCAAGGAAAGGAGTGATGCTGTTGTCGAGCTTCACGACAACCTAAATGAATTAAATGAGGTTCTTTTGAAGCGTCGAGTAGACCTTGATGCAAGAGAAGAGAAGCTCCTGGAACAACAGGAGGATGTTTTGAAAAGAGACGAGGAGCTCGGTCAGAAGCTGACTCTGGCTAAACAAAATTTAGCATATCGCTCTAAGAAGTTTGTTCCGTGCAGTAAGGAGGAGGAGGAAAAGTACTGGAAACTTGATCAGGAACTCTTGAAAAGAGAAGCTGATGTTGCCACCAGAGAAGGGAAAGTAAGAGATAGGGAGAAGGACCTGGTGGAACAGCAGAACCGCATTCACCTCCGAGAGACAGAGCTAGCCGACCGCGAAAAGCATGTAGCTGAGAATATGCAGAAACATGCCAAAGCGGTTGAGCGCCTCGCTCGGGAAAGTTGGGAGCTAGCGGCCGCCCGGAGGTCACTGGAGGACCTGTGGAGCTCGAGGGCAACTGAATCCCTGCTGGTATGGGATTTCTTGGGACGTGCGGACAGAGCCCTTGTGCCTCTTGGCTTCAGTCCAGTACGCCCGGAGGACCCATCACAGGAGCTGGACCAGATGCTGGTGGCGCTTGGCTCTGCTAGCAGCAAACTCGACGCAATGGGTGATGTCATCGCTGATCAGCTGGAGACAGAGGGAAAATATCTGGCAAAGAACATCATCGAGTATGTCTTGGCGTGTTACAAAAGCCGAGACCGTTAATTTTCTCTCGATTCGATCTTTGAAGGACTCATTGCCGAAGAGGAGGATGCTGCCAAAGCTACTGTCCAAGAGGCTCCTGAGAAGGTTGCTTCGTTTTTTGCAGGACTTAGATCCTCCAGTAGTTAGGACCTTTTCCTTTTGTCTTTTGCTGTAACCCTGATTTTGTAATCCAGTACTTTGAATGAATGAAATCCACTTTTCTAAAATGAATTCCATTTTGTTGTCCTTGTCTTCAATTTCGTTTTGATTGCGAACCTGTACCAAAAAGATTTGACGATGTGTTGATGACTTGGACACTTCAAACTTATAGCTTTTAGGTTCAAAGTTTATTTCTAACTTCTCCAGGGAGCTTTTGTAGCGTCGACGGCGGGCCCCCTGGGGTTGTCGGGGCTTTATAGGTCCGACAACACCCACTGTCAACGCGTAGAACATCGATAGCGGGTCCCCTGGGGTTGTCGGAGCTTGATAGGTCCGATGACACCCACTGTCAATGCGCAGAACATCGACGGCGGGGCCCTTGGGGTCGTCGGAGCTTGATAGGTTCAATGACACCCACTGTCAACGCGTAGGACGTCGACGACGGGCCCCCTGGGGTTGTCGGAGCTTAATAGCTCCGACATCATCGACCATCACTGGTTTTTTTGTTTTTCCTATAGATTGAAGACAAGAAAAAGAGTAAAACTCGTCCTCTTATCTATAAATCGTTTGTGACTTATTGTTCTTATTTGAGTTTTAGATTCAAAGAAATTTGATATGATAACAAGCATATTGATGTAATCTCTCCAGATCCACATGCTTTTTTAGTACTCACCCTACTCAGGCATGTTAGATGTAGGTAGAGTGGCGTACTTAGGGTGCAGGACCAGGCTAAGTCAATAGCACACTCCGAACCTATGTTGACTTGGCGTTCAGGCAAGTAGACTATGCAACAATGTTAAGATCCAAAGAGACCAACAATATAACTTGTAACACATATGAATAACTTGGACTAAAACTTAAAAAGAATTGCACAACTTCATTATAGACAAGAAGGATAAAAATAATAATTCAAAAACTGAGCCTTGTACAAAAATAAATGCACGTGAAGTCTGTTTCACACAACAGTGTCTTTCATTAAGGTCCGGATTATAGGGGAGATAAGGACAAACTTAGGGTTTATGACCAGGCTAAGTGTGCTACACATCTTGTAGTATCCCGGGGCAGGCAGCTACACTTTTGGTGCCGTGACTGTGTCAAGTGTTGCTTGAACTTCCCGAACCCTCCCGGAGGGATCCATATGTTCTCTCGGAGGACCTACCTGTCCTTGTATATTGACTCTATAATATACATTGTGTGTAATTATAGACTCACCTCCATGATTCTAAGCATAAAACTTACAAAGGTGCTCGATGTTCCAAGGATTAGGAAGCGAAGTCCCATCCTCAGTTGCCAAGCGAACGCATCCGGGACAGGATACTTTGATCACTCGGAAGGGCCCTTCCCAGCTGGGGGAAAGTTTGTTCATCCCTTCGCGAGTTAGTATTTTCTGCAGCACCACATCGCCTTCTTCGAGCTGTTAGTTATGTACGCGCCTTTGATGATAGTGCCGGAGCGCTTGGCGATATCGTGCATTCCAAACAGCTGCTTGGCACCTTCCCTCGTCGACGAGGTCAAGGTCTTCACGCCAGAGCTGATCCTGCGCGGCTTCGTCGAAGGTTTGGACACGGAGCGACCCCATGGTAATCTACGGAGGAAGGACTGCTTTAGCTCTGTACACCAAGAAGAATGGTGTCTCTCTGGTTGACCAGTTAGATGTAGTCCTGCTTGCCCACAATGCGGACAGAAGTTCTTCGATTCAGTTGGCTCCATGCTTTTTCAGGCGCTCATATGTGCACGTCTTGGGTCCTTTTAAGATTTCTGCATTTGCTCTCTCGACTTGACCATTGCTTGCTGGGTGAGCTACTTATGCGTAGCTAACTTGAATGTTGAGGTCTTCGCAATATTCTTGGAATGCAGCACTTGTAAATTGGGTTCCATTGTCAGTTATGACTTTGTTCGGAACTCCAAATCCGCATATTATGGACTTCAAGAACTTGATTGCCGATTGCTTGTTGACAGTCACAACTGGAGTAGCTTCTGGCCACTTGGTGAACTTGTCGATGGTGACATACAGGAACCTGTAACCTCCGACAGCTTTTGGGAAAGATCCCAAAATGTCCATGCCCCACACGGCGAATGGTCATGTAGGAGGAATCATTTGTAGTGACTGAGCCGGTGTGTGAATTTGTTTTGCGTTGAACTGACACGCTTCACACTTTTTCACCAACTCCACTGCATCTTGGAGTGCTATAGGCCAGTAGAAGCCATGCCGAAAGGCTTTGCCGACCAACGTGCTGGAAGACGCGTGATTCCCACACTCGCCTCCATGGATTTCCGTGAGGAGCTCGCGGCCTTCTTCCCTTGCAATGCACCGCATTAGGACGCTGTTGGCACCACACTGGTAGAGATCCCCTTCTACCAGCGTGTATCTTTTAGCCAATCTGACGATCCAATCAGCGGATACACCGTATTCAGGAAGGATGTTGTTTTCAAGCAGCTCCGGATCTCCGAGATCCATGCATTGGAGCTAACTTGAGCATCTGAGTCTTGCGTAATGGGTTACTCAGAGCTTCCGACAGCACCTACGACCCTTGGTGGACGCCATGGTAATAGGGCCACCGGGACCGCCAGCTTCGAGGTGCTAGTCTCGCCCCCCTTCGCTCAGTTCGGCAGACTAAGTTGTTGGTCTTGACAACCTCCGGACGAAGATTCCGTCGGGAGCCGGAGCTCATGTTGAGGCATTCGTCGAGAGTTCGTCAGCTTCAGCGTTATGGAGACGCTGAACATGGTGGAGATCCAGGACATCGAAATCCTTCTGGAGCTTCTGGACTTCAAGGAGATATGTGGCTAGTTGGGGGTTGTTGTAGCAGCATTCGTCTCTGACTTGTTTTATCGTTAGCTGCAAATCACCCTTCACCAACAGTTGTTTGACACCATAGGATAGTGTCAGCTTGAGCCCGCAGATGAGAGCTTCATACTCCGCCATGTTGTTGGTTGCCTTGAAGTCAAGGTGAACCATGTATTTAACCTTCTCCCCAGTCGGAGCGAGGAGAAGGATTCCAGCTCTGGCCCCCTGCTTCTGCATGGAACCATCGAAGTAGAGAGTCCAATGAGGTTCACTGAAGATCGGGACCTTGGGTTCCTGCTTCTGCTCACTGGGGCCCCCATGATTTGATGGAGAGGGGGTCCACTCCGCCACAAAGTCAGCCAAAGCCTGACTTTTGATTACTTGTCACAGCACAAATTCAAGATCGAACTCGGCCAGCTCCACTACCCACTTGGCGATGTTTCCAGTAGAATTAGAGTTATGCAATATAGCACACAGTGGATAAGAAGTTACCACTGATATCTTGTGGGCTTGGAAATAGTGATGAATATTCCTTGAGGCAATAAGAACTGCGTAAAGCAGCTTATGCACCTCGATGTATCTGGTCTTGGCATCATCGAGTACTTCACTGATGAAGTACACTGGACGTTGGATGGTCCGGAACCTTTCGGAGGGGTTCGGATCTTCCTCTCCATCGATCTGGACCCTCCCAGAGGGGTTCAACCCTTCTTGTTGAGCTTCCCAGACCCTCTCGTAGGGGTCCGAAACTTCTTCTTGTTCAACCCAGACCCTCCTTGAGGAGTCCGGATCTTCTTTAGCAGCCGTAGAAACTGCCTCAAATGAGAGAGAATGATCTTCTAGCAGTCTGCCTTGAAGATCTGTGCCTGGAGGCTGGGACCCAGACTCGCCTTCTGGTAGCTCCGGACCCTCCCGGAGGGGTCTAGGGTCCTGAACTGGATGTGGCTTCGGTCTTTCTGCGACCAGGACCATGCTTACAACTTCAGTAGTTGCAGAAATGTAAAGCAGTAGAGGCTCACCAGGGTTCAAAGCTACCAAGATTGGTAGTGTGGTGAGGAGCTGCTTGAGCTCTTGGAATGCCTTTTCTGCTTCTTCGGACTAATGGAAGGGTCCAGTCTTCCTCAATAGCTTGAAAAATAGAAATGCCCACTCTACTAGCCTTGAAGTAAACCAGTTGAGTGCAGCTAGACATCCAGTTAGCTTCTAGACGTCCTTGATGCAGGCTGGAGGCCGCATGTCTTCTATAGCCTTGATCTTAGCTGGATTTGCCTCAATTCCTCAGTGATTCACCAAGAAACCAAGGAGTTTCTCGGAGCTAACCCCGAAGATGCACTTGTCTGGGTTCAACTTGGTGCGCGTGATGCGCAGCTTGTCAAAGACGGCTTGCAATTTGTCAAGGAATGACTCCTTGCTCTTGATCTTCACAATGATGTCAT
Source organism: Tuctoria greenei (assembly GCA_036927565.1). Classification (NCBI taxonomy): domain Eukaryota; kingdom Viridiplantae; phylum Streptophyta; class Magnoliopsida; order Poales; family Poaceae; genus Tuctoria; species Tuctoria greenei. The sequence goes on along the minus strand of JAYESD010000008.1, from coordinate 46,389,225 downwards.
CGATGTACACCTCCACCAAGTCTCTGATTAGCTCTCCAAATATTTTGTACATAGCTCGCACAAAGGTTGAAGCAGTGTTTTTGAGACCAAAGGGCATGGTAGTATAAAAATACAACCCATCTAATGTTATGAAGGCAATATGGTCTTCATCTTCCCTAGACATTTGGATTTGATGATATCTGGAGTATGCATCTAGGAAACACAATAACTCACACCCAGAGGTGGATTCCACTATCTGATCTATTCTAGGTAGTAGAAATGGATCTTTTGGACATTCCTTTTTTAGTGTGGTGTAGTCGATACACATTTGAAGCTTCTCGACGGCCTTGGGTACAACGACTGGGTTTGCCAACCATTTTGGATGAAAAACCTCTTGGATGAAACCAGCTTCGAGCAACTTCTTGATCTCCTGTCGGATGAAGTTTTGCTGCTCGACTGATTGTTTTTGAGGCTTCTGGTGTACAGACCATGCGTCGGGATAAATCTTCAGATTGTGCTCAATCACCTCCCTAGGGATCCCAGACATTTGTGACGGCTGCCAGGCAAACACGTCAACATTAGCCCGAAGGAAAGTGATGAGCGCGAGTTCCTATTTGTTGCTCAAACCTCCCGATATACGGGTGGTCTGAGCAGCATCATAACCAATTTGTACGACTTTGACGGGAACGTTAGTGTCGCCGCTTGGTTGCACACGTGGTGCAGAGGTTGAGCCCTGATGACGAGTGCTCGAATGTTGAGCAATGAGCTCTTTGTCGGAGGTTCCTTCTTGCACCATGGCAAGCGCATGGAGTTCCTCTAGCGCGGTGACTCCTGCAGTGCAGTCTCTACGGACCCGGGGGACGCTTGAAGGTGTCGCCATCTTCAACACCAGATAGCCGTAGTAAGCTGCGACCATAAACCTGTACAAGGCAGGCCTGCCTAGGATGGTGTTGAAGAGTAGACTGATGTGAGCGACATAAAAAACCAGCTTCTGAGTCCTGTATTTCTCCCGAGTCCCAAAGGTCTCCGGGAGAGTGATGGATTCGAGGGGGCTGATGTCCCTCGCACCTACCCTAGAGAAAGGTCTTGAGGGGAGAAGGTCCAAGAGTTGTAACTGGATCTTCATGAACGCTTCAAAGCTCAAGAAATTGAGCACTGCGCCTCCGTCTACCAGAACATGGTAGAGCTGAACGTTGTTGATGGTCGGAGATACCATCAGCGGGAGTTGGCCAGCTCCAACAATGTTTCTGGAGCAGTCAAAAGTGATGGGTGTATCTATCCACTTTCGATGTGGTTCTGCTCTGGCAGCAGGAGCTATAGCAGCCATTTCCCGCCGCATTGTCTTGAGGACGCGACGAGAGGTGATGTCCCAGGACCCTCCATAGATGGTGTTGAGGGTCTTCCGACGCTCATTGTCAGAGACACCAGAGTAATCATCAATTGTGTTGTACACAACCTTTAGGATCTTCTTGGGGTCCTGGAATCCTAGCTCTGCCTCAGCCAGAGCTTCGTTAACTTTTTCCTCCTTCCCGTTGTCGGAAAGGAGCTTCCTCTTGGCGCTTGTTGTATCGCTCGACGAGGTTTTAGACCTTTCGGCAGTCCTCCATACTGTGCTTGTCTGTCTTGTGGATTGGACACCACATCTTGGAACTACCGTCGTCTTCTGACGAAGGTTGAGGTTGTTTTTCGGGGCGCAACCCACGGTCACCTGAAGCTGCAGCATTCACAGCAGCTGGTGCGTAGGCCGACGACTTTTTCTTGCCATTGGACTTCTTCTTCTTTTTACCACCTCTGGATGTAGTGGCTTCAGCTTTGGAGGACTTTTTGTTAGCCTCTGGAGCTGGCTTCGAGTGCATTTCCCGACCCTCTGCGTCTCGGGCACACTTGTCAGCCAGGCTGAACAACTCCGTGACGCTGGTGAATTCTTTCGTCGCCAGCTTCTCCAACATTTTTTTGTCTCGGACACCCTGTCTAAATGCGACAATAACAGAAGTGTTCGAGATAGAGGGGATGGTATTGCGTAACTGATAAAACCGTTGGATAAAGGATTGCAATGATTCCCCCGTTGTTTGCTTCACAACAAATAGGTCCAATTCAGTGTCTGGTCGGGTGTAAGAGCTCCCGAAGTTGGTAGTGAACTGTTGACATAGCTCCGCCCAACTGTTGATGGAATCGGGCGGAAGACTCATGAACCAGGACCTGACGGTCCAAGTTAGAGTCATAGGGAAGTAGTTGGCCATCACGGCCTCATTGCCTCCTGGTGCAAGTATAGCCGTGGAGTAGATTTGAAGGAATTCGGCGGGGCTAACAGTCCCATCGAATTTCTCTGACAGATGAGGCCAGAACTTCTGTGGCCAGCTGACCATGCGTAGGTGCATGACCAAGGCAGAACAACCTCTTCCTACTCCTACTGGAGCAGGGTTGTCCCGAGTCTATCGCCTCTTGCGATCACGCTCAATATGGACACGACCATCCTGCTATCGGTAACAGCGATCAAGCTCTGACTGCAGGTCATGTGTTGAAAGCCTCGACATGGTGTGGGTGCAACGCACCCCAGAAGGCAGCGACGTCACCTGTTGAGATACAACACGCCTCCGGTGCTGTGATACATGAGGACCAAGTCTCCCAGACAAGGTCCTACGTTGAGTCGGTGCCTGCCCCGATGGGGGAGGATCTTGGTTGCTGATGGCATCAGCTGCAGCTGCAACTAGATGTTGCACATCAGCAAGCCATTGTTCCATTGCACCCTGAGGTGTTCCGGGCGCTGGTGGGCGCTCCAGCAGAGTACGCGCAATAATTAGCGTGTTCTCAGGGTTATCGTTCCGATGTTGTGACCGACACGAGTACCCCATCCTGCTGTCCAACATTGTTTGCCGGAGCAGATGGTGGTGGTGGTGGTGGTGGTGCGATGCCTGCCAGGACAATGACGCCCGCTAGTTGCTACATGTTGGAAGGATTCCCTCCAACAGGTTGAATAGCGTTGTTGCCGTTGGATGACCCTGCGGCGGAGTTCACCATCTTGTGATCTCAGGCGCCCCTACCTAGCATGCCAAATGTCAAAGCGTACGAATGACACTTCCCCCGGTACTAATGATTGTAGCCCGCAAAGGTTCTTGTGTCGGCGCGAAGATCTTAGACAAGAAGGTGACACAAATGATTTACGTGGTCCGGGCCGCCTGAGCGTAATATCCTACTCCACGAGATGTGTGTTGTTGTATTAGGAATTTGATCGTGCTTGTGTGCGTATGAGCTTGGTTGTTTTGTATTATGCAACACATTCCTTTTATAGACCAAGGGATGGCCATTACATGGGTTGCCTGGCCCGACATGTGGCCCGGACGGTTATTCTTGCTTAAACACAATTAAGTGTGTTTAAGCACCTTAATAACATGATAACACACCTTAATGGTGGCGTTACCAGTATTAAGAGTCTTTTGATTGTGTGCCTTTAATAGTGCATTAATGGCACATGATCAGGCCTTGTAATTGTAGCAATAAGAGTCCTTTGAATGCTTATGTCGTTGAAGATCCGTCTGTATTCCTGTTGGTGGAGTAGGTCCGGAGGCTTGACACGTGGTGACTCCGGAGCTTTCCCTTGCGGGGAGGTAGGTCCGAAGCTGCTACACACGTGGAGGCACCAGGGGAGTAAGGTTCAGGGTCACTGTACGCTTGTCAAGTACGGAGCTCCCCTATGTAGGGGGTTTGACTCCGGTCTTGGGTTACACGTGGCAGTGTCGGAGCTCCCTTATGTCACTACAACAATCTCGATAATAGACGAGGGCGAAAACCGTCGTCAATAAGCTAAAACCGTCGTCTATAAAGAATAGACGACGGGTTTCCCTTATAGACGACGGTTTCCGGCCGTCAACGTTTATTAGTCAACTATAAGCTTATAGACGACGGTTACCGTCGTCTATAAAATAATTGACGACGGTGCTCACTGGCCGTCGTCAATAACCACAGACGGCCACGTGGCACCGGGTGGAGGTTATAGACGACGGTCTGTTGAAACCGTCGTCTATTGTCGTCTCTGTCCGCCCTCGGGGGCAGTAAGCCTCGTGCTCGTGACTCCCGTCGTCTGCTGCTCGACGACATCCTGTTGAAAGTACAATTTGCTAATGAACTTCAAGAAAAAATATAGAAAAGAAAAGAAGAGATGATTGATACGTTACTTGTACTCAATTTTCAAAATTCATCAATGTCACGATCATGTACTCTACTTCTTAAACCGGACCATCGATCCTGTGTCGTTGTTGTTGTTTGACATTTTCGTTTTCGCATCTCACGAGTCTCTACATATTCTGCATCTCCAACTAAGTCATCGAGTCCTAAACCAGGCTCGACGACAAAAGAGTTCGACAACTCTTCTTCTTGGTAAACAACATCAACCTCATCAACGTACCCAGAATTATCTGGTGTATATAACCGCTCACGAGGATTCACTTTGTGTACAACCCACCAAGCTTTAAGCTTTTCACATGGATAATGTAGATAATACACTTGCTCGACTTGGTGTGCTAGTACGAATGTGTCGAACCCTCGAAGTCGTTCCTTGTGTTTGACTTCTACCATGCCAAATTGATTTTCTCGAATTCCATTGTTATGATCGAACCAATCACAGTCAAAGAAGACTACTTTAAGGACTTTATTCCCGGCAAAACTGAATTCAAGGATTTTTTTAATAATCCCATAATAATTGGCTTCACGTCCTTCGGCATCAACGGCCCTAGTCACAACTCCAGTATTAGAAGTTGCCCTTAGAGGACGAAGAGCTTCAAATTCAGCTGATCGGAATCGAACCCATTGACATCGTATCGACCAAAGCTTTTAACTTTGATTGATCCGTATGACAGTTGGCGCAAATCTTCATGGACATCAGCTTGTTTTGTGCACTGTCCAACATATGAAGTTTATTTTCAGTTACAACATATCACATAATTACTAAGATAAACAAGATAAGAGAACATTACATGATTTCAGAACCAAGTTTGGAAGTTAGGCCCTCCATTTACTCCATAATGACGCATAGATTGTACTTGCTTGCTTGTAGGTTGCTGCCTAGATTTCCAATTTTGTTGATCAAACTCACTAAATAAGAAAAAAATATGATGATTAGCACATATGTGTACACGTTAATTAGTATAGACATCGAACAAACACTTACTGAAAATATTTGTCCATCCCGTCTATGTTAGCGTACATGTAGAGCAAAGCAGCTGTCTTTTGATCTGTTGAAGCATCGTAGCTCGTGCTTGAACCAACAGTGGTGCCTCTTGTTTGAAAAATGTTAAGGTCGCTACAAGGAGATTGTTCATCCATATTGTACCGCAACGTGGAAGCATTAATGTTGTTATGTTCTGCGAAATAGACACTTGAAAAGTATCCTACTTCTTGAAGTGTAAATGCTTCAGCGATACAACCTTCAACCCTTGCCCTATTGCGAACCATTGGTTTCAGACATCTAAGTGCTCTTTCAATATGGTACATCCATCGATACTGAACAGGACCACCAACTTTAGCTTCATACGGAAGATGGATTAGAAGGTGTTGCATTGGGTTGAAGAAACCTGGAGGGAAAACTTTTTCCATCTTACATAAAAGCACTGGTATCTCTCTTTCCAACTTCTCCATCATCTCCTTTGAGATTTCTTTAGCACAAAGTTGTCTATAAAAATAGCTGAGTTCGGCTAATACCTTCCAAACTGCATCATCAAGGTACCCACGAAACATAACCGGCAGAAGTCTTTCCATGATTATGTGATAATCATGACTCTTCAACCCGGTAAGATTTCCAGTCTTAACATTCACGGCTCTTCTCAAACTAGCAGCATAACCGTCTGGGAATTTCAACTTTTTCAACCACCTGAAGACTTCTTTCTTTTCTTTTGGTCGAAGACAGAACGAAGCACGTGGTTTGCCACCAGCTTCGGAGAGCTCAAGAGTTGGACGGTTACAAATCTCTGCCAAATCCTTTCGAGCTTTTATATTGTCTTTTGTTTTACCCGTCATATCTAAACAAGTGCTTATGATGCATTCGCCCATGTTACGTTCTTGGTGCATGACATCAATGTTATGCATTAGAATTAAGGACTTCACATACGGTAGCTCCCATAGTGCACATATGTGAGTCCAATTATGCTCTTCTCCGTAACCAACAAAGTATCCAGGACGAGCTTCATCTTGCACTAGCTTGTTCAACCCTTCCGCAATCTCCGAACCGTTGAGACGGCGCGGTGGTCCCTTTTTTACAACGGTATCCTTCCTGAAGGCATTTTTTTGTTGCCTGAACACGTGATTTGGCGGTAACCATCGTCTATGACAATCAAAGTAGCATATTTTGCCACCATGACTTAGACGAAAACATTCCGTGTCCGAAGCACATATCGGACATGTCAAGCGACCATGAGTGCTCCAACCAGAAAACATGACGTAAGCGGAGAAATCATGAACAGACCATAAGTAAGCGGCTCGAAGGTTGAATTTCTGTTTTTTGTAAGAGTCATACGCTTCGATACCTGTCCATAACATTTTCAACTCCTCAATTAACGGCTGCAACATCACGTTCAGTCGTGAACCAGGATGATCCGGTCCTGGTACAATAAGGCTGAGGAACATGAACTCATACTTCATACAAAGAGATGGTGGCAAGTTGTACGGAATAACGAACACAGGCCAACAAGAGTACGGTGTGGCGTTTGTACTGAACGGTGAGAAGCCATCTGTCGCCAACCCGATGCGAATATTTCTCGCATCCTTGGCGAAATCTGGATCGAAGCGGTCAAGCGCCTTCCATGCCTCACCGTCAGACGGGTGCACCATCATTGCATTGTTCTCACGTACACCTTCTTTGTGCCACCTCATGTGTCTAGCTGTTTTCTTGGAGAGAAACAAACGCTTCAGTCTGGGTGTGACTGGCAAGTAGCGAAGCTGCTTCTGTGCGACTTCAGTCATTACTTTTGCACCGTCCTCATTAACAACTTCAACAAATCTCGCTTTATCACATTTTAAGCACTTGTTCTCGTTGGCATGCTCCTTCCAGAAAAGCATGCAGTTGTCGGGACACATATCAATCTTCTCATATTTCATTCCAAGACCAGAAATCAATTTCTTAGACTGATACATATCTTTAGGCAGTTTATGGGGATGTGGAAAGGCATCGCTGATCAAGTTGATGAGTTCGTTGTAGCAGTTGTTAGAAAAGAAATACTTAGATTTAATTGCCATAAATCTAGTCATGAAAGTGAGGACTGTCATTGTTGTGTTTGCATGCAACGGCTCTTCTGAAGCTTTGAGAAGCATGTAAAATGCTTCAGCCTCTGTTGTAGGAGGATCCTCTGTCAATTCAGGATTTATGGCCTCAAGCATCTCATCCATCCTATCGACCCCTGTGTTGTCATCCACATCTAGATCTTCTACGACTTGTGAAGGTGTCTCACCGTGAAAAGTCCACACCTCATAACGTTGCATGAAACCATTTCGACACAAGTGAAACGTCAACGTCACTTTGTCAAAACACTTCGCATTCTGACATTTCATACATGGGCACCGCACCTTACTGTTGTTTGACAACGAGAAAGCTCGTTCTATGAAACCATTTGTCTTGGTGAACCAATCTTCTGAGTGTCTACCATCCTTTTTCCAACCAGTATACATCCAACTGCGGTCTTCAGCCATTTTTCAGAGTACACCTTTTGAAACAGATAAATACTTATTAGTTTCATTGTTACGTTATGTCACGGCCCTACAACCTAGGCAGATAGATCCTAAACCCACCCAAGAGTGACCGAGCGGAGCGTGCTCATGACGAGACGCGTGATCCGGATTCGAACGAAATTTCGGCAGCATAACCCCGCTGTTCTCCACTGCACGCCCAGAAATGGTGCAGCAGAGAACAACAGGGTTATGCCGTCGAAATCTCGTCCAAATCCGGACCCGCGACTCGTCACAAGCCACGCCCCCTCGGTCACTCTCAGGCTGTCCAAAAAGGGACAATTCCGAACCTCCACGTCTCACATGCCAATGGCATGTGAGACGTGACGATCCGAAACGGGTAACACATTGCTATAGGTTACGTTGCTCATTTTCAATTTCAAGTAATTTAAGAGAGAGGAAAGAACGAGAGAAAGAGTGAGAGGAAAGTTAATCGCAGGTCCAGCTCCACCATCCACGCAATCGCGGGTCATTGACGTCATCACCAACCCGTTCGCTTCTGTGCCACCTTTATGAATAACTTATCACTACAACAGTCTATACGGCACGAACGCATTTATTGCGTGTCGTGCCGTGTCGGGTCGGGCCAGGCCAGCCTGAAACAATAATATTTATTTGGGGAAAGGGTCATCACGTCAGAACAACACCAGATCTACGACAACAAAAACGAAGCACTAGAAACACGTAGAGATCAAAACGAAATCCATAAAGACGAGGAGATGCGAGGAGCTAGAAGCGCAGCCGCAAATGGAGTTGAGACATCGTCGAGGAGTCCTGGTTTATATAGGAAGCCACGAGTGCCCGCGGATGAAACCCTAGCTCCCGCGGGCCGTGATGAACGGTCGGATACAGAAGACCACGTTGCCCCGGAAGATTCTAGAGTGGCCTGGGAGAAGTGGCCCGCGGCGGCGTTAGTTTGGGCCGCATCTTAACCAATCTAGGCCCAGTGTGTGCCCATTTCATCTTTAGATCCATGCTAGGTCTTCTCTCTGGACTCTGAATGAGTCAGCGATGGTAGCGCGAGAATCGGTCACGCCCACGCCCGTGCATGGCGTGCACGATGCCACGTGAAGATATAGCAGCGTGAGATGCGGTTGCATGGAGCCGTCTAAGCCAAGCAATTCCGCACGATGCTACAGTACTTTGGAATCCAAGTATGCGATTCCTCTTCCTGAAAGACGTCAATCGTGCAAATCTAATCGTGTGAAACAACCAACGTACGGGCATTCAGAACGCGGTACCGTATACTGTACTGGGCAAAGAATGCAGTTGTGTAAACAAAAATGACGAGAAGCAGAACCACGATCTACTACATTGACAAGATATCAAAAGCTTTCCACGAAAAAGAATTATTTTATTGAATGGACAATTATCAACAATAAGTGACAATTAAACCTTGCTGCATGCAGCTGAGATCTTAACAACGACTTTGAGTATATCTATAATTAACTAACCCAAACTGCTAAATCAATGGACAAATGATCCGTCATAAACACACGAGCGTTCGTTAAAAACATGATATGCAATGACCTAATTAAACTAAACCTGATGCTACACCTAATCAGTGTATCGATCAGCTATCCACAGACGTCGACGTCAGGGGGGTCAGGAACACACACACACACAACAGCAGCAGCGCGCGCGCACGGCGTTCTCATCAAAAAGGGACACCGCCGTGTCGGGTCGGTATAGCAACTTGCTAGTCTAAATGGTTGAATCCATCCCATCCACATTTTCACACAACACATAATGGCTGAATACTAGCATGTGGACAAATCTAAAGTCTATGCACAAACAATAATATGTAGCATCTAGCTAGCATTTGAAACTACAATTTGAATCAATTAAATCACATGAATCAAACATTTGAATCAATTAAATGACTTCAATCAATTGGTAAGAGGAGAGAAGTGGGGATACTCGGAGGTGGAGCTCGGTGCCGACAGGGGAGGAGCCGCGGGGGCGACGGCGGCGCGTGAGGCGCGGGGGGAGACGACGGCGCGCCTCCCGGAGGCACGGCGGCGCGCAGACCGGCGGCGACGGCGGCGCGGCGACGCGCCCAGCGCGGGGGCGACGGCGGCGCACGACACGGAGAGGGCGGCGCGGGGCTGCGGGAGGAGGAGCGCGGCGCGGCGGCGCGGGGGGCGGGAGGAGGAGCGCGGCGCGGCGGGCGGGGGGCGCGGCGTGGTGCGGAGGCGCAGGGCGGCGGAGCGCGGCGCGGCGGAGCACGGCGCAGGGCGGCGGGGCACGGGCCAAATGAGGGCGCCGCGCGGCGTATAAACCTCCCAATAGACGACGGTGTGGAGAAACCGTCGTCTACAAAGACTTGGGCCGACCTAGGTTCTGGCCCATTACTTATAATAGACGACGGTGACCTAAAACCGTCGTCTATAAAGTATTAATTGACGACGGCTAGGACCACCGTCGTCCGTTACGACTCGGGTGGGCCCTGTTCGCACTGTAATAGACGACGGTGTCCTTGAACCGTCGTCTATTACGGCTAATAGATGACGGTTAATACTAACCGTCGTCTATTAAGTCTTTATTGACGACGGTGACATTTAGCCGTCGTCTATAACTTTAAAGACGACGGCACCGTCGTCTATAACTTTAGCCGTCGTCTATTTTCGTGTTTCCTGTAGTGTGTAGGAAGTGGGCCTAGTGCCGTTTGACACGTCGGACTATGAAGGTCTTCAACTTTGACAGGTGGAACTCCCTTGCACTTCTTGCGGTATATGGGGTACCCGGTACGTAGGGTACCGACACAACCCAATAGGCATCTGAAAATGCACTAAGAGTGAGGCTTGAAGATCTCTGAATTTTTAACCCGTTATCTAAGGTGCGTTTGACATATCTGAGGATTCTTTTCACTGCACCCCAATGTTCATTAGTTGGAGACTGAATATATTGGCACACTTTATTAACTAAAAAAGATAATCCAGGTTTAGTAATAGTCAGATATTGCAGACCACCAACTATGCTTCTGTACTGAAACTTGTCTTCTTCATTAAGTAAGGTACCACTGTCTTTAGATAGTTTCTCATTTGTTGCCATAGGTGTGGATATGGGCTTGCACATCTGCATTTTAGCTCTCTTCAAAAGATCAATGGCATAGCGTTTCTGACATAACAAAATACCATCTTTTTTCTTGTTTTACTTGAATGCCTAGAAGTAGTCCAGTTGGCCTAAATCTTTAACAGCAAAGTCTGACATTAGTTGCTGAGTTAACTTCCTGGTGGCTGAAGAGCAAGAGCTGACTATGATAATGTCATCCACGTATATCAGCATGTATATAGTGATTTCACTTTGACTAAAAGTGAACATAGAAGCATCTGCTTTGGATGATTTGAACCCCGAAGTCTGCAACTTGTTAGTCAGTCTTGAATGCCATGATCTTGGAGCTTGTTTAAGGCCATAGAGTGCCTTTCTCAATCTGCAAACATAGTTTGATGGTTGGCTTTGGTCTTCATAACCTGGTGGTTGTTTCATATGCACATCTTCTTGTATAAACCCATGAAAAAATGCATTTTGGATGTATATCTGATGAAGTGACCATTCTTTTGAGACAACTACTGAAAGAATTGTTCTAACAGTAGTTGGCTTAACCACTGGGGAATAAGTGTCTAGATAATCTACACCATATTGTTGTTTAAAACCCTTGGCAACTAATCTGGCCTTGAGCCTTTCTACAGACCCATTTTATTTTCTTTTCACCTTGTACACCCATTTGCTATCAATGAGATTCATGTTTCGTGTTGGTGGAATCAGTTCTCATGTCCTGTTCCTCATAAGTGTGGAATATTCATCATCCATAACTTGTTTCCATCCTTGATGCTCTAAGGCTTCTTGTTGGGTATTAGGTTCAGAGATAACCATTTCATTTCTGGAGTCTAAATCAGACTGACTGTCACACATTGCATAGGCAAATTTCTTTTTTTTTTAATGTGAATGCCTGACAGTTCCATCATTGAACTCCTTGGGTCTGACTATATTATCCCTTAGTCTTGTGCACATAGGATGTTGTCTTCCCTCTGTAGAAGGTTGTGGCACCATAGCACTATCAGTCCCTGCCTGAACTGTATTCAACCTTTCTCCCACATATTCATTTTCATTTCCTATACCTGAAGACACACTAGCACTAGCATTAAGAGCATTAGTGTCAAGCAAAGGTTCAGAAATGCCATCACTCAGTTGGAGATTATCTATCACTGGTTCTGTAGGATCATTTTCTTGGATTGTTGTGGGATCAGTGAGGGAGTGTTCATCATAGGAACAAATAACAGAAAGAATGGTCAGATGGTTTGCAGAGTTTGGAAGGTGTGTTGTCACAGATTCTTGTCTAGCGAAAGAAAATGAGGTTTCATCAAAGACAACATCTCTTGATATGTATACACGACCAGTGGTTCTATCAAAACATTTGTAACCTTTGTGTGAGGGACTGTAGCATAAGAAAATGCATTCTTTAGTTCTAAAACACAGTTTCCTATTGTTGTAAGGCCTCAGATTAGGCCCGCAAGAGCACCCAAAAACACGCAGAAGGGAGTAGTTAGTCTTAGAACCAGAGAGTCTATGAAGGGGAGTGTCATTATCAATGGTGGGACTTGGCATTCTATTAATCAGAAAGCATGCAGTATGGAAAGCCTCATCCCAAAATCGAAGTGGCATATGAGATTGAGCCATAAGGGCTAAGTCAGTTTCGACAATATGTGTGTGTTTCCTTTCTACCACCCCTTTTTGTTGGTGTGTGTGTGACAAGCAATGTGATGTTTAATGCCAGTTCTCTGAAAGTATGAATGAAGTCGATGATATTCTCCACCCCAATCAGACTGCACAGTTCTGATTTTGGTGTTCATAATATTTTCTACTTGTTTTCGAAAATGAACAAAGACGTGTTCCACTTCAGATTTAGATTTCAGAAAGAAGATACACACAAACTTACTATAATCATCCACAAAGGAAACATAATATTTGGAATTATTTACAGATGAGAGTGCAGGATCCAAAACATTTGTATGTACTATTTCTAGAGGATGACTTGAAACATGATTTGAAGGACTGAAAGAAAGATGATGTGCCTTTCCCTGTTGGCAAGCATTACAAACAGAGGAAAGAGACTCATCAGGGATAACACTAAGATTATTTTTCTGCGGAATTTTGTTGACAACTAAGGGTGCTGGATGTCCTAGTCTTTGATGCCATCTTCCTTGAGTCACTTTGGTAGAGAGAAAGGCCTGACCAGGTCTCTTTTTTGGAATGGTGTAAAGACCACTCCTAAATCTTCCTTGCAGTAGAATTATTTTCGTGGCACGATCCTTGACATCGAAAAAGTTTGGATGAAATTCAACAAAAGCATCATTGTCAACAGTAAGCTTATGGACAAAAAGTAGGTTTTTATTAATGTCAGGTGCATGAAGAATCTGATTTAGGCGAAGTGGTCGTTTAGAACCAAAAATAAATGAATTTCCAACATGAGTAATAGACAAACCTGCACCATTTTCAACTTGAATCTGATCTGTTCCATTGTAGCGCTCCTGAGTTGTCAAGCGTTCCAAGTCGTGTGTGATATGGTCTGTAGCGCTAGTGTCAACGTAGCAGTTTTGATCAACTGAGTATCCCCTGGACATGGCAGCTGCTGCAACTTTTATGGCATCCTCATTTTGATATTTGTGATCAAATTTGTGCCAGCAGCGAAGAGCGTCGTGTCCATTCTTGTGACAGACTTGGCACACCACATCTCTCTGTCCAGTACCTTGTTGTCCACCCGGACCCTGACGCCCACGGCCACGACCACCATTGCACCCACGACCACCACCACGATTGCCATTTCTGCTATTGCCACGAACGAAGGTTTTTCCTGCATTGTTAGCTGAGACATGGAACTCGGAGTTGTTCTGTTCTTGTCTCATTTCAAAACTTAACATGTGAGAGTAAATATCACTGATAGGATAGGGATTAACTTGAGTTGTGATGCTTGTTACTAGTGCATCATATTCAGATCCAAGGCCACGCATCAGATATGAGATGACCTCCTCATCTTGAAGGGGTTTCCCAATTGCAGAGAGGGTATCAGACAACCCTTTCATCTTGCAAAAATATTTAGTGATGCTTTGATCCTTCTTTTGGATGGTGGCTAGCTGCATCCGGATCTGCATGATCCTGGCACGCGATGACGAAGAAAAATTGTTCTCAAGAGTTTTCCATACCTCTCGTGTTGTTGTGGCTCCAACAACATGTCCAAGCATCTCTTCTGTCAGAGAAGATAATAGAGCACTCAAAACTAGCTGATCTTAATGATACCAGCGCAAAAATTCCGGATTGACGACAATGCTGCGATTGTCACCTGCTTCACTTGGTTGCACCATAATGGTTTGGCTTGGTGCAGAGAGAGTTCCATCAACATAGCCCATGAGTCCTTGACTCCGGAGATATGGGACAACTTGTGCCGTCCATAGCAGGTAATTATCCTGCATAAGCTTGATGCTAATGAACTGGCTAAAGGTGGGTGTTGGCAGGTTTCCAGATTGAGTGGAGGAGGAAGAATTCTGTGAGGTGGCTGTGCTTGAGCTCGTGGACATGGCGGAAGACGATGGATTAGATCAAGGCTCTGGTTACCATGAAAAGAAGCACGCGGATCTCGAATGAAGGAAAGCCAACCTGGCTCCTCACGAAGGTGTCACGTTCATATATATAGAATGAGACCCCAAGTACATGGAGATCGTGATACATGGAGATCGTGACCACCTCTAGCTAAGAGAGCACTAACTGCTCTCACGAAGTCACCACACGCAGGTGGTTGTAACAAAGTTCAAATACAATATTTAAAAATGCTAATATAAATCTTAACATCGGGTGAAACCCAACTCTGTGTCTTATGTTTCCAGCCAAGACAAGGTTCACACAAACATACTTACCAACATTATTACTCATAACAGGGATGTAAAACAGCTCCAGAAAAATCATCTACCACTTGCATAAGATGACAACTTCTCACTTTATTTATGCTTCTCCAGTGGTACGAAGACCATGTTTCGGCACATACTATTTTGAGCTACAGATTTAGTACTACAATAACTACAAAGCAATGCAGAGCATATCCACATATTTTCATTTTAGACACATCACTGAGTTACATAAATTAGTTTTAGAAAGAAAAAAAAAAGAACATGCTGACATATGAACGATACCAGCAAGGTTAGGGGAAGAGAAATCTGCAGCAAGGTTAGATAGCCTCAGGGCCACCACCACGACACCAGAGCGGCGATTTCAGGTTGGGAGACGGAGGTGATGATGGTGGCAGTGGCATCATCAGCAGGACAGGCAAGGGAATGCAAGGACAGGGAGAATTTGAGAAACAAAATTATGTCCTAAGATTCAGACCACTTCTCATCTTATACAAGTACCAGAAAAAAAAACATTTTCGACAAAGGACCTGTTTCGATATATCGGTTAGTTTTTCATCAGGAAGTTCTGAAATTCAATACAAAATGTGAAACTGACGTTAATCATTGCATAAGTTCCTAACAAAATACCACTAGTGCTGTAGTTTTTTTAGAAAAAAATGGTGTTGTATAATCTATAGTAAACATATCATTGCTTTCATCAGTTTCAAATGCATCAAGCTCTACATTCTAACATGGAAATCTTCAATATGAGCAGACAACAAGACTACATATAGTCTGATACTTGATAGTTGCATAGAAAAAGCAAACAGCTTAAAAGCTTCAACCCAGCTTCAGTACAGGACATAGACAAACACTACAACTGGATACAGGAAACCCACACTCCCATCTCATCAGAAAAGATAATAATTATGCAGGATGTCCTTAACAATGCATCTCTGCAGTTGACGTCTGTGTAGGATTGCATGTTGTCACACCCCAAGTCTCTCTCGCAGCTCAGCAATAACTGATGGGAACTTCTGCACTAGGTGCCCAAATCCCTCAGTCAACACAGCCTTTTTGAAATTTTCTCCATTTGCAAAAAAGTCAAAACACTTGTTCTTCAATTCCAAGCAGCTATACATTTCAGCACATGCTAAGATATCAGCAACTGTATTAGCAGATACGTCATCCCACAATTTTCGCGCGCACATAAGCTTCAGCCGATCCAAAGCGTACCGGTCAGCAGCGGCTAGCAGATTATGCATCATCTCAGAGGGACTGTCCCCAAGCTCATCATCTCTAGGCAGTGCATCTGTGTACACAAACCGAAGAATGAATTTGAATGTTGCAGGAGTGATCTCTTCAATAGGGATGGATGGCATTGTAGCCTCAGCCATCGATCCAAAGAGCACAGCTTTGAAGACCGGCGAGCGAGCAGCAAGCACAGCACGGTGTGCGGGGATTCCCTCGCCATTCACCATGAACAAAACATCTGCCCCAACGTTGCAATTGAGCAGGAGGCCGAGATCGTTGCCCAAGTCAGGGGGTGGCACATCAATGGTGTCATCTTCCACAACTATGATGCTACATAGAAACTTGACCCATTTGTTTGCCGTAATCATTACCTCGAGATCGGATCGTTTCATGTACTGAGGCCATCCACACCTCGAGGTACCTTCACACGATAAAACTTGCACTAACCTACATTCATGGGGGTGTAACAGTAAACCGTCTAGGCTAAAAACCTGGAAGATGACCTTGACATGCTTAGACTTGCTCATGAGGTTTAAGTAGACGGAGATGTATTGGTCCTCGTCCCAATGCCCAGGTGAGTATCTGGAGACATACCGACCCTCATCCCCACTCCCAGGTGAGTTCTGGTCCTCGTCTCCACACCCAGGCAGGTAACAATCAACTCTCCAGGCGAGGTCGCCGACAAAGATGTCCCTGGAGTAGATGCGCTCTTCAACACCGCTATCCTTCGAGTCTGAATAATAAAATTTGAACTCCACAATACCAGAATCCAACATCTTGACAATTCAGATGTTTCCTATGGACTAGGGTTTCAACCTACATAATACAGAATTGACAATCAAACAATATGTAATCTTATTAGGAAAACTGAAGAAAATCAACAAGATTCTCACAATCTGAAGGATGTTGGTGGCAGGATTTTAGCCTCCACCGTGGTACCTTGCCTAGTCTTGGCTGCACTGAAATGGATTGATGGTTCTTCAACAACCCTGTCGCCTGGCCGCCGCCCAACCACCTATAGTCATCTAGACTCGTCGAGCTCGTTCTGTGTGGCATTTGGGGATTAACCTACTCGCGTCGTGGGCTTGGGCCAATAAGGTGGTGCATGTACATGCTGCAAAGCACACGGGCAAGTCCATGTTATATCGTAACCTTGGCCCATAAGGAATCTACAAGGCTGTCATAGGATTGTTCGGACCTCTAAAATGTTTCTCTAAAAAAATATTTTTATATAGTTATTCTAAAAGATTCCTTATCCTTATCTAGTTCTCGTTCCACTCCTTATCTTACTCTATACTAAAACCAAGATTAATATCGTTCATCCTTTTATTTGAGTAATGTTTAGAATAACGGTTGCAATCTTTTTTCACTCTAAATATTGAGTAGCATAAGACCGACTGCACTCATGTTCCACAAAAACCTACTAAAAAAGAATATTCCCACCTCTTTCAAACACAACTTGGAAGCTTATTTGATTTTCAGCACATGTTCATCCACTCATCGTACTGTAAATGCATACTCTATATGAACTATCACTCATTATCTATCATATCTTTTCATTTTTTTCTTTGCATTTATAAACACTAAAATTTTTCAAAAATATACCCAATTCCATTTTTTATCTTCCATTTTCCCCTCATTTTCTTTCCTTATATTTTCTTTCATTTTCCTTTCCCTTTTCCTTTTTTACCTTCTATTTACTTTTTTTCCTTTCCTTTTTTTGCTTTACCCTCTCCTTTTTCGTCTACTTTTCCTTTTTTTTTCTCATTTTCATTATTTTCTTTTTCTTTTCTTCTTTAGTTTATTTATTTTTCCCTCCTTTATCTTCTCCCGACTGTGATTTTTGTCTCCATCACCCATCTTCTTCATCATACCATACCAATCATCTTCTTCTCCTTGTTCCAGCTTGGCGCCAGCTCAAGGCGCCTCATATTCGGTGCAAGGACGACACAAATGTGAAGTTTGGTGGATGCTCATAGTATATTCTACATCAACTAACACCCATTTTTATTATATTTTTTCATTTATTTCTATTTACATTTATAAATACTAAAGTTTTCCTAAAATATACCCAATTCCTTTTCTTTTTAAATCTAAAATTTTCCTTCACTTCCTTGCCTATATTTATTTTCCTATTTTCCTTTCTTTTCCGTTCTATTTGCTTTCCTTTTTTACTTTATTCCTACCTTTTCCCTCTATTTTTTATATTTTCTTTAATTTCCTTTATTATGTATTTATTGTATTTTTCCCTCCTTTATCTTTTCCCAGCCACGATTTCTTTGTCCCCATCATCCATCTTCTTCTTTTTCTTCATACCAGTCGCCTACTTTGCCTCGTTCGAGCTCAGCGACAGCTTGAGCCGCCTCATATCCTGTGCAAGGATGACACATATGTGAAGCTCGATGGATGCTCAAAGCGGCTTACAATGGAACACTCCCTTGGCGGCTGCATCGACTCTGGCATGGGCACCCTCCTCATCTTCATGATCTACGAGTACCCCGACCTGATGGTGCCCACCTTCTCCATTTTCCCATCGCCCAAGGTCTCCAACGATGTCGTAAAGCTATATGTTTGTCCTTCCTCGACCAACTTAACTCCGACCTTCGCAACCTCATTGTCAACCTCATCCCTTTCTGTGTCTCCACTCCTTAATGGTCAGATTTGCACCCCTCATCCCGACTACTCCTAGCGGGGTGTGGCAGTGCAACATGTGGGTGGGCGTTGGTTGCCGATGCATCAGTCGTACTCTTCCATCCACACTCATGAAACAACAAATTCCAGACGACGACTTTGTCTTGCTCATTTCTTCGCGTGGTGCCACAAGCATATTATTGTGGTATATTGGGCATAGTTCTTGACTTTTCGCATATGCCAAATTGGGCACCCTGCAAGGGTCTAGCATCCTGGTGCAAGTGGTTGAAGTAAAAGAGTGACCCTCTACGAACAATCTCAACCATTCCTCCAAATGTTCCTTTACTCTAAATTTAGAGTAGAGGAAGCATTGTCGATTACTCTAAAATAGAGGCATGAACAGAGATTTAGAGAGATACCATTTCTCTCTAAAACGCAAGTGATTGATAGATGAGTTGATATCGTATTTTAGTACTATAGTGAAATATATACAGAACGAACATGAGATACTATAAAATAGAGAAATAAATCTTAAGTAAATGTAAATTATTAAAAAAATCTTCAAATGAACATTTTAGACGATTATTAGTGCGGAAAGTCAAAAGTTGAGAGGCAACACCATTGTGCGATCTCAATAATCCGCCGTCAATTTTTTCTCCGTTTCCCCATGATCCAGCATCGATTTTCCCCGTTTCCCATCCTCTCCGGCAGCCACTTCAACACCCTCAAGCAGAAGGAACAAGGAATGACATGATTAATGTATAAATCCTTCCAGTGATGCTTGTAATATTCTTCCTCATCGGTTATCCATCGCTAACATTATGGAGAGTAAAATTTACTTTCGCAATTGTGGGATCTTTTGCATTGTGTACTTTGAATTCACTTCTCGCATGTCATTCCCTGCTCTCGATCGAATTGAATCTGCCGTGAAGGTGAAAGGTCCCAGCTCCCCTTCAACACATTGAAGTTGCGGCCGTGGCCATCATCTCAACGGTGAGTTCAACTATTTATTACGACACATTCTTATGTGGACCGTGCTACTGGTGGCACTTCTAGAAACATGGTCTATGCTCCTAGTTGGAAATATTTGTCAATGTTCATTTATTTTTGAACTAACCGGTGACAAATATTTTGAACCAGGAAGGAGTATTACTATGAGAAGGCAAGTTCCATTACCCTTGAAAATGCGAAAAAATAACAACCATCACAAAACTCATGCTTCGCTATAAATTATACAATGAGGTGTATTGCACTTGGTCATGTCTTAGATTTCTCCCTCAGCTGCTCGATAATGGATGGGAATTGCTGCACCAACTGAACGAAGCATGGGGTTAATACGGCCTTCTTGAAATTCTTCTCCACAGCAAATAAGTCAATGCAGTTTTGCTTTAACTCCAGGCAGTTGTGCATTTCAGCAAGTGCTAAGGTAGATGCGACAGTATCAACAGACACATCACTCCACAATTATGTGCACACTGAGAATTCAGCTGGTCCAATGCGTATCGGTCAGCTGCTGCTAGCAGATGTTGCATCATCTCGGTGCGAGACTCCCTAAGCTCGACGTCCTCATGATGGACATCTGTTGTCACGCCCGGCCATCGTAAAGATGAACAGATGCTAATCACATGTATGCCAGGATCAGTTGAATCATACATGTGTTGACGAAAGTGAAATATCATTACATAGCCATGTTCGAGTACATAAATAGTCTTACAATACGACCCGAAGGTCTACAAATACACACCACAAACCTATATACAACATCTAAACAGTTCATAAAGATTATACTACAGCGGAAGGCTAAATAGATAAGAACGACTCCATCTCCACAGGCAGTCGCGCGAAGGATCGCCAGCCTAGCCCAGGTCCCCCGGGTTGACGAAGAAGTCTTCTGGTGCCGCTTCTTCTTCATATTCTAATGGAAAAGTAAACGCTTGAGTACATAGAGTACTCAGCAAGTGTGGGAAGAAAATGACATGATTGGCTTAAGCAAGGAAAGGCCAAATATGGCTTAAGCACTATACTTAGAACCTAACCTTAGCTTTCAATTATTAATATCATAATTCAAGAATTAATTCAACTCATAATTAAATATGATGAAAGTAACTTGAATCATAAGTAACCACCATTTCCCAACCATAAAATAATTATGAACTGGCCCCAAGCCGCTCTTGTCCGTAAGCACGGCTATCATGACAGTTTTACCAAATCTCTGCAGAGAGTGTACCCTTTCCCCACAAGCAGTGATTTCATCCCCTGTTGCCAGGTGGACTAAGTGAACCTCCCTGAATGCCCGTGGTAGCTAACCACATTACACACTTCCTTTGGTGTGAGGCCAGGAGATCACAACATGGTCTTTACAAAGGTACTCCCGACTAGTGCTAGCCCTCTAAGGTTTCCACCACTGAGTCATTCCTAGAGTAACCCTCCACCTCAGAGCCCCCTCTTGAGCCTTGCGGTTCCCAGAGCAGTACCCCTGCATCATTCCCCACACCATCCAACTACTAGCATTTCATCGGGAGAAACCTAATTAATTGACCAAGCTGCCCCATCTCAGTCTCGTGGTGGTACTATAAAGCTTAGTGGCTTCCTCCATAAACCGGTCTTTAGAATCCGGTGGTACCAAACCCAATCCCGGGTCTCGTGCAAACTGCACCATACCAAATCTATCCAACCACCAGATTCCTATCCACTACTATTGTGTATCCACCAAAATTAAAGTAATCATAAAGTTTAACATGTCACAATTGTATGAAATCCCATTCCCAATGTCTAAGCATAGCTAAGCATAATTAATTACCTATCTACTTCCCAACCCACATCAGGTGACAAGTAATTATATGGAACAAGGCATGAAACATGAAATAGGACACCAATTTATTTAGCATGCATCTAACTAAAATCCTAAAATTGGTACAAGATGGTCAAGGGCACTTGCCTTCTTCAAAGACTTGATCGTTGGTGAAGTCTTGGTCTTGGAGATTGAAGTTAGGGTCGTAGTACGACACTAAATATGTTGCCCAAGCATGGCAAAGAGAAATAAAGGCTAAAATAAGTAAAGAGCACACAACACAATGCATCACACATACACATAAGCATAAAATTCTATACTAATGCGTCCCTACGAAGCATTTATTATTTTACATAGCTAAAAATATTCATTTTATATTTATCTCGCATTTTTAGGATTTATTTATGGCCTAAAATCATTTTTATTGAATTTTCTATGGCCGAAATGTATAATAAACATTTTTACTGAATTTTCCAAAGTGATAATATATTTTATTTGTACTCTACAATTTAATCACAGTAATAAAATATTTTATTCCAATTTTTCCTACTGTTTTTACACTTAATTACAATTTTTATCTATTTTCTACACATCAAATACTCCTAAAAACAATATTCAGCAATTAAATAAAAGTCCAGGGGCTGGTTAATAAGTTTTCCATACTGTACAGGGGCTAAATCCATAATTCTACAATTTTCCAAGGGCTAGATTGACTAATTAACTATTAAAATCCATTTCCAGAGAGTCTAGGGGCTAGATTGCTAAATCTAGGGACTAGACTAGAATTCTAGGGAAGTCCAGGGGGTAGCTGGTAAGATTCCAGGGGTATGGGAAAAATTGCGGCGGCGGGAAATAAATTTCAAACGTGGCCCGTTGGATTTGAATTGGATGGCTCGGATTTAAAATAACCGAACCGGTACGCATGATATAATCCCAGCCGTTCGGTTTGAAACGAGGGCCGAGATGCGGCCACGTCGCCTCTGGCGACGCCGGAGGTGCACGGCGCGGCGGCGGCCGAGTCCCGCTGCGGCAAACTCGCCGAAGTAGGCCAAACCGGCTAATTCTACGCCAAAATAACGCACTACTTGCATGAAACGAGAGAGAGGGAGAAGGGGAACTCACCTCGGGTGTTTTCGGGGCCCGAAATCGAGTGGAGGAAGGTCGGCGTCGAGGGATGGCGGCGGTTGGCATCGGTACTCATCGATTCCGGCGAAACCTCGGCGATCTCTCCGCGCAAACTTGTCCGGCGTGCCCCTGGGTTCACGGCGAAGAGATCAGAGGGGGTGGAGGGGTGAGACGATCGCCGGCAAGTCGGGAATGTGCACGACTTACCGAGGTCGACGGTTGGCTAGGGTTTGGCGCGAAGGAGAGGAAAAAGAGGGGAAAGGGGGAAATTTATAGCGGGGGAGAGTGGCGGCGGTTGATGGCGCGTGCGTGGGGCAGTTTCCCCGGGGGAATTCGGCGCAGGGAGAGCGGTTGGAGGGGAGGTGTGCGGCGTGGGCGCGGTGCGGGAAAAGGGAGGCGGCGGTTGCCCAGTGAAGGTGATGACAGGTGGGGTCCATGGGGCAGAGAGAGAAGGGGAGAGTGGAGTTGGCTGGGCCGCGGGTGAGAAGGGAAAAGATGGGCCGGGGTGGGGAAATTTGGCCCAACAGGGGGGTTTTATTCTTTTTCTTTTTCATTTCTTTTCTTTTGATTTGAATTCAAATTCAAATTTCAACGAATTCTACTCGTCTGAACTTCAAAAATTCACACAAAAATGCAACACACAAATGCACCTTGTTTTATACATTTTATGCACATGAAATATGGGTGTTACAACTCTACCCCCCTTAAAAGGAATCTCGCCCTCGAGATTCGGACGTCTTAAGAGAAAAGGTGAGGGAAATCAACCTTGAGATCTTCTTCTCTTTCCCATGTTGCTTCTGCCTCCGAGTGATGTTTCCATTACACTTTACACATGCGAATGACTTTGTTTCTGGTGACCTTTTCTAATGTCTCCAGTATCTTAACAGGCTGTTCCACATAAGACAAATCTTCTTGTACATCAACTGCTTCCATAGGTAACTGTTCCTCAGGCACTCTTAGACATTTCTTAAGTTGTGACACATGAAATACATTTTGCACATCTGACAAGTGCGGGAGAAGCTCAAGCTGATAAGCCACTTCACCTCGTCTTTCTAAGATCTTGAACGGACCAATGTAGCGGGGTGACAACTTGCCTCTTACTTTAAATCTTCTTAACCCTCTCATAGGTGACACCTTCAAGTACACATAATCACCGACCTCAAAGGTTAGATCACGTCTTCGAGTATCTGCATAACTCTTCTGTCTTGTTTGGGCTGCCTTTAGGTTCTTCCGAATTTCTTGCACTTGTCTTTCAGCCTCTTTCAATACATCAGGACCAAAGACTTGGCTTTCCCCATTTTGATTCCAAAACAACGTTGTCCTACATTTCTGCCCATATAATGCTTCAAAAGGAGACATCTTCAAACTGGCTTGATAACTATTGTTGTAAGAGAATTCGGCATATGGCAGATTCTTATCCCAACTTTGGCTATTCTTTAGAGCACACGCTCTCAACATGTCTTCTAATATCTGGTTGGTACGTTCTGTCTGTCCGTCAATCTGAGGATGATACGCCGAACTAAAATTTAGACGGGTATCCATTGATTCATGCAACTTCTGCCAGAATCTTGAGGTGAATTGAGTGCCTCTGTCTGAGATGATCTTCTTAGGAACTCCATGTAAACATACAATCCTGGAGATATACAGTTCTGCCAACTTCGGACCATTGTAGGTTTCTTTCACAGGAATAAAGTGAGCAACTTTAGTCAAACGATCCACTATAACCTATATAGAATCATATCCAGATTGTGTCCTTGGTAGTCCCACAATGAAATCCATGCTGATTTCTGCCCATTTCCATTCCGGCACTTTGATTGGTTGTAACAATCCTGCTGGTCTTTGATGTTCTGCCTTAATTAATTGACATGTATCACATATGGCCACATATTCTGCTACATCCCGTTTCATTCCATGCCACCAATATTGATCTTTAAGGTCTTGATACATCTTTGTGCTTCCGGGATGAATGGAGTATGATGAGTTATGAGCTTCCCTTAGTATCAACTCTCTAATCTCCTTGATATTTGGAACGCATATCCTCTTTTCAAGCCATAAGGTTCCTTGTTCATCCTCTCTAAAATTCGGAGCTTTTCCTTTCCTCATTAATTGTTTGATCTCCTTGACCTTCTCATCATTCTTTTGTCCTTCTCGTATATCAGGTTCAAGGGTTGAGTCTACTTCCATAGCAACAGCTTCAGTACTAGTCACTAGGCATAAGTTTAACCTTGCAAACTCCTCACATAACTGGGGTTGAAGAGCTTGTACTGTCAAATTATTATATTGTCCCTTTCTACATAGAGCATCAGCAACCACATTAGCCTTTCCTGGATGATAGTTGATTCCCACATCAAAGTCATTTATTAACTCCAACCAACGACGTTGTCTGAGATTAAGATCTGGTTGTGTGAATATGTACTTCAAGATCTTGTGATCCGTGTATATCTCGGTTCTTTTTCCCATCAGGTAGTGTATCCATATCTTCAATGCATGGACAACAGCTGCCAATTCTAAATCATAGGTTGGATAATTCCTCTCATGTTTCCGAAGCTGTCTTGAAGCATAGGCTACAACATGTCCTCCTTGCATTAAGACGCATCCTAAACCATGACCAGATGCATCACAATAAACTACAAACTCCTTCTGCATATCAGGCATTACCAATACCGGTGCACTGGTTAACCTTTTCTTCAACTCGGCAAAGCTCACTTCACATTCGGGGGTCCACTTGAAAGCAACTCCTTTCTCAAGCAACTTGGTTAGTGGTCGAGAGATCTTTGAAAATCCCTCGATGAATCGACGATAATAACCAGCCATGCCTAAGAATCTTCGTATATCATGTACACTCTCAGGTGTTTCCCATTTAAGGACATCGGCCACTTTGCCTGGATCCACTGCTATACCTCCTTCAGATATGACATGACCCAAAAATGATACTTCCTTTAGCCAAAACTCACACTTACTAAGTTTGGCATATAATTGGTGTTGGCGAAGCTTCTGTAGAGCCATCCTGATGTGCTCCTCATGCTCTTCTTTAGTCTTGGAGTAGATAAGTATGTCGTCGATGAACACCACTACAAACTTGTCCAAGTACTCCATGAATACCTTGTTCATTAGATACATAAAATATGCTGGAGCATTGGTCAATCAAAACGACATAACTGTATACTCATATAGTCCATATCGAGAGACAAATGCAGTCTTGGGAATATCTGAGGACCTAATCTTCAATTGGTGATAACCCGAGTGAAGATCAATCTTAGAGAACACACATGCTCCTCTCAACTGATCAAATAAATCTTCAATCCTCGGCAGTGGGTACTTATTCTTGATTGTTACCGCATTTAAGGCACGATAATCCACACACAACCTTTGAGTACCATCCTTCTTGGGTACAAATATGACTGGTGCTCCCCAAGGCGATGAGCTAGGACGAATATATCCTTTCCCCAATAACTCCTCAATATGATCCTTTAGTTCAGCTAGTTGTTTAGCATCCATTCTATACGGCCTCTTATATATTGGGGCCGTTCCAGGTACTAATTCAATGACAAACTCTATCTCTCGGTCTGGGGGCATACCTGGTAAGTCATCTGGGAATACATCCGGAAACTCACTCACAACCCTGATGCCTTCTGTACTCTCAAGATGGTTAAGTTGTACAACTGCTTCTTGTGTCTGTTCTGACTTGAACTCCACTGTCGTGCCATCTGGGTGTGTTAAGCAAACTGTCCTAGTTGCACAATGAATTACTCCTTGATTCTTTGTCAGCCAGTCCATCACCAGAATGATGTCTAATCCTTGTGAGTCCAACACTATTAGGTTGGCCCAAAAGACTACCCCCCTTATGTTTATACTCACTTTACGGCATAGATGCCTTGTCACCATCTCTCCTCCTGGAGAGTTTATCAACAATGGCCGGTCCAAGAATGCAACTACCATGTCATGCTTCTTTATGAAATCTTTGGATATAAATGAATGGGTAGCACCCGAATCAAACAATATTGTGGCAGGATGGGAATTAGCAGAAAACATACCGATCACCACATCAGGTGCTTCCTGCGCTTGCTCCAAAGTCACATGGTTGACACGTACAGGTGCGTTCTGCTGCATCTTTGGACAATTGTTGGAGTAATGTCCCCATTCTCCACACTTATAGCACTGAGCTCCTGCAGCATTGTTCTGACTCTTATTGCCTCCTGGTTGATTCCTCGGCGGCTGTCCATTGGGACAGTTAGCTGGTGCCGAAGGGCAAGGGGGTTGCATGTGCTGGCGAGGGGGTTGCATTGGCTGGCGTGGAGGCTGTTGTTGCTGGCGCATTTGCTGATTGTAGGGTGTGGGTGGCCTATAGTTGGGGTTTGGGAATCTTTGCCCTGAGTAGTTCATAGGGCGAGTCATAGGTGTTGCAGGTTGAGGGGCGAAACGAGGGCGTACATTGCTGCTAGAGGCATGTCCCAAAGCCAATTTCCTTTTCCTATCATCATCATCCAGTTCCTTCTTAGTCCTCTCCACCTCAAAAGCTTTGTCAACCAACTTCTGAAAGTCGTTGTAGTCGCTGGAAGACATGGCAAACTTCAACTCCTTGTCCAGTCCATTCTTGAAACAAAATTGTTTCCTGGAATCGGTATCCACATCTGTTGGAGCATAGCGAGATAACTGGGTGAATGCATTCAAGTTGGCTCTCACAGTCATACGGCCCTGCTTTAACATAAGGAACTCCTCACGTCTTGCTTGTATTTCTCCCTCAGGCACAAAGTGATTGCGGAAATTGGTCCTGAATTCTTCCCAAGTAATGTTCTCCGAATCCTGGTGGGCTTCAGTGAAGGCGGTCCACCAGTCAACTGTCGGTCCTTGGAGTTGATGACAGGCTAGAAGTACCTTCTCTCTTCCTTCACAGTGTATGAGCCTCAACTTGCTTTCAACCGTTCGAAGCCAATCCTCGGTATCCATTGGTTCAGTGACTGTGGCAAAGGTGGGTGGATGAGTGTTAAGGAAGTCCCTTAGAAAGGATCTGGGCGGATAAGGTGGTGGTGGTGGAAGGTTGTATTGTGGTGGTGGTGGGGGTGGGGCTTGCTGCATATTGGTAACAATTTGAGTGAGGTTGGTGAGTAATTGGGTTTGTATGGCCATCATCTGCTGCATCTGCTGCGCTACTGGGGCTCCTCGAGCACCCCTACCATTCCATCCTAGCACACCTCCAAGTCCTTCCTCTTGGGGCACAACACCCCTTCCACGACCTCTACCTCTACCTCTTCCAGCCATCTGTATGGGGAATAGTTGAAACTTTAGGATAATAGATAAGATATAGAAGGGTACACTATGGTAAACGGTCCCAACTACATGCATCAAGGGAAACATATATATATATATATATATATATATATATATATATATATATGTATATATATATGTATATATATATATATATATATATATAGCAAGCAAATTCATTAAACAACTAGTGCGGATGTGGACAGGATGCTAATGCATTCCACAACTCGCACGACACACTAACAAGCCTATATACAAATGACGTGGATGTGGACAGGATGCCGAAGCATTCCACAACTCACGTCGCACACACACACACACAACATGAAGCAAACTAATACAATACCATAGATAATACAACTCAAGACTAGAGAGGGCGCAACTACACGCTCCTACATACTAAAGGTAGGTGTCTTGAGTCGTCCAACAGGGTAACAAGTCTACCCCTACTCGTCGGAGTCCTCCTCGGTCTCCTCCTCGGGGTCCTCCTCCTCCGTGTCCTCCCCCGATCTCACGAGTGAGTTCTCACGATGATCCGGAGAGTTTGGGTCCCACGGCTCAACGTTTGAGGCGTACTGAGGAGAGTTCAGGTCAGCTGCAGTGATCCTCGCGTAGCGTCGGCGAAGTCGCTCGTAGCTGTCAACAAGGTCCCTGCTGTCCTGAAGCTCCTGCTGACAATGCTGGAGTCGTGAAGACAACTCCACAACGTCGTCCACCATCCCCTCGCTCTGGGTGAGGTGCAGAGGCCCCTCGACGTCACGTCTGGTGAAGTCTGCTGTGCCACTTGGGCGCTGAGGGGTGTAGGCGTGCTCCGTGCACCCGAGGCGGAACCTGTGGGACCCAAAGTTTGAGATGGGAAGCACAAAGTTTTGGAAATACTGTTTTATAAGAAAATAGTATAATCATTATTTTTGACCATTTCTAACTAGGCTTGCGTCCTACGGGCAACACGGCTCTGATACTACTTTGTCACACCCGGTCATCGTAAAGACGAACATACGCTAATCACATGTACGCCAGGATCAGTTGAATCGTACATGCGTTGACGAAAGTGAAATATCATTACATAGCCATGTTCGAGTACATAAATAGTCTTACAATACGACCCGAAGGTCTACAAATACACACCACAAACCTATATACAACATCTAAACATTTCATAAAGATTATACTACAGCGGAAGGCTAAATAGATAAGAACGACTCCATCTCCACAGGCAGTCGCGCGAAGGATCGCCAGCCTAGCCCAGGTCCTCCGGGTTGACGAAGAAGTATTCTAGTGCCGCTTCTTCTTCATATTCTAATGGAAAAGTAAACGCTTGAGTACATAGAGTACTCAGCAAGTGTGGGAAGAGAATGACATGATTGGCTTAAGCAAGGGAAGGCCAAATATGGCTTAAGCACTATGCTTAGAACCTAACCTTAGCTTTCAATTATCAATATCATAATTCAAGAATTAATTCAACTCATAATTAAATATGATGAATGTAACTTGAATCATAAGTAACCACCATTTCCCAACCATAAACTAATTATGAACTGGCCCCAAGCCGCTCTTGTCCGTGAGCACGGCTGTCATGACAGTTTTACCAAATCTCTACAGAGAGTGTACCCTTTCCCCACAAGCAGTGATTTCATCCCCTGTTGCTAGGTGGACTAAGTGAACCTCTCTGAATGCTCGTGGTAGCTAACCACATTACACACTTCCTTTGGTGTGAGGCCAGGAGATCACAACATGGTCTTTACAAAGGTACTCCCGACTAGTGCTAGCCCTCTAAGGTTTCCACCACTGAGGCATTCCCGGAGTAACCCTCTGCCTCAGAGCCCCCTCTTGAGCCTTGCGGTTCCCAGAGCAGTACCCCTGCATCATTCCCTGCACCATCCAACTACTAGCATTTCATCGGGAGAAACCTAATTAATTGACCAAGCTGCCCCATCTCAGTCTCGTGGTGGTACTATAAAGCTTAGTGGCTTCCTCCATAAACCGGTCCTTAGAATCCGGTGGTACCAAACCCAATCCCGGGTCTCGTGCAAACTGCACCATACCAAATCTATCCAACCATCAGATTCCTATCCACTACTATTGTGTATCCACCAAAATTAAAGTAATCATAAAGTTTAACATGTCACAATTGTATGAAATCCCATTCCCAATGTCTAAGCATGGCTAAGCATAATTAATTACCTATCTACTTCCCAACCCACATCAGATGACAAGGAATTATATGAAACAAGGCATGAAACATGAAATAGGACACCAATTTATTTAGCATGCATCTAACTAAAATCCTAAAATTGGTACAAGATGGTCAAGGGCACTTGCCTTATTTGAAGACTTGATCGTTGGTGAAGTCTTGGTCTTGGAGATTGAAGTTAGGGTCGTAGTACGACTCTAAATATGTTGCCCAAGCATGGCAAAGAGAAATAAAGGCTAAAATAAGTAAAGAGCACACAACACAATGCATCACACACACACATAAGCATAAAATTCTATACTAATGCGTCCCTACGAAGCATTTATTATTTTACATAGCCAAAAATATTCATTTTATATTTATCTCACATTTTTAGGATTTATTTATGGCCTAAAATCATTTTTATTGAATTTTCTATGGCCAAAATGTATTATAAACATTTTTACTGAATTTTCCAAGGTGATAACATATTTTATTTGTACTCTACAATTTAATCATAGCAATAAAATATTTTATTCCAATTTTTCCTACTGTTTTTACACTTAATTACCATTTTTATCTATTTTCTACACATCAAATACTCCTAAAAACAATATTCAGCAATTAAATAAAAGTCCAGGGGCTGGTTAATAAGTTTTCCATACTGTACAGGGGCTAAATCCATAATTCCACAATTTTCTAGGGGCTAGATTGACTAATTAACTGTTAAAATCCATTTCCAGAGAGTCCAGGGGCTAGATTGATAAATCTAGGGACTAGACTAGAATTCTAGGGAAGTCCAGGGGGTAGCTGGTAAGATTCCAGGGGTATGGGAAAAATTGCGGCGGCGGGAAATAAATTTCAAACGTGGGCCGTTGGATTTGAATTGGATGGCCCGGATTTAAAATAACCGAACCGGTACGCATGATATAATCCCGGTCTTTCGGTTTGAACCGAGGGCCGAGATGCGGCCACGTCGCCTCTGGCGACGCTGGCGGCGCACGGCACGGCGGCGGCCGAGTCCCGCGGCGGCAAACTCGACGGAGTAGGCCAAACCGGCTAATTCTACGCCAAAATAACGGGCTACTTGCATGAAACGAGAGAGGGGGATAAGGGGAACTCACCTCGGGTGTTTTTGGGGCCTGAAATCGAGTGGAGGAAGGTCGGCGTCGAGGGATGGCGGCGGTTGGCGTCGGTTCTCGTCGATTCCGGCGAAACCTCGGCGATCTCTCCGCGCAAACTTGTTCGGCGTGCCCCTGGGTTCACGGCGAAGAGATCAGCGGGGGTGGAGGGGTGAGACGATCTTCGGCAAGTCAGGAACGCGCACGACTTACTAAGGTCGACGGTTGGCTAGGGTTTGGCGCGGAGGAGAGGAAAAAGAGGGGAAAGGGGGAAATTTATAGCGGGGGAGAGCGGCGGCGGTTAATGGCGCGTGCGTGGGGCAGTTTCCCCGGGGGAATTCGGCGCGGGGAGAGCGGTTGCAGGGGAGGTGTGCGGTGTGGGCGCGGCGCGGGAAAAGGGAGGCGGCAGTTGCCCAGTGAAGGTGATGACAGGTGGGGTCCACGGGGTAGAGAGAGAAGGGGAGAGTGGAGTTGGCTGGGCCGCGGGTGAGAAGGGAAAAGATGGGCCGGGTGGGGAAATTTGGCCCAACAAGGGGGTTTTATTCTATTTCTTTTTTTTTCATTTCCTTTCTTTTGATTTGAATTCAAATTCAAATTTCAACGAATTCTACTCGTTTGAACTTCAAAAATTCACACAAAAATGCAACACACAAATGCACCTTGTTTTATACATTTTATGCACATGAAATATGGGTGTTACATCTGTGTAGATAAACCGAAGCATGACTTTAAATGTTGCAGGAGCAATATCGTTCAGGGTGATAGATGGCATTGCCGACTCAGCCATGGAACCAAAAAGCTCAGCTTTGAAGACCGGCGTTCAAGCAGCAAGTACCGCTCTATGAGCATGGAATGTCTCACTGTCGACGATGAATGACACATCTGTCTCATCTGTGCTTTCAAGCAGGGCGCCTAGATGTTTTCCAATGTCTGAAGGCGGCACCATAATAGAACTGTCTTGTTTTCCCATGTCCGAAAGCGACACCAGAATGATGGCACACATGATTGTGATGTGTCCATTCACCACGTACTTACTTACCAGGTCACTATGTGAGACAAACTCACGCCACCCCCAGCCTTCATCCCGATGGAACAGAAGTAACCCTGCTTTCGTGGAAGATGGTTGGCCTTCCTTGGCAATCAGGAAGACCTCGAAGATGGCATTGACGCTGCTGGAATTGCTCACTAACTCGACAAAGATACTGAGAAATTTGCCCTCGTCAGACATCTTGTTTCCTCACGGGAAGCAGTTTATTCTCCATATGTGCCCTCCAGCCATGAAGTCCGAGTAGATTGGCATCCCGATGGGTTGGCTCTTGGCTTGCTCATAGTTTATCCTTAGTTCTATAAGACCTATATGTGCTGAATACATTGGCTTGTAGTGAATACACTTGGCTTTGATGATAAAAGTTTTGAATATCACCAAAACATCTTTTTTATACGGTCCGACTCTAGCTCTGAGCTACAGCAAGGTCCAACGGTAGGTCCGGCTTGGTTTGGGTAGCTCCGGTTACATTCGATGCTAGGTCCGACTAGCTTTGGTTAGCTCCGGTGAAGTTTTGTCTTTAGCTCCGACACATCTTTGATAGCTCCGACACATCTTTGATAGCTCCGACACGTCTTTGATAGCTCCAACATGTTTTTGATAGCTCTGACACGTCTTTGATAGCTCCGACATGTTTTTGATAGCCTCGACATGTTTTTTGCTAAGCTCCGAGTTGATTTTTCTAGCTCCGGTTTTTGGGTTTACTAGTTCCGACTAGTTCTGGTTAGCTCCAGCGCTAGGTCCTACTAGTTTTGTAAGCTCCGGCGGGAGCTTGGTTGTACTAATTTTGGTAAGCTCCGGCGCTAGGTTCTACTAGCTTTTGTTAGCTCCGACTCAAGCTCCGGGTTGCTCTGGCAAGGTCCGAAACTTGACTGCAGTGCTTCTGCTTTTCATTTGCAATGTTTCGTACTTGCTTTACATTGTTGGAAAGTTTGCTTAGTATTCTTTTACTAAGTTTTTGGTGCACTTTGGATGA
Organism: Tuctoria greenei; assembly: GCA_036927565.1. Lineage (NCBI taxonomy): Eukaryota > Viridiplantae > Streptophyta > Magnoliopsida > Poales > Poaceae > Tuctoria > Tuctoria greenei. Next base: position 46,356,271 of record JAYESD010000008.1, on the reverse strand, counting down.
TATGGCTGATATCGTTTTGCTATGCTTTGCAACATGCTTATGTGAGGTTCTCACGTAAGGTGTTGTGTTCGGAACTAACTTGAGTCAAGTCGAGGACTTGGGCTCGTATGGATTGGTTGTTTATTCATGTGCAGGTGTTGCTTGAGTTCAAGACATGGATGGTGACGGGATCCATTGGACTAGTCTCAGGGAGGAGATGAGGTTCCAACAACCAAATTCAGGAGGAATTGTGGTTGAGCTGATCAGGAGGTTGCGCAACATGATTGAATCAAGAACAATGCATATGAAGGTATCGTGGACGTCATTGGAAGATGTTTGCACGTGGGCAAGGAGTGCATGGACGTGGCTACATGGATCCGAGACGTGATGAAGAGATGTGGACGTAAAGAATTGGTCGGAAAGGTCCAACCGACTAGGTTATGGACTCAGGCTGCGGCTGAGTCGGGTTTGACTCAAATATGGAAAGATTTGAGTTGGTTATGATAGGATTTCGTGTGGGTCACGAATTTGAGTTGTTTAGGAATTTGAGATATGTTCCTAAGGTGTTTGGAAGTCTTAAGATTGCTTCTATCTGCGTATAGAAGAATCTTGAGCAGTTATGGAAAGTTACGATTCGTATTCTGAGTAGGATTGGAGTCCTAGTTGATATTGGGTTGGCCTAAGGGCTGGTTATATAAGCAAGGGAGCCCAAAGCTCGTGGTGCACGACTTTGGGGCTGTTCCTCTTGTGTTCTATTGAATAAAATTCGTAGTTTGAAGTAACTTTTGTGCCTTGTTCGTCCGACTTGTTCCAGATAAGTTTTACTCGTCGAGTTTCTGGACAGCACTACCTTTCGTCGGTGGTTTTATCATAACTCGAGTTTTACAGATCCAATTGACGTGATTCTTTTTGTGTTGTCTTCATAACTTGATTATCTATCATCTGTCAAAATTTTACGGTCATTGAATTTGTGGTCTATGATCTACACGAGTTTCTTTGCAGCGTTCCAGAACTGTTTTTTCTCGGGTAGGACAGATTGACCATCGTTTGATCTTTTGATCATAACTTGAGTTTTTCTCGTCGGATTTGAGTGATTCTTTTTTTGTTGTCTTCGTTACTTAATTATTTCTGATATATATCACTTTTGTCACGGTAAAACACGTTTATATTAGTCTCACACACGATTTCTTTAACAGATCGTTTTTCTATCGAAAGGGTTTGGGGTTTAATTGTTTCCGCTGCGTAAGATTTTTAAATCTACCATTCACCCCCCCTCTGGTAGCTTTTCATGTGCTCTTCGATCCTACAATTGGTACCAGAGCCACGGTGCTCTAATCTTTGTGATTTGCACGTGTTTTTGACTAATCATCATGGAGAAGTACTCCACCAAACCTTGTGTGTTTGCTGGTATTGATTTTCAGGTTTGGAAGGCACGCATGGAGGCTTTCATCCAGGCACAAGGATTTACAATATGGGAGAAGGTATACAAGCCTTACGAAGTTCCATCAAACGATCAAGTTACAGCTACAAATCTGAGAGATGTCGATAACAACAACAAGGCTCGAAACTTGATCATACAAGGATTGACACAAAGCGACTTCGACCGTGTTGCACACCTCCGATCTGCATACGATGTGTGGAAAGCACTTTGTGACTACCACGAAGGATCCAATACGATCAAGGAGGTAAGGCAAGACATGTTCAAGAAAGAATACATGCGCTTCGAGATGCAATCCGGTGAGTCAATTGATGATCTATTTGCTCGCTTTAATAAAATTCTCAGCAACTTGCGTAGCGTCAATGTTAATTTTTCAGATGCTGAAAATGCTAGGAAATTATTAAGTGCATTAGACATATCAATTTGGGAGATGAAAGTTACATCTATTCGTGAATCTACTGTCATGAGCACACTTACTTTAGATGTGCTATATTCCAAGCTAAAAACTCATGAAATTGATATAATATCACGTAAGAACCCCAAAAAGTCTATTGCTTTTGTTTCTCAACGTGATATGCCTAGCTCCGGCCAATCTTCATCTTGTAATACACTTGCTTTGTTGTCCTCTCTAACCCTTGAACAGATTGAGGAGTTTCCAGAGGAGGAGCTAGCACTTCTCTCTATGAGGTTCTCAAAAGCATTGCAAAATGTGAGAACTAGAAGGAGAGGAAGCTTCGAACCTCAACGGTGCTTCGAATGTGGTAAGACGGGACATTTTCGTTCAGATTGCCCTAACCTTTCAGGTCCTACTTCCCAGGATGAAAAGAAAACAAGAACGAAGCACTCCTCTGCAAAAGATACAAAGAAAAAGAAGGGTACCATAGGACGCAAGATGATTAACAACTTCATCACCGCACTTCAAGAACTTAGTTCAAGTGATGTAGACTTTGAAAGTGATGAAGATGATGACGACCTGGCCAACTTATGCTTCATGGCGGGCAAAACAAGATCAAGATCAAGTCAGGAGGATGCAGAACACAACAGTGAAGACGATGAGGTATGTTCTACCTGCAATGAAATGTGTGATGCTATTTCTCGTGCAACTATTATTGTCAAGAAAAAGGACAAAAAGCTTAGGGATAATGCTGCTAAAATTGAATCACTAGAATCTGAAATTAACCGTTTAAAAACTTTGATTCCTAGTGATGATGCATGTCCCTCATGTGACTTAATCTATGAACAATTGTCCACATTAAGAAGTGCACACTCATCCACTCTAGATAAACTTGAGTTAGAAATTGAAAAGAACAAAGAGCTTGCTGTACTTAATGATAAAAACTTGAAAGATGCTAGCTGTTCTACAATTGATTTGTATTGTTCTACTTGTGATGATCTTGATAAGAAACTACAGGATGCTATGAATGAAATTTCTATATTGAACAATGCTTTATGTTCTCATGAAGTTTAATTTTGTTCAAATTGCAAACTAAAAGGAAAAAATTCATGTGAAAATTGTCTTGATCTGTCCAATAAACTTGATGACATGCATAGGACATTAGATCAATTTTGAAATGGGAATAAGAACCTAAACTTGCTGCTGAATTCTTCCAAGTCTTGCAATAATAAAACTGGTTTAGGTTTTGATTCTCATGCTCATGCTAAGGCACATCCACCTAAAATTGTGAAGTCATTAGGAAGTGGTTTGATTCAAACAGTTCCTAAACAAAAAGGAGTGGTTTTCAAATCTGCAGGAGTGTCGCCTCATTCGGTTTCAAATAAAAATATTGCTTGCTCATCTAGACATGAACACAAAGTTAAATTTCATTGTACCTTCTGTGGTAGAGATGGTCATGTCATAGATTTTTGTTATAGACCAGCTAAACAACAGAAAAGGGAAAGAATGGTTGCTAGATCTCATAAGTTTCATGCGAAATTTGCTGCACACATTGAACCGAATGTACAACCTGCTGTTTTGAGTCAAAAACATTCAAAGTTTACCTCTGGACCTTCTGTTTTTGCCTCCAGAGCTACTGATTTTTGTGCTACACAAGTAACACCTTATAGGTCAGTAGTCAAGAATAAAAAATCTCAAACTTTGACTCATAAACCTGCTGTTTTGTCTCAGCTTTCGTGTGTTTTTCCTACTGCACGTCGCGTGACTCGGTACTGTATTCCTAAATGCCTTTTGACTAACCCCAGTATTGAGTCATCGACGTATTGTGCTTCTATGTAGGTTACACGTTTGAGGAAGGAGAATATTTGGATTGTGGATTCAGGTTGCTCACGCCACATGACCGGTAACAAAGATTGGTTCTCCTCCCTCTCTTTTGTGTCACGTGTAGAAAATGTTACTTTTGCTGATAATTCTTCAACTCCTATAATTGCTAAGGGTTCGGTTAGAGTAAATGATCACTACACTTTGAAGGATGTGGCACTTGTCAAAAATTTGAAATACAACTTGCTTTCTGTTTCACAATTGCTAGATGAAAATCTGGAAATTATTTTCAATAAAAACTGCTGCAAAGTTGTAAGTTCAAATAGTGAGCTTATTTTTAACATGTCTCGGTTTGGAAGAGTTTTTAAAGCTGATTTTGATATGTCTTCCTCTAAGCATAGGTGTCTAGTTGCTAATGATTCAAAGTACTTATATTTTTGGCATCGTAGACTTGGACACGTAGGCTTTGATCACCTAACACGTGTTAGTGCTCTTGATTGCATACGTGGGCTGCCTAAGCTTAAAGGGGACAAAGAAATTGTGTGCTCTTCTTGTATACATGCTAAGATGGTTGCAGGTTCACATACTCCTCTCACAATGATCATGACAACTGAACCATGTCAACTTTTGCATCTTGACACCGTAGTACCTTCACGTGTTCAATCCTTCGGAGGTAAATGGTATGTTCTTGTTATCGTTGATGATTATTCTAGATACTCTTGGGTTTACTTTATGGCATCTAAGAATGAAGTTTTTAGTCACTTTAGAACTTTATTTCTTAGATTATCAATTGATCACCCAGGATCATTAAAAGCAATTAGAAGTGATAATGGAACTGAATTTAAAAATCAATATTTTGATCACTTTTGTGCTGAAAATAGAATAGATCATCAATTCTCTTCACCATATGTACCTCAACAAAACAGTGTTGTAGAAAGAAAGAATAGAACCTTAGTTGAGATGGCTAGGATTATGCTTGATGAATATCAAACTCCTAGGAAATTTTGGGCTGATGCGTTAGCAACCGCTTGTTATGTCTCAAATCGTGTTTTCTTACGTGCTAAGCTAGGTAAAACACCATATGAGCTCCGGTTTGGACATAGGCCTAGTGTTACACACTTTCGGGTCTTTGGTTGCAAATGCTTTGTTAAGAAACATGGTAATCTTGATAAATTTGAACCTAGATCCATTGATGGCACGTTTCTTGGTTATCCATCTCATACTAGAGGCTACCGTGTGCTTTTACTTGACACTAACAAAATTGTGGAGACTTGTGAAGTGTCTTTTGATGAAGCTAGCTCAGGTACTAGCTCCGGTGTTGCAGGACCATATCCGTATCCTCAGGGGGAGGGTATTTTCGAAGATGAAGAAGAGCCGGTGATACTGCCTGGTAGTTCCGAAGTTGACACGTGTCCAGCTCCGGACATTGAACAAGCTCCGGCTATCACCTATGCTGGTCCTAATTGTCCACAAGTCACAAGCTCATCAATCTACGATGAACCTAATGAAGAAGAAGCTTGTGAGACATCTGTTCCCCTACGTTTTTACAAAGATCATCCCCCACAACAGATGATTGGAAGCTTGCACGAACGAGTCACACGGTCCAGGTTTTGCGATCCAAACTCTCATGCTCATTCTGTTTTTGTTGCTTCTTTTGAATCCAAAGATATATCACACACACTCACTAATGAATCTTGGATAATTGCCATGCAAGAAGAGTTAGAAAATTTTGAAAGAAATAATGCTTGGAAACCTGTACCTCCACCTCAAGGTCACACTTTAATTGGAACTAAATGGGTATTTAAAAATAAACAAAGTGAGGATGGGGTTGTGGTTAGGAATAAGGCTAGGTTGGTTGCTCAAGGTTTCACTCAAGTTGAAGGTCTAGATTTTGATGAAACTTTTGCTCCTGTCGCTAGATTAGAAGCCATAAGAATTTTGTTAGCTTTTGCAGCATCTAAAGGTTTTAAGCTATATCAAATGGATGTTAAAAGTGCTTTTCTTAATGGCTACATAGATGAGGAGGTTTATGTCAAACATTCACCGGGTTTTGAAAATCCAGATTTTCCTAATCATGTTTACAAACTGTCCAAAGCCTTATACGGTCTCAAACAAGCCCCTAGAGCATGGTATGATAGGTTAAAAACATTCTTACTTGAAAAGGGGTTTACCATGGGCAAGGTTGATAGAACTATTTTTGTGCTTAAACATGGCAATGACTCATTATTCGTTCAAGTGTATGTGGTTGATATTATCTTTGGTTGTGCTTCTCATGATCTTGTGTCCAAGTTTTCAGCAATGATGAGTTCCGAATTTGAAATGAGTATGATGGGTGAACTCACTTACTTTTTGGGGCTGCAAATCAAGCAAACCAAGGAGGGTACCTTTGTGCATCAAACGAAGTATACCAAAGACCTCCTAAGGCGCTTCAACATGGACAAAAGTAAGCCTCTTCGGACACCAATGGGAACAACAACAACACTTGAACTTGATGAAGATGGTGAACCCGTGGATCAAAAAGAATATAGAAGCATGATCGGATCACTTTTGTACCTCACGGCATCAAGACCGGACATACAATTCAGCGTATGTCTTTGTGCATGGTTTCAAGCTTCCCCACGTGTTTCACATCGTCAAGCCGTCAAAAGGATTCTCAGGTACTTACATGGAACTCAAGAATTTGGCATTTTTCTTCCTTCTTCCTCAACCGTTACTTTGAAAACTTTTTTGGATGCTGATTTTGGGGGTTGTAGGATTGATAGAAAAAGTACTTCTGGTGCTTGTCATTTTCTTAGTAATTCTCTTGTTGCTTGGTCCTCTAGAAAACAAAATTCAGTTGCACAATCCACAGCCAAATCTGAATATGTAGCTGCTGCTAGTGCTTGCTCACAAACTCTTTGGATTGTTCAAACACTTAAGGACTATGGGGTTGATCTAGATAGTGTTCCACTGTTTTGTGATAACACTAGTGCTATTTGCAATGCCAAAAACCCCGTGCAACATTCTAGAACTAAGCACATTGATATTAGGTATCACTTTCTCCGAGATAACGTTGAAAAAGGAAACATTGTGCTTCACCATGTAGATATCGAACATCAATTGGATGACATTTTTATAAAACCTTTGGATTTCACTCGTTTTTGTTTCATTCGTAGTGAAATAGGGGTTATGCATCCTCATGGCTTAAATTGAGGGGGAGTTTTTGAAACTTGGGAAGTCTATGTGTGGATCTGAAATAAAAATAATATGAGCATAGTATTTCATACATATATGACTTTGTGATTCCTTTTACATGCTGAAAGTTCTTACTACATTACTCGTGTTATACATTTTGTAGTTTTTGCCATGTCTAGTAATTGGAATAATTACTTACACTAAAACTGGACATGGTCAAACTTTCTTGCTGTTTTGAACTTGTTACATGTTCACAAGTGCTTTTAATCATAAACAATTAATCAAGTAATCAACTCACATGTTGAGTTTTTATGAACAAATATAAATTGAGAAAAGATCAAGAGAATATGCATGCATCGCACTTCTTCTTTTGAGATGGCTTGTCATTGCACTTAGATATGAACTTGGAAGAAGTTGTGTATGACTAAAACCATGTCCTTAAGCTTCTGATTGTCAAATGACATAGGCTTGACTTGGTTGGTTAGAATAAGGCAGATGCACATATAATCTCCTGCAAATATCATATGATCTAAATTTATGCTTTGAAAAATAATAAAATGCAGCAACTAGTATCATGCTTTCAGGTTTTGAAATAGTTAAGTTTGTGAGATCATGACTTGCTTAAATTGAAAATTACATATGTTCTCTAGCATGGCTTACACTACTTTATGTATTTCATTGATGTGATAATGTAAAGTACTTGATAGTATGACTTGGATGAGCTTTGTTTATATGAATATGTTATAATATGCTCATAAAAACTAAAGAGGGAGAGATAATTTGTTTACATGCTCATGACTTGCTGAATACATTGTCAAAGGGGGAGAGATAAGCATGAAGAGAAAGAGAATATGTGCATAAGGAGAGATAATAAAGGGGGAGAGATAATATGGGATAATTTTTTCTTCTCATTTTACTTTTGATTTACAAAGGGGGAGAAGTTTTCTTCAAAACTTTAATGAGAATAAGCCAATGTTCGGATTTTAAATGGTGTTGCCAATGCATTCATCAAGGGGGAGATTGTAAGACCTATATGTGCTGAATACATTGGCTTGTAGTGAATACACTTGGCTTTGATGATAAAAGTTTTGAATATCACCAAAACATCTTTTTATCAAGGTCCGACTCTAGCTCTGAGCTACAGCAAGGTCCGACGGTAGGTCCAGCTTGGTTTGGGTAGCTCCGGTTATGTTCGATGCTAGGTCCGACTAGCTTTGGTCAGCTTCGGTGAAGTTTTGTCTTTAGTTCCGGCACGTCTTTGATAGCTTCGACACGTCTTTGATAGCTCCGACATGTTTTTGATAGCTCCGACACGTCTTTGATAGCTCCGACATGTTTTTGATAGCTCCGACATGTTTTTTGCTAAGCTCCGCGTTGATTTTTCTAGCTCCGGTTTTTGGGTTTACTAGTTCCGACTAGTTCTGGTTAGCTCCAGCGCTAGGTCCTGCTAGTTTTGTAAGCTCCAGCGGGAGCTTGGTTGTACTAATTTTGGTAAGCTCCGGCGCTAGGTTCTACTAGCTTTTGTTAGCTCCGGCTCAAGCTCCGGGTTGCTCTGGCAAGGTCCGGAACTTGACTGCAGTGCTTCTGCTTTTCATTTGCAATGTTTCGTACTTGCTTTACATTGTTGGAAAGTTTGCTTAGTATTCTTTTACTAAGTTTTTGGTGCACTTTGGATGATATGGCTGATATCGTTTTGCTATGCTTTGCAACATGCTTATGTGAGGTTCTCACGTAAGGTGTTGTGTTCGGAACTAACTTAAGTCAAGTCGAGGACTTGGGCTCGTATGGATTGGTAGTTTATTCATGTGCAGGTGTTGCTTGAGTTCAAGACATGGCTGGTGACGGGATCCATTGGACTAGTCTCAGGGAGGAGATGAGGTTCCAACAACCAAATTCAGGAGGAATTGTGGTTGAGCTAATTGGGAGGTTGCGCAACATGATTGAATCAAGAACAATGCATATGAAGGTATTGTGAACGTCATTAGAAGATGTTTGCACGTGTGCAAGGAGTGCATGGACGTGGCTACATGGTTCCGAGACGTGATGAAGAGATGTGGATGTAAAGAATTGGTCGGAAAGGTCCAACCGACTAGGTTATGGACTCAGGCTGCGGCTGAGTCAAGTTTGACTCAAATATGGAAAGATTTGAGTTGGTTATGATAGGATTTCGTGTGGGTAACGAATTTGAGTTGCTTAGGAATATGGGATACGTTCCTAAGGTGTTTGGAAGTCTTAAGATTGCTTCTATCTGCGTATAGAAGAATCTTGAGCAGTTATGGAAAGTTACAATTTGTGATCTGAGTAGGATTGAAGTCCTAGTTGATATTGGGTTGGCCTAAGGGCTGGTTATATAATTAAGGGAGCCCAAAACTCGTGGTGCACGACTTTGGGGCTGTTCCTCTTGTGTTCTATTGAATAAAATTCGTAGTTTGAAGGAACTTTCGTGCCTTGTTTGTCCGACTTGTTCCAGACAAGTTTTACTCGTCGAGTTTCTGGACAGCACTACCTTTTGTCGGTGGTTTTATCATAACTCGAGTTTTACAGATCCAATTGACGTGATTCTTTTTGGGTTGTCTTCACAACTTGATTATCTATGATGTGTCAAAATTTTACGGTCATTGGATTTGTGGTCTATGATCTACACGAGTTTCTTTGCAGCATTCTAGAACTGTTTTTTCTCGAGTAGGACAAATTGACCATTGTTTGATCTTTCGATCATAACTTGAGTTTTTCTCTTCGGATTTGAGTGATTCTTTTTGTGTTGTCTTCGTTACTTAATTCTCTCTGATATCTATCACTTTTGTCACGGTGAAACACGTTTAGATTAATCTCACACAAGATTTATTTAACAGATCGTTTTTCTGCCGAAAGGGTTTGAGGTTTAATTGTTTCCGCTGCGTAAGATTTTTAAATCTACCATTCACCTCTCCTCTGGTAGCTTTTCACGTGCTCTTCGATCCTACAAGTTCTCGGAAAGCTGAATCGACTGTCCGTGTCTCCATCAGTGTTGAGCGGCCTTGCTTAGACCCTCAATTAGGAAGTAAAATGACTTAATTGGATCGTCGGTTTTTGTAAAACAAAGGCAGCCAAACTTAACAAAGTTACCGCTAAAAGAGTTTCTGATATGATACTCCTACCAGCTTTTACACATTTGCCGCATTTGAAATCACTTCAAATGCAGTAAAAAAAAGGAACGGGAGGGGGTACTCACAGATGTGATGGTGGTGGCACATATAGTTTTACTGTGTGAAACATGAGTCGAACATGTTGACGCTCAGGTCGACGGATCTCGGAAAGGGTTGCAGATTGAGTGGAGATTCAAGCACGTCTCATCCATCTCATATCAGTGTGTTTATATAGCAGTGCTACCATGGTAGTCACGTGATAGTGTTCAAACTTCTGGAGGGCAGATCAATGCTTCCAGTACTGAAAGGAAGAGTCGAAGGGTGATCGTCTGCCAACAGCTATGGCACATATCAGTGGTAGTGCTAACGCTTAAATTAATTCAACGTGGTCGAAAGGTGTCGCCTCGTGTTCCTGTCACAAGGAACGTGCAGTGTACGTATGAACGCAATGTTAAAAATGATGGATGCTTCACAATATTATTGCTCATCTGATGTGTTTATATAGAGTATATGTGTCTAGTACAAATGATAGAGAGATTAATGTACATGACAGTCTATTATATTGATATCTAACCTACCAAACATACTCTATGTATATATGGTCCTCTATCCAGCATACCATCTATTCTTCTGACATATAAGATAATCTATATAGAATACCAAATATATACCTAATATACATGGTAGTCTATCCATCTTACCAAATGTGCTTTACCATACCGAATATGAGGTTGTTTAACAGGCCCCCTCAATCACAACCTTGACGAGCTCAAGTTGAGATTGTATCTGAAATTCTTGAAAAGACATGTTGAAAGAGGTTTCATCAGCCCATCAGCTATTTGATCTTGGGAAGAAATAAAACGAGTTTCTAGTGCCTTGCTGGCAACTCGTTCTCTGACAAAATGAAAATCTACTTCCACATGCTTAGTGCGACCATGAAAAACTGGATTGACACACAAATTTGTAGCACCCAAGTTGTCACACTATAATGCTGGAGGCCGAGGCTGAGAAATACCTAATTCTCCGAGTAACATCTGAATTCATATAAGTTCTGCAATGGCATTAGCTAGTGCTTTATATTCTGACTTAGTACTCGATCAAGAAATAGTAGCTTGTTGTCGAGAGCTCCAAGCCACTAGATTTGAGCCAAAAAATATAGTGAAACCCTCTGTAGATCTCCTATCATCAGCACTCGCAGCCCAGTCAATGTCTGTAAATGCAATCAATAAAGTAGATGTAGACTTACAAAATTTCAAACAATCATCTTGTGTAAACTTCAAAAACCTCAAAATTCGTTTGACAGCAGTCCAATGTTCATCAGTGGGATTTTGCATAAACTGACACACTTTGTTAACTGCAAATGAGATATCTAGACGAGTGATTGTCAAGTATTGCAATGCACCGACAATACTTCTGTAACGTGTAGTATCATCAACAGATAGGGGTGTGCCACCGGTCTTCACAAGTTTCTCCGAACTGGACATAGGAGTGGAGGCTGGCTTGCACAAAAGCATATTTGTTCTCTGGAAAAGATCATCAATATACTTCTTCTGTGATAGAAGGAGCCCCCCTGGAGTTGGGTGCACTTCAATTCCAAGAAAGAAATTCAGTGGACCCAAATCCTTAATTGCAAACTCCTTGTTGAGCTTCTGAAGCAAGAGCGAGGATGTCGATGATGATGAACTAGCAATGATAAGATCATCAACATATACCAAACACATACATGACTAGTTCTTTTTATTAAAGATAAATAAGGATCTGTCAGCTTTAGATGCAGTAAAACCCAATGGATATAGTTATGTGCTGAGTCTTGAATACCAAGCTCGTGGAGCTTGTTTAAGACCATATATTGCCTTGTCCAACTTGCATATATAATCTGAATGTTCAGAGTCCACAAAGCCACGGGGTTGCCTCATATATACATCTTCTTGTAGAAAACCATTTAAAAAGGCATTCTTGACATCAGCTTGCCTGAGATGCCACCCATTAGATACTGATATTGCAAGAATTAATCTCACTATTGTAGGTTTGACAACTAGGCTAAATGTATCTTCATAATCAACTCCATATCTTTGCTTGAAACCTTTAGCCACCAATCTTGCCTTGTGCCTTTCAACTGAACCATCTGCTTTCCTCTTAAATTTAAACACCAACTTGCAATCTAGAATATTCGGTCCATGTCTTGGTGGAATCAGATGCCATGTTTTGTTCTTCTGCAAAGCATTAAACTCTTCATACATAGCCTCCTTCCACTGAGAATTTTGCAAGAGCTCAACATGAAATTTTGGTTCTGCAGTACTTGATGTATGAACCAGAAAACTTGCTTTCTTGATGTCATATCGAACTGTGCCATCTCGAAACTCTTTTGGCTTGAGAATGTTATTCTGCAGCCTTGTTCTAGGCCGAGTTGGTGCAGGTTGTTCTTCAAGTGGAACATGCACATTGAGTTCAGGTTCAACAACATGTTATGCATCAGTTTCGACAGCTGGTTCAATAGCAATGTTGTTTGTATCCCGTTCATCCCCCAACGAAGAGCGATCAAACTGAGATAATATTTGGTCTACACCAACTCGATCTTGTGCCTGCACAACACCATTACACTCTCTAGACATGGGATTAGTTCCATTAGACATAACATGTGAGCATACCAAAGTACTCAATTGGTCAGTAGCTATAGGCACAAAGTTGGATGAAGGAGGAGTAACGACTAGAACTGCATTTTCAAAAAAAAATCAGAGAGTTTGACAAGGAAGCGGTTTGAGTTTTAGTGGCAAAAGGAAATAAAAGCTCATCAAATACAACATCTCTAGATATAAACACTCTACGTGTAGATGAATGTAGCCTAGAGGGGGGTGAATAGGCTTTTTGAACTTTCATCGGATCCTGAAACACTTAACAACTTGATCAAATACAAAAAAAAGAAAACAGACTAGTCCGATAGGATGCGGACTAGTCTGGTGTGTGCGGACTAGATTGATCAAGTTTGATCAATGATTTCAATTCAAGTACTCTATGCAGCGGAAATTAAGTTGTAACTTGAATGTATTACATCAATAAAACTAGGTATGGAACAAACTAACTTTGGTATCAATGTTTTAACGTAAGTTCTATAAGATCGAGTAAACCCTAGAATATGATAAAAAGTAAGAACAAGTATGACACAATATTTTTATCCTGTGGTTCGATTCCACAGAGGAAATCTACGTCCACATTGAGGAGTCCACGGAGGACCGGGTCTTCACCAACCCTACCCTTGTCGAATCGCCACAGAGGTCTATTCTCTTCCACTAATCACAAAGGGGGCAAATCACCGTGTTCAAGGGGCCTTCTCACAAGTTGAGGGCTCCCCAAGATTTACAATTGAAAACACCACCAAACACACTCAAAAGATATGCAATAAAACAACGAGAGCGTGTGAGAGATTCAAACCCAAGAGATCAAGACGTGTAGAACGAGTCTCTCCTTTGATCAATGACCAATCCTCGGAGATGTGATCTTTCTAGGGTTAGATTGTGTGGAGAGACGTGTATTCTAGGCTCTTGGAAGGTGTGACAACGCAGGGGGGTCGAGAGATTTGGTTGTAGGATCGTACACCTCTATTTATACCAGTGTTTCCAAAATTTACTGTTAGGATTTGCGATGTTCGTACTAGTCCGTGGTGGACTCCGGACTAGTCCGGTGTGTGTGGTGTGGGAAACCCTAAGTGTTCTGATATATCGGACTTGTCTGGCAAAGGGTGGACTAGTCCAATTTTGGCTCTGAAATTGTTCGTACTAGTCTGGCTCATATCAGACAAGTCCGGTGTGGTGAACCTCATGTAGAATTGAGGACAAGTCCGTAGTTGGAGGACTTGTTCGATTTTAGTCAGAGAGTTTTTGGACTAGTCCGTGATGCTATCGGACTTGTCCGTTTTTTGTGTAAAGTGTGATGTCCTGAGGACAAGTCTGCACTGGGGCAGACTTGTCCATTTTTAGTCAGAAAGATATCGAACTAGTACGTGGTAATATCGGACTTGTCCATTTTTGTACATATGTGAAGTGTTGAGGACTAGATCGCACTAGGGGGGACTAGTCCGATCTTGGTCAGAGAGATATCGGACTAGTCCGGTGAATATCGGACTAGTCCGGACTTGTGAAGTTTTGTGCAGTGAGGGTGATTTCTTTTGCTTGAGCTCTTGGGGTGTGTTTCTCCAACACACTCCATACACAACAAATTATTCTATTCAGATCTTCAGCTCTTTTCCATATAGATCCTCATTCTCCTTTCTTTTTGCACTTCCTTCATAATTCCATTAAAACCTGCGCTCATCTCAAAATTTTGTTAGGATCTCATTTGTTTGTCATAAATCAACCAAAACCCACAAGAGATGCCTAGATGCACTTTCAATCTTCCTCTTTTTAGTGATTGATGACAACCAATTGGGATTTCACGAATATGATAAAAAATCCAGATTTTCATAAAGTGTGCACATATGAGCTTGGAATAAATTAAGCAATGAAAACATAAGACATATGTGCACTCTTTATGGTGGGATGCAAAACTATATGTGAGTGAGCAATAATTGTGATGAGAATGAGGTAAATGACATAATCATATCAACATAAAGAAGGATGCCAATTTCAGAGCATAAACACAGATTATATCAAAGCATAACATAGTCACGTTTCACAACACATGTTCAAAAGTATAAGAGAGCATAATCAAAGTTTTACAACCCAAAAGAAACATAAATGGAGCTCTCATTTCTCAACCTACTGCTAGGACCCAGTGACCCCCCCCCCCCCCCTCAATCTCTCCCCCTTGGCATCAAGGCACCAAAAAGAAGGAGAGGAGGGATCTAGAAGTTGTCGTCAACTCATTCCTTGTTGTCGATCCTCTCGTCGTCTTCATCATCAGGCTGAGGAGGAGGAGGATGAGAACCACTTGTCGTGCCCCCAATGCCAAAGTACGCAAGCTCGGAGGGAGATAGAGGTGGAAGCTCCGAGAAGTCAGAAGGAGAGTCCTTGGAGATTACAGGAGACCCAATAGGCTCAATCTCCAGCTTCTGGCATATGGCTTTGACATTTTGCTTCATGTATCTCATATCCTCTTTCCTTGCCTTGTTCAACTTATGAATTTTCATCTCAGTCTTGCGGCAAGAGCAAAAAATAACAGCCAGGTACTTCATAATGCCACTAGGAGACCCTTTGTGAGGAGGGCCCCTAGTGTTAGATTCAGGCCTTGCATCTCCTTGAGCTCTCCTCGGAGCCTCTTCACTTGACACAGGAGATGGAGCAGCTGGGAGAGGGCTTGGGGAGGCTTCTGGGGCCTCAAGGCTGTGTGCTCAACATCTTTCGCAAACTCAATCTTTGTGACCTTCTCTATCATGAACATGATATAAGGCGCATAGCCATAGGAACGGTTAGGGGTGCAGGAGATGTTCACCATGTCGTTCTAGATGTAGTCAAAGATGTCAAATTTCCTACTCTTGCTGATCACCTTCATAAATGTCCCCAGGTAGCCTTGGACACTCTCTCAATCTCTATCCTTTGGAGTAATTGTCTTCTTAAGCACCCTGTTGAGAACCATGAAGAAGGGCTTCATGTTCTTGGTTGAGGGAGGATTGTACTTGAGACAGGTATCATAGAGAAAGTCCATCTTGTCCTTCTCTAAAATCCAAATGTTGTGAATAATCACTTCATTGCCGCCGATGTCGCCAAGGTGCAGCAGCCTAGCAAACTCATTATATGTCACAGTGTACTTGGATCCATGAGTCATCCAAGTCACTTTCTCTTCTTCATCATTAGCAAAAAGGCAGCTTGCAAAGAACTGTGCTATGACCTCATCATTCGAGTTATACGTGAAAGCAAACAAGTCCTTGAGGCCATGCCTCTCTGTAGCCTGTACCCATTCATCAAAGGCACCACAACTTTTTCTTTCAAAGTGGCTCCAGTCAATCCATTGACAGCAAACTAATGGATTCTTCATCTGCAGGTACACAAAACTGTAGTAGTCCACGTGGAAGTTTCTCCAAAACCTTGGATCAACTACCTTCTTAGCACTGCCACAAGCATCAACTTTCCTTAGCTTCCAAGCCACAACACTCCCCTTGCCATTGAATTTTTCTTCCGAGGATCTCTATTCCCCTGCCTTGGAGCACTCATCTTGGGAGGGCTAATCGGGCCAGAGGCAATCCCTTTACCTTTCCCTTTGGATTGGCAATGAGCCGCTGAGAAGAACCAGCCAAATCTTGAGCTTTCGAAGCTGGCTTCTTGGTCGCAACCTTCCACCACATCCTAGGTGGAGTGGGCGAAGGCTCGACAGTGCACTCTTGCCTTTTGTAAGCGCGAGACTCCGAGACTTGCGGCAACACATCTTGATCCATCTCGTCTTCAAAGTCTGAGATGTTTTCATTCGACATTGTCCTAACAAGGAGGTTATACATGACATAGATAAGGATTGATGGCAAGGAATGCATTGAATAGAAGGAAATTAGGGTTGTGTCTAGTCAAAAATCGGACTTGTTCGATGCTCAAGTGCGGACTAGTCCGGAGTACCGGACTTGTCCGCACTGAGAATGGACTAGTCCGATCTTCAATTGCTCAAACCCTAACTTACAAGGCAATGGAGTTTCTCAATGCAAAAGTGACTAGAGGTAATTGAAATACACCAAGGAATCATGTATAGACTAGAGGAGCTAAGCTACTTGGTCCAAAACAAAAGAAATCGAAGGTTGTAGGGTTTGGGAGGAAATTTACCAAATCCTTCGATTCACGGAGTTGGAGGAGTTTTTGATGCGGATAAGTCCAGGTTCCTCGATCCCCTTGCGATGAAGATCATTTCCCATGGAGATTTGATAAGATTTGGCGGAGAAATCGCCAAATCACCTTGGGGGCACTTGAGTGAGGAGAGAGAATGTGAGGTGAGTTGTGAGGATGAAGAAGATTAGGTTTTGGCGGCCCTAGGGTTATGGAGTCGAAAAATCGGACTAGTTCGTGGTCGGACCAGACTAGTCCGGATTACCAAAACTCTGCGAACTAGTCTGCATTGTGCGGACTAGTCCGGGTAACCACGAACTAGTCCGTGGTCACCAGAACAGAAGCAGTTAGACCATTCGTATATATCCGAAGGTGATTACAAAGAAAATAGAGGGCAAGACACACAAATAATCTTGATAAATATGATCAGTAAACATACACCAATCAAGCTATGACCATAATTCACCAAGATCAAGCAATTAACATAGTTTTTCGAAGAAAAATAGAGAGAGATGATTTTCATAACACAATCAATAGATTTTGAAGATACCATACAAGTATGCAATCTTTCAAGCCACGTTCCGAGCATCAAGGATATTTAGTTCATTTCGGAGCTCACAAAAACGTTTCTCATCAAATGGCTTGGTAAAGATATCATCTAGTTGTTTTTCGGTATTGACATGGGAAATGGTTATGTCGCCTTTCATTGAATGATCTCTCAAAAAGTGATGCCAAATGTCTATGAGTTTAGTTCTAGAGTGCTCAATGGGGTTATGGGCAATTTTAATGGCACTCTCATTATCACAAAGGAGCGGGATACGACTCATATTGTAACCATAATCCCTTAGAGTTTGTTGCATCCAAGTGAGTTGTGCACAACAACTCCCAGCTGCAACATACTCCGCTTTGGCCGTGGATAAGGCAATGGAATTTTGTTTCTTAGAGAACCAAGAAACTAGGGATCTACCTAGGAATTGGCACATATCAGAGGTACTTTTTCTATGTACTTTGCATCTGGCATAATCTGCATCGGAGTATCCAATGATATTGAACTTTGAACCTTTAGGATACCAAAGGCCTAGGTTAGGTGTATGAACTAAATATCGCAAGATTCTTTTTACGGCTGTCAAATGACATTCCTTAGGATTGGCTTGAAATCTTGCACACAAACATACACTCAACATAATATTAGGCCTAGATGCACAATAATAAAGTAGGGAGCCAATCATGGAGCGATATACCTTTTGATCCATGTTTGGTCCGTCTTCATTGAGATCCAAGTGTCCATTTGTCGCCATGGGAGTCTTTATAGGCTTTGCTTTGTCCATTCCAAACTTCTTGAGTATGTCTTGAGTACACTTGGTTTGGCTTATGAACGTCCCTTCCTTTTGTTGCCTCACTTGGAATCCCAAGAAATATCTCAATTCTCCCATCATAGACATCTCGAATCTATCTATCATAATCTTACTAAATTCTTCACAAAAGGATTTGTTAGTTGAACCAAATATAATATCATCAACATAAATTTGACAGATAAATAGATCATTGTCAAAATGCTTGGTAAACAACGTGTAATCAGCCTTGCCAATCTTAAATCCATTTTCCATTAAAAAATATTTAAGGCACTCATACCAAGCTCTAGGAGCTTGTTTGAGGCCATAGAGAGCCTTACACAGTTTGAACACATGGTCGGGGAACTCTTGATCTTCAAATCCAGGAGGTTGCTCCACGTACACCTCCTCCTTGATTGGTCCGTTGAGGAAGGTGCTTTTTACATCCATTTGATAGAGCTTGAAATCAAGGTGAGTAGCATATGCAAGTAATATTTGAATCGATTCATGCCTAGCTACGGTACCAAAAGTTTTGTTGAAATCCAAACCTTCGACTTGTGAATACCCTTTGGCCACAAGTCGTGCCTTCTTCCTTGTCACCACCTCGTGTTCGTCTTGCTTGTTGCGGAAGACCCATTTAGTGCCGATGACGTTGAACTTGGGTCTTTCAATGAGTTCCCATACCTCGTTCTGTTTGAAGTTGTTCATTTCTTCTTGCATCGCCACCACCCAATCCGGATCTTACAATGCATCCTCAATCCTGTGTGGTTCCAAAGAGGTTACAAAAGAGTAATATTCACAAAAATAGCTATACGAGATCTAGTTGTTACTCCCTTTTGGATGTCACCGATTATATTGTCGACGGGGTGATCTATTTGGATGCATTGATGCACTCTTGGGTGTGGCAGTGGTGGTCTTGAATCTTCATGATCATCTTCTTCTACCCCTAGATGGTTGACCTCATTGATTTGTTGATCACCTTGATCTTCATGAGGTTAATCTTGTGTAGACGCTCCCCCTTGATCATTTACCTCCACTTGTGGTTCATCTTCTTCATTAGCATTTGGATGTGGCACTTGTGGTCGAACATCGCCCAACGCCATTCTTCTCAACGCTTGACATGGACCTTCTTCACTATCTATCACACATTGATCAACTTGCTCTTCTTGAAAGTTGTTAGTTTTATCGAACACTACGTCACGTGCTACTTCAACAAGTCCGGAGACCTTGTTGAAGACACGATAGGCGCAAGAGTTCGAATCATAGCCAAGCAAGAAACCTTCATCAAACTTCGAAGCAAACTTTGAAGTCCTAGGCTTCTTGTTCAAAATATAACATTTAGAACCAAAAACTCAAAAATAGGAAATATTCGACTTGTTATCGGTGAGTAGTTCATATGATGTTTTCTTGAGTAGGCAATGAAGATAGAGTCGATTTATGGTGTGACAAGTGGTGTTAACCGCTTCAGCCCAAAACCGATCCGAAGTCTTGTACTCATCGAGCATTGTCCTCGCCATCTCTATGAGGGTTCAGTTCTTCCTTTCGGCTACTCCATTTTGTTGAGGGGAATACGGTGCTGAAAATTCATGTTTTATCCCCTCCTCATCTAGGTATTCCTCAACTTGGGTGTTCTTGAACTCCGTCCCATTGTCACTTTGTATGTTATTGATCTTCAATGAAAATTCATTGTGGACATGCTTGAAAAACTTCTTGAGGGTTCCTTGAGTTCCTGTCTTATCATGCAAAAAGAAAACCCACGTGAAGCGCAAAAAATCATCAACAATTACCAAACCGTATTTGTTACCGCCAATGCTTATGTAAGCAATTGGACCAAATAGGTCCATGTGAAGTAGCTCGAGCGGTCTCATTGTTGTCATGACATTCTTCGCGAGATGGGGTGATCCTACTTGCTTCCCAGCTTGGCACGCGCTAAAAGGACTGTCTTTCTAAAAAACAACATCCTTTAAACCATGGATGTGATCGCCTTTTAGAAGCTTTTGAAGATTCCTCATACCAACATGTGCTAGCCGTCTATGCCACAGCCAACCCATGTTGGTCTTTGCAATCAAGCATGTGTCAAGTTCGGCTTTATCTTTGTTGAGGTCAACTAGATAAAGTTTTCCCTTTAACACACCCTTGAATGCAATCGAGTTATCATTCCTTCTAAAGATGATCACACCCTCATTAGTGAACAAACAATTATAACCCTTGTCGCATAATTGAGATATGGAAAAAGGTTGCAATCCAAGGAATCAACGTGTAAAACATGAGAAAGAGTGTGTTATGACGAAATCACAATTTTACCAGTACCGAGCACCCTTCCTTGACTGTTATCGCCAAAATAGATGCCTTCGCTTGGATCTTCATTTTCTTCATATTTAACGAACATCCTTCTTTCTCCGGTCATGTGGTTGGTGCATTCACTATCTAGCACCCATTTTGCTCCACCGGAGGAGTAATCCTGCAAAAAATAAATTACACTCTGGTCTTAGGTACCCAAGCTTCCTTGGGTCCTTTGAGGTTAGTCACAAGTGATTTGGGCACCCACACATGGGACTTGGTGTTCCCATAGCGTGGCCCACCGTGTTTAGCATAAACTCTACCAAAATTACTTTTCATAAGAACATATGATGCATCCAAAGTTTTAAACAAGAGTTGTTGCTCATATGTGTTAACAATGTTACTTTTATTAACATTATTAAGTTGCCTAACTTGAGAGGTGTTTCTCTTGACAAAGGCAATGCATTCCTTGTTATTCTTGTGGTTTCTAGCATTTTGCTTTTCACCATAAGAATACCCAATGCCATATTTGACATTAGGAGATCTTGTGACCAAGTATGCACTGCGTGCATACTTGACCTTCTCCTTGTCAAATATGCCACTTCGGGAAGGATGCTTGTCTTTTGTCAAGTTTGACTTCTCCTTCAAGTTAGTGTCAATTTTAGCACATTCACAAGCAATAGTAGTTTCATATTTTATAAGTTGAGAAGGTGAGCTTGAAGAGGATGAAGAACCACTTGACTTGAGTGACTGAACTTGTACCTCAAGGGTCTTGTTAACTTTTGTTAAGTTATAGCAAGTTCATCCTTGATAGCCATGTTTGAGTCTTCTAGCTTCAAACAAGCTTCCTTTTCTTGAAGCTAACTCAAGTTCCAGTGAGTTGCTTCGATCCTTTTCAAGCTCGGGGAGCCTTTTGATCTTAAGATATTCTTCCTTTTGGAGGATGATCATATCTTCTTGACGACCAACTAGATCCTCCTTATCAACAAGCTTATCCATTAAAAACTTCATCTTAGCAGCAGTTTTCTTATCTAAACCAACAAGCATATCTTCATCATCACTAGAGTCATCACTATCACTAGAAAAAGAATGCAAGGAGGAAGATTTGGTTGTTACCTTCCTTTTACCTTCCTTGGCCATTAGTCACGTACGATTGGTGTCCTTCCATGCACCGATGGTTGGGAAGAGGGTGGATTTCTTGGTAGGCTTCATGACGGCTATGGTAGCCATTTCCTCTTCCTCTTCAGAAGAGGATTCATCATTTGAGTCCCACTCCTTCCCTAGATGCGCCTTCCCGAATTGCTTCTTCTTCTTGAACATCTTCTTGGTTTGAGGCTTGTTGTCCTTGGTCACATCTTCTTGGTTTGAGGCTTGTTGTCCTTGGTCTTCCATTTTTTTTCTTCATGAGGACAATCAAATATGAAGTGGTCGTATTTGCCACAGTTATAGCAAGTGCGCCTCATCTTCGGTCTTGGTTTGTCTCTATGTCTTCCTTCATTTGATCTACCACTTTGTCTTATTTTCATCATCTTCTTGAATTTCTTCATGAATAGGATCATATCTTCTTCATCAATGTCATTGCTTTCATTATCACTGTCGTCTTCTTCTTGAGATTCTCGAGATTCTTTTGTCATAGGCTTACAAGTGAACTACAAAGTGACTCCTTTCTTCTTTGCCGAGGTAAGGTCGGCAATCTCTTTGACATGCTTTGCTTGTTTCTCCATCATCTAAAAATTGATAATCTTTCCAAGCAGTTCATCCGGGGTCATTTTTCGATACCCGGTACTTTCTCTAATCATTGAGCATAGGGTTACGTTGCAAGGCATGAAGGCTCTAAGAATTAGCTTCACCACCTCATGATCATTCCACTTCTTGCTTCCATATGCTCAAACTTTGTTGATGAGATTCTTCAATCGATTGTACATATCTTGCGGTGACTCATCTTCTTCTATGGCGAATCTTCCCAATTCGCCTTTGATCATTTCAATCTTGGCCTCTCGCACATGACGGTTGCCTTCATGTGCGGTTTGTAGAGTATCACATATATCCTTAGCAATTTCGAGTCCATCCACCTTGGTGAACTCGTCCCGGCTCAGTGAGGATGTTATGACAGCTGCAACTTGAGCATTCCAATGAATAACTTGTTCTTGGCTTGATGTGAGCTCTTCATCGTCATCCGGGATATCTATCCCTGTACACACTATATGCCACAAGCTGGGGTTAAGTGATATGATATGCATTTCCATATTTTGCCTCCACATTGAATAATCATTGCCATCAAAGTATGGGGCTTTCCCTAGAGGAATAGACAAGTAATGATTATTGTTTGAATTTAACCGATCATAGTTAAAAGGATATTGGGAGTAGTCGGTGTGACTACTCCTCTTCTTCTTCTTTTCATCCTCGATCTTAATATCCCCTTTGGAGAGTGCCTTCTTCCTCAGGAGTGCCTTGAGTTCAAGTTTCTCATCATCATCCTCGCAGTCTTGGATGGTGTCGGTACCCTGCGTACCGGGTACCCTATGATATCGCAAGAAGTGCAAAAGAGTTGTAGACATCAAATTTGAAGGCTTCCTCAGGCCCCACATGTCATATTACACCGGACCCGCATCCCTCATATGGGTAGCTCAGGAGATTGATGCGTGTAATGTAAATCCGGAGCTAAACTCTCGACACAGGAAAGCTCTGCGATCAACACGTGTATAATGAATCCGGACCTAACTCCCAGCAGGGGGAAGCTCCAGTGTTGACACGTGCACAGCGATGCCAGAGCTAACTCCCCGTACTGGGAAGATCCAAAGCTGCCACGTGTGGAGCCTCCAGTCCCTCATCAACAAATATATTAGCAGATATCCTTCAACACAAACATTCAAGAGACAATCAAAGCGGCAGTTACAAGACTTGATTACGTATTGTTAATGTTCTATTAACAACACATGATCAAAACATTGTTAATAGAGGTAACGCAGCCATTAAGGCACACTATCACACTATTAACCATGCTTAGTACCCATAGACGGTGTACTAAGCTATTTAATACGCCAGGGCCACATGTCGGGCCAGGAAAATGATGTAACGGTTAGTCCTTGGACTATAAAAGGACTGAACCGCACGATACAAGGGACAAGTCCCAGCTGAGCCAGAGACTACGCTTTCTAGCAATTGATAATACATCACACACACACACACACACACACACACACACACACACTCCATGGAGTAGGGTGTTACGCTCAGGCGGTCCGAACCACGTAAATCTCTGGTGTTGCCATCTTGATATTGATCTCTGCGTGCCCCAACCATAACAAGAACCTCTGCGGGCTACACTTTAGTAGTACCAGGGGAAGTGTCGTTGCTACACTTAGACATTTGGCACGCCAGGAAGGGGGGAGTCTTGAGGTCTCAAGATGGTTAATTCCGCCGCAGGATCTTCCAACGGCAATCGTGCTGAACAACCTGTTGGAGGCAATCCCTCCAACGCTCGCCAGCCAACATGTGCTATTGTTTCCAGCAGGCACTATGGCTCCACAGCCACCATCTGGTCCGGCAAACAATGCTGGGCAACAAGATGGTGCATCTGCTTCGATCACTGCATCGACGAACAACAACTCAGAGCACACGCTCATTGCTGCGCGAGCTCTCCTACAACACCCATCGCCTCCAGGAGCACCCCAGGGTGCTATGGAGCAGTGGAGGGCTCATGTTGACCATTTGGTCGTAGATGCAGCCGCTGGCATCAGCAATAAAGGTCCTCCCCCTTCGGGCAGAGCACCATCACAACGACGAACCTTGTCGGGCTGACTTGGTCCACAAGTCTCGTAGCAAAGGAGATGTGCCGCATCCCAGTAGGTGACTTCGAGGCCTCCTGGGACATGACGCACCCACACCATCACCAGGATTCTGACTCATGACCCGCGGTTGGAACTTGATTGCCGTTACCGGTAGCAGGACGGCCGCGTCCATATTGAGCGTGCTCGTGAGAGGCGAGAGGCTCGGGACACCCTGCTCCACAGGGAGTAGGAGGAGGCTGCTCTGCCCTGGCCATGCACTTACACATGGTCAGATGGCCACAAAAGTTCTGGCCTTGCCGAAAAAATTTGATGGGACTATCAAACCCGCCAAATTCCTTCAAATCTACTCCACTACCATACTATCTACAGGGGGTGATGAGGCTGTGACGACCAATTACTTCCCAGTGGCCTTAACTAGGACTGCAAGGTATTGGTTTATGAGTCTTCCACCCGACTCCATTAATAGTTGGGCGAAGCTCTGCCAACAATTCACTGCCAACTTCGGGAGTTCTTACACCTGGCCTGGCACCAAATTGGGTATGTTTGTTGTAAAGCAAACATCGGGAGAATCAATGCGATCCTTCATCCAGCGGCTTTCTTTGGTACAGAATACTATTCCTTAAATCTCGAGCTCTTCTGTTATCGTTGCATTCAGACAAGGTGTTTGAGATAAAAAGATGTTGGAGAAGCTGGCCATCAAAGAAGTCACCAGCGTCACGGAACTCTTCAGCCTAGCAGACAAATGTGCTAGAGCCGCGGAGGGCCGTGAAATGCACTCCAAGTCAGCTCCGAAGGCCAACAAAAAGTCTACCAAGACTGAAGTCACTACCTCCGGTAGTGGCAAAAAGAAAAAGAAGCCCAACGGCAAGAAGAAGCTGTCGGCCGACGCACCAGCCGTTGCAGCTTCTGCAGCTCCGGGTAGCTGGGGGCCACACCCCGAGAAGCAACCTTGTCCATCTTCAGAAGATGGCAACAATTCAAAGGCGTGGTGTCCAATTCACAAAATGGACAGACACAACCTGGAAGAATGTTAGGAGGTCCAGAATCTTGTCGAGCGCTATAACAAGCGTCGACAAGAAGCTCCTTTCCATCAGCGGGAAGGAAAACAAAAATTCGACGAAGCTCCGGCTGAGGAGGAGCTAGATTTCCAGGACCCCAAAAAGGTCCTGAAAGCCGTCTACAACACTGTCGACAATGATTCCGATGTCTCTGACAACGAGCGCCAGAAAACCCTAAACACCATCTATGGTGGTTCTTGGGACATCATCTCTCGCCACATCGTCAAGACAATGCGGCAAGACATGACCGTGGCATCTCCCACTGCTAAGGTAGAGCCTCATTGGAAGTGGATGGATACCCCCATCATTTTCTATGCTTCGGACTGCCCCCGAAACATGATCAGGGCTGGTCAACTCCCGTTGATGGTGTCACCCACCATTAACAATATTCAAATTCACCATGTAATGGTGGACGGAGGTTCAGGGCTAAACCTCATAAGCTTTGAAGCTTTTGTTAAGCTTCATCTCCGGCCTTCGGACCTTCGCTCATCCTGACCTTTCTTTGGGGTAGGTCCAAGAACCATTACTCCTCTCGTTTCCATCACACTCCCAATGACCTTCGGGACTCGGGAGAACTACAAAACTATGAAATTGGTCTTCGACGTCGCGTAGATTAGTCTACCGTTCAATGCCATTCTAGGCAGTCCAGCCTTGTACAAGTTCATGGCCGGAGCTCATTATGGTTACTTAGTGTTGAAGATGCCAACACCCACGGGCGTTCTCCGGATCTGTTGAGATCGCACCGCAGGAGTTACTACTCTAGAAGAACTTTATGCGCTTACCACAACGCAAGAGGAAGCATCTGGTAAGGAGCCAACTCCGAACACTCCAAGCATTAGTCATAAAGGCTCTACATCCGCACCCCGTGTGCAACCAAGCGGCGAAACCGACATTCCTGTCAAAGTCGTCCAAATTGGTTCCGACACTGCTCAGACTACCCTCATATCGGGAGGTCTGAACAACAAATAGGAACTCGCACTCATCACTTTCCTCCGGGCTAATGTTAACGTGTTTGCCTGGCAACCGTCACAAATTCCTGGGATCCCTAGGGAGGTGATTGAACATAATTTGAAGATTTACCCTGACGCACGACCTGTACACCAAAAGCCCCAGAAGCAATCAATCGAGCGACAAAACTTCATCCAACTTGAAATCAAGAAGTTGCTCGAAGCTGGATTCATCCAGGAAGTCTTCCATCCAAAATGGCTGGCAAACCCAGTTGTTGTACCCAAGGCCGTTGGGAAGCTTTCGATGTGTATCGACTACACCACTTTAAATAAGGCGTGTCCAAAGGATCCATTTCCACTACCTAGAATAGATCAGATAGTGGACTCCACCTCTGGGTGTGAGCTATTGTGTTTCTTAGATGCATATTCTGGATATCATCAAATCCAATTGTCTAAGGAAGATGAAGAGCATACTTCCTTCATAACAGTAGATGGATTGTACTGTTATACTGCCATGCCATTTGGTCTTAAAAATGCTGCTTCAACATTTGTGCGAGCTATGTACAAAACATTTGGAGAGCTAATTAGAGACTTGGTGGAGGTGTACGTCGATGGCATCATCGTGAAGATAAAAAACAAGGAGTCACTCCTTGACAATTTACAAGCTAACTTTGACAAGCTGCACACCACGCGCACCAAGCTGAACCCGAACAAGTGTGTCTTCGGGGTTAGCTCCGGGAAGCTTCTGGGTTTCTTGGTGACTCACCGAGGAATTGAGGCAAATACGGGCCATAGAAGATATGCGGCCCCCAACCCGTATTAAGGATGTCCAGAAGTTAACCGGATGTCTAGCTGCGCTTAGCCAGTTCATCTCAAGACTAGCAGAATGGGCACTACCCTTCTTCAAACTCATGAGGAAGTCCGAACCATTTCATTGGTCTGAAGAAGCAGAAAAGGCGTTTCAAGAGCTAAAACAACTCCTCACCACACTACCTATATTGGTAGCTCTGAATTCTGGTGAGCCTTTACTGCTTTACATTTTGGCAACCACCGAAGTTGTTAGTATGGTATTGGTTGCGGAAAAACTGGAACCACATCTAGTCCAGGAACCCAGACCCCTCCGGGAGGGTCTGGAGTTAAATAAGGGCATGTCTGGGTCCCAGCTCCCAGACACGGAACCTCAACACGAAATGCTAATAGATCAACCTCATTCGTTTGAGGAGGTTCTCCTGGCTGACCAAGATGATCTGGATCCTTCCAGCAAGATCCGGGTCGAACAAGAAGAAATTTTGGACCCCTCCGGGAGGGTCCAAAAAGCACAGCTTGAAGGTTCGGAACCCTCGAGGAGGGTCTGGGACGATGAAGATGAAGCTTCGAGTCCTTCTGAAAGGGTCCAAAAACCATCCAACACCCCGTGTACTTCATCAGCGAAGTACTCCACGACGCCAAGACAAGATACATTGAGGTGCATAAGCTGCTTTACGCATTTCTTATTGCCTCAAGGAAGCTTCATCACTACTTCCAAGCCCACAAAATATCAGTGGCAACTTCTTTTCCACTGTGTGCTATTTTGCATAACTCTAACTCTACTGGGAACATTGAATGTAGGCCTAGAGGGGGGGGTGAATAGGCCTTCTTGAATTTTTTCGGTTCCTGTAGCACTTCAACAAAAAGGTTAAATCCAGATATATCGGACTAGTCCGGTAAAGTGCGGACTAGTCCGGATTTCACAGGCTAGGTTGATCAAGTTAGGTCAATTTGATTGTTTCGTTGTAGTTTGCAGCGGAAATATAAACTATAATGACAGTTCAATAGTTGTATGTTAAGTTTTATTGCAAGTATGATTCTTGTTCACTATTTAACTTCAATTCAACAAAATGAATCAAACCCTAGATAATGTTGATCAACTAGAATGATGAACACAAACGGACAAGACACAAGATTTATCCCGTGGTTCGGTTACCACGAAGGCAGCCTACGTCCACGTTGAGGAGCCCACAAAAGGACCGGGTCTTTACCAACCCTTCCCTCGTCGGATCGCCACGAAGGCCAATCCTCTTCCACTAATCACACAGGGGTAAATCACCAAGTTGAAGGGGCGATCTCACAAGTTGAGAGCTCCCATGATTACAAGTTTCAAAACCACCAATAACACACTTCGAAATATACAATTGAGATGCAAGAGTGTGTTAGAGATTCAAACCAAGAGCTCAATCGTGTGCAAAGTGCCTCTCCAATGATCTACAAGTGATCTTCAAAAGATTGATCGATTTTGCACTCAACTTCGTGGAGAGAGATGGTTTTTGAGTCTCTTGGGAGGTGTGACGGCGCTAGGGTTCGAGAGATATTAAAAGTGGGCCATCCACCTCTATTTATATGGGGTTTCTAGAAATTACCGTTAGGGTTTAGAAAGATCGGACTAGTCCGTGGTGGAGACCGGACTAGTCCGGTGTGCTGTGTGAAGCAAACCCTAAGTGTCCAGGAATATCGGACTAGTCCGATTGAAAGACGGACTTGTCCGATTTCGTTGCTGGAAATCTTCGGACTTGTCCGGTTGACATCGGACTTGTCCGGACCTGTGAAACCCTAAGTGTTTTGAACGACAAGTCCGCACTTGGAGGACTTGTCCGATTTAGAACAGAGTGTAAATCGGACTAGTCCGTGTAGTCACCGGACTTGTCCGAAGTGGATCAGAAAGGGAATCGGACTAGTCCGGTAGTGACCGGACTTGTCCGATCTAGTGACTTGTGCATTGTGTTGAGGACTAGTCCGCACTGGGGAGGACTAGTCCGAAGTGGAACAGAAAGATATCGGACTAGTCCGGTGGGGACCGGACTTGTCCGATCTTGTGCAGAATGTGATATCGGACTAGTCCGGTTGATATCGGACTAGTCCGGTCCTGTATGGTTTTGTGCATTGTGTGTGTGTGATAAAGTGAGATTGAGCTCTTGGGTGTGTTTCCTTAACACACTCCATACATACTAATCTACTAATTTCTTCTTCTTGAGCTCAAATTCATTCTCCTTCTTAATTTCCCACTTTTTGGCATTTTACTCATTTTCCAGCATCTTCCTGCATTCATCTCAACAAACGGATTAGGATCCCAATTGCTTGTCATAAATCATCCAAAACCCACAAGGGAGTCCTAGATGCACTTTCAATCTCCCCCCTTTTTGGTGATTGATGACAACCAATTGAGATTTCACAAAATGAGGTATAAAATGAGATTTTCATAAAGTATGCACATATGACTCAAAAATGCATCAGGCAACAAGGTAATTATTCATATGTGCATTCTTTATGGTGGGATGCATACTAAGAGCATGATTGCATTAAGAATGACAGAATTTTCATTTACCAACTAATATCAAGTGAATATGGCACTTCAGGAGCAAAAGCTCAGATTTCATCACACACTTACAAATTAATTTAGCAATTCATCACAGGACCAAACATGATATGAAACGAGAGTTAAGCAAATACAATCACAAAAAAAACATAGATAGCTCTCTCCTCGCATCCTATTCAGCTAAAGCTTAGAGACTCCCCCTCAATCTCTCCCCCTTTGGCATCAAGACACCAAAAAGAGAGAGAGAGAAAGATCCTAGGGCTTCACTCTTCGCTGTCAGTCCTCTCGTCGTCTTCATCATCTTCATCGCTTTCGGCTTGACGAGGTTGAGAGGTAGGAGGAGGAGCGGAGCTGCTCGAGCCCCCAATGCCAAAATAGGCAAGCTCGGAAGGGGTCAAGGGGCTGAGCTCGGTGATGTTTGGATCAGAATCTTCAGAAATTGCTGGAGATCCAATTGGATTGATCTCCAGCTTCTCACTCAGCTGCTTCACATTTGCTTTTATGTACTTCATGTCTTCCTTCCTCTTTTGATTTAGCTTGTGAAGCTTCACTTCAGTTTTCTTGCAGGAGGAGAAGATTGCAGCCAGGTACTTGAGGATCCCACTGGCGGATCCTTTCTGAGGGGCTTCCCTGGAGGGAGGAGTAGCCCTAGCAGCTTCTCCTTGCCTTGCCGGCACCTCGGGGCTTGAGGCCGGCGATGGAGCAGCCTGGACACTCACGGACTGAGGCTTCTGAGGCCTCAGTGGAGTGTGCTCCACATCCTTCACAAACTCGATCCCTGTGACCTTCTCAATCATGAACATCAAGTAAGGGGCATAGCCACAGGATCGGTTGGGGGTACTCGAGATATTGACCATATCATTCCAGATATAGTCTGCAACATCAAATTGCCTTTTCTTGCTGATGACCTTCATCAGGGTCCGGAGGTAGCCTTGCACACTCCCTGCATCACCATCCTTGGGAGCAATCGTCTTCCTGAGGACTCTGTTGAGGACCACAAAGAAAGGCTTCATGTTCTTTGTGGAGGGGGGAACAAACTTGGAGGAGGGCTCATACATGAATTGCATTCCATCCCTCTCAATGACCCCAATGTTGTGGATAATGAGGTGGTCATCTTCCTCGGAGTCAAGATGCAGCAGGCGGGCAAACTCTTCTTGAGTGATGGAATACTTGGATCCATGAGTCATCCAAGTCACACTTTCTTCCTCTTCACCTGAGAAGTGGCACGTTGCATAGAATTGTGCAATCACTTCATCATTCCAATTATATCTGAAGGCAAGCAAATCCTTCAGCCCATGTCTCTCTGCAGCTTGTATCACTTCATCAAAAGCTGCACATTTCCTCTTCTCAAGGTGGGCCCAGTCAATCCATTGACTGCGCACCACCGGGGTCTTCATCGGCAAGTAGACAAGCTTGTAGAAGTCAGCATGGAAGTTTGACCAAAATCTGCCATCTGCTGCTTGCTTGGGCCTTGCATAGTAATCCACACTTCTCAGCTTCATGGCCACATCACTGCCCTTGCCATTGAATCTCTCCTCATTGGGGTCCCGGACCCCTTCTCTGGGAGTATGTAGCTTTAGAGGCCCAACAGGCCCTGTGGCAACCCCCTTGCCTTTTCCTTTAGCTTGGCGAGGGCCACTTGACGAAGGAGCAGCCTTGGAGGCGGCTTTCTTGACACACACCTTCCTCCGAACCTGAGGAGGTGAGGGAGCAGGCTCGGAGGGTCTCTCTTGGCGTTTCTTGCCAAGACCCGTCGAGGGCCGAGGTGCCACCTCGTGGTCCAACTCGGCCTCGAAATCGGAGATTTCATTGTCGGAGCTCGACATGATCTGAGAATGAGTGATCAAGAGAAAAGACAAGTTATACAAGGTATTTGTGAGGTAAGGTGGCAATGGAAGGCAATAGGGAATTAAAGAATTAGGTTTTGGTTCAGAAACATCGGACTTGTCCGGTGCTCAGGCACGGACTAGTCCGGGGGGGGCCGGACTTGTCCGTACCTGGACCGGACTAGTCCGGTGTTCATCAGCAAAAACCTAACAAACTGGATAAAAATTGATCCCTAATGAGATAGCTAGTCTAGCATACACATAGTACATCAACTGGACATGCAACTAGTGAAGAATGCTAGGCCAAACGATAAGCAATGAAGAAATTTGAGATTTCTTAGGGTTTGAGGAAAATTTACCAAGAAATCCGAGGAAGCTTGAAAATGTGGGGGTTGGAGGCCGGACTTGTCCGCTAACTTCAATCCCCGAGTCTTCAAGCTTAATCTCCGCCCAAGTTTGAGGCTTTTCGACGGAGGAATCAAGGATTCACCTTGGGAGCTCGAGCGCAAGAGAGAGAAAGCTTGGAGGAGAGTGTGGGGTGAAGAGATTAGGGTTTGGTGGCGGCTAGGGTTATGGACACGAAAAATCGGACAAGTCCGGACAAGACCGGACTAGTCCGAAGTCCTCCAGAAACCTAAATCGGACTAGTCCGTGGTCTGTCGGACAAGTCCGGCCTAACCGGCACACTGCGGACTAGTCTGCAAGGGCGGACTAGTCCGGGTAACCACGGACTAGTCCGTGGTCACCAGGAGAGAAAGCATAGCCCATTCATATATATTTGAAAGTCCAATAATTGAGGGAAGAGACAAAACAATTCAAATAATCCTGATGAATTTGATCAGTAAGCAAACAACAATCATACTATGATCAAAAATTCATCAAGATCTAATAATTGACATAGTTTTTTTGAGAGAAAAATGGGGAGGAAAAATTTTCACAATTCAATCAATATTTTGAAGCAATCATACAGGTATGCAACTTTTCAAGCCACACTCCGAGAATCAAGGATGTTTAGCTCATTTCGGAGTTCGCAAAAACGTTTTTCATCAAGTGGCTTGGTGAATATGTCGGCCAATTGTTTTTGGGTGTTGACATGAGAGATGGATATGTCTCCTTTCATGGAATGGTCTCTCAAGAAATGGTGTCTTATGTCAATGTGTTTAGTTCTAGAGTGCTCAACTGGATTGTGGGCTATTTTAATGGCACTCTCATTGTCACAAAGAAGAGGAATACGGTTCATATTGTAACCGTAATCCCTTAGAGTTTGTCGCATCCAAAGGAGTTGTGCACAACAACTCCCGGCTGCAACATACTCCGCTTCGGCTGTGGATAATGCAATGGAATTCTGTTTCTTGGATGACCAAGAAACTAAGGATCTTCCTAGGAATTGGCAAGTGCCAGAAGTGCTTTTTCTATCAACTTTGCACCCGGCATAATCTGCATCGGAATACCCAATGAGATTGAATTTTGAACCTTTTGGGTACCAAAGACCAAGGTTGGGTGTATGAACTAAATATCTTAGGATTCTCTTTACGGCTGTCAAATGACATTCCTTAGGGTTGGCTTGAAATCTTGCACACAAACATACACTGAACATAATGTCTGGCCTAGATGCACATAAGTAAAGTAAAGATCCAATCATAGAGCGATATACCTTTTGGTTGACGCTCGGTCCATCTTCATTGAGATCCAAGTGACCATTCGTTGCCATGGGAGTCTTAATGGGCTTTGCCTTGTCCATGCCAAACTTCTTGAGGATGTCCTGCGTGTACTTGGTTTGGCTTATGAACGTTCCTTCCCTTTGTTGCCGCACTTGGAATCCCAAGAAGTACTTTAATTCTCCCATCATTGACATTTCAAATCTGTCTGTCATAATTTTACTAAACTCTTCACAGAAAGATTGATTAGTTGATCCAAAAATTATATCATCAACATAGATTTGGCAAATGAAAAGATCATTATTCAGATTTTTCGTGAATAGTGTATAATCTACTTTGCCAATTTGAAAGCCATTATCAATTAAAAAATCTCTAAGACACTCATACCAAGCTCTAGGAGCTTGTTTGAGGCCATAGAGAGCCTTACGCAGTTTATACACGTGGTCGGGGAACTCTTCGTCTTCAAATCCGGGTGGTTGCTCCACGTACACCTCTTCCTTGATCGGTCCGTTGAGGAAGGCGCTTTTTACGTCCATTTGGTACAGCTTGAAATCATGGTGAGTAGCATATGCAAGTAATATTCTAATTGATTCAAGCCTAGCTACTGGAGCAAAGGTCTCATCAAAATCCAAACCTTCGACTTGTGAGTAACCTTTGGCCACAAGTCGTGCCTTGTTTCTTGTCACCACCCCGTGTTCATCTTGTTTGTTGCGGAAGACCCACTTTGTGCCGACAATGTTTGCATTGGGTCTTTCCACAAGTTCCCAAACCTCGTTTCTCTTGAAATTGTTCAACTCTTCTTGCATTGCCACCACCCAGTCCGGATCCTTTAATGCGTCCTCAGTCCTGCGGGGTTCCAAAAAGGAGACAAACGAGTAATGTTCACAAAAATTTGCTATACGAGATCTAGTGGTTACTCCTTTTTGGATGTCGCCGATGATGTTGTCGATTGGATGATCCCTTTGAATGCATTGGTGCACTCTTGGGTGTGGCACTTGGGGGGTCGTATGTTGGTGATCATCTTCTTCTCCCCCTGAGTTGTTGTCCTCAATGATTTGTTGATCATGTTCATATTCTTGTGATTGATCTTGTATCGAGGCTCCCCCTTGATTGTTGATCTCCTCTTGTGGTTCACTTTCCTCTTGTATTTGTGTCGATGTCTCTTGTGGTCGTACTTCGCCTAGGGCCATCCTCTTTATTGCTTGATAGGGGGCTTCCTCATTACCTAATTCACATTGATCAACTTGCTCCTTTTGGGAGCCATTAGTTTCATCGAACACTACGTCACGTGCCACTTCAACAAGTCCGGAGGCCTTGTTGAACACACGATAGGCGTAAGTGTTCGAATCATAACCAAGCAAGAAACCTTCATCGGACTTCGAAGCGAACTTTGAGGTCCTGGGCTTCTTGTTCAAAATATAGCAAGGAGAACCGAAAACTCGAAAATATGAAATGTTCGGTTTGTTACCGGTGAGTAGCTCATAGGGGGTCTTCTTTAGTAGTCGATGAAGATAGAGTCGATTTGTGGCATGGCAGGCGGTGTTGATTGCTTCCGCCCAAAATCGATCCGAAGTCTTGTATTCATCGAGCATTGTTCTTGCCATCTCTATGAGCGTTCGATTCTTCCTTTCGGCAACTCCGTTTTGTTGTGGAGAGTATGGCGCTGAGAATTCGTGCTTGATTCCTTCCTCATCAAGGTACTCCTCCACTTGTATGTTTTTGAACTCCGTGCCATTGTCGCTCCGAATACTCTTGATTGATAGTGAGAACTCGTTCTGCGCTCGCTTGAAGAATTTCTTGAGTGTTCCTTGTGTTTCTGACTTGTCATGCAAAAAGAACACCCAAGTGAAGCGGGAAAAATCGTCAATAATAACTAAACCGTATTTGTTACCGCCTATGCTTATGTAAGCAATTGGACCGAAGAGGTCCATATGAAGTAGTTCGAGCGGTCTTGTCGTGGTCATGATGTTCTTTGCGGGATGTTGTGCTCCAACTTGCTTTCCTGCTTGGCACGCGCTACAAGGCCTGTCTTTCTCAAACACAACATCTTTCAAACCTCGGATGTGATCGCCCTTGAGGAGTTTTTGAAGGTTCCTCATACCAACATGTGCTAGCCGTCTATGCCACAGCCAACCCATGTTGGTTTTTGCAATCAAGCATGTGTCGAGTTCGGCTTTATCCTTGTTGAAGTCAACAAGATAAAGCTTTCCCTTTAACATACCCTTGAATGCAATGGAACCATCACTTCTCCTTGAGACGGTCACACCCTCGTTAGTAAACAGGCAATTATAACCTTTGTCACATAACTGAGATATGGACAGCAGGTTATAATCTAAAGATTCAACGTGTAAAACGTGCGAAAGAGTATGTTCAGAGGATATTGCAATTTTACCGGTACCGAGGACCCTTCCTTGACTGTTATCCCCAAAGTAGATGCCTTCGTTTGGGTCCTGGTTCACTTCATACTCCACAAACATCTTCCTTTCTCCGGTCATGTGGTTGGTGCATCCACTGTCTAGCACCCATTTGGATCCACCGGAGGAGTAGGCCTGCAAAAACAAATTACGCCTTGGTTTTAGGTACCCAAGCTTGCTTGGGTCCTTGGAGGTTAGTGACAATACATTTGGGCACCCACACATGGGATTTTGTGTTCCCATGGCGTGGCCCAGCAAAATAAGCATACACTTTACCAACATTATTTTTCATTAAAACATAGGATGCATCAAATGTTTTAAACAGAAGTTGTTGTTGATTATGGGTCGGACTAGTCTGTGTGACCGGACTTGTCCGGATGACCGGACTTGTCCGGACCACAACCGGACTAGTCCGATTTTCATGAGAGTTCAGATTTTTAGTTTTCGAGTTACCAGGTTGTGAGGGTCCTCCCTTCACAAAGGTGATCCTTCCCTTGTCATTCTTATGATTTCCAGCTTTTTGCTTTCCATCACAAGAGTAACCAATGCCATATTTGACATTTGGAGGTCTTTGGACCAAATATGCACTACGTGCATAGTTGATCCTCTCCTTGTCAAATATTATACATTGGATAGGATTTTTGTCCTTCGTGGAGGTAGGGTTTTCCTTCAACCTGATGTTAGTTTTATCACATTTGCAAACATGAGCGATATTAGTTAAAGTGGGTTGAGAAGGTAGGGTTGA
Organism: Tuctoria greenei; assembly: GCA_036927565.1. NCBI lineage: Eukaryota > Viridiplantae > Streptophyta > Magnoliopsida > Poales > Poaceae > Tuctoria > Tuctoria greenei. The sequence goes on along the minus strand of JAYESD010000008.1, from coordinate 46,320,204 downwards.
AGAGGAGGAAGGTTCACTAAGCTTGAGTGACTCAACCTGCACTTCAAGGATCTTGTTGACCTTGATTTGGTCATCAAGTTGATTCTTGATTGCAACATTTGATTTGGTTAACTCCAAGCAAGTTTTCTTGCTTGAAGCTAGCTCAAGCTCTAGTGTGTGATTTTTCTCCTTTTCAAGAACTAGAAGATTGTCAAGTTCGACATGCTTCTCCTTTTGGGAGATAATCATGTCTTCTTGACGATCAATCAGCTCTTCCTTCTCAACAAGTTGGTTAAGCAAGAATTTCATTTTTGCAGCAGTTTTTTTATCTAAACCAATTAGCATGTCTTCATCATCACTATTTAGATCATCATCACTTGAGTAAGAATGCGAAGATGGAGTTTTGATGTTTACCTTGCGTTTACCTTCCTTAGCCATGAGGCAAGTTCCATTTGCCTTCTTTGCACCGAGCGTGGGGAAGAGTGTGAGTTTCTTGGGCATGCTTTCAATGGCTATGCTAGCCATTTCTTCTTCATCGGACGATGAGGACTCATCGTTTGAGTCCCACTCCTTTCCGATGTGTGCTTGTTCAGCTTGTTTCTTCTTCTTGAAGAACTTTTTCGGTTGAGGCTTGGATTCTTTACTCTTCTTCTTGTTGTCCTCATATGGGCAATCAACTATGAAGTGATTGTACTCACCACAATTATAGCATGCCCGCCTCATCTTCGGTTTTGTCTTCTCCTTGTATCTTCCTTCACTTGATTTTGCTCCTTGTCTTTTCTTCATAATTCTTTTGAATTTCTTCATGAACAGAATCATATCTTCTTCGTCCAGCTCGCTGCTTTCATCATCGCTGTCCTCCTCAAACTGAGCTTCTTTTGCTTCTTTGGATAGAGGTTTGAGTGTGGATTTTAAGGCAACTCCCTTCTTCTTGGCCGATGTGAGGTCAGCTATTTCTTTGACATGCTTGGCTTGCTTCTCCATCATCTCAAAGTTGATGATTTTGCCGAGCAGTTCATCCGGAGTCATTTTCTTGTATCCAGGACTTTCTCGGATCATAGAACAGAGTGTGACGTTGCGAGGCATAAAGGCTCTAAGGATGAGCTTCACAACCTCGTGATCATTCCATTTTTTGCTACCATACGATCGAACCTTGTTCACAAGAGTCTTTAGTCTGTTGTACATGTCCTGGGGGGATTCATCTTCCTCAATTGCGAACCTTCCTAGTTCGCCTTCAATCATTTCAATCTTTGCCTCCCGCACATGCCGGTCACCTTCATGTGCTGTCTGTAGCGTGTCCCAGATTTCTTTGGCAATTTCCAATCCGTCCACCTTTGTGAATTCATCTCTACTTAGAGATGAGGTGATAACGGCTGCGGCTTGGGCATTCCTGTGGATGGCTTGCTCTTGACTTGGCGTGAGTTCTTCATCGTCATCAGGGATGTTTACTCCTGTGCACACAATATGCCATAAACTTGGGTTAAGGGAAATCAAGTGCATCTTCATGTTTTGCCTCCACATGGAGTAATCACTCCCATCGAAGTGTGGGGCTTTTCCGAGAGGAATAGATAGATAATGACTGCTGTTAGAATTTAAACGGTCATAGTTAAAAGGATATCGGGAGTAGTCGGTGTGACTACTCCCCTTCTTCTTTTCTTCAACTTTAGCTTTCCCTTTGGAAAGTGCTTTCTTTCGGAGCAGTGCTTTCAGCTCCAATGTCTCCTCATCATCATCATCGAAGTCTTGGATGGCTTCGAGATACCTTTCTAGCTTTTGGTGCTTATCATGGTTCATTTCTTCCTGGGTGTTGATTTTCTGGACTTCCTTCATGTCCGACATGATCTCTTCGAGTGGTTGCACTCTTTCTTGAAGAACCTGCTCTGATACCAATTGAATGTAGGCCTAGAGGGGGGGTGAATAGGCCTTCTTGAATTTTTTCGGTTCCTGTAGCACTTCAACAAAAAGGTTAAATCCAGATATATCGGACTAGTCCGGTAAAGTGCGGACTAGTCCGGATTTCACGGGCTAGGTTGATCAAGTTAGGTCAATTTGATTGTTTCGTTGTAGTTTGCAGCGGAAATATAAACTATAATGACAGTTCAATAGTTGTATGTTAAGTTTTATTGCAAGTATGATTCTTGTTCACTATTTAACTTCAATTCAACAAAATGAATCAAACCCTAGATAATGTTGATCAACTAGAATGATGAACACAAACGGACAAGACACAAGATTTATCCCGTGGTTCGGTTACCACGAAGGCAGCCTACGTCCACGTTGAGGAGCCCACAAAAGGACCGGGTCTTTACCAACCCTTCCCTCGTCGGATCGCCACGAAGGCCAATCCTCTTCCACTAATCACACAGGGGTAAATCACCAAGTTGAAGGGGCGATCTCACAAGTTGAGAGCTCCCTTGATTACAAGTTTCAAAACCACCAATAACACACTTCGAAATATACAATTGAGATGCAAGAGTGTGTTAGAGATTCAAACCAAGAGCTCAATCGTGTGCAAAGTGCCTCTCCAATGATCTACAAGTGATCTTCAAAAGATTGATCGATTTTGCACTCAACTTCGTGGAGAGAGATGGTTTTTGAGTCTCTTGGGAGGTGTGACGGCGCTAGGGTTCGAGAGATATTAAAAGTGGGCCATCCACCTCTATTTATATGGGGTTTCTAGAAATTACCGTTAGGGTTTAGAAAGATCGGACTAGTCCGTGGTGGAGACCGGACTAGTCCGGTGTGCTGTGTGAAGCAAACCCTAAGTGTCCAGGAATATCGGACTAGTCCGATTGAAAGACGGACTTGTCCGATTTCGTTGCTGGAAATCTTCGGACTTGTCCGGTTGACATCGGACTTGTCCGGACCTGTGAAACCCTAAGTGTTTTGAACGACAAGTCCGCACTTGGAGGACTTGTCCGATTTAGAACAGAGTGTAAATCGGACTAGTCCGTGTAGTCACCGGACTTGTCCGAAGTGGATCAGAAAGGGAATCGGACTAGTCCGGTAGTGACCGGACTTGTCCGATCTAGTGACTTGTGCATTGTGTTGAGGACTAGTCCGCACTGGGGAGGACTAGTCCGAAGTGGAACAGAAAGATATCGGACTAGTCCGGTGGGGACCGGACTTGTCCGATCTTGTGCAGAATGTGATATCGGACTAGTCCGGTTGATATCGGACTAGTCCGGTCCTGTATGGTTTTGTGCATTGTGTGTGTGTGATAAAGTGAGATTGAGCTCTTGGGTGTGTTTCCTTAACACACTCCATACATACTAATCTACTAATTTCTTCTTCTTGAGCTCAAATTCATTCTCCTTCTTAATTTCCCACTTTTTGGCATTTTACTCATTTTCCAGCATCTTCCTGCATTCATTTCAACAAACGGATTAGGATCCCAATTGCTTGTCATAAATCATCCAAAACCCACAAGGGAGTCCTAGATGCACTTTCAAACATTACAAAGTGGGCAGCGTAACTGGCCGAATTTGATCTAGAATTCGTGTCACGATAAGCAATATAAAGTCAAGCCTTGGCTGACTTCATGGCAGAGTGGACTCCCTCTCCATCAAACCCTGGGGGCCACAGTGAACAGAAACCAGAACCCAACGTTCCGGTCTTCACCGAGCCTCACTGGACTCTTAACTTTGATGGCTCCGTACAGAAGCAGGGGGCCTGAGCTGGAATCCTTCTCCTGGCTCCGACTGCGGGCGACCAACAACATGACGGAGTATGAATCTCTCATTTATGGACTCAAGGTGGCACTATCTTATGGTTTCAAACAACTGTTGGTGAAGGGAGATTCACAACTCATCATCAAACAAGTCAAAGGTGAATGCTCCTGCAATAATTCTCAACTAGCTGCTTATCTCCTTGAAGTCCGGAGGCTTCAAAAGGACTTCGAAGTCCTGGATCTCCACCATGTTCAGCGTCTTCATAACGCTGGAGCTGACGAACTCTCGATGAAAGCCTCAATTGGAGCTCCGGCTCCTGATGGAATATTCATCTGGAGGTTGTCAAGACCAACAGCTCAGCCTGCCGAACTGAGCGAGGGGGGCGAGACCAGCACCATGAAGCTGGCAGTCCGGGTGGCCCTACTACCATGGCGTCCACCAAGGGTCATAGGTGCTGTCAGAAGCTCCGAACAACCCAGCACGCAAGACTCAGAAGCTCAAGTAAGCTCTATTGCATAGATCTCAGAGATCCAGAGCTAATTGAAAGACAATATCCTTCCTGAAGACAGTGTATCCGCTGACTGGATTGTCAGATTGGCTAAAAGATACACGTTGGTAGAAGGGGATCTCTACCGGCGCGGTGCCAATAGCATCCTAATGCGGTGCATTGCAAGGGAAGAAGGCCGCGAGTTCCTCACGGAAATCCATGGAGGCGAGTGCGGGAACCATGCTTCTTCTCACACGCTGGTCGGTAAAGCCTTCCGGCATGGCTTTTACTGGCCTACAACACTTCAGGATGCGGTTGAGCTAGTGAAAAAATGTGAAGCGTGCCAGCTCCACGCAAAATAGATTCACACACCGGCTCAATCACTACAAATGATACCTCCTACATGGCCATTCGCTGTGTGGGGCATGGACATCTTGGGACCTTTCCCAAAAGCCGTCAGAGGATACACGTTCTTGTACGTCGCCATTGACAAGTTCACTAAGTGGTCGGAAGAAACTCCAGTTGTGACAATCAACAAGCAATCAACAATCAAGTTCTTAAAGTCCATTATATGCAAATTTGGAGTTCCAAACAAAGTCATAACTGACAACGGAACTCAATTCACAAGTGTTGCATTCCAAGAATATTGCGAAGACCTCGGCATTCAACTCATCTACGCCTCAATAGCTCATCCAGCAAGCAATGGCCAAGCCAAGAGAGCAAATGCAGACATTTTAAAAGGACTCAAGACGCGCACATATGAGCGCCTAAAAATGCACGGAGCTAACTGGATTGAGGAGCTTCTGTCCACATTATGGGTGAATAGGACAACTCCAAACCGGTCAACTGGGAAAACTCCATTCTTCCTGGTGTACGGAGCTGAAGCAGTCCTTCCTCCGGAGATCACCTTGGGGTCCCTCCGGGTCCGGACCTTTGACAAAGCCACGCAGGACCAGCTCCGGTGTGAAGACCTTGACCTCGTCGACGAGGGAAGGTGCCAAGCAGCTGTTCGAAATGCACGTTATCGCCAAGCGCTCCAGCGTTATCATCAAAGGCATGTTCGCAACCGACAACTCAAGGAAGGCGATATCGTGCTTTGGAAGATACTAACTCGTGAAGGAATGAACAAACTTTCCCCCAGCTGGGAAGGTCCATTCCGAGTGATCAAAGTATCCTGACCCGGATGCGTTCGCTTGGCAACTGAGGATGGGACTCCACTTCCTAATCCTTGGAACATCAAGCACCTCCGTAAGTTTTATGCTTAGAATCATGGAGGTGAGCATGTAATTACACATGATGTATGTTATAGAGTCGATAAACAGACAGGAGTAGGTCCTCCGGGAGAACATCCGGACCCCTCCGGGAGGGTCTGAGAAGTTCAAGTACACTTCATACAGCCATCGTGCTAAAAAGTGTAACTACCTACCCTGGGTTAGTACAAGATGTATAGCAAACTCAGCTTGGTCCTGCACCCTAAGTTTTTCCTTGTCTCCCCTGTAATCCAGACTTATAATGAAAGACAATGTTGTGTAAAAACAGACTCCACATGCATTTATTTTTGTACAAGGCTTGACTTATCAAATTATTGTTTTTAACCTTCTTGTCTATAATGAAGTTGTGCAATTCTTTCTTAGTTTTTACCCAAGTTATTCGTATGCGTTGCAAGTTATATTGTTGATCCCTTTGGATCTAAACATGTTGTATAGTCTACTTGCCTGAACGCTAAGCCAACATAGGTCCAGAGTGTGCTATTGACTTAGCTCGGTCCTGCACCCTAAGTACGCGACTCTACCTACACTCCAGCAGGCCTCAATAGGGTGAGTACTAAAAAAGCATATGGGTCCGGAAGAGTTACATCAAAATACTTGCTACCATATCGAGTTACTTCGGAATAAAAACTCAAGAAAGAACAATAAGACACAAACGATTTATAGGCAAGAAGACGAATTTTACTTTTTCCTTGTATATAATGTGTAGGAAAAACAGAAATTCAAAGTGGTGGTGGTTGATGTCGGAGCTACTAAGATTTGACAACCCCTGGGGGGCCTAAATTCAACTATTCGTGCAGCGACATCAGGAGCTACCAAGCTCCGATTGTTAACATTTATATGTTGATATTGGGTACTGTCAGAGCTACCAAGCTCCGCCAATCCCAGGGGGCCTGCCGTTGTCGCCTCATAATTGAAGACTTCAGACCTAAAATCTAAAAGTGTGAAGCGTTCAAGTCATCAATATATTGTCAGATCCTTTGGTACATGTACACATTTAAATTGTGCACATATACCAGGGGGCCAGCAAGACAGAGCACAATATATTGAAGACAAAAATAAAGTGAAGTTCATGGCAAAATGGATTTCATTAATTTGAAGCACTGGATTACAAAATTGGGATTACAGTACAAGGCAAAAGGATGATGTCCTAGCTACTGGAGGATCTAAGTCCTACGGAAGAATGTGGCGACTTTCTTGGCAACCTCTTGGACGCTGGTTGTAACACCTATGTGTGCTAAATACATTGGCTTGTAGTGAATACACTTGGCTTTGATGATAAAAGTTTTTAAATATCACCAAAACACCTTTTTATCAAGGTCCGACTCTAGCTCTGAGCTACAGCAAGGTCCGACGGTAGGTCCGGCTTGTTTTGGGTAGCTCCGGCTATGTTTGAAGCTAGGTCCGACTTCTTGGTAAGGTCCGACTAGCATTGGTTAGCTCCGGTGAGCTTTATCTTTAGCTCCGGCATGTCTTTGATAGCTCCGACATATATTTGATAGCTCCGGAATGCTTTTGCTAAGCTCCGACGTACTTTGTCTAGCTCCGGTTTTGGGTTGACTAGTTTTGACTAGTTTTTGGTAAGCTCTGGTGCTAGGATCTACTAGTTTTGGTAAGCTCTGGCAGGTGCTTGGTTGTACTAGTTTGGTAAGATCGGGCGCTAGGTTCTACTAGCTTTTGTTAGCTCCGGCTCAAGCTCCGGGTTGCTCTGGCAAGGTCCGGAACTTGACCGCAGTGCTTCTGCTTTTCATTTGCAATGTTTCGTACTTGCTTTACATTGTTGGAAAGATTGCTTAGTATTCATTTGCTAAGTTTTTGGTGCGTTTTGGTTGATATGGATGATATCGTGTTACTGTGGTTTTGCAATATGCTTATGTGAGGTTCTCACGTAGGGTGTTGTGTTCGGAACTAACTTGAGTCAAGTCGAGGACTTGGGCTCGTATAGATAGGTTGTTTATTCATGTGCAGGTGTTGCTTGAGTTCAAGTCATGGCTGGTGACGGAATCCATTGGACTAGTCTCAGGGAGGAGATGAGGTTCCAACAACCAAGTTCGGGAGGAACTGTGGTTGAGCTGATCAGGAGGTCGCGCAGGATGATTGAATCAAGGGCGGTGCATATGAAGGTTACTGGACATCTAAGGAAGGTGTATGCACGTATGCATGCGGTGCATGACGTGGCAACATGGTTCCGAAGATGGGATAAGGAAGTAAAGATCTGGTTGGAAGGATCGGATCGTACCGGTTGATGACTTTGGCTGCGGCGGAGTCGGTTATGGCTCGGTATGGAAAGTATCGAGTTGGTTATGTTAGGATTTCATGTGTGTCACGAATTTGAGTTGTTTAGGAATGTGGGATACGTTCCTAAGGTGTTTGGAAGTCTTAAGATTGCTTCTATCTGCGTATAGAAGAATCTTGAGCAGTTATGGAAAGTTACGATTCGTGATCTGAGTAGAATTGGAGTCCTAGTTGATATTGGGTTGGCCTAAGGGCTGATTATATAAGCAAGGGAGCCCAGAGCTCATGGTAGATGACTTTGGGGCTGTTCCTCTTGTGTTCTATTGAATAAAATTCGTAGTTTGAAGGAACTTTTGAGCCTTGTTCGTCCGACTTGTTCCAGACAAGTTTTACTCGTCGAGTTTCTGGACAGCACTACCTTTCGTCGGTGGTTTTATCATAACTCGAGTTTTACAGATCCAATTGACATGATTATTTTTGGGTTGTCTTCACAACTTGATTTTATATCATATGCGAAAATTTCACGGTCATTGGATTTGTGGTCTATGATCTACACGAGTTTCTTTGCAGTGTTCCAGAACTGTTTTTTTCTCGGGTAGGACAGATTGACCATTGTTTGATCTTTCGATCATAACTTGAGTTTTTCTGGTCGGATTTGAGTGATTCTTTTTGTGTTGTATTCGTGACTTGATTCTCTCTGATATCTATCACTTTTGTCATGGTGAAACACGTTTAGATTAGTCTCACACACGATTTCTTTAACAGATCGTTTTTTTGCCGAAAGGGTTTGGGGTTTAATTGTTTCTGCTGCGTAAGATTTTTAAATCTACCATTCACCCCCCTCTGGTAGCTTTTCACGTGCTCTTCGATCCTACACTAGCCTTGACGGCGTCTTCCTCTTCAACAATGGGACCTTCAAGCACCAGGTCCAGGGAGAATTGGGGGTCTCGGCTTACGTAACACGTCAGCACATATTCTGTGACGTTAGTAGCCAAAGATTTCCCCTCTATCTTGAGCTGGTCCGCAATAACATCACCCATCACGTCGTGTTTGCCGCCAGCACCATTGAGGACCACCAACGCTCGGGTCAAGTCCAGCTCTGGGTTGTCCAGACGTACGAGACTGAAGCCTAGTGGTGTCAATACGTCGTTGGCCTGCCCCAAGAAGTCTTACACTTGAATGGAATTCGTCTCCTTCAGGCTCTGCAGCTCCTCCAGTGACTTCCGAGTGGCCGCAAGCTCTGAACCTTCCCGAGCGAGGCGCTCGACCAATTTAGCATGTTGTTGCATACTCTCGACAACTTGCTTCTCATGGTAGGTCAGCTCTGTCTCCCGAAGGTGGATGCGGTTCCGCCTTTCCGCCAAGTCCTTCTCCCTACCTTTCACCTTCCCTTCCCTGGTGGCAATGTCAGCCTCTCTTTTCGAGAGCACCTGCCCCAGTTTCTAGTACTTCTCTTTCTCTTCTTTGCTCCATAGATCCAGCTTTTTGCCGCGATCCACCAAATTCTGTTCACCCAGAGTCAACTTCTGGGTGATCTCCGCTTCCCTCTTCACAACATCCTGCTGCTGCTCCAGGAGTTTTTCTTCCTTCGCCTCAAGGTCCGCCCAACGCTTCAAGAGAACATCGTTCAATTCATTGAGGTTTTCGTGACGCTCATAGGCAGCATCACACCTCTCCTTGGCTTGCTCAAGGATCTCCCTGGAGTTAGCATCGAGCGCCCAAATGGCAGCTTCCTTCTCCTCCAACAGCTTGTCCCAGTATTCCAACCAGGCCTTCTCCCTCTTGATCCACTCCTTCTGATCAGCCAACCTTGTCTATGCAAGCCTGGTCTCGAAGTGAAGTATGTTACGCCAACACCTCAAGGTGTTGTGCTCCTCCTCCAAGGCTTTGCTTTAATGATCAAAGGCGAGTTGGACTTGTCGTAGGCTAGAGCAAGCGTTGTCTATGGACAACGCCAAAGGGAGAGGCTCCGGGCCTACCGAGACCAACTATGCTGGTTCCAAAGGGTTCTCCATTACAAAAATTGGGTCCCACTCTACAAGAGAGGACCCTTGAGCTTCTGCAGCACTGGGACTGCTCTTTGAGAGCCCTTCAACAACAGCAGAAGAGGAACCGTCTGGAGGAACTCCCACCTCCGGAACAGAAGTTGAAGGTGCTACCTCCGGGCTTTCTGTTGTTGGCTCCAAGGGTGGAGGACCCGTTGCTACTTCTTCATGCTACTCCGGCTCTGGTCCAGGCACCTCCGGGACAGCTACTTCTGGGGCAGCGGTCAACGCCTCATCCGGCGCCCCTGCCACAGCCGGCTCAAACAGCGGCACATTGGTCACTTCCGGTCCAACGACCGGAACTTCAAGCATTTCCGACTCAACCGCTAGATCTTCAACATCTTCTGGCCAAAGGGACGGACCTTCAACCATATCCAGCTCAATGGAAGGGGCTTCAATTACCCCTAGCTCAGCAGCCAGGGCTTTGACGACTTCCGGCTCAAAGGCCGGAGCTTCTGGCATCTTCGGTCTTGGAGCATCAGCCTCTGCCACTGTCGCCAGGGGTACATCTTCGACTTCTTCTCCATGTTCCGGTGCTACCACGGGACCTTCAGGCGAGGACTCCGAATCCAAGTCCATGACAGCTGGCGTTGGAGCTGTCGTGACTTCTGCCACCACTTGAGGAGGAGGCTCGGTGCTTGAAGCTGGAGCTTCGGCATGGGCAACCCCAATCACTGTGACAGGCACCAAAGTTTCTGACCCCTTCTTCGACACCCTAGAAATACAGGGAAGAGAAGATTAAAGACACATAAAAAACAAGACTAGCATTTTAAGATGAGCAATCAATGCTTACCTAGGAATGCTACCACCCCAGTCACCTCGGAACCTCTTCTTCTGAGGCCCGGAGCTAGAGCCCACCAAGTCTGGTGAGACAAAGGCTTCGTACCTTAGTTTAGGGCCCCTTGCAGCAGCCGGAGTCCTCTCAGCTGGAGCTTCTCTTGGCTAGGAAGAATTCTCAGGCCTGGAGCTTTTAGCCGGCACTGAGGCCGGGGTTGACTGCCTGGAGCTGGCACCTCTTAAAGACGCCTGTGTCGGAGAAGGTGCAGTCACAGAGGACCGACCCCGCCGGGGAGAAGGATCCATCATAGAGGGAGCAGCCCTGACGGACCTTCCGTTAGCATGCTTCAGCTTTCTCTTTCGGCTGGAGGGTTCGACCGTCTCCTTGCCCTTACCCTTGCCTATGTCCTCAACCCTCCTGCTCGGGGCGGAGGCAGGCCCTCCTTCAGAAGCTCCGGAGATTACCACCGTGGAGGTCGGAAGCCTTTCCACCTCACCAAGGTCGTCAAGCGTCGACATCTTCCTCTGGAGCTCTCTGCTGAATTGCGCCTCCATGTTCAGAGGGAGGAAAGCTGCCGGCAGAACTAAGTCATCATCGTTGACATTTATCCCATGCTGGAATTTCTTGAGATGAAGCTTCAAAGCTTCGTCATCCAAGTTGGATTTTAGACCAGTTTCAATCCGGTCATCATCCATCACGTTGTTGAGGGCCAACGCGAGCTTCTCCCTCTTCCTCAGCGGAGCCCATCTGTTGACTAGAAAGTTGCAGAAGACCATCTGAGGGGTCACTCCACCCTCCACGCATTCGCGGATTCTGGTCAGGACGGGGTTGAAGGCATCCAACAGCACCGGAACTACACTCCAAGTGTCAGTGTCAATGTTGGGGAGTCCTTCGGGAAGCTCTAACCTCTCATGCTCCTCCACTGCAATGATGACCCAATACTTCTTCCAGTCATCCCATTTGCCGGAAGGAAATGACTTCAAGTATTTGAAGGGGTAGTTCTTGCGCTTCACGAAATAGTAGAAGCCAAGAAGCTTAGTCCCCTTGCCGGTGGTGTGGATGGTGAAGAAGGTGTGAAACAGCTGGCGCAGGGGGGAACACCCACCCACATCTTGCAAAAGTGGACGAAAGTCGCCACTAGAAGAAGAGAATGGAGACCATAAAAGTCTAGCAACGTCAAAAGAAAAGTTGAGAAAGGTGGGATCAATCCCACCATGTCGTACAAAGAGAAGTACACCATGTCACCATTACACTTCTTCTTGAACGGGAGCTCACCGACGCAGATCAGATGGTTGAAGGAGTCATTGGACCACCCCATATAGGTCTAGACCTTCACAAAATCGTCCTTGCTCTTGAGGCGGCTCTTGGGAAGACCCAACTCCATCGCGGCAAAGTGGAGCAAAGGAAGAGAAAGCTAGGCGGAGTTTGGGAGGTTCTGAGTACAAGACTGATTGAAAGCGTAAAGAGTCCCCAAACTGCACACACTTTCCTTCTTAAGTAAGCCTCCGTGATGCTTGGATGGAAACCACCACAGGAGTGGGGTCACATTTCAAATATTTACCCCGTCCATGACGAATGGGTCCGGGGCCACCTCGACGAAGAGATCGAGGTTGTTACTCCAGTCGAACCGTTGTCATGATGGGCGGCGGAAGACCCAAAGGCGGCACCCTGACAAGGCGCTCGGAACCGATATAGTTTTTGTATCGAGAACTGGTGGCCTTCAATTGTGTAAGATCTGCACTCAAAGATCTCATCTGCCGTATTCATAACAAGCCACGCGACGATGGTTAAACCTCGGACCATCGCCCCAACGGCACATTACAAGACTTTTGAAGTAGAAGCGCGGGAATCAGGGATGGCCCCACCTTTGGTAGAATAACATAACCCAAAGGGTTTCTCCCAAAGGTGGGCCCGAGGGCTATTATCGGTACCCTGCGTACCGAGTACCCTATGATATCGCAAGAAGTGCAAAGGAGTTCTACACGTCAAATTTGACATATTACACCAGACCCGCATCCCTCATATGGGTAGCTCCGGAGATTGACGCGTGTAATGTAAATCTAGAGCTAAACTCCCGACACAGGGAAGCTCCGCGATTAACACGTGTATAATGACTCTGGACCTAACTCCCAGCAGAGGGAAGCTTCGGTGTTGACATGTGCACAGCAGTGTTGGAGCTAACTCCCCGTAATGGGAAGCTCCAAAGCTGCCACGTGTGGAGCCTCCGAAACCTCATCAACGAATATATTGGCGGATATCCTTCAACACAGGCATTCAAGAGACAATCCAAGTTGCAGTTACAAGACTTGATTACATGTCGTTAATGTTGTATTAACGGCACATGATCAAAGCACTGTTAATAGAGGTAACACAACCATTAAGGCACGCTATCACACTATTAACCATGCTTAGTACACATAGACAGTGTATTAGGCTATTTAATGCGCCAGGGTCACATGTTGGGCCAGGCAAATGATGTAATGGTTAGTCCTTGGACTATAAAAAGACTAAATCACATGATACAAGGGACAAGTCCCAGCTGAGCAGACTACGCTTTCTAGCATTCGATAATACATCTCACACACACACACACACACACACACACACACACACTCCGTGGAGTAGGGTGTTATTCTCAGGCGGCCTGAACCACGTAAAACTCTGGTGTTGCCATCTTGATCTTGATCTCTGTGTGCCCCAACCATAACAAGAACCTCCGCAGGCTACACTTTAGTAGTATTGGGGGAAGTGTTGATGCTACACTTCGACAGATGGCGTCGAGGAGCTTTGCCAACTTTTGAGTATTTTCATCGTCAACCTTCTCTTGGTTGAAGTTCTTGTGCACATCCTTAATGTCCAACATATTCTCTTCGAGCGATGAGTCTCTTTTGAAGAGTTCTGCTCTGATACCAATTGAATGTAGCCTACAGGGGGTGAATTGGCTTTTTGAACTTTCGTCGGATCCTGAAACACTTAGCAACTTGATCAAGTACAGAAAAATCAGAATATTCCGGTAGGATGCGGACTAGTCCGGTGTGTGCGAACTAGATTGATCAAGTTTGATCAATGATTTCAATTTAAGTACTCTATGCAACGGAAATTAAGTTGTAACTTGAATGCATTATGTTAATGAAACTAGGTATGGAACAAACTAACTTTGGTTTCATTGTTTTAACGTAAGTTGTATAAGATCGAGTAAACCCTAGAATATGATGAAAAGTAAGAACAAGTATGACAGAAGATTTTTTATCCCGTGGTTCAATTCCACAAAGGAAATCTACGTCCATATTGAGGAGTCCATGGAGGATCGGGTCTTCACAAACCCTACCCTTGTCGAATCGCCACGGAGGCCGATTCTCTTCCACTAATCACAAAGGGGGTAAATTACCATGTTCAAGGGGCCTTCTCACAAGTTGAGGGCTCCCCAAGATTTACAATTGAAAACACCACCAAACACACTCAAAAGATATGCAATAAAACGAGAGTGTGTGAGAGATTCAAACCCAAGAGCTCAAGATGTGTAGAACGAGTCTCTCCTTTGATCAATGACCAATCCTCGAAGATTTGATCTTTCTAGGGTTAGATTGTGTGGAGAAACATGTATTCTAGGCTCTTGGAAGGTGTGATGGCGTAGGGGGTCGAGAGATTTGGTTATAGGGCCGTACACCTCTATTTACACTAGGGTTTCCAAATTTTACCGTTGGGGTTTGCGATGTCCGGACTAGTCCGTGGTGGACTCCAGACTAGTCTGGTGTGCGGCGAGTGGGAAACCCTAAGTGTTCTGATATTTTGGACTTGTCCGGCAAAGGGCGGACTAGTCTGGTTTCAGTTCTGGAATTGTTCAGACTAGTCCAACTCATATCAGACTAGTTCGATGTGGTGAACCTCATGTAGAATTGAGGACAAGTCTGCAGTTGGAGGACTTGTCCGATTTTAGTCAGAGAGTTTTCGGACTAGTCCGTGATTATATCGGACTTGTCCGTTTTTGTGTAAAGTGTTATATCCTGAGGACAAGTCTGCACTAGGGCAGACATGTCCGTTTTTAGTCAGAAAGATATCGTACTTGTCCGTGGTGGTATCAGACTTGACCGTTTTTGTACAGATGTGAAGTGTTGAGGACTAGTCCGCACTAGGGGGGACTAGTCTGATCTTGGTGAGAGAGATACTGGACTAGTCCGGTGAATATCGGACTAGTCTGGACTTGAGAAGTTTTGTGCAGTGAGGGTGATTTCTTTTGCTTGAGCTCTTGGGGTGTGTTTCTCCAACACACTCCATACACAACAAATTATTCTATTCAGATCTTGAGCAATTTTCCATATAGATCCTCATTCTCCTTTCTTTTTGCGCTTCCTTCATAATTCCATTAAAACCTGCGCTCATCTTAACAATTTTGTTAGGATCTCATTTGTTTGTCATAAATCAAAACCCACAAGGGATGCCTAGATGCACTTTCAGTAGACACATTAAGACATTTATAGCCTTTGTGAATACTATTGTATCCTAGAAAAACACATTATTTCAATCTAAAAGATAACTTATGATTGTTGTATGATCTTAAATTGGGCCAACATGCACAACCAAAAATTTTGAGAGATGTGTAATCAGATCTCTTGCCAAGAAAATGTTCAAAAGAGGTGTAGTTGCCAATGGTTCAACTAGGCAATCTATTTACCAAATAACATGCAGTTATAAAGGCTTCATCCCAGAATCGAAGGAGTACTGATGCTTGAGCCATCATAGCCAAACCCATTTCAACTATATGTTTATGCTTGTGTTCTATTATGCCATTCTGTTGATGGGTGTGTGGACAGGATACACGATGATGAATTCCTTTTTGTTTGAGTAGAGAGTTTAATCGTTGATACTCTCCTCCCCAATCACTTTGAACACTAATGATTTTTCGATTCAAGAGTCGTTCTACATTCATTTGAAATTGAACAAAGACTTGTTCAACTTCTAATTTGTGCCACAAAAGATAGATCCAGGTGAATTTGCTGTGATCATCAATAAAACTGACATAGTATCGATAACCATTAGATGACCTAATGGATGGACCCTAGACATCATAATGAATTAATTTAAGAGGGGAAGCTGCTTTATTAACATAATCATGAAATGGCAGTTGATGGCTCTTGGCCATTTAACAGGCGTTGCATACAGAAGCAACACCACTATTATTTTTTGAAGCTAACAATTTATTATTTTTTATAACATGCTGAACAACAGCAGCTCCAGGATGCCCTAAGCGACAATGCCATATTTTTGCACTTGGTCTTGCCACTTGCAGTGCTTCCCTCAATGATGTGCCACTCGGAAGAACAAAGGGATAGAGGCCTCCACTACATTTACCTTGCAGCAATGTTTTATTTGTGATTCGATCATTAACAGAAAAAAAGTGGGATGAAATTCAAAAAATACATTATTGTCTCTAGTGAAGCGGTGTAATGAAATAAGATGCTTGGATGCTTTAGGAACGTGAAGAATATTTGACAAGGCTAGAGTTTTATAAGGAGTATGGATAAATTACTGACCAATATGAGTGATTGGCATACCTGCACCATCAGCCGTTTGGACTTGATCCTTGCTAGAGTAGCGTTCCCGTACGGTGAGGCGACCAAGATAATTGGTTATGTGATATGTCGCTCTTGTGTTAGAGTACCAATTTGCATCAACAGAGTACGGAGGTGTGGTAGCGAACGCAGCAGTACGACTGTGTTCGACATTGAAGGAGTGATCAAAACGCTTGTAGCACTTCCATGCTTCATTGCCTTCCTTCCCGCACACCTGGCAGATTCAGCGTCCTTGATTGACGTGGCCAAGACCATATTTACGGTTCGCACCGCAACCACGGTTCCGACCGCCACCGCCACCACGTCCGTTTCCGCGACCACCACTGTCTTGTGGCCCCTTGGAGGCGTAGTTGATGGAGGAGGTCTTTTGCAAAGATCCATGACGACCGATGACCCGAACTTCAAAACTGAGGAGGTGATTGTACACCTCCCCTAGGGACATGGCACCTGCCCGTTTCGTGACGGAGGTCACGAGATAGTCATACTCCTCGTTAAGGCCGGTGAGAAGGTATGTGATAGTCTCGTCTGCCTTCAGCGGTGCGCCAGCCAAGGTGTAAGGATCGAATGCCCAAGAGGTGGGGTGAATTGGGCTTATTTTTAAAAATCTAAGCAATAAAACTTAATCCCTAAAAGCCCAATTCCCTACGCAAACAATCTATGCATTGAAGTAAATAGCAACTTCGTGGAATATAAAATGCATAAATGTAAGGGAGAGGAAGAGGATGCAAACTCCCGAGGAGACACAAGGATTTATCCCGTGGTTCGGCAAGATCGTCAAGATCTTCCTACATTCACGTTGTGGCACCCACCAAAGGGTATAGCCACACCCAAGTCACCGAGACGAGGGATCTCCACTATTCTTCTCCGTTTGCCAACCTCGGCAAGGTGGAGCTCAAGCCTTGTACAACTTCGACCCTCCGGGCTTCCACAAACGCCTTGGCAAGCTCCGGAAGTCTCTCATAGTTACAAACACCAAGGGGCACTCCCTTGAGACTCTCACTATCCTAGAGATTCCACTCACCCAGATTGGAGGCACACAAGCTCTCTCTCTAGCTAGCTCTAGCCTATCTCTTGGTGTGTAGGTGGTCGAAATGATGTAGAAGTGATGGCTCTTGATCTTGAACACTTGTGGATGTATTGAGAATGTCTGGTGATCAAGACTTGTCGAAATGACAGGTTTAGGGGGTATTTATAGCCAGCCTCCATGAAATAGTCGTTGGAAAAGTAGGCTGACAGAACTTTTCTACGAACATCGGACGATCCGATGTCTCCCCTTTAGTTATCATCGGTCAAGTTTACTTTAGCTGACATCATTGTGTCAGATATGACCGTTGTTAGACCGATGTTGCACTTGTCTTCTCATCGGATGATCCGGTGGCTCTTCCTCCAGAATTGACTCAAATTTGATGCTTACTGGAGTGATTCACCGATGTGTATATTTATGTACATCGGATGATCCGGTGCTACACTTGGTCCAAGGATATTACAAACTGTACTGACGGACCGATGTAGCCTAGCCCTTAACATCAGATGATCCGGTGAGTGCTTTGTTCTAAGGTCTTCTTCTGCTGAACCAACTCGACCGACTCTGGAAACATCGGTTGATCCGGTGAGTTGATTTTGTTTGCTTCGAGTTGTTTCTAAGTGATTCTTTTGTGTCTTGCTCAAGTGACCTCTTAGACTTTGTTGGAAATATATTTCTGATGATTGTCAAGCATTAAGTGTCATTAATTGTGGTTGAATGACTTTGTCATAAGAGCTTTGACTTCTTGTCTTTATATCATTGATTTGATATCATAAATTGATTGTTTAGGGGTCTCTAATGACATATTGATTACATTTGATTGAGTGATTATGAGAGACCTTGCTTCCACAAATTCATTAGTAAAGTCCAATGACACTTAAACAATACCTCATGGGGGCCTAGATGCTTTCAGTCTCCCCCTTTTTGGTGTTTGATGACAACACAACAATTGAAGCACAATAGTAATGAATTTGATAGTACGAAACTTAAGAGGATATGCAATGAATACAATATTATCACACTTAAAATTTGAAGGCTCAAAATTAATCAATAACTCGAAAGTGGGAATAAGTGACAAGTTCATTAATGCTCAATAAGTAGCAAATGAGTAGCAAACACACCAAATTACAAAAGATAACTCATATAGATAAACTCCCCCTAAAGCTAGGACACTCCCCCTGAGGCTAAGCAATCCCCCCTGACTCTCCTCTAACTCTTCTCCCCCTTTGGCATCAAGATACCAAAAAGGGATCCGAGTTCCTAAGGACCCTGAGTACTAGGCGCGATGACGAACTGGTCACCGTCGGGAGTGCTGTCGTCGGAGCTGCTGCCTGCAGAGGTGGAAGGAGCTGTCGAAGACGTAGGAGCTACCATCGGTGCCTGCTGAGTAGGAGCTGCTGGAAGAGGGGAACTGACGACGGATGTCGGCGTCTGCTGGAACAGTGTCGTGGCCGGCAGTGGAGAGTGAATCGGTGCACCGGGAGCCAGCAGTGGAGACATGCTGATCGAAGGGATCGGCGTGGTCGGCACCAGAGCGGCAGCTGGAGCAAGGACAGGTGGAGCAACTCCTGGCAGCTGCGACGGGAGGGCAATCCCAGTCTGGGTGTAGAGGTTGGTGATTAACCGCAGGATGCCCATCATCGTCTGCTGCATCTGCTGCTGCTGGTCGAGGGAGCGCTGGTGCATCTGGTCGATCAGCCCAGTCAGCCGATCAGTGTCCTCTCGCCTCTCATGGGCAATCTGGCGCTGCATCTCCTACTGCTGCTGCTGGAGCTCCAGAAGTCGTGTTGCCTGCTCCGCTCGGGCCTGCTCAGCTGCAAGCCGGTCCAAGCGCTGCTGCTCAACCATCTGCTGTAGGAGGGATGTGAGCTCAGACGGCTGAGAAACCTGTGCCTCTGAGATGGGAGGTGGAGTAGGGGGTGGCACTGTAGAGCCTCCAGCCTTCGCGTCGTGCTGCCTGGGTGAGGGAGAAGGTGGGAAGTACTCCTCAACACTGTCATCTGTGTCGCTCTCGGACCATATATGCTGCAGGTCCTCACCCTGTGCCTTTGCCTCAGCCAGCCTCTCATCCTCCTTCTCCAGATCAGACCAGTACTCCTCAGACAGACAAGCACGAACCTGAGGCTCGACTGGACGGCCAAGGCGGTGGTCTCCAGGAGCTGGGGCACGATAGTGACTGAACCGTGTCACACTCTCGTCGGTGTAGCTGTCACGCACCGCAGACCCCTCAGGAACCATCATGGAGAGCAGGTAGCTGATCTAGTGTCCGAACACAAGCTGCCTCATCATGCCCACTCCGTCAGTGATCACATCCTCCATCTCGCATATGAGGACGTCCACAATATCAAACTCCATCCCGTTCATGATGTAGAACAGGAGGGTCTGCTGCAGGCTGATGAACCTCTCTAAGTAACCGGACCTCGGCAAGAGAGTGCGGCGCAAGGCAAGGTGCACTGTGCGTGCAACTGGAGTCAATAGTGTCGGTACCCTCGGCTGGTCTAGAGAGAAGGTCGGTCTAAACAAAGAGCGAATCTCCTCCAGTGGTGGTGCCACTCCTCCAGTGAGCGGCCTCCTCGGTGGGTCTGCCTGACCATACACCCTCTCATGCACGCAAGTGTCGTGCAGGTCCACTCCCACCAGCTGTGCAAGCGTCTGTCTCGTCAGGTGATGGTGTTGTCCCATGAACATGAAGTCAGTCGACCTGCGGCCCTCAGAGATGTAGAGGGTAGCGTAGAACACGCGGACCCAATCATCCACATATGCACTCCTCTCATAGGACATCAACTGGACCAGCCCTTTGTACCTCTCAAAGTAGGGTCGTATCCCCGTCTCTGCAGCCAGGGCGAGCTGATCCCAATCCAGAAAGTTATGCTGGAATAACTTGTGGCCTCGGCATCTATAGGTCTCATAGAGTGACGCCTGTGTCACAGTCCAGAAACGACTATCCACAAGAGCCTCTCTGGGCTGCGGGTACCACTCCTCAAGCAAGATACTCCATCTGAGTCTTCGGAGCTGCTTGGCCTTCATCTTCCGGTAATCAGTCAAACGGACACCTTCAGCGACACGGACGGTGGTGTCCATCTCGTAGATGGCTCTCTGGGCCTCCCTGTCCTCACGACGATCGGCAGCCGTCGGCCTCGGACGTGGTGCTGCCGCAGGATGACCCCCACGGGTCCTGGCGGAGCGCCAGCGAACAAGAGGTACTTCCGGCTCTTCTTCGGCCTCGGACTCATTGATCATGGGAGGCTGCCTCGGACGAGCCTCGCGAATCCTCAAAGATCCTCCTCGGCCACGCTCTCGCTCCTCGGTGTCGCGAGCGGCCATCAACGCCTTCTTCTCCACCTTTGAGAGCTTCTGCTTCTTTGCGGCCGGCTCCGCAATGGCCTTGCCATTGTTCTTCTTGTCACGAGCCATTGCGACGAGGCAAAGCACGTGAACGAAGTGGACGATGCACAGAACGGCGACACGAAGGTTGATGCGGTCGGAAACCCTAGCGTCAGCGATCGGTGGAGGTACCAACGATGCAGAGGGTGGTGTGTGCGTGGGGCGGCTGTGGTGGTGGAGAGAGGCGGCAGCGGCGCTTGGGTGGAGCGGCAGCGGCGGCTGCGGTGGAGGCGAGTGGCGGCGGCGCTAGATGATGCGGCGGCGGCGCTGGAAGATGGTGCGGTGGTGGCTGAAGGGCGGCGGCGGCGACCGGAGGGTGGCAGCGGCGCAGGGCGAGAGGAGCGGCAGCGGTGGTGAAGTCGCGGGTGAGTCGGGATCGGGGAGAGAGAAGAAAAGAAGGTGAAGCGCTGTTTAAATAGTGGGTCCCAAACCCTAGCTGAAAATTAAACACTGGATGAACCGACGTTAAACGTTAGAAGCATCGGTCGAATGGAACAGTAAGGATATTCAAAAAGGTACCATTGACATCGGATGAACCGACGTGCAAAGAGATAGCATCGGTCGAATGTCACGGTAAGGGTATTCAAAAAGGTGCCGTTGACATCGGATGGACCGACGTGGAAGGGAATATCATCGGTGGAATTCATCACAGTTCCAGAATTGTGAACACCGGATGGACTAATGTTTTTCCAAATGAACGCGTCGGTTGATTTGTGTTGCTGACTGTACTAACTCTTGGCTTTTGAACACCAACTTATCCGATGAGCTTCTGGCCTAAGCATCGGATAATCCGATGACTACAAAACAACAATATCCCATATATGTCCTTTGACCAAACAAACAAACAATGAGAATTACATGTCTTAGGACTTTTTGGGCAACCCCTTACTCCTCAAAAATGCTAATATGCCAATAGCTTGGCTAAGCCTTAAAGCGAATAGAACACCAAAGAAAAATGGGAAGGAAATTATCCAAATAAAATGTAAGGTCCATGCTTTGTGAGCTAGAGTATGAAGACTTCTATCTCTTTAAAGCATGTTCCTCTAGGCATTAACGCACCTAACATTTTGTTCTTTCCACCTTATATGAGTTGAGATATTGCATTTCAAACAAGTCTCTTTCTCATGTGGTGGGTTCCCCTTTGTGACAATCTACCGTATGCAATGCCAAGCAATTTTATAGTGCAAGAAATTACAAGTCTATATGGTAGGCATCATGCAAGGCATAAAATAAATCTATCTTGCCAAATTTGAACCTTTCAAAGGCTTCTTCAGGGAGAGCCACTCTCCAAACCTTGGGGAAAACCCAAAAGAACCTCCATCCCAAGCTAACCCTTGCTCACCCCTATCCATTGAGAGTTAGGCAAGACCTATATGAAGTGCATTCTTACATGACGTTCGTTGCATCTAGCACATTTAATTCACTTCTTAGCCTAGAAAAAGTTTTCTCATCTAGTGGTTTAGTGAAGATATCCGCCAATTGTTCTTCGGACCTAACACCTCTGAAAGCATCTAGGCCCCCATGAGGTACGGTTTTGGTGATTAATGACAACCATTGGATTTTACTAATGAATTTGTGAATGCAAGGTCCCCATAATAACTCAATCAAATGAAATCTATATGTCATTGGAGACCCATATACAATCACTTTATGAGATCAAATTAATGATATGAAGACAAGAAGTGAAAGCTCTTATGTCAAAGTCATTCAACCACAATTGATGACACTTAATGCTTGACAACCATCAGAAGTACATTTCCAACAAGAGTCCAAGAGGTCAATCGAGAAAATTCCAAAAGAATCACTTAGATCAACTCGAAGCAAACAAAATCAACTCACCGGATCAACTGATGACTTCTGAGAACAACACATCGGTCGAGTTGGTTCAGCAGAAGAAGACCTCAGAACAAAGCACTCACCGGATCATCTGATGTTAAGGGCTCAGCTACATCGGTCCATCAGTACAGTTTGCAATATCCTTGGACCAAGTGAAGCACCGGATCATCCGATGTATAGAAATATACACATCAGTCAATCACTCCAGTAAGCATCAAGTTTGAGTCAATTCTGGAGGAAGAGCCACCGGATCATCCGATGAGAAGACAAGTGCAACATCGGTCTAACAACGGTCATATCTGACACAATGACGTCAGCTAAAGTAAACTTGACCGATGTTAACTAAAGGGGAGACATCGGATCATCCGATGTTCGCAGAAAAGTTCTGTCAGCCTACTTTTCCAACGGCTATTTCGTGGAGGCTGGCTATAAATACCCCCTAAACCGGTCAATTCGATAAGTCTTGATCACCAAACATTCTCAACTCATCCACAAGCGTTCAAGACCAAGAGCCATCACTTCTACATCATTTTCGACCACCTACACACCAAGAGATAGGCTAGAGCTAGCTAGAGAGAGAGCTTGTGTGCCTCCATTCTGGGTGAGTGGAATCTCTAGGATAGTGAGAGCCTCAAGGGAGTGCCCCCTTGGTGTTTGTAACTGTGAGAGACTTCCGGAGCTTGCCAAGGCGTTTGTGGAAGCCCGGAAGGTCGAAGTTGTACAAGGCTTGAGCTCCACCTTGCCAAGGTTGGCAAACGGAGAAGAATAGTGGAGATCCCTCGTCTCGGTGACTTGGGTGTGGCTAAACCCTTTGGTGGGTGCCACAACGTGGATGTAGGAAGATCTTGACGATCTTGCCGAACCACGGGATAAATCCTCGTGTCTCCTCGGAGTTTGCATCCTCTTCGTCTCCCTTACATTTATGCATTTTATATTCCGCGAAGTTGTGTTTTACTTCAATGCATAGATAGTTTGCGTAGGGAATTGGGCTTTTAGGAATTAAGTTTTACTGTTTAGATTTTTGAAAAGAAGCCCAATTCACCCCCCCTCTTGGGCATTCGATCCTTATAATTGGTATCAGAGCAAGGTTGCTCATAGGATCATTCTAGCTTCACCGCTAGAGAGCTAAAATGGCAAAGGTTGGGGGTTCAATTCCTATCTTCGAGGGCAAGAACTTTGCCTATTGGAAAGCACGCATGCGCGCTTATCTAGAGGCTATTGCTCCCGAAGTATGGGAAGCGACCCACGCGGGGTTTGGAGAACACAACTATGTTGGTGATCAAATTAAATGGGATGCTAAAGCTAGGAATGCAATCTACGAGTGCATTAGTCAAGATGTTTTTTCTAGGATTGCTAGCAAAGAAAAGACATGTGAAATTTGGGCTTGCTTGATAGAAATTCATGAGGGTTCCTCTCGTGTGAAAGAACTTAAATATCACATGCTTAAAGCAAAATATGATGAATTCAAGATGCTACCTCATGAGAATGTTAATGAGATGTTCTCTCGCTTGAATGTGCTTATTGAAGAAATTAATGCTCTTGACATTGCTTCTCTTGGCAAGGGACTCATCAACCGCAAGATCCTCATGCTCCTTCCCAAGCCAAAGTACAACATCATCAACTCCATGCTCCAAAAAGAGTCTCTTGACCACATTGAAGTTTCGGAGCTCATTGGAGAAATTCACGCTCATGAGATGAGTGTGCTTGGGATGATGGAGCAATCATCTTCAAAAACAATTGCTCTAAAGGCCTCCACCAAGAAAACAAGCCTCAAGAAGAAGAAGGTGGTTGAGCCTAGCTCAAGTGAAGAAGAGCAAGCATCAAGTGAAGATGAAGATGATGAGCTTGCATTGATAATGAGGAAGTTCTCACGCTTGAACTCCAAGATTACCAAGAAGGGATACACCTTTGATCCCAAGAAGAAAGCGTTTCTACCAAGGAGAGATGATCACAAGACTTGCTACAATTGTGGTGATCAAGGCCACATCTCCTATGATTGTCCAAAACCGGACAAAAGAAGAGAGAACTACAAGAGCAAGCATCGCAAGCTTGAAGAGAGTGAAGATGATGAAGAAGAGGCCAAATCCAAACCAAGAGCCTTTGGGAAGAGGAAACATGACAAGAGCAAGAAGGCAAGACTCTTCCCAAAGAAGAGAAATAGCCCACAAAAGGTGTTCATGTGTGAGGCAAACGAATGGGTCACCGACGAAGAAATAAGTGATGAAGAGAGTGAAGCGGAAGAAGAAAGCTTGGCCAGCCTCGCCATTGCCAACAATGATGACTCACCTCTTCATACACCGCCCATGTGCCTCATGGCAAAAGGTAACACCAAGGTATGTGACGACTCTAGTGATGATGAGCTTTCCCCCGATGATTTAACTTCCTTGATAAATGAATATCATGCTATCATTAAGAGGGAAAAGAGTAAGGTTAAGGCTCTTGAAGAAACTCGTGCTAGACTTGAGAGTGCTAACCTCGATTTTCTTGACAAGTATGAAAGCATACTCAAAGAGCATGACACGCTCAAATCTCATGTCAAGCAAATTGAGGAAGAAAAGGCTAAAATCAGGTTAGATAATCATGAGCTTAACTTAGCACACCAAACACTCTTGGAAGAGCACAACAAGTTAGTACAAGAACATCAAACATTTAACCTTGCTCATGACGTGCTTGATCAAGAGTTGAAAAATATAAAGAAGCAAACTCTTAATGATAGTATATCCATTACTTCTCATGTCACTAATGCCTTGAACAAGTCTTTGCCTTTGAAAGCAAATGCTAGGGAGAAGGACTTGTTGGAAGAAATTGAGAGTCTCCACACTAGTGTGGCTAGACTTTCAAAAGGGGAAGTCAAACACAAGGAAATCCTCTTCCAACAAGCAAAGGCTTTCAACAAGAGAGGACTTGGATCCTTCCCGGTGCCCAACAAAGGAAAGGTGCCCTCACCGGAGCTTAGAACAAGCTTCATCAAGGAAGTTGGTTCTTATTGCCAACATTGTGTGGTCACCGGTCACCACACAAGGGAGTGTCCTCTTCCTAACCGACCCTCTCCGAAGTTGCCCATTAATTACAAATCTACTTTCAATGATCGTTATTATTTCTTGAGTAAAGTAGATGGCAAGGTGAAGGCTAGGTTCATCGGCAAAGACATGAAGGACATGAAGGGGAAGCTCCCCAAGCAACTTTGGGTCCCAAAAACACTTGTATCACACATACAAGGACCTAAGTTGGCTTGGGTGCCTAAAGTTAAAAATTGAATTCATGTGTGTAAGTGAACTACAAAGCTGGAGGAAAGCATTGGGTACTCGATAGAGGGTGCACCCAACATATGACCGGCAATGATGGTATGTTCACCACCATAGAAAACCCCGACAATCATGAACAAGTCACCTTTGGTGATAACTCTAAGGAAAAGGTAATTGGGTTAGGTAAAATTGCTATTTCAAATGATTTATCCATTTCCAATGTTTTGTATGTCAAGTCACTTAGTTTTAACTTACTTTCCGTTGCACAACTATGTGATCTTGGACTAACATGCACATTTAGCAAAAATGATGTTGTTGTGAGTAGTGAAACAAGCCAAGACATAGTCTTCAAAGGATTTCGGCATGGACATCTCTACCTAGTAGACTTCTCCAACAAGAATGCTAGCTTGACCACTTGTCTCTTCACTAATACAAGCTTGGGTTGGCTATGGCACCGATGCATAGCGCACATAGGGATGAGCAAACTCAAGAAGTCATTCAAGCTTGGGATGGTGACCGGCGTGAAGGATGTTACATTTGAGAAGAACAAGCTTTGTAGCGCTTGTCAAGCTGGGAAGCAAGTTGCTTCACATCACCCAATGAAGACAATGGTGTCAACCTCCAAGCCACTTGAGCTACTCCACATGGACCTCTTCGGACCGTCCACATATCAAAGCATTGGCGGTAACCTCTATTGTCTTGTTATAGTTGATGACTACTCTCGCTATGCTTGGACTCTATTTCTAGGTGACAAGAGTGAAACTCCGGAAGTGTTCAATACCTTCGCCAACCGCGCTCAAAGGGAATTTCAACTTCCCATCATCAAGGTCCGGAGTGACAACGGCACCGAATTCAAGAACTACAACATTGGGGAGTGGTGTGACCGTGAAGGCGTGAAGCATGAGTTTTCGGTCACATACACCCCTCAACAAAATGGTGTCGTTGAGAGGAAGAACAAGACACTCATCACTCTTGCGAGAGCAATGCTTGATGACTACGGCATGTCGGAGAAGTTTTGGGCCGAAGCAATCAACACGGAGTGCCATGCCGCAAATAGGGTATATCTCCATTGACTACTTCAAAAGACCCCGTACGAGCTTCTCATTGGGAGAAAGCCCAACATCTCCTACTTTCGAGTCTTTGGATGCAAGTGCTACATCTACCACAAGAAAAGGCTTGGTAAGTTTGAAAGAAGATGTGATGTTGGTATATTTCTTGGTTATGCATCAAACTCAAAAGCATATCGAGTATTCAACCAAACCTTCGGTTTAGTTGAGGAAAGTTGTGATGTTGAGTTTGATGAATCTAATGGCTCCCAAGAGGAGAGTTTTGGTCATGATGAAATAGATGATGAGCCTCTACGAGAAGCCATGAAGAACATGACCATTGGAGACATCATGCCTGAAGTTGAGGAGGGCCATGATCAAGGGGGAGCTTCAAGTTCCAACATCAACACCTCCATGGCGCCTCAACTTGACAAAGAAGAGAAGGATGATCCATTGCCGACTCAAGACTCACAAGCACAACAACATCAAGAAGAAGAAGAAGAAGTCCATGATCAAGTCCAACCACAAGAGGAGCAACACGCATCACCTTCTCCAAGTGCTTCACAACCACTCATGAGGCATGGACGCATCTCCAAGGCGCATCCGATGGACCAAATCATTGGATGTCCGTCAATGGGTGTAAGTACATGTTCTCGCCATTTCGCTTCATTTTGTGAGCACTACTCGTTTGTTTCATGTGTAGAACCCACTCATATTCAGGAAGCACTCCAAGACCCAAATTGGGTGATGGCCATGCAAGAAGAACTCAACAACTTCATCCGCAATGAAGTTTGGGTGTTGGAGGAGTGACCCAAGGACAAGAACGTCATCGGAACAAAGTGGGTGTACCGCAACAAACAAGACGAGAATGGCGTTGTGGTCCGCAACAAGGCAAGACTTGTGGCCAAGGGGTTCTCGCAAGTTGAAGGACTAGATTTTGGGGAGACATTTGCCCTTGTCGCCCGACTAGAAGCCATCCGTATACTCCTTGCTTTTGCTTCACATCATAATATTAGAATTTATCAAATGGATGTGAAAAGTGTCTTTCTTAATGGTTACATTAATGAGCTTTTTTATGTTGAACAACCTCCCGGGTTTGAAGATCCGAGGAATCCTAATCATGTGTATAGGTTGCACAAGGCGCTCTACGGGCTCAAGCAAGCACCTAGGGCGTGGTATGAACGACTACGGGATTTCTTGATCATGCAAGGATTCAAGATCGGGAGGGTGGACACCACACTCTTCACCAAAGACATCAACGGAGATTTGTTCATTTGTCAAATTTATGTTGATGATATTATCTTTGGTTCAACTAACGAAGCTCTTAGCCATGAGTTTGGTAAAATGATGTCTAGGGAATTCGAGATGTCAATGATTGGAGAGCTCAACTTCTTCCTTGGATTTCAAATCAAGCAAATTCAAGAGGAGACCTTTGTCTATCAAGAGAAGTACACCAAGGACCTCTTGAAGAAATTTGAGATGGGAGATTGTAGCTCAAGAAGCACTCCAATGGCAACTAATTGTCATCTCGACGCGGATAAGGACGGTAAACCTATTGATCAATCTAACTACCGTTCTATGATTGGTTCATTGCTTTATCTTACTGCATCTAGGCCCGATATCATGTTTAGTGTATGCTTGTGTGCTCGCTTTCAAGCGGCACCTAAAGAATCGCATAGGAAGGCGGTCTTTAGGATACTTAGGTATCTTAAGCATACCCCTAGTATGGGCTTGTGGTACCCTAAAGGTGTGAAATTCCACCTCTTGGGATACTCGGATTCAGACTTTGCCGGATGCCGCGTGGATCACAAAAGTACCTCCGGTGGGTGCCACTTGCTTGGGCGTTCCCTAGTATCTTGGTCTAGCAAGAAGCAGAATTCCGTCGCCTTGTCCACGGCGGAAGCAGAATATATAGCGGCCGGTGCATGTTGTGCCCAAATTCTCTATATGAAGCAAACCCTTTTGGACTTTGGTATTAAACTTGGTTGTGTGCCTCTCCTTTGTGACAATGAAAGTGCAGTTAAGATAGCAAAAAACCCTGTTCAACACTCCCGCACTAAGCACATTGACATTCGCCATCATTTCTTGAGGGACCATGAAGCTAAGGGAGACATCTCATTGTGAGGTGTTAGGTCCGAAGAACAATTGGTGGATATCTTCACTAAACCACTAGATGAGAAAACTTTTTCTAGGCTAAGAAGTGAGTTAAATGTGCTAGATGCAACGAACGTCATGTAAGAATGCACTTCATATAGGTCTTGCCTAACTCTCAAAGGATAGGGGTGAGCAAGGGTTAACTTGGGATGGAGGTTCTTTTGGGTTTTCCCAAGGTTTGGAGAGTGGCCCTCCCTGAAGAAGCCTTTGAAAGGTTCAAATTTGGCAAGATAGATTTATTTTATGCCTTGCATGATGCCTGTCATATAGACTTGAAATTACTTGCATTATAAAATGTTTGGCATTGCATACGGTAGATTGTCACAAAGGGGAACCCACCTCATGAGAAAGAGACTTGTTTGAAATGCAATATCTCAACTCATATAAGGTGGAAAGAACAAAATGTTAGGTGCGTTAATGCTTAGAGGAACATGCTCTAAAGAGATAGAAGTCTTCATACTCTACCTCACAAAGCATGGGCCTTACATTTTATTTGGATGATTTCCTCCTATTTTTCTTCTGTGTTCTATTCGCTTTAAGGCCTAGCCAAGTTATTGGCATATTAGTATCTTTGAGGGGTAAGGGGTTGTCCAAAAAGTCCTAAGACATGTGTTTCTCATTGTTTGTTTGTTTGGTCAAGGGACATATATGGGATGTTGTTGTTTAGTAGTCATCAGATTATCCGATGCTTAGGTCAGACCATCATCGGATTAGTTGGTGTTCAAAAGCCAAGGGCCAGTTCATTCAGTATCTCAAATGATCCGACGAGTTCATTCTGAGAAACATCGGTCCATCCGATGTGTACAATTATGGAACTTTGATAAATTCCACCGATGGTATCCCCTTCCACGTCGAACCATCTGGTGTCAATGGCACCTTTTTGAATGCCCTTACTGTGACATTCGACCGATGCTATCTCTTTGCACGTCGGTCCATCCGATGTCAACGATACCTTTTTGAATACCCTTACTGTGCCATTCAACCGATGCTTTTATCATCTCTACATCGGTCCATCCGGTGATAAATTTACGGCTAGGGTTTGGGACCCACTATTCAAACGGCCCTTCGTCTCCGCCGGTTTCTCTCTCCCCGATCCTGACTCACCCGCCGCCGTTCCTCTCGCCCTGCACCGCCGCCGCCCTCTGGTCACCGCCGCCGCCCTCCAGTCGCCGACGCCGACCTCCGGCCACCGCCATCCTCCAGCGCCGTCGCAAGCTCCACCGCCGCCACTCGCCTCCACCGAAACCACCGCTGCCGCTCCACCAAAGCACCGCCAACCACCGCCCGTGCACCACCACCGCCCACGCCCCACGCACAGCCTCACCTCTGTGGTGCCTCCCTCTACTGCTGCCGACGCTAGGGTTTCCCGGCCCCGTCAATCTCCGCGTCGCCGTTTTGTGCGTTCAATGTCGATGACTTCGTTCACGCGCCCGATCGCAATGGCTCGTGACAAGAAGAACAAGGGCAAGGCCATTGCGGAGCCAGCCGCAAAGAAGCAGAAGCTCTCGAAGGAAGAGAAGAAGGCGTTGATGGCCGCTTGTGCCGCCGAGGAGCGAGAGCGTGGCCGAGGAGGATCTTTGAGGATCCGCGAGGCTCGTCCGAGGCAGCCTCCCGTGATCGATGAGTCCGAGGTTGAAGAAGAGCCGGAAGAGCCACTCGTCCGCCGACGCTCAGCCCGGACCCATGGGGGGCATCCCCCGGCAGCACCACATCTGAGATCGACAGCTGCCGATCGTCGTGAGGATAGGGAGGCCCAGAGAGCCATCTACGAGATGGACACCACCGTCCGCGTTGGTGAAGGTGTCCGTTTGGCTGATTACCGGAAGATGAAGGCCAAGCAGCTCCGAAGACTTAGATGGAGTGTGTTGCTTGAGGAGTGGTACCCGCAGCCCAGAGAGGCTCTGGTGGACAATCGTTTCTGGACCGTGACACAGGCGTCACTATACGAGACCTATAGACGCCGCGGCCACAAGCTATTCCAGCACAAATTTCTGGATTGGCATCAGCTTGCCCTCGCAGCAGAGACAGAGATTCGCCCCTACTTTGAGAGGTACAGAGGGCTGGTGCACCTGATGTCCTATGAGAGGAGTGCTTATGTGGAGGATTGGGTATGCGTGTTCTACGATACCCTATACGTCTCTGAGGGCCGCAGGTCGATTGACTTCATGTTCATGGGCCAACACTATCACTTGACAAGGCAAACACTAGCACAGCTGCTAGGAGTGGACCTGCACGACACTTGCGTGCATGAGAGAGTATACGGTCAGGCAGACCCGCCGAAAAGGCCGCTCACTGGAGGAGTGGCACCAGCTCTGGAGGAGATTCGCTCTTTGTTTGGCCCGACTTTCTCTCCAAACCAGCCGAGGGTACCGGCTTTGTTGACTCCTGCTGCACGCACAGTGCACCTTGCCTTGCGCCGCACTCTCCTACCGAGGTTCGGTTACTTAGAGGGGTTCACCAACCTGCAGCAGACCCTCCTGTTCTACATCATGAACGGGATGGAGTTTGATATAGTGGACGTCCTCATATGCGAGATGGAGGATGTGATCACTGACGGAGTGGGCATGATGAGGCAGCTCGTGTATGGACACTGGATCAGCTACCTGCTCTCCATGATGGTCCATGAGGAGTCCGCCGTGCATGACCGCATCACTGACAAGAGCGTCACACGGTTTAGCCACTACTGTGCTCCAGCTCCTGGAGACCGCCACCTTGGCCGTCCAGTCGAGCGTCAGGTCAGGGCTCGCCTATCTGAGGAGGATTGGTCTGATCTGGTGAAGGAGGATGAGAGGCTGGCTGAGGCAGAGGCACAGGGTGAGGCCCTGCAGCACATATGGTCCGAGAGCGACACGGATGACAGTATCGAGGAGTACTTTCGTCCTCCTCCCTCACCTAGGCAGCACAACGCGGAGGTTGGAGGCTCTACAGTGCCACCCCCTACTCCACCTCCCGTCTCAGAGGCACGGGTTTCTCAGCCATCTGAGCTCACATCCCTCCTACAGCAGATGGTTGAGCAGCAGCACCTGGATCGGCTTGCAGCTCAGTAGGCCCGAGCGGAGCAGGCCGCACGCTTTCTGGAGCTCCAGCAGCAGCAGCAGGAGATGCAGCGCCAGATCGCCCGTGAGAGGTGTGAGAACACTGACCGGCTGACTGGGCTGATCGACCAGATGCACCAGCGCTCCCTCGACCAGCAGCATCAGACGCAGCAGGCGATGATGGGCATCCTGGGGTTGATCACCAACCTATACACCCAGACCAGGATTTCCCTCCCATCGTAGCTGCCAGGAGTTGCTCCACCTCCACCTGTTCTCGCTCCAGCTGCCGCTCCGGTGCTGACCACGCCGATCCCTTCGATCAGCATGTCTCCACTGTTGGCTCCCGGCGCACCGATTCACTCTTTGATGCCGACCACAACACTGTTCCAGCAGACGTCGGCATCCATCGCCAGTGCCCCTGTTCCAGCAGCTCCTACCCAGCAGGCACCAACGACGGCTCCTACGGCTCCGACAGCTCCTTCTACCTCTACTCCAGGCAGCAGCTCCGACGACAGCGACGGTGACCAGTTCGTCATCGCGCCTAGCACTCAGGGTCCTTAGGCACTCGGATCCCTTTTTGGTGTCTTGATGCCAAAGGGGGGGAGAGTTAGAGGAGTCAGGGGGAGGATAGCTCAGTCTCAGGGGGAGTGTCCTAGCCTTAGGGGGAGTTTACCTATATCATCTTTGTAATTCTATACTATCATTTTTTGTAATTCGATACTTTTGCTACTCATTTGGTGTTTATTGAGTACTCTCAAGTTGTAAATCGATTGAGCTTATTTGGTGTCTATCTTATGATCACTTATTCACTTGAGTTATTCTTTGATTGAGCTTTCAAATTTTAAGTGTAATAATCTTGTATTCATTGCATATCCTCTTAAGCTTCGTACTATCAAATTCATCACTATTGTGCTTTAATTGTTGTGTTGTCATCAATCACCAAAAAGAGGGAGTTTGAAAGCATCTAGGCCCCCATGAGGTACGGTTTCGGTGATTAATGACAACCATTGGATTTTACTAATGAATTTGTGAATGCAAGGTCCCCATAATCACTCAATCAAATGAAATCTATATGTCATTGGAGACCCATATACAATCACTTTATGAGACCAAATCAATGATATGAAGACAAGAAGTGAAAGCACTTATGTCAAAGTCATTCAACCACAAATGATGACACTTAATGCTTGACAACCATCAGAAGTACATTTCCAACAAGAGTCTAAGGGGTCAATTGAGAAAATTCCAAAAGAATCACTTAGATCAACTCAAAGCAAACAAAATCAACTCACAGGATCAACCGATGACTTCTGAGAACAACACATCGGTCGAGTTGGTTCAGCAGAAGAAGAAGACCTCAGAACAAAACACTCACCGGATCATCCGATGTTAAGGGCTCAGCTACATCGGTCCGTCAGTACAGTTTGCAATATCCTTGGACCAAGTGAAGCACCGGATCATCCGATGTAAAAAAATATACACATCGGTCAATCACTCCAGTAAGCATCAAGTTTGAGTCAATTCTGGAGGAAGAGCCACCGGATCATCCGATGAGAAGACAAGTGCAACATCGGTCTAACAACGGTCATATCTGACATAATGACGTCAGTTAAAGTAAACTTGACCGATGTTAACTAAAGGGGAGACATCGGATCATCCGATGTTCGCAGAAAAGTTCTGTCAGCCTACTTTTCCAACGGCTATTTCGTGGAGGTTGGCTATAAATACCCCCTAAACCGGTCATTTCGATAAGTCTTGATCACCAAACATTATCAACTCATCCACAAGCGTTCAAGACCAAGAGCCATCACTTCTACATCATTTTCGACCACCTACACACCAAGAGATAGGCTAGAGCTAGCTAGAGAGAGAGCTTGTGTGCCTCCATTCTGGGTGAGTGGAATCTCTAGGATAGTGAGAGCCTCAAGGGAGTGCCCCCTTAGTGTTTGTAACTGTGAGAGGCTTTCGGAGCTTGCCAAGGCATTTGTGGAAGCCCGGAAGGTCGAAGTTGTACAAGGCTTGAGCTCCACCTTGCCAAGGTTGGCAAACGGAGAAGAATAGTGGAGATCCCTCGTCTCAGTGACTTGGGAGTGGCTAAACCCTTTGGTGGGTGCCACAACGTGGATGTAGGAAGATCTTGACGATCTTTCCGAACCACGGGATAAATCCTCGTGTCTCCTCGGAGTTTGCATCCTCTTCCTCTCCCTTACATTTATGCATTTTATATTCCGCGAAATTGCATTTTACTTCAATGCATAGATAGTTTGCGTAGGGAATTGGGCTTTTAGGAATTAAGTTTTATTGTTTAGATTTTTGAAAAGAAGCCCAATTTACCCCCCCCCCCCCTCTTGGGCATTCGATCCTTACTACCTCGCAGTGAGATGTCTCACTTAGCTTCATGGTCCCTCAAGAAATGATGGCGAATATCAATGTGCTTAGTGCAGGAGTGTTGAACAGGGTTTTTAGCTATCTTAACCGCACTTTCATTGTCACAAAGGAGAGGCACACAACCAAGTTTAATACCAAAGTCCAAAAGGGTTTGCTTCATATAAAGAATTTTGGCACAACATGCACCGGCCGCTATATATTCCGCTTCCGCCGTGGACAAGGCGACGGAATTTTTCTTCTTGCTTGACCAAGATACTAGGGAACACCCAAGCAAGTGGCACCCACCGGAGGTACTCTTGCGATCCACGCAGCATTCGGCAAAGTCCAAATCCGAGTATCCCAAGAGATGGAATTTTGCACCTTTAGGGTACCACAAGCCCATACTAGGGGTATGCTTAAGATACCTAAGTATCCTAAAGACCGCCTTCTTATGCGATTCTTTAGGTGTCGCTTGAAAGCGAGCACACAAGCATACACTAAACATGATATCGGGCCTAGATGCGGTAAGATAAAGCAATGAGCCAATCATAGAACGGTAGTTAGATTGGTCAATAGGTTTACCGTCCTTATCCGCGTCGAGATGACAATTTGTTGCCATTGGAGTGCTTCTAGAGCTACAATCTCCCATCTCAAATTTCTTCAAGAGGTCGTTGGTACTTCTCTTGATAGACGAAGGTCCCCTCTTGAAGTTGCTTGATTTGAAATCCAAGGAAGAAGTTGAGCTCTCCAATCATCGACATCCCGAATTCCCTATACATCATTTTGCCAAACTCATGGCTAAGAGCTTCGTTAGTTGAACCAAAAATAATATCATCAACATAAATTTGACAAATGAACAAATCTCCGTTGATGTCTTTGGTGAAGAGTGTGGTGTCCACCCTCCCGATCTTGAATCCTTGCATGATCAAGAAATCCCGTAGTCGTTCATACCACGCCCTAGGTGCTTGCTTGAGCCCGTAGAGCGCCTTGTGCAACCTGCACACATGATTAGGATTCCTCGGATCTTCAAACCCGGGAGGTTGTTCAATATAAACAAGCTCGTTAATGTAACCATTAAGAAAGGCACTTTTCACATCCATTTGATAAAGTCTAATACTATGATGTGATGCAAAGGCAAGAAGTATACGGATGGCTTCTAGCCGGGCGACCGGAGCAAATGTCTCCCCAAAGTCTAGTCCTTCAACTTGCGAGAACCCTTTGGCCACAAGTCTTGCCTTGTTGCGGACCACAACGCCATTCTCGTCTTGTTTGTTGCGGTACACCCACTTTGTTCTGATGACGTTTTTGTCCTTGGGTCGCTCCTCCAACACCCAAACTTTAGTGCGGATGAAGTTGTTGAGTTCTTCTTGCATGGCCATCACCCAATTTGGGTTTTGGAGTGCTTCCTCAATGTGAGTGGGTTCTACACATGAAACAAACGAGTAGTGCTCACAAAATGAAGTGAAATGGTGAGAACGTGTACTTACACCCCTTGACGGATTCCCGATGATTTGGTCCATCGGATGCGCCTTGGAGATGCGTCCATGCCTCATAAGTGGTTGCGAAGCACTTGGC
This sequence comes from Tuctoria greenei, assembly GCA_036927565.1. Classification (NCBI taxonomy): domain Eukaryota; kingdom Viridiplantae; phylum Streptophyta; class Magnoliopsida; order Poales; family Poaceae; genus Tuctoria; species Tuctoria greenei. Next base: position 46,284,505 of record JAYESD010000008.1, on the reverse strand, counting down.
GATTGTGATGCGTGTTGCTCCTCTTGTGGTTGGACTTGATCATGGATTTCTTCTTCTTCTTGATGTTGTTGTGCTTGTGAGTCTTGAGTCGGCAATGGATCATCCTTCTCTTCTTCGTTCTCATAAGGCACCATAGAGGTGTTGTTGTTGGAACTTGAAGCTCCCCCTTGATCATGGTTCTCCTCAACTTCAGGCTTGATGTCTCCAATGTTCATGTTCTTCATGGCTTCTCGTAGAGGCTCATCATCTATTTCATCATGACCAAAACTCTCTTCTTCGAAGCCATTAGTCTCATCAAACTCAACATCACAACTTTCCTCAACTAAACCAGAGGTTTGGTTGAATACTCGATATGCTTTTGAGTTTGATGCATAACCAAGGAATATACCAACATCACATCTTCTTTCAAACTTACGAGCCTTTTCTTGCGGTAGATGTAGCACTTGCATCCAAAGACTCGAAAGTAGGAGATGTTGGACTTTCTCCCAATGAGAAGCTCGTACGGGGTCTTTTGAAGTAGTCGATGTAGGTAGACCCTATTTGCGGCATGGCACGCCATGTTGATTGCTTTGGCCCAAAACTTCTCCGGCGCGCCGTAGTCATCAAGCATTGCTTGTGCAAGAGTGATGAGAGTCTTGTTCTTCCTCTCAACGACACCGTTTTTTTGAGGGGTGTATGTGGCCGAAAACTCATGCTTCACGCCTTCACGGTCACACTACTCCCCAATGTTGTAGTTCTTGAATTCGGTGCCGTTTTCACTCCGGACCTTGATGATGGGAAGTTGAAATTCCCTTTGAGCGCGGTTGGCGAAGGTCTTGAACACTTCCGGAGTTTCACTCTTGTCACCTAAAAATAATGTCCATGCATAGAGAGAGTAGTCATCAACTATAACAAGACAATAGAGGTTACCGCCAAGGCTTTGATATGTGGATGGTCCGAAGAGGTCCATGTGGAGTAGTTCAAGTGGCTTGGAGGTTGACACCATTGTCTTCATTGGGTGGTGTGATGCAACTTGCTTTCCGGCTTGACAAGCGCTACAAAGCTTGTTCTTCTCAAATGTAACATCCTTCACGCCGGTCACCATCCCAAGCTTGAATGACTTCTTGAGTTTGCTCATCCCTATGTGCGCTATGCGTCGGTGCCATAGCCAACCCAAGCTTGTCTTAGTGAAAAGGCAAGTGGTCAAGCTAGCATTCTTGTTGGAGAAGTCTACTAGGTAGAGATGTCCATGTCGAAATCCTTTGAAGACTAGTTCTTGGCTTGTTTCACTACTCACAACAACATCATTTTTGCTAAATGTGCATGTTAGTCCAAGATCACATAGTTGTGCAATGGAAAGTAAATTAAAACTAAGTGACTTGACATACAAAACATTAAAAATGGATAAATCATTTGAAATAGCAATTTTACCTAACCCAATTACCTTTCCCTTAGAGTTATCACCAAAGGTGACTTGTTCATGATTGCCGGGGTTTTCTATGGTGGTGAACATACCATCATTGCCGGTCATATGTTGGGTGCACCCGCTATCGAGTACCCAATTCTTTCCTCCGGCTTTGTAGTTCACCTACACACACGAATTCAATTTTTAACTTTAGGCACCCAAGCCAACTTAGGTCCTTGTATGTGTGATACAAGTGTCTTTGGGACCCAAAGTTGCTTGGGGAGCTTCCCCTTCATGCCCTTCATGTCTTTGCCAATGAACCTAGCCTTCACCTTGCCATCTACTTTACTTAAGAGATAATAACGATCATTGAAAGTAGATTTGTAATTAATAGGCAACTTTGGAGAGGGTCGGTTAGGAAGAGGACACTCCCTTGTGTGGTGACCGGTGACCTCACAATGTTGGCAATAACAACCAACTTCCTTGATGAAGCTTGTTCTAAGCTCCGGTGAGGGCACCTTTCCTTTGTTAGGCACCGGGAAGGATCCAAGTCCTCTCTTGTTGAAGGCCTTTGCTTGTTGGAAGAGTATTTCCTTGTGTTTGACTTCCCTTTTGAAAGTCTAGCCACACTAGTGCGGAGACTCTCAATTTCTTCCAACAAGTCCTTCTCCCTAGCAATTGCTTTCAAAGACAAAGACTTGTTCAAGGCATTAGTGACATGAGAAGTAATGGATATCCTATCATTAAGAGTTTGCTTCTTTATATTTTTCAACTCTTGATCAAGCACGTCATGATGTTCTTGTACTAACTTGTTGTGCTCTTCCAAGAGTGTTTGGTGTGCTAAGTTAAGCTCATGATTCTCTAACTTGATTTTAGTCTTTTCTTCCTCAATTTGCTTGACATGAGATTTGAGCGTGGCATGCTCTTTGAGTATGCTTTCATACTTGTCAAGCAAATTGAGGTTAGCACTCTCAAGTCTAGCACGAGTTTCTTCAAGAGCTTTAACCTTACTCTTTTCCCTCTTAATGATAGCATGATATTCATTTATCAAAGAAGTTAAATCATCGGGGGAAAGCTCATCATCGCTAGAGTCATCACATACCTTGGTGTTACCTTTCGCCATGAGGCACATGGGCGGTGGATGAAGAGGTGAGTCATCATTGTTGGCAATGGCGAGGCCGGCCAAACTTTCTTCTTCCACTTCACTCTCTTCATCACTTGTTTCTTCGTCAGTGACCCATTCATTTGCCTCACACATGAACACCTTTTGTGGGCAATTTCTCTTCTTTGGGAAGAGTCTTGCCTTCTTGCCCTTGTCATGTTTCCTCTTCCCGAAGGATCTTGGTTTGGGTTTGGCCTCTTCTTCATCATCTTCACTTTCTTCAAGATTGCAATGCTTGCTCTTGTGGTTCTCTCTTCTTTTGTCCGGTTTTGGACAATCATAGGAGATGTGGCCTTGATCACCACAATTGTAGCAAGTCTTGTGATCATCTCTCCTTGGTAGAAACGCTTTCTTCTTGGGATCAAAGGTGTATCCCTTCTTAGTAATCTTGGAGTTCAAGCGTGAGAACTTTCTCATCATCAATGCAAGCTCATCATCATCATCTTCACTTGATGCTTGCTCTTCTTCACTTGAGCTAGGCTCAACCACCTTCTTCTTCTTGAGGCTTGTTTTCTTGGTGGAGGCCTTTAGAGCAATTGTTTTTGAAGATGATTGCTCCATCATTCCAAGTACACTCATCTCATGAGCGTGAATTTCTCCAATGAGCTCTGAAACTTCAATGTGGTCAAGTGACTCCTTTTGAAGCATGGAGTTGATGATGTTGTACTTTGGCTTGGGAAGGAGCATGAGGATCTTGCGGTTGATTAGTCCCTTGCCAAGAGAATCAATGTCAAGAGCATTAATTTCTTCAATAAGTACATTCAAGCGAGAGAACATCTCATTGACATTTTCATGAGGTAGCATCTTAAATTCATCATATTTTGCTTTAAGCATGTGATATTTAAGTTCCTTGACTCGAGAAGAACCCTCATGAATCTCTATTAAGCAAGCCCAAATTTCACAAGCTTTTTCTTTGCTAGCAATCCTAGCAAACACATCTTGACTAATACATTCATAGATTGCATTCCTAGCTTTAGCATCCCATTTAATTTGATCACCAACATAGTTGTGTTCTCCAAACCCCGCGTGGGTCGCTTCCCATACTTCTGGAGCAATAGCCTCTAGATAAGCACGCATGCGTGCTTTCCAATAGGCAAAGTTCTTGCCCTCGAAGATAGGAACCGAACCCCCAACCTTGGCCATTTTAGCTCTCTAGCGGTGAAGCTAGAATGATCCTATGAGCAACCTTGCTCTGATACCAATTGTAAGGATCGAATGCCCAAGAGGGGGGTGAATTGGGCTTCTTTTTAAAAAAAACTAAGCAATAAAACTTAATCCCTAAAAGCCCAATTCCCTACGCAAACAATCTATGCATTGAAGTAAATAGCAACTTCGCGGAATATAAAATGCATAAATGTAAGGGAGAGGAAGAGGATGCAAACTCCCGAGGAGACACAAGGATTTATCCCGTGGTTCGGCAAGATTGTCAAGATCTTCCTACATCCACGTTGTGGAACCCACCAAAGGGTATAGCCACACCCAAGTCACCGAGACGAGGGATCTCCACTATTCTTCTCCGTTTGCCAACCTCGGCAAGGTGGAGCTCAAACCTTGTACAACTTTGACCCTCTGGGCTTCCACAAACGCCTTGGCAAGCTCCGAAAGTCTCTCACAGTTACAAACACCAAGGGGCACTCCCTTGAGGCTCTCACTATCCTAGATATTCCACTCACCCAGAATGGAGGCACACAAGCTCTCTCTCTAGCTAGCTCTAGCCTATCTCTTGGTGTGTAGGTGGTCGAAATGATGTAGAAGTGATGGCTCTTGGTCTTGAACGCTTGTGGATGTATTGAGAATGTCTGGTGATCAAGACTTGTCGAAATGATAGGTTTAGGGGGTATTTACAGCCAGCCTCCACGAAATAGTCGTTGGAAAAGTAGGCTGACAGAACTTTTCCGCGAACATCGGATGATCCGATGTCTCCCTTTTAGTTATCATCGGTCAAGTTATCATTGAGTCAGATATGACCGTTGTTAGACCAATGTTGCACTTGTCTTCTCATCGGATGATCCGGTGGCTCTTCCTCCAGAATTGACTCAAACTTGATGCTTACTGGAGTGATTGACTGATGTGTATATTTCTGTACATCGGATGATCCGGTGCTACACTTGGTCCAAGGATATTACAAACTGTACTGATGGACCGATGTAGCCTAGCCCTTAACATCGGATGATCCGATGAGTGCTTTGTTCTGAGGTCTTCTTCTTCTGCTGAACCAACTCGACTGATGTGTTGTTCTCTGGAAACATCGGTTGATCCGGTGAGTTGATTTTGTTTGCTTTGAGTTGTTTCTAAGTGATTCTTTTGTGTCTTGCTCAAGTGACCTCTTAGACTTTGTTGGAAATATATTTCTGATGATTGTCAAGCATTAAGTGTCATTAATTGTGGTTGAATGACTTTGTCATAAGAGCTTTCACTTCTTGTCTTCATATCATTGATTTGATCTCATAAATTGATTGTTTAGGGGTCTCCAATGACATATTGATTTCATTTGATTGAGTGATTATGAGAGACCTTGCATCCACAAATTCATTAGTAAAGTCCAATGGTTGTCATTAATCACCGAAACCATACCTCATGGGGGCCTAGATGCTTTCACAAGGATAGCATGTCAGACAGACCCTTGACTTTATTGTAGTACTCCACTGTTGTCATGTCGAGCTTCTTAAGATTGGCTAGCTGCATCCGGGTTTGCATGACGCGTGCACGAGAATGGGAGGAGTACAAACACTCCAATTCTGCCCAAACGTCTCGAGAATTGGTGAAGAGAAGCACTTGTTCGAGTACTTTGGTGGAGAGTGTTGAATTCAGAGCACCCAGGACATACTGGTCCTGTTGCAGCAATTGAAGATAGGCTGGATTGGACATCTGAGTGGTTTATCCTTTGGTGGTTGTAGTCATCATCTTGACAGAACACTCCACAGTGTCGTCTACTATGCCGAGAAGGCATTGGCTTCTTAGAAATGGAAGAATTTGTGCCTTCCAGTGAAGATAGTTGTCACCAGTCAACTTGATAGAGACAAAGTGACTCAATGATGGTGTAGGAATAGAGCTCATCACAGAGGCCATGGTGGATGATGAGGATGAGCTCATGGTGGAATTGGTGAAGCTGGCGGAAGACATCGTTGTCGGTGGTTTTGATCCGGTAGATCTCCCGACACTACTAAAAGTGTTTGCGGAGTTTGAGGTTCGGTGTGGGCGCGCGAAGATTCAAGAAGGTAAAATATAAAATAACACAGGAGACACAAAGATTTACGTGGTTCGGGCGCCTGAGCGTAATACCCTACTCCACGGGGTGTGTTGGTGTTGTATTGGATGTATGAACTCAACTCAGGTGACGTGAGTTGAGAGCGCGTGTGAGCCGATCAGACCAGATCAGATCAGATCAGCTGTTACCAGATGTTATCATCCCTTCTCTATGTATCATCGGCCTGTCCTTTTATAGTACAAGGACAGGCCGTACAAGTTGGCCTGGCCCGACATGTGGCCCCAGCGGCTACTAATATTGATACATATTTGATGTGCTTAATTATCCTTAATGACCGAGTTACGGGATTTGACAGCGCTGTTACTGGTAATAAGGGTCGTCCGATCGTGTGTCATTAACATAGTATTAAATCGGGTCTTGAAGTCCTTGATTCTCCTTTGAAGATCCGGAGCTGTTGTGGATTCTACCGGAGGTTTGAGGCTAAAGATCCGACGGTTGGACACGTGGCAGCTCCAGATCATACTGTGGGGAACAGATAGGTCCGGTGCCACCAGACACGTGTCAGTTCTGGAGCTTCCCTCGGTCTGGGGTTAGGTCTGGGTGTGCCGTTATGGTACATAGACTGGAGCTTCCCCCTTGTGGGCGGTAGCTCCGGTTTGATGGTACACGTGGCGACCCTGGGACTAACCATGTTGGGGAAGCGGGTCCGGTTATGTCTGACATGTGGGCCTCCGAAGGTCTTCAAATCAAGTATATGACATTTCCTTGAGATCTTTGCAATCTCAAGGGGTATACGATACTCAAGGTACCGACAGTGGCCCCCTGGGCCCACCTCTGGGGAAGGCCCCTTTGATGAAGTCATTCCGCCGGAGGTGGGTCCATCCTTCGACTTTTGAGCCGAGTCTTCAAAGGTCCTCAGATGTATGAAATCCACAATTTGTTAATGAATTTCATTTTTTGTCTTCAGCACTTCTGTCTTCATTGTATTTTGTTGAAGACTCGTTTGCTTCGAACTTGTAGAGTGTAGGTCCAAAGTCTTCGATAGTGAAGGCCCCCTGAGGTTGTCGGAGCTCAGAAGCTCCGGCATTGACTATCGTCGGAGCTTAGTAGCTCCGGCAATAGTCCCTATCAACGCGTAGAGCATCGATAGTTAGCCCTCCAGGGTATCGGAGCTTAGTAGCTCCGGCAGTGACCTTTGCCAACGCGTAGCTTGTCGACAGCAGACTCCGCTTGTGGGGTCTTCTCACCATCTTTTATTTTGCGTCGACGGCTGGCCCTCCTAGCTTTGCTGGAGCTTGGTTGCTCCGGTAATGCTTTTTTTCAATGTTTAACATCGATCACAAGCCACCTAGGGGGAGTTGGAGCTTTGTTAGCTCCGGCTTTTCTCCATCAACGTGGATTCTTTATTTTTCCTGCACACTGAAGCCAAGAAAAATAGTAAAATTTGCTCCTTGCCTATAACTTCGTCGCGGCTTATGATTCCCAAGAAAGTTTTAGGTCAAACACAATTCTAAATACAACCGAATGCGTTGACTTCTTTCTTCCAGATCCAATTGTACTTGGACCCGCCTTACTTCGGCCTGCCGGGGTGTAGGTAGAGTGGCGTACTTAGGGTGCTTGACCAGGCTAAGTCGATAGCACACTCCGGCCCCAGATTGGATTGGCGGCATTCAGGCGAGTGGGCCATGAACAATATTTGAATCCAAAAGAATTGACAATATAGCTCGAATTGTACATGAACTGGTCGAACTAAAATTTCTTAAGAATTGCACAACTTTGTTATAGACAAGAAAGAGAAAAATAAAAAATGTTGAGCCTGTACAAAATAAATGCACGTGGAGTCTGTTTCACATGAAGATGTCTTTCATTATAGGTTCGGGGTATAGGGGAAATGAGTACACTCTTAGAGTACGGAACCAGGCTAAGCGTGTTTCATTTCTCGTTTGACCCAGGGTAGCTAGCCACACTTTTAGTTATGAGACTGTGACAAGTGTTGCATGAACTTTGGGGACCTTCCGGGAAAGGTCCGGCTGTTCTCCTGGAGGAACTACCCGACTCTGTACAATGACTCTATAACATACACCTCAAGTTACTACAGACTCACCTCCGTGATATTAAGTGTAGAACTTACGGAGGTGCTCAATATTCCAAGGATTTGGGAGAGGTGTCCCATCCTCGGTAGCCAAGCGAACGCTTCCGGGACGGGATACTTTAATCACTCGGAAGGGTCCCTCCCAGCTGGGGGAGAGTTTGTTTAACCCTTCTCTGGATTGTATTCTCCGTAGCACCAGATCGCCTTCCTCGAGATGTCGGTTGTGTACATGCCGCTGATGATAGCGCCGAAGGGCTTGGCGGTATTGGGCGTTCCGAACAGCTGCTTGGCACCTTCCCTCCTCAAGGAGGTCTAGGTCTTCATGCCGGAGCTGGTCCTGCGTGGCTTCGTCGAAGGTCCGGACCCGGAGTGACCCCAAGGTGATTTCCGGAGGAAGGATTGCTTCAGCTCCGTACACCAGGAAGAAGGGTGTCTCTCCAGTTGACCGGTTTGGAGTTGTCCTATTGGCCCATAGAGGAGCCGGTTTGGACGACTTTGACGGGAATGTCGGTGTCGCCGCTTGGCTGCACACGAGGTGTAGAAGTCGAGCCTCGTTGATGAATGCTCGGGGGGTTTGGAGCTTGGTCCTGCCTGGAGTCCTCCTCTTGCGCCGTAGTAAGCGCATGAAGTTCTTCTAGAGCGGTTACTCCAGCAGTGCGATCTCCGCGGATCCGGAGAACGCCTACTGGTGTTGGCATCTTTAACACCAGGTAGCCATAATGAGCAGCTGCCATGAATTTGTACAAGGCAGGCCTACCCAAGATGGCATTGAGAGGTAAGTTGATCTGAGCAATGTCAAAGACCAACTTCTCAGTGCGATACTTCTCCCGGGTCACGAAGGTAACGGGGAGAGTAATAGCACCGAGTGGGGTAATGGCTCCCGGACCTACTCCAGAGAAAGGTCGGGAGGGGTGAAGATCCAAAGGTCGGAGCTGAAGCTTGGTAAAAGCCTCGAAGCTTATGAGGTTCGGCCCTGAACCTCCGTCTACCATAACATGGTGGAGCTGAATGTTATTGATGGTAGGAGATACCATCAAAGGTAACTAGCCTGCTCCAACCATACTTCGAGGGCAGTACAAAGCATCAAAAGTGATGGCTGTGTCCATCCACTTCTGATGAGGCTCTGCCCTGGCTGTAGGAGCTATAGCGGCCATGTCCCGACGCATTGTCTTGAGGACGCGGTGGGAGGTTATGTCCCATGATCCACCAAAAATGGTGTTCATGGTCTTCCGACGCTCATTGTCAGAGATGTCAGAATCATCGTCGACGGAGGTGTAGACGGCCTTCAGGACCTTTTTAGGATCCTGAAAACCTAACTCCTCTTCAGCCGGAGCTTCGTCAACTTTTTGTTTTCCTTCCCTCTGTCGGAAAGGAACTTCTTCCCGACGCTTGTTGTAGCGCTCGGCAAGGTTTTGGACCTCCCGGCAGTCTTCCAAACTGTGGTTGTCTGTCTTATGAATTGGACACCACACCTTGGGTTTGCCACCTACTTCAGAAGACAGTCGAGGTCGCTTCACGGGGCGTGGCCCTCGGCCACCCGGAGCTGTAGCAGTTGCAGCATTAGATGCGCCGGCCGACGGCTTCTTCTTGCTGTTGGTCTTTTTCTTCTTTTTGCCACTCCCGGAGGTAGTGGCTTCGCCTTTGGAGGATTTCTTGCGATCCTTCGGAGGTGGTTTGGAGTGCATTTCACGGCCCTCCGCAGCTCTGGCACATTTGTCGGCCAAGCTGAAGAGTTCCGTGACACTGGTGATCTCCTTGATCGCCAGTTTCTTTAACATCTTCTTATCTCGTACACCCTGTCTAAATGCCACAATGACAGAAGCGCTAGAGATAGAAGAGATAGTGTTTCGTACCTGAGAGAATCTTTGGATGAATGATCGCAGGGATTATCCCCCTTTTTGCACGACTACAAAAAGGTCTAGTTCGGTGCCTGGTCGGGTGTATGAACTCCCGAAGTTGGCGGTGAACTGTCGGCACAACTCCTCCCAACTGTTGATGGAGTTGGGTGGAAGGCTCATAAACCAGGATCGGGTGGTCCCAGTTAAAGCCACTGGAAAATAGTTGGCCATTACGGCCTCATTTCCTCCAGCTACCAAGATAGAAGTGGAGTAAATCTGAAGAAATTCGACGGGATTAACGGTCCCGTCAAACTTCTCTGACAGGTGAGGCCAAAATTTCTGTGGCACCTGACCATACGCAGATGCATGGCCAGGGCTGAACAGCCTCCTCCTACTCCTTCAGGAGCAGGAATGTCCTGAGCTTCTCGTCTTTCACGAGCATGCTCGATATGGACTCGGCCATCTTGTTGACGGTATCGGCGATCAAGCTCCGCCCGGAGGTCATGAGTTGAAAGTCTTGATACCGTGTGAGTGCGTCACGCCCCGGAGGGCAACGACATCACTTGTTGTGATGCAGCACGTCTCCTGTTGTTGGAAACGTGCGGACCAAGTCTACCAGACAAGGTTCGTCGCTGCGACAGGGCCCGTCCTGAAGGAGGAGGACCTTGGTTACTGATGCGGTCAGCTGCTGCTGCAACCAAGTGTTCCACATCGGCCCTCCACTGCTCCATTGCATCCCGGGATGCATCCGGAGGTGGTGGGCGCTGAAGGAGAGCACGTGTTGCATGGAGCGCGTGTTCCGGGTTGTCATGATTCGCTGATGCATTGATTGATGCTGGTGCACTATCGCGCTGCCCAGCTTGATTTGTTGGTGGAGGCGGCAGTGGTGGAAGTGTGACTCCTGCTGGAACTGAGGTTCCTGCTGGTGGCTGCATATTGGAGGGATTGCCCCCAGCAGCTTGAACAGCAGGATGACCATTGGATGATTCAGCAGCTGAGTTCACCATTCTTGAAATCTCAGGCGCCCCCCTACCTGGCGCGCCAACTGTCGGTGGTTTTGATCCGGCAGATCTCCTGACACTACAAAAAGTGTTTGCGAAGTTTGAGGTTCGGTGTGGGCGCGCGGAGATTCAAGAAGGTGAAATGTAAAATGACACAGGAGACACAAAGATTTACGTGGTTCGGGCCGCCTGAGCGTAATACCCTACTCCACGGGGTGTGTTGGTGTTGTATTGGATGTATGAACTCAACTCAGGTGACGTGAGTTGAGAGCGCGTGTGAGCCGATCAGACCAGATCAGATCAGATCAGATGTTACCAGATGTTATCAGCCCTTCTCTATGTATCGTCGGCCTGTCCTTTTATAGTACAAGGACGGGCCGTTACAAGTTGGCCTGGTCCGACATGTGGCCCCGGCGGCTACTAATATTGATACACATTTGATGCGCTTAATTACCCTTAATGACCGAGTTATGGGCTTTGACAGCGTCGTTACTGGTAATAAAGGTCGTCCGATCGTGTGTCATTAACATAGTATTAATGACACTTAATCGGGTCTTGAAGTCCTTGATTCCCCTTTGAAGATCTGGAGCCGTTGTGGATTCTACCGGAGGTTTGAGGCTAAAGATCCGACGGTTGGACACGTGGCAGCTCCGGACCATACTGTGGGGAACACATAGGTCCGGTGCCACCAGACACGTGTCAGTTCTGGAGCTTCCCTCGGTCTGGGGTTAGGTCCGGGGGTGCCGTTATGGTACATAGCCCTAAGCTTTCCCCTTGTGGGCGGTAGCTCCGGTTTGATGGTACATGTGGCGACCCTGGGACTAACCATGTTGGGGAAGCGGGTCCGGTTATGTCTGACATGTGGGCCTCCGAAGGTCTTCAAATCAAGTAGATGACATTTCCTTGAGATCTTTGCAATCTCAAGGGGTATACGGTACTCAAGGTACCGACAATCATGGTTGTGGATCTATTTAGGCTCTTGGTACCATGTTAAAAATGATGGATGCTTCACAATATTATTGCTCATCTAATGTGTTTATATAGAGTACATGTGTCTGATACATATGGTAGAGAGACTAATGTACATGGCAGTCTATTATATTGATATCTAACCTACCAAACATACTACATGAATATATGGTCCTCTAGCATACCATCTATTCTTCTGACATATATGATAATCTATATAGAATACCAAATGTATACCTGATATACATGGGTAAGGGTAATTAAGTACATTAATTGTGTATTAAACATTAGTAACCGCCAAGGGCACATGTCGGGTCAGGCTAACGATGTAACGACCAGTCCTTGTACTACAAAAGGACAGGTTGAGCGATACACAGGAGGAGACCCACACACACGCTCAAGACACTCTAGCCTCTGATACTCTAGTGCTCAATACAACAACACACACCCATGGAGTAGGGTATTACGCTCAGGCGGCCCGAACCACGTAAATCCTCGTGTCAACTTGCCACCTTGTTCTGAATCTCTACACGCCCGCAACCGAACTACAAACTCTGCGGGCTACCAACGGTAGTACTGGGAGAATTGCCAGAACCAAACTCTAACAATTGGTGCGCCAGGTAGTGGTGCCCGAGATTCAAACATGGTGAACTCTGCTGCTGGATCATCCAACGGTAACCAAGCTGTGCAACCTGCTGGAGGCAATCCCTCCAATATGCAGCAGCCAGCAGGTATTGTGGTTCCAGCAGGAGTCATGACACCTCCGCAATCATCTGCTCTGGCAAATCAAGCTGGACGTCGAGGTGGGGCGTTCGCGTCGGTCACTACATCGGCGAACAACAACCCTGAACACGCGATTCATGTTGTGTGTGCTCTTCTTCAACGTCCACCGCCTCCAGGAGCACCCCAGGGTGCAATGGAGCAGTGGAGAGATGATGTGGAACATCTGGCTGCAACAGTAGCCGGTGGCATCAGCAATCAAGGTCCTCCCCCCTTGGGGCGGGCTCCATCACAGCACCAGACCTTGTCTGGTAGATTTGGTCCACACGCCTCACAGCACAGGAGGTGTGTTGTGTCTCAACAGGCGACGTCGCTACCCTCCAGAGCGCGTCATACCCACACGGTAACCAGGCTTTTGACTCATGACCTCCGGGCGGAGCTCGATCGCTGTTAACGTCAACAGGACGGCCGTGTCCACATCGAGCATGCTCGCAAGAGGCGAGAAGCTCGGGACAGTCCTGCTCCCGAGGGAGTAGGAGGAGGCTGTTCTGCCCTGGCCATGCACCTACGCATGGTCAGATGGCCGCAGAAGTTCTGGCCTCACCTTCTGGAGAAATTTTACGGGACTGTCAATCCCACCGAATTTCTCCAAATCTACTCCACCGCTATCCTTGCGGCTGGAGGCAATGAGGCTGTGATGGCCAATTATTTCCCTCTGGCTTTGACTGGGACCGCCAGGTCCTGGTTCATGAGCCTTCCGCCTGACTCCATCAACAGTTGGGTGGAGTTGTGCCAACAGTTCACCGCCAACTTTGGGAACTCATATGCCCGACCAGGCACGAAACTGGACCTTTTTGTTGTCAAGCAAAAAGGGGGAGAGTACCTGTGATCTTTCATCTAGAGGTTCTCCCAAGTATGAAATACAATCCCTTCTATCTCAAGTGCCTCTGTTATTGTGGCATTCAGATAGGGCGTTCGAGACAAGAAGATGACGGAGAAGCTGGCGACCAAGGAAATCATCAGCGTCATAGAACTCTTCAGCTTGGCAGACAAGTGTGCCAAGGCTGCGGAGGGCCGTGAAATGCACTCCCAAGCACCTCCAGAGGACAACAAAAAGTCCTCCGAAGGAGAAGCCACTACCTCCAGGAGTGGCAAGAATAAGAAAAGTCCAACATCAAGAAAATGCCGTCGGCCGGCACACCCACTGCCGCTGCTACCGCAGCTCCGGGTGGCCGGGGGCCATGCCCCAAGAAACGACCTCGGCCGTCGTATGAAGACGGTGGTTTTTCCAAGATGTGGTGTCCCATACACAAAACGAACAACCACAACCTGGAAAGCTACCGAGAGGTCCAGAACCTTGTTGAGCGCTACAACAAGCGCGGGGAAGAAGTTCCTTTCCGTCAAAGGGAAGGAAAACAAAAAGTCGACGAAGCTCCGACTAAAGAGGAGTTAGGCTTTCAGGACCCTAGAAAGGTCTTGAAGGCTATTTACACCTCCGTTGACGATGACTCCGACGTCTCTGACAACGAGCACCAGAACACCATGAACACCATCTTTGGTGGTTCGTGGGACATCACCTCCCGCCGTGTCCTCAAGACAATGCGGCAGGACATGGCCTCAGTAGCTCCCACTGCCAGGGCGGAGCCTCACTGGAAGTGGATGGACACTGGCATCACTTTCGATGATTCGGACTGCCCTCGAAACATGATCGGAGCTGGCCAACTTCCACTGATGGTATCTCCGACCATCAACAACATCCAGCTCCACCATGTATTGGTGGACGGAGGTTCGGGGCTAAACCTCATAAGCTTTGAAGCCTTCGTCAATCTTCAGCTCCGACCTTCGGATATTTGCCCCTCTCGACCTTTCTCCGGAGTAGGTCCGGGGGCCATAACTCCACTCAGTGTCATTACTCTCCTGGTGACCTTCGGGTCTCGGGAGAATTACAGGACCGAGAAGTTGGTCTTCGACGTGGCGCATATCAACTTACGCTTCAATGCCATCCTGGGAAGGCCGACTTTGTACAAATTCATGGGTGCTGCTCATTATGGCTACCTGGTGTTGAAGATGCCAACACCCTCAGGCGTTCTTTGGATCTGCGGAGACCGCACCACCAGAGTTACTGCTCTAGAAGAACTCCACGCGCTTGCTACAGCGCAGGAGGAAGTATCCGGAAAGGAGCAAGCTTCGAAGCCTCCGAGCATTCGACATCGAGGCTCAACCTCCGCACCTCATGTGCAACCAAGCGGTGACACCGACATTCTCATCAAAGTCATCCAAATTGGTTCTGACGCCGCTCAGACCACCCGTATATCAGAAGGTCTGAATGACAAATAGGAGCTCGCGCTCTTAACTTTCCTCCAAGCTAATGTCGACGTGTTTGCCTGGCAACCGTCAAAAATGCCTGGGATCCCTACGGAAGTGATTGAGCACAATCTGAAGATCTATCCTGACGCTCGGCCTGTACACCAGAAGCCTCGAAAGCAATAAGTAGAGCGACAAAACTTCATACGTCAAGAAGTGAAGAAGTTGCTCGAAGCTGGATTCATCCAAGAAGTCTTCCCCCCAAAATGACTCGCAAACCCAATCATTGTATCCAAGGCCAACGGGAAGCTTCGGATGTGTATCGACTACACTACACTAAATAAGGCATGTCCAAAGGATCCATTCCCACTACCTAGAATAGATCAGATAGTGGATTCCACCTCCGGGTGTGAATTACTGTGTTTCCTAGACGCATATTCTAGGTATCATCAAATCAGAATGTCTAGGGAAGATGAAAAGCATACTTCCTTCATCACAGTAGATGGATTATATTGTTACACTGCCATGCCATTCGGTCTCAAAAATGCTGCTTCAACGTTTGTGCGAGCTATTTACAAAACATTTGGAGAGCTCATCAGAGATGTAGTGGAAGTGTACGTCGGTGACATCGTCGTCAAGATCAAGAACAGGGAGTCATTCCTTGACACCTTGCAAGCTGTCTTCGACAAGTTGTGAATCATACGCATGAAGCTGAACCCGGACAAGTGTGTCTTCGGGGTTAGATCTGGAAATATTCTTGGATTCTTGGTGAACCACCGAGGAATAGAGGCGAACCCGGCGAAGATTAAAACTATTGAAGACATGCGACCACCAGCTCGCATCAAGGATGTCCATAAGCTAACGGTGTTTCTAGTTGCCCCCAGCTGGTTCATCTCAAGACTGGCGGAACGGGCGCTACCCATCTTCAGTTATTAAGGAAGTATGAACCATTCCAATGGTCTAAAGAAGCAGAAAAGGCTTTCCAAGAGCTAAAACAGCTCCTCACCACTCTACCAACTTTGGTAGCTCCGAACCCCAATGAGCCACTCCTGCTTTATATTTCAGCAACTGACAAAGTTGTTAGCATGGTCCTGGTTGCGGAAAGACCAGAACCATCCCCAGTTCAGGAATCTAGACCCCTTCGAGAAGTTCCAGAACTACTTGAAGGCGAGTTTGGGTCTCAACTCCCGGACCCGGATCCTCGAGGCAAGACAACGGAGGATCAACCTCCTTCAGATGAAGGAGTTACTGTTGCCAAACAAGAAGATCTGGACCCCTCCGGGAGGGTCTAGGTCACTTCTGAAAAAACTCTGGGTTCCTCCAGCAGGAACCTGGAGGTCCCCGAAGAAGGTCTGAACCCCTCCGGGAGGGTCCAGGTTGATGAGGAGGAAGCTCCAGGGCCCTCCGGGAGGGTCCGGATAGTCCAGCACCCAGTGTACTTCATCAGTGAAGTACTCCACGACGCCAAGACTCGGTACCTAGAGGTGCATAAGTTGCTCTACGCAATTCTTATTGCCTCTAGGAAGCTCCGCCACTACTTCCAAGCTCACAAGATTTCGGTGGTAACCTCTTATCCACTGCGTGCAATCTTACATAATCCCAACTCTACTGGAAACATTGCAAAGTGGGCAGCGGAATTGGGCGAGTTTGATCTTGAATTCGTCCCAATACAAGCAATCAAGAGTCAATCATTGGCGGACTTTGTGACGGAATGGACCCCCTCTCAATCAAATCCTGGGGCCCCAGTGAGCAGAAGTTGGAACCCAAGGTTCTGGTATTCACCGAGCCTCACTGGACTCTCTACATCGAGGGCTCCATGCAGAAGCAGGGGGCGGAGCTGGAATTCTTCTTCTCGCTCCGATCGGGGAGAAGGTCAAATACATGGCTCAACTTGACTTCAAGGCGACCAACAACATGGCAGAGTATGAAGCATTAATCTACGGGCTCAAAGTGGCACTGTCATATGGTCTCAAGCAGCTGTTGGTAAAGAGTGATTCACAGCTTGTTGTAAAACAAGTCAAAGGTTAATGCTGCTGCAATAACCCTCAACTAGTTGCATACCTACTTGAAGTCCAGAAGCTTCAGAAGGACTTTGAAGTCCTGGATCTCTGCAATGTCCAGCATCTCAACAACGCTAAAGTCGACAAACTCTCGACGAAAGCTTCAACCGAAGCTCCGGCTCCCGACGGAACCTTCGTTCGGAGATTGTCAAGACCAACAGCGCAGCTTGCCGAACTGAGCGAAGGGAGCGAGACCAGCACCTCGAAGCTGGTGGTCCCGATGGCCCTGTTACCATGGCGCCCATCAAGGATCATTGGTGCTGCAGGAAGCTCCAAGCAACCCAACACGCAAGACTCAGATACTCAAGCTAGCTCTAATGCATGGATCTCGGAGATCTGGAGCTACTTGAAAGACAATTTCCTTCCTGAAGATAATGTATCCGCTGACCGAATAGTCAGATTGGCTAAAAGATACACGCTGGTAGAAGGGGATCTCTACCGGCGCGGTGCCAACGGCGTCCTAATGTGGTGCATTACAAGGGAAGAAGGCCGCAAGATCCTCGCGGAAATCCATGGAGGCGAGTGTGGGAACCACGCGTATTCCCGCACGTTGGTCGGTAAAGCCTTCTGACATGGTATTTACTGGCCTACAGCACTCTAGGATGCAACCGAGCCAGTAAAGAAATGTGAAGCATGCTAGTTCCATGCAAAGCAAATTCACACACCAGCTCAACCTCTACAAATGATACCTCCTACATGGACATTCGCCGTGTGGGGCATGGATATCTTGGGACCTTTCCCAAGAGCCGTCGGAGGTTACAAGTTCCTGTATGTCGCCATTGACAAGTTCACCAAATGGCCGAAAGCAACTCCAGTTGTGACAATAATCAAGCAATCAGCTATCAATTTCTTGCAGTCCATAGTATGCAGATTTGGGGTCCCAAACAAGATCATAACTGACAATGGGACCAAATTCACAAGCTCTGCATTCCAAGGATATTGCGAAGACCTCGGCATTCAAGTCAGCTACACCTCCGTAGCTCGCAATGGCCAAGCCGAGAGAGCAAGTGCAGAAATACTAAAAGGACTCAAGACGCGCACATATGAGCACCTGAAAAAACATAGAGCCAAATGGATCAAAGAGCTTCCGCCCACCCCGTGGGCCAACAGGACAACTCCAAACCGGTCAACTAGAGAGACACCCTTCTTCTGGTGTACGAAGCTGAACCAGTCCTTCCTCTGGAGATCACCTTGGGGTCACTCCGAGTCCGGACCTTCGACGATGCCACGCAGGACCAGCTCCGGCGTGAAAACCTTGACCTCGTCGAAGAGGGAAGGTGCCGAGCAGCTGTTCGGAATGCCCGATACCGCCAAGCTCTTCGGCGCTATCACCAAATACATGTGCATAACCGACATCTTCAAGAAGGCGATCTGGTGCTACGGAGAATACAAACTCAAGAAGGGTTAAACAAAATTTCCCCCAGTTGGGAAGGACCCTTCCGAGTGATCAAAGTATCTCGTTCCGGATGCGTTGGCTTGGCAACCGAGGATGGGACACCGCTTCCTAATCCTTGGAACATTGAGCACCTCCGTAAGTTCTACGCTTAATATCACAGAGGTGAATCTGTAATTACATGTGATGTATGTTATAGCGTCATTGTAATGAGTCGGGTAGCCCCTCCAGGGGGATAGTCGGACCTTTCGCGAAAAGTCCGGAAAATCCAGGCAACACTTGACACAGTCTCAGAACTAAAAGTGTAGCTAGCTACCTTGGGTCAAACGAGAAATGCAACACACTTAGCCTGGTTCTGTACCCTAAGAGTGTACTTGTTTCCCCTGTACCCCGGACGTATAATGAAAGATGTCATTATGTGAAAACAGACTCTACGTGCATTTATTTTGTACAGGCTCAATATTTTTTATTTTTCTCTTTCTTGTCTATAACAAAGTTGTGCAATTCTCAAGAAACTTTAGCTCGAACAATTCATGTATGATTCAAGTTGCATTATTAATTCTTTTGGGTCTTAACATTGTTGAATGGCCTACTCGCCTGAATGCCGCCAAGCCAATCTAGGTCCGGAATGTGCTATCGACTTAGCCTGGTCCTGCACCCTAAGTACGCCACTCTACCTACACCCCGGCAGGCCGAAGTAAGGCGAGTCCAGAAATGATTGGACCTGAAGAAAACAAACAAATGCGCTTGATTGTATACAGAATTGCTGTCGATCTAAAATTTCTTTCGGGAATAGTAAGCCGCAATTGAGTTATAGATAGGAAACGGATTTTACTGTTTTTCTTGGCTTCAGTGTGCAGGAAAAATAAAAATCTCGTGATGATGATGGACGATGCCGGAGCTATCAGAGCTTCGACATTCCCTAAGGCGTCCACTGTCGATGTTTTAAACATTGATAGTAGGCATCGCCGGAGCTATCAAGTTCTGAAAAATCCAGGGGGCCATTCGTCAACATGAAGAAAATATGGTGGAAGAACACTCCCTACCGTCGAACCTCTACGTGTTGACAGTGGTCGACGCTGGAGCTACCAAGCTCCGACAACCCCAGAGGACCTGCTATCAACGCTCCACGTGTTGTCGGTGGCTGCTGCCGGAGCTACTAAGCTCCAACGATGATCGCTACCGGAGCTACTAAGCTCCGACAACCTCAGGAGTCTCTACTGTCGACGCAACAATACTTCGGACCTACACTCTACAAGTTCGAAGCACGCAAGTCTTCAACAACTGCTACATCCTCTTGGTACATGTTCACAATCAAATTGTGTACATCTACCAGGGGGCCAAGAGAGACAAAGGTGTTGAAGACAAAAAATGAAATTCATAAAATTCTTGGATTTCATTCATCTGGAGACAAGAGATTACAAAATTGAGGAAAAGAAGAGAAGATATAAGCGGGAGCTACAAAGAGAGAGTCATAGATCCTACGGAAGAACGAGGCAACCTTTTGGGCAACCTACGATAAGCTGGCCTTGGTGGCATCTCCTTATCCATCGATGGGACGTTCAAGCATTGGGTCTAGTGGGAAGTGAGGATCCCGACTTGTGTAGCACGTCAGCATGTACTCTGCAACGTTCTTCGCTAGGGATTGTCCTTTGGTTTCCAACTGGTCCACGATGACATCGCCCATCTCAGAGAGCTTGTTGCCCGCCGAGCTCAATGCCTGCAACGCCTAGTCCAGCTCTGACTCTAGATCATCCGGACGCACGGGACTAAAGCCCAGCGGTGTCAGCGCATCATTGGCTTTGCCCAGGAAATCCCATACTTGTTGGGACTCCTTGGTCCTTGAGCCTCGCACCTCTTCCAAGGACCTCTTGGTCGCCGCAAGCTCCGAATCCTCCCGGGCAAGGCGCTCGACCTCTTTGGCATTCTGCTAAATCTTTTTAGCAACTTGCCTTTCGAGTTTACCAACCTCCTCTTCCTGTACATGGATCTTGTTCTGGCGATCGACCAGGTCTCTCTCCCGACCCCGCACCTTCTTCTCCCTAGCAGCAACTTTGTTCTCCCTCTTGGTGAGGTCCTGTCCCCACTGTCAGGCCTTCTTCTCCTCTTCCTCGCAGAGCTCCTCAAACTTCTTGGTGCGCTCCGCGAGGCTCTTGTCACCCAGAGTTAGCCTCAGCTCCTCCTCCCTCTTCATGAGGTCATCCCGCAGCTCCAGGAGTTTTTGCTCTTCATCTTCGAGATCTTTCTCCCGCTCCTCAAGAGCCTCTCGGTGCTTGACGAGGCTGTCGTGGATGGCGCTGAGCTTCTCTTGGCGATCATTCGCTGCTTCATTAGCAGCCACGGCCTGTTCGTGGATGGCCCGAGACTGGTTGTTGAGGGATCACACCATGCTTTTCCTCTCATCTAGCAGCTGGCCCCAATACTCCAACTGGGCCTTCTGCCTTTTCACCCACTCCTTGTCGTCAGTCAGCCTGGTCT
Source organism: Tuctoria greenei (assembly GCA_036927565.1). Classification (NCBI taxonomy): domain Eukaryota; kingdom Viridiplantae; phylum Streptophyta; class Magnoliopsida; order Poales; family Poaceae; genus Tuctoria; species Tuctoria greenei. The sequence goes on along the minus strand of JAYESD010000008.1, from coordinate 46,263,896 downwards.
ACCCCAGCTCGGTCTCGAATTGGAGCCGGTTGCGCCACCTCGGGTTTGGCGCTCTTCCTCGAGGGCCTTGCTATCGTGGTAAAAGGCCAGCTGCACCTGACGAAGGCTAGAGCAGGCATTGTCGATAGACAGCGACAGGGGGATTGGCTCCGGACCTGCCGGGGTCTTCTCCGCTTGCTCCAGTGGGTTCTCCATAACAAAAATCGGGTCCCACTCTACAAGAGAGGACCCCTGAGCTTCCACGACACTAGGACCGTCCTCCGGGATAGCCTCGGTCACCGCCGAGGAAGGTCTTGCAGCGGAAGCTTCTACCTCTGGAGTCGGCTCCAAAGGTCCCGCCGCCAGATTGTCAGCAGCTGGCCCCTCAGACGGGGGACCGGCAGCTTCATCTTGGTGCCCTGGCTCAGGTGCAGGTACCTTCGATACCACCACCTCCGGGGCAGGCGTTGAAGATTTGGTCGGAGCTGAGGCCACTTCCGACTCCGGTGTTGGCGCCTCCTCCACTGCCGGTCCAGGCGCTGGCGCTTCAACCTCCATCGGTTCGAGCGTTGGTACCTCTGCGACAAGTGGCTCGGGCACCGGAACTTCATCAACCACTGACTCTACCGCCAGGGCTTCAACAACATCCGGCTCTAGGGACGGAACTGCAGCTACCTCCAGCTCTAAGGTCGGAGCGTACGTCATCACAGCATCCAAACCGGAGCTTCAACCTCCGGTGCTGGTGCTGCTGGTACATCTTCACTCCCGTGGTCCGGCACTACCACGGGTGCTTCGGGAGATGAGTCGAGGTCCAGAACCGCGACAGCCAGCGTCGGGGCTGCCGCGACCTCAGCCACCACTTGGGGCGGCGCTGGAGTTGGAGCCAGAGCCTCCGCCTGCACAGCATCAGCCGCTGCTGCAGGAACCGGAGCTTCAGCCCCTTTTTTGGGTACCCTGTGGATGAAGGACGAAGAAACTCAAAATACGATTACAACAAAAACAATCAACTAAGGTAAAAAATCAAATTTACCTTGGAAGACTTCCGCTCCAGCTAGCGCGGAACCTCTTCACCGGACGCTCAGGACCGAACCCGTCGCCACTGGTGTGGTAGCTCCGGAAGGCTCCCCGGAGCTTGCTCCCACCATCAGCGACGTCTTGGTTGAGGCCCCCCCTCGACCGGGAAGGACCCTCAGACCGAGAGCCTTCAGCTGGTCCTGGTACCGGAGCCACATGGCTGGAGCTGACGTCTCGGGGAGATGCTGATGCTGGAGTGGTCGTTGCTGTCAAAGACATCCCCCGCCGGGGAGATGGAGCTGTCGTGGAAGCAGCAGGTCTGATGGGCCTCCAGTCAGAGTGCTTCAACTTCCTCTTGCGGCTCGAGGGCTCGGCCAACTCCTTGCCCTTGCCTATGACTTTAGCTCTTGGCTTTGGGGCAGGAGCGGAGCCACCCTCTGAAGCTCCGGGGATCGCCACCCCGGAGGTTGATCGCCTCTCCATCAAGCCCAAGTCGTCCAACAGCGGCATCTTCCTCCGAAGCTCTCTACACTCCTGTGGTATCATATTCAGAGGAAGGAAGGCCGACGGGGGAGACACGTCGCTAGGGACGATGTTCCCAGGCTGGAACTCCTTGAGATGAATCTTCAAGGCTTCACCGTTCAAGTTGGTGTCTAAACCAACCTCAATGTGGTTGGTATCCATCTCATTGTTGAAGGGCCAGGCAGGCCGCCCCCTAGCCCTCAGCGGGGCTCACCTGTTCGTCAAGAAGTTGCCGAAGACCATCTGGGGGGTCACCCCACCTTCGGCACACTCCTGGATTCTGTCCAGAATGGGCCAGTACTCCCTCAACAGCTCCGGCACGTCACTCCAAGTGTCGGTGTCGACGTTGGGGAGGCCTTCAGGCAGTTTCAGCCTCTCGTGTCCCTCCACAGTGATGACCACCCAATATTTCTTCCAATCGTCCCACTTGCCGGAAGGTAAGGACCTCAAGTACTTGAGGGGGAGTTTTTCCGCTTCACGAAATAGTAGAAGCCGATGAACTCATCACTCTTCCCGATGGGGTGGACAGTGAAGAAAGTCCGGAACAACTCCACGCAAGGGGGCACACCCACCCACATCTCGCAAAAGTGGACGAAAGTCGCCACCAGCAAGATTGAGTGGGGGCCAAGATGGTTGAACTGCAGACCATAGAAATCTAGCAGCATCAAAAAGAAAGTGGAGAAAGGCGGGTTCAAACCCGCCATGGCGTACCCAAGGAAGTACACCATATCTCTGGCTCGCTCCTTTTCGAAGAGAAGCTTGCCGCAATGAATGTCGTTGTCGAAGGAGTCACTGGACCAACCCATGTAGGTCTAGACCCTAGACAACTCCTTCTTGCTCCCAATGCGGCTCTTGGGAAGTCCCAACTTCATCGTAGCACGGCGGGGCGAGAGAGGGAAAGCAAGCAAAAGTTTGGAGGATTCAAGCGCAAGTTCAAATGAAAGCATAAGAAACCCTCAAACCATGCATGCTTTCCTTCTTAAGTAAGCCCCCGCAACGCCTGGATGGAAACTGCAGAGGAGCCAACGATACAGTTCAAAAACTTCACCCTACCAATGACAAGGGGGCCCGGGGCCACCCCGGCGATCGAGTCGAGGTCCTTACCCCAGGCGAATGGTTGTCATCATGAGAGGCGGGAAGCCTGAGGGCGGCGGCCCGACAGGGCACGCGGAACCGATACAGTTTTTGTATTGGGAACCAGCAACCTTCAATTGCGTGAGATCTGCACGCGCAGATCTCACCTGCCGCACCCCAGATATGCCACACAGTGATGGTTTAACTGCGAACCACCACCCCAACAGCACATCCAAAGACCCTTGAAGACACGACATGACGCGGAAATCGAAAGATGAACCCACCTCCGGCAGAATGACTTAATTCAGAAGATCTCTCCCAGAGGTGGGCCCAGGGGGCCACTATCGGTACCCAACGTACCGGATACCCCTTGGGACTGCAAAGAGTGCAAAGGAACTCTAGCTATCTAAGTTGAAGACCTCCAAAGGCCCCACGTGTCATATGGAACCGGACCTGCCTCCCTTCTATGGTTAGTCCCGGTGCCGCCACGTGTGTCATAAAACCGGAGCTACATTCCATACACTAGAAAGCTCCGGACTAGATATCTGTGTGGCACCACCGGACCTAACCCCCGATAGAGAGAAGCCCCGGTACTGACACGTGTACTACAACACCGGACCTACCCGTCCTAGACGGTAAGCTCTGGAGCTGCCACACGTCCAACCGCCGGACCTTCGACTTCAATAGGATGATTGGTGGACCTCCAACGGCTCAGACCTTCAAGGGACATTAAAGCTTCAAGACTCGATTATGTGTCATTAATGCTATCTTAATGACACACGATCGGAGGACCCTTAATACCAGTAATGCCACCATCAAGGGGTGTTACCACACTGTTAAGGGTAATTAAGTACATTAATTGTGTATTAAACGTCAGTAACCGCTAGGGCCACATGTCGGGTCAGGCTAACGATGTAACGACCAGTCCTTGTACTATAAAAGGACTGGTCGAGCGATACACAGGAGGAGATCCACACACGTGCTCAAGACACTAGCCTCTGATACTCTAGTGCTCAGACGCTCAATACAACAACACACACCCGTGGATTAGGGTATTACGCTCGGGCGGCCTGAACCACGTAAATCCTCGTGTCAACTTGCCACCTTTTTCTGAATCTCTGCACGCCAACAATCGAACTACAAACTCTGCGGGCTACCAACGGTAGTACCGGGAGAATTACCGGAACCAAACTCTGACAGTCGTTGATTTTGAAGCTCTTGAAGTCTGCATAGTCCATCTTGAACTATACGATACCGGAATCCAACATGTTCAGTTGGCAATTTACTAGATGCTTCTTAATTAGGCTCCCTTTGGATTGAAGGAATGGCAAATGAATTTTGAAGGATAGGATTTTTGTAAAGGATTTTTTCCTACATGACCATTTGGCTCACAGGAAAATAAAGGGTAGTTTCCATAGGAATGGATTCCTTTGCTACATTTTGCAGGAAATCTAACATGAGGTTAGACCTCTTTTTTCATTCCTGGTGGGAAACAAAATCACTCTCGTGCTTTGATGCAGCGTCCAACTCGTCCCTTCACATCACCAGAGGAGAAGGGACAATAATAATCTGACCTCATCCTCTCACAAGAAGAAACACCCGTACGTGTCCTCCCCCCCCCCCACCTATGGTGTGAATATCTCAGTCCCTATCGCTGGCGGCGCGAGGCTCAATCCCATCACTGCTGGTGCGAGGCTCAGTCCCCAACAAGCAGTGCGAGTCTCCATCCCCTTCTCCCACCTCCTGCAGTCCGCATCTCTTGAGGTTCGTTGTTTTGACTGTGTTAGCAGGTTCCCATCTCTCGATTTGGTTGTTGTAGAAGAAATTGGCACTGGGATCTGTTGCCGCGCTGCCTAGTGATCCTCTAAATCCAAGTCAAGTTGCAGACCCATCTATTTTGCAAGTAATTTCTTCATTCCCCATCTTCCATGTCTGAAATCTCAAAATTTCTTTATTCCCCTTTCCTTTATGTGAATCTCTGAATTAATTAGATCTGCTTGCCTTTCTGGTAATTAATTTCTTCATTATCCATCTTCTGTGATTCACTAGATTTTTTATCTTCTATTGCTTCTTTAGGAAAGTGACGCCGGGTAGAGGTTCTCCTGTGATGAATGTTAGCAATGAGCCTAGGATCACCGAGCCTAGCGATGAACTAGGTAATGCTTCTAATTTTTGTTACACATGTATATTACGTCAATGTTTTTAGTTGCACATAGCAAATGAAAATAAATTCATCTAATGCAGGAACCACTCGTAAGAGAGCCAGATGGAGCCATGAGATAAAGTTGTTTCTTATTGGTCTTCTCAAAGATTACAATGTTTCAGGTTACTGAACACAAAATGCTTGGAGTAAGGAGGCATGGACAAATATTGTTGCTCGACTGAATGCGAAGTTTGGTACTTCATATTCTCTCAACCAAGTGAAACGGAAGGAGCAGGACTTAAAGAAAGATTACCGTGTTGTAAAGAACTGAAAGAAGAAAGTGGTTTTGGATGGGACAACGAGAGAAATATGGTGACAGCACCGGCAAATATTTGGGATAGTTTTGCTGCTCGCAAGAACAATAGTGATGCACTCAATTGGCAAGATAAATCATTTCCATATTTTGATGAGTTGCATGCACTCTATGATGGTGAGCGTCTGACTTAATTAAGCTATTTTCTAGTTACACACTTACACATGAGCTTCAGACCAGCATGGTATGGACACATTTTGTGCAGGTCGTTATGCAGAAGGGAGAACTCGACATGGTATGGACCATTATGCAAAAAAAATCAAAGAATGCTTATGTTCCAACTCAACAAGCAAATATGACATGCATATCAGTCACCATCTCCTACTTGGGCTGCTTAAAGTGATGCATATCAGTTTCATTTTTATGAAGATATTGATGAGAGAAATTTGGATTCATCTACTCCTCTGCAGCATATACATTCATCTACTCCTGTGCAGCACATGCAAGCCCCTCCCAGCTCAACACCAACTCCTATAGAAGCTCCTAGACGTGGTAAGAACATAAGGCCAAGTCTAGTAGCCCTGACGAAGGCTTTCATGAGAAGTACCTAAAACTGAAAAGGGAAGAAATTGATCGATTTGCTGCCATTGAGGAGAAGAAATTGGAGGATCCTTACAGCATTAACAAGTGCATCACAGTGCTCGAAGGCTTAAATGGTATACATATGGGAGATATATTAATGTCTTATGATATCTTCAAAAGCAAGGATAACAAGGAAGTTTTCTTATCATTTACAAGTGATGCTTTGCGGTTGGCTTGGATTAAAAGGGAGATTGGGCGTTTAGAAGCTGAGCATAAGAATTAAGGATTATTTTTCCTAGGAGTCTTTTGCGAATCACATGGCTGATGCTTTTGTTTGGCTTTTGGTAACTCTAGTTATGATATATAAGGGGAAACATGCAAGTAGTTAGTTAATGTCACATATTTAGTATTACAATAGTAGTAGCTGACCAAGAAGGTCATATGAACACATGACAAAATATATGCATTAAGTACTGTGTGCTACATATTGATCCCACATCCGTCTTGCTATGTCATCTCGCTTTTGGTTTCTGACTTCTCTAGAATTATTAAATATCTGTATGTCACCATTGTAGTTGTGATCTCCATTTGGCACATCAACAATCTGGTCTGGATCAATCTCATCATGGGAATTGCTTGGCCACAACATATCTTCATTATGTAGGCGTCTAAAGTTGTGTAGAACACAGCAAGCAACTGATATATCAACCTACTTATTAACCGGGTAGTGTGAGCCAGTCCTCAGTATAGGAAATCTCTTTTTCTATATACCAATTGTCCTCTCAATATGGTTTCTGAGTTGTGCATGTCGGAGATTGAATAGTTCCTTGTAATTTCGTGGCTTTTGATTGGCTCTTCCTTGTTCTTGTAAATGATACCTTGTTCCACGATATGGTGCAAGGAGCTGTGACGTATTAGCATAACCAGCATCCACAAGAAAAAATTTACCAGGACGTACTACTAAGCCATGGTTAAGTGCATCTTGTAGAACTCTTGCATCTGATGCAGATCCCTCCCAACCGGCATGTACATGCACTGTAACACCCATATTTTATGTAATAAAATTTGATCAAACTATATTGCATCCTAGTTTGCATTTTTGGGTGAATTTTGAAATTCAAACGAGTAGCAAACGTTGAAATTTGAATTTGAAATCAAATCAAAAGAAAAGGAAATGAAAAAGAAAAAGAAAAAGAAAATAAAACCCCTTTTGGGCCAAAACCTCCCCCCTGGCCCAATTCTCCCTCCCCTCACCCGCGGCCCAGCCAGCCCCTCCCTCTCTCCCTCTCTCTGCCACCTAGGGCCCACCTGTCATCACTCTCACTGGGCAACCGCCGCCCTCCCTTTTTCCCGCGCCGCGCCATGCCGCACACCCCCCTCCAACCGTCGCTCCACGCACGAATCCACCCCGGGGAAACCCCCTTCGCGCGCGCCAGCAACCGCCGCCACCTTCCCCTCTATAAATTCCCCCTCTCCCCCTCTCTTTCCTCTCCTCTGCACCCAAAACCCTAGCCAACCATCGCTCTTGGTATGTCGCGCGCGTTCCCGTCGATCCAGTGCCTAATCCTCGCTCCCTCCTTCTCTAACCTCTTCGCCGTGTCGCCAGGAGCACGCCGGACAAGTTTGCGCGGAGAGATCGCCGAGGTTTCGCCGGAGTCGATGAGTGCCGACGCCAACCGCCGCCACCTCTCGTCGTCGACTACTCTCCGGCCAATTTCAGACCCCGAGAACCCCCTAGGTATGCTCCCCATCCTCTCTTCTTTCGTTTAGTGTATTGTGCGCTTAGAATCGGTGGCGTTTTGGCCGTTTGGGCCAACGCCGGTGAGGTCGCCACAGCAGGCATCGTGCGCCGCCGCGCGCATGCGTCCAGAGTCGTCGGAGGCGACGTGGCCCTATCCTGGCCTTTGGATGGGAGCCAACGGCCGAGATTAGAAGCGCGTAACGTTTCGGTTATTTAAAATCCCGTGCGTTCACTTCGGATCCGACGACCAGCATTCAAATTCCTTTTCCCGCCGCCAGATTTACACCGCAGCCCCTGAAAATTCACCAGCTACCCCCTGGCCTTTGCTAGAATTTAGATCTAGCCCCTGAATTTAGCAAACTAGCCCCTGGACTCTCTGGAATTGGATTTAATCATTTAAATAAGCAATCTAACCCCTGGAAATTTGTAGAATTATGGATTTATCCCCTGTACAGTGTAGGAAACTTATTAACTAGTCCCTGGACTTTTATTTAATTGCTGAATATTGTTTTTATGAGTATTTAGTGTGTAGAAAATAGATAAAAATGGTAAATAAATATAAAAACAGTAGGAAAATTTGTATAAAATGTTTTTTATGCTGTAATTAATTTGTAGAGATCAAATAAAATATATTTTGACCATGGAAAATTTATTAAAAATATTTAAAATACATTTTGGCCATAGAAAATTCAATAAAAATGATTTTGGGCCATAAATAAATCCTAAAAATGTAAGATAAATATAAAGTGCATATTTTGGCTATGTAAAGTGATAAATACTTCGTAGGTATTCATTAGTATAGAGTTTTATGCCTATGTGTATGTTGTGATGCCATGTATTGTGTGTTCTTTACTTATTTTAGCCTTTATTTCTCTTTGCCATGCTTGGGCAACATATTTAGAGTCGTACTATGACCCCAACTTCAATCTCCAAGACCAAGACTTCACCAACAATCAAGTCTTCGAAGAAGGCAAGTGCCCTTGACCATCTTGTACCAATTTTATGATTTTAGTTAGATGCATGCTAATTAAATTGATGTCCTATTTCATGTTTCATGCCTTGTTCCATATAATTCCTTGTCACTTGATGTGGGTTGGGAAGTAGATAGGTAATTAATTATGCTTAGCCATGCATAGACATTGAGAATGGGATTTCATATAATTGTGACATGTTAAACTTTATGATTACTTTAATTGTGGTGGATACACAATAGTAGTGGATAGGAATCTGGTGGTTGGATAGATTTGGTATGGTGCAGTTTGCATGAGACCCGGGATTGGGTTTGGTACCACCGGATTCTAAGGACCGGTTTATGGAGGAAGCCACTAAGATTTATAGTACCACCACGAGACTAAGATGGGGCAGCTTGGTCAATTAATTAGGTTTCTCCCAACGAAATGCTAGTAGTTGGATGGTGCGGGGAATGATGCAGGGGTACTGCCCTGGGAACCGCAAGGCTCAAGAGGGGGCTCTGAGGCGGAGGGTTACTCTGGGAATGCCTCAGTGGTGGAAATCATAGAGGGCTAGCACTAGTCAGGAGTACCTTTGTAAAGACCATGTTGTGATCTCCTGGCCTCACACCAAAGGAAGTGTGTAATGTGGTTAGCTACCACGGGTATTCAGGGAGGTTTACTTAGTCCACCTGGCGACAGGGGATGAAATCACTGCTTGTGGGTAAAGGGTACACTCTCTATAGAGACTTGGTAAAACTGTGATGACAGCCGTGCTCACGGACAAGAGCGGCTTGGGGCCAGTTCATAATTAGCTTATGGTTGGGAAATGGTGGTTATTTATGATTCAAGTACACTAATCATCCTTAATTATGTGTTGAATTACTTCTTGAATGATGGTATTAATAATTGAAAGCTAAGGTTAGGTTCTAAGCATAGTGCTTAAGCCATAATTGGCCTTCCCTTGCTTTAGCCAATCATGTCATTCTCTTCCCACACTTGTTGAGTACTTTATGTACTCAAGCGTTTACTTTTCCATTAGAATATGAAGAAGAAGCAGCACCGAAAGACTTCATCGTCAACCCGAAAGACTTGGGCTAGGTTGGCGATCCTCCGCGCGACTGCCTGTGGGGATGGAGCCATCCTTACCTATTTAGCCTTCCGCTGTAGTATAATCTTTGTGAACTTTTTAGATGTTGTAAATAGGTTGTGGTGTGTATTTGTAGACCTTCGGGTCGTATTGTAAGACTATTTATGTACTTGAACATGGCTATGGAATGATATTTCACTTTTGTCAACGCATGTACGATTCAACTGATCCTGGTGTACATGTGATTAGCGTCTGTTCATCTTTACGATGACCGGGCGTGACAAAGTGGTATCAGAGCCGTGTTGCCCGTAGGACGCAAGCCTAGTTAGAAATGGTTGAAAATAAGGACTATACTATTTTCTTATAAAATAGTATTTCCAAAAACTTTGTGTTTTCCATCTCAACCCGTGTGCTTCTTATCTTGTTGTATTTATTGTTTCAATTCTAACTTAATTTATTGATTTTTGATCTTACTCTCTTCTTTTCAAATGTTTGTAGATGGTGCGCACCAAGCAGACGGCGCGTAAGTCTACTGGGGGTCGTGTTCCTCACCACGCCCTAGCCAGCCGCTCCGCACCTCACACACCCAGGAGGGAGACAGTGCTGATCTCTTCTGGACGTGTTGTCCCGAGGATGCGTGCCCGTCTTCGCTCTCTTCTTCAGGAAGCGGGGTACCATGAGTACCGTGTTCGCTTCGTCCACCACACCACCAGGGTCTCTGTACCCTCTACTGGTGGACTGGAGTGGTTTTCCCAGTTGTCCGTCTACTATGAATCAGAGCTGCTGCACTCACACTTCTCTCCGTCTTGGAGGAGCTCCCAGCGTGCGGCTGAGGAGGATGCTACGTGGGAGGCGACTACCTACTGGAGTCACGCCCACAGGTTCCGCCTCGGGTGCACGGAGCACGCGTACACCCCTTAGCGCCCTAGTGGCACAGCCTACTTCACTGGACGTGACGTCGAGGGGCCTCTGCACCACGCTCAGTGCGAGAGGCTTGTGGACGACGTTGTGGAGTTGTCTTCATGACTCCAGCGTTGTCAGCAGGAGCTTCAGGACAGCAGGGACCTTGTTGACAGCTACGAGTGACTTCGCCGACGCTACGCGAGGATTACTATAGCTGACCCGAACTCTCCTTAGTACGCTTCGAACGTTGAGCCGTGGGACCCGAACTCTCTGGATCGTCGTGAGAACTCACCCGTGAGATCGGGGGAGGACACGGAGGAGGAGGATCCCGAGAAGGAGACCGAGGAGGACTCCGACGAGTAGGGGTAGACTTGTTACCCTGTTGGACGACTCAAGACACCTACCCTTAGTATGTAGGAGTGTGTAGCTGCGCCCTCTCTAGTCTTGAGTTGTATTATCTTTGGTATTGTATTAGTTTGCTTTATGTTGTGTGTGTGTGTGCGACGTGAGTTGTGAAATGCTTCGGCATACTGTCCACATCCACGTCGTTTGTATATAGGCTTGTTAGTGTGTCGTGCGAGTTGTGGAATGCATTAGCATCCTGTCCACATCCGCACTAGTGGATTAATGAATTTGCTTGCTTTATATATATATATATATATATATATATATATATATATATATATATATATATATATGTTTCCCTTGATGCATGTAGTTGGGACCATTTTCCATAGCGTACCCTTCTATATCTTATCTATGGTCCTAAAGTTTCAATTATTCCCTATACATATGGCTGGAAGAGGTAGAGGTAGAGGTCGTGGAAGGGGTGTTGTGCCCCAAGAGGAAGGACTTGGAGGTGTGCCAGGATGGAATGGTAGGGGTGCTCGAGGAGCCCCAGCAGCGCAACAGATGCAGCAGATGATGGCCATACAAACCCAACTGCTCAACAACCTCACCGAGATTGTTACCAACATGCAGTAAGCCCCACTCCCACCACCACCACCATATCCGCCCAGATCCTTTCTAAGGGACTTCCTAAATACTCATCCACCCACCTTTGCCACAGTCACTGAACCAATGGATGCCGAGGATTGGCTTCAAACGATTGAAAGCAAGTTGAGGCTCATACACTGTGAGGGAAGAGAGAAGGTACTTCTAGCCTCTCATCAACTCCAAGGACCGGCAGCTGACTGGGGGACCGCCTTTACTGAAGCCCACCAAAGTCCGGAGAACATCACTTGGGAAGTATTTAGGACCAATTTCCGCAATCACTTTGTGCCTGAGGGAGAAATACAAGCAAGACGTGAGGAATTCCTTATGTTAAAGCAGGGTCGTATGACTGTGAGAGCCTACTTGAATGCATTCACCCAGCTATCCCGCTATGCCCCAACACATGTGGATATGGATTCCAAGAAACAATTCCGTTTCAAGAATGGACTGGACAAGGAGTTGAAGTTTGCCATGTCTTCCAGCGACTACAATGACTTTCAGAAGTTGGTTGACAAAGCTTTTGAGGTGGAGAGGACTAAGAAAGAACTAGATGATGATGAAAGGAAGAGGAAGTTAGCTCTGAGCCATGCCTCTAGTAGCAATGTACGCCCTCGTCTCAACCCTCAGCCTGCAAACCAGATGACTCGTCCTATGAACTACTCAGGGCAAAGATTCCCAAACCCCAACTATAGGCCACCCACACCCTACAATCAGCAGATGCGCCAGCAACAACAGCCTCCACGCCAGCCAATGCAACCCCCTCGCCAGCAGATGCAACCACCTCGCCCTTCAGCTCCAGCTAACCGCCCCAATGGTCAACCCCCAAGAAATCAATCAGGAGGTAACAAGGGCCAGAACAATGCTGCAGAAGTTCAGTGTTACAAGTGTGGAGAATGGGGACATTACTCCAATAATTGTTCGAAGAAGCAGCAGAACGCACCTGGACGTGTCAATCATGTGACTCTGGAGCAAGCGCAGGAAGCACCTAATGTGGTGATCGGTACGTTTTCTGCTAATTTCCACCCTGCCACCATATTGTTTGATTCGGGTGCTACACATTCATTTATATCCAAAGATTTCATAAAGAAGCATGATATGGTAGTTGCATTCTTGAATCGGCCATTGTTGATAAACTCTCCTGGAGGAGAGATGGTGGCAAGGCATCTATGTCGTAAAGTGAGTATAAACATAAGGGGGGTATTCTTTTGGGCCAACCTAATATTGTTGGACTCACAAGGATTAGACATCATTCTGGGAATGGACTGGCTGACAAAGAATCAAGGAGTAATTCATTGTGCAACTAGGACAGTTTGCTTAACACACCCAGATGGCACTACGGTGGAGTTTAAGCCAGATCAGACACAAGAGGCATTTGTACAACTCAACCATCTTGAGAGTACAGAAGGCATCAGGGTTGTGAGTGAGTTTCCGGATGTATTTCCAGATGAATTACCAGGTATGCCCCCTGACTGAGATATTGAGTTTGTCATTGAATTAGTACCTGGAACGGCCCCAATATATAAGAGGCCGTATAGAATGGATGCTAAAAAACTAGCTGAACTAAAGGATCATATTGAGGAGTTATTGGGGAAAGGATATATTCGTCCTAGCTCATCGCCTTGGGGAGCACCAGTTATATTTGTACCTAAGAAGGATGGTACTCAAAGGTTGTGTGTTGATTACCGTACCTTAAATGCGGTAACAATCAAGAATAAGTACCCACTGCAAAGAATTGAAGATTTATTTGATCAGTTGAGAGGAGCATGTGTGTTCTCTAAGATTCATCTTCGCTCGGGTTATCACCAACTGAATATTAGACCCTCAGATATTCCCAAGACTGCATTTGTCTCTCGATATGGACTATATGAGTATACAGTTATGTCGTTTGGATTGACCAATGCTCCAGCATATTTTATGTATCTAATGAACAAGGTATTCATGGAGTACTTGGACAAGTTTGTAGTGGTGTTCATCGACGACATACTTATCTACTCCAAGACTGAAGAAGAGCATGAGGAACACATCAGGATGGCTCTACAGAAGCTTCGCCAACACCAATTATATGCCAAACTTAGTAAGTGTGAGTTTTGTCTAAAGGAAGTTTCATTTTTGGGTCATGTCATATCTGAAGGAGGTATAGCAGTGGATCCAGGCAAAGTGGTTGATGTCCTTAAATGGGAAACGCCTGAGAGTGTACATGATATAAGAAGATTCTTAGGCATGGCTGGTTATTACTGTCGATTCATCGAGGGATTTTCAAAGATCTCCCGACCACTAACCAAGTTGCTTGAGAAAGGAGTTGCTTTCAAGTGGACCCCCGAGTGTGAAGTGAGCTTTGCCAAATTGAAGAAGAGGTTAACCAGTGCACCGGTATTAGTGATGCCTGATATGCAGAAGGAGTGTGTGGTTTATTGTGATGCATCTGGTCATGGTTTAGGATGTGTCTTAATACAAGGAGGACATGTTGTAGCCTATGCTTCGAGACAACTTCGGAAACATGAGAGGAACTATCCAACACATGATTTAGAATTGGCAGCTGTTGTCCATGCAATGAAGATATGGAGACACTATTTGATGGGAAAAAGAACTGAGATATACACGGACCACAAGAGCTTGAATTACATATTCACACAACCAGATCTTAATCTCAGACAACGTCGTTGGTTGGAGTTAATAAATGATTTCGATGTGGGAATCAACTACCATCCAGGAAAGGCTAATGTGGTCGTTGATGCTCTCAACAGGAAAGGACAATGTAATAATTTGTCAGTACAAGCTCTTCAACCCCATCTATGTGAAGAATTTGCAAGGTTAAACTTATGTCCAGTGTCTAGCACTGAAGCAGTTGCTATGGAAGTGGACTCAACCCTTGAACGTGATATACGAGAAGGACAAAAGAATGATGAGAAGATCAAGGAGATCAAGCAATTAATGAAGAAAGGAAAAGCTCTGAACTTTAGGGAGGATGAGCAAGGAACCCTATGGCTTGGAAATAGGATTTGTGTTTCAGATATCAAGGAGATTAGAGAGTTGATACTAAGGGAAGCTCATAACTCATCATACTCCATTCATCCCGGAAGCACAAAGATGTATCAAGACCTTAAAGATCGATATTGGTGGCATGAAATGAAACGGGATGTAGCAGAATATGTGGCCATATGTGATACATGTCAATTGATTAAGGCGGAACACCAAAGACCAGCGGGGTTGTTGCAACCAATCAAAGTGCCAGAATGGAAATGGGAAGAAATTAATATGGATTTCATTGTGGGACTACCAAGGACACAGTCTGGATATGATTATATATGGGTTATAGTGGATTGTTTGACTAAAGTTGCTCACTTTATTCCCGTGAAAGAAACTTACAATGGTCCCAAGTTGGCGGAACTGTATATCTCCAGGATTGTATGCTTACATGGAGTTCCTAAGAAGATTATTTCAGATCGAGGCACTCAATTCACCTCAAGATTCTGGCAGAAGTTGCATGAATCAATGGATACCCGTCTAAACTTTAGTTTGGCATATCATCCTCAGACTGATGGACAGACAGAACGTACCAACCAGATATTAGAAGACATGTTGAGAGCATGTGCTCTAAAGAATAGCCAAAGTTGGGATAAGAATCAGCCATATGTCGTAATTCTCTTACAACAATAGTTATCAAGCCAGTTTGAAGATGTCTCCGTTTGAAGCATTGATGGACGGAAATGCAGGGACACCGTTGTTTTGGAATCAAACTGGGGAAAGGCCAAGTCTTTGGTCCCGATGTAGAAAGAGGCTGAAAGACAAGTGCAAGAAATTCGGAAGAACATAAAAGTAGCCCAAACAAGACAGAAGAGTTATGAAGATACTCGAAGACGTGATCTAACCTTTGAGGTCGGTGATTATGTGTACTTGAAGGTGTCACCTATGAGAGGGTTAAGAAGATTTAAAGTAAGAGGCAAATTGTCACCCCGCTATATTGGTTCGTTCAAGATAATCGAACGACGAGGTGAAGTGGCTTATCAGCTTGAGCTTCCACCGCACTTGTCAGATGTACATAATGTATTTCATGTGTCACAACTTAAGTGTCTGAGAGTGCTTGAGGAACAGTTACCTATGGAAGCAGTTGATGTACAAGAAGATTTGTCTTATGTGGAACAGCCTGTCAAGATACTTGAGACATTAGAAAAGGTCACTAGAAACAAAGTCATTCGTATGTGTAAAGTGCAATGGAAACATCACTCAGAGGCAGAAGCAACATGAGAAAGAGAAGAAGATCTCAAGGCATATTTCCCTCATCTATTCTATTAGGACGTCCGAATCTCGAGGGCGAGATTCCTTTTAAGGGGGTAGAGTTGTAACACCCATATTTTATGTAATAAAATTTGATCAAACTATATTGCATCCTAGTGTGCATTTTTTGGTGAATTTTGAAATTCAAACGAGTAGCAAACGTTGAAATTTGAATTTGAAATCAAATCAAAAGAAAAGAAAATGAAAAAGAAAAAGAAAAAGAAAATAAAACCCCTTTTGGGCCAAAACCTCCCCCCTGGCCCAATTCTCCCTCCCCTCACCCGCGGCCCAGCCAGCCCCTCCCTCTCTCCCTCTCTCTGCTGCCTAGGGCCCACCTGTCATCACTCTCACTGGGCAACCGTCGCCCTCCCTTTTTCCCGCACCGCTCCACGCCGCACACCCCCCTCCAACCGTCGCTCCACGCACGAATCCACCCCGGGGAAACCCCCTTCGCGCG
Organism: Tuctoria greenei; assembly: GCA_036927565.1. Lineage (NCBI taxonomy): Eukaryota > Viridiplantae > Streptophyta > Magnoliopsida > Poales > Poaceae > Tuctoria > Tuctoria greenei. The sequence continues at coordinate 46,247,860 of JAYESD010000008.1, read as the reverse complement.
CGCCAGCAACCGTCGCCGCCTTCCCCTCTATAAATTCCCCCTCTCCCCTCTCTTTTCTCTCCTCTGCGCCCAAAACCCTAGCCAACCGTCGCTCTTGGTACGTCGCGCGCGTTTCTGTCGATCCAATGCCTAATCCTTGCTCCCTCCTTCTCTAACCTCTTCGCCGTGTCGCCAGGAGCACGCCGGACAAGTTTGCGCGCAGAGATCGCCGAGGTTTCACCGGAGTCGACGAGTGCCGATGCCAACCGTCGCCGACTACTCTCCGGGCAATTTCGGACCCCGAGAACCCCCTAGGTATGCTCCCCATCCCCTCTTCTTTCGTTTAGTGTATTGTGCGCTTAGAATCGGTAGCGTTTTGGCCGTTTGGACCAACGCCGGCGAGGTCGCCACCGCGAGCGTCGTGCGCCGCCGCGCGCATCCGTCCAGCGTCGCCGGAGGCGACGTGGCCCTATCCTGACCTTTGGATAGGAGCCTTAACCACACACTTTGGATTTCAGCGGCCACCGACGATTATCACTATCGACAGCACGTTTGTGGATGTTTGATTTTTTTTTAGCACAGTTTGTGGATGTTTGTTGATAAGAGCCATTAGAATAGAAGCTCGCGTTCTGTTAATAGAGCTTGGCAACACCGCTCTCGCAGCCGAGTCGAACTTGGTATTGTAACGCCTCGGATTGACTTCGGAGTCGGCATCCTGCTGCAACGTAGTGCCGCATCCGAGTCCGATTGCGTTTTACAGTAGGAAAGAATACCGTGGCCGGGATGTCACAGGTAGCACCTCGATGGACTAAGATCGTCACACACACACAAACACTGCAGATGCTGTGTATACCGGATGTGGAGAACTTTTTTCCCAAACACAGGGTCGACGTCCGGCATTGCTGCCAGGTGGCCTCCGCATCGATTGCCGCCTGTAAACCCAAGTCGTGGAGAAGTTGCTCTGTTCTGAAATTCTTTTTTTTTTTGAAAGGCCTCTGCTCTAAAATTCTGTACATATGCAAGCAAGGAGGTGGTGAGTTCTGATTATTGATCCACGGTCTGCATAGTTTACCTCATTGAATCGATATATAACAGTTTCAACACAAAGTGTGTAGGTGTAAATTCTTCTTGTATATTAATTATTCTTTGTATAATGAAATGCGATCTTGTGTAAAGGAGTCTTTTTTTTACTTCATTGAATCCACCGAAGGGATCACTTAATGACAGGCCTGTGTCGCGTTCATATGTGCATGGTGTTCCTTGTGAAAGGAAGGAACACGAGACAACCCCTTGGACCGCGTAGAATTGACTGGTTCACATCATGCGTGCGTGGCATTTTAAGCGTCAGCACCACCACCGAAAACTTGTGCCTACAGGCTGCCGGGAGAGAGACGATCACCCTTCGACTCCTCCCTAATTAACTCCATTCAAACGCGAAAATCGAAGCGTCGATCTACCTCCTCCAGAGGTTTTAACCCTGACTACCGTGTAGCAGCACTATATAAACACGCTGAGACGAGATGGATTTGTTATTGCATTACCACTGAACCTTCAACCATTTCTGCTATTCCAACTTCCGATCGAGCTCAGTCCACCTGTGCATCATGTTCGACTCATGTGTCGCGTAGTACTACGTATTTGCACCAGTATTCCGTCGAGAAGTTTGCCGTCGGGGTCGTGGCCTACTCTGGTCGGGAACATCTCCGCCGGCTGCCAACGGAGTTGCTGAAGAACCATCAGCCCTACGACTTCGACGCAGCCATGACCAGCGAAGGTAAGGCGACGGAGTTCGGAGTACCGCCACGAACCTCTTTGGGAATGTGACAATCTGGGTGTTTTTTCTTTAGTTTAACATTTAGATTGTTTGGTAGTGAATCATTTGTTTACTGAAATGCTTGTCTTAATTAGGAAGCGCTACCAATATGCTTTCGTCTCGTACTCTGGAGTTCAAACTTGATTATTCGGATTCAGAGAACACAGATAGCATTTCCTCCGAAGACTTCTACGCCGGTGGCCGCCTCTGGAGAGTTGTTTGCTACCCGCGTGGGCACTTTAAGGATAAGGGTCAGTACGTCTCCATCTACTTACACCTTGTACACATGTCTAGTAAGGTCAAAGTCATCTTCCATGTTTTAACTTAGGGAAAGATGGTGAGCCGTCTTTCTCTCATGAAAGGAGGTTAGTGCATGTATACGAAGGACCCAGAAGTTACTGATGGCCTCAGTTCATGGAGCGATCCCTTTTTGAGTCATTATATGTCACAAACGGATGGACCACTTTTCTGTGCAGCATGATAGTTGTGGATGATGACATTGATGTACCATCCCCAAACTTAGGCTGTGATCTCGGTCTCTTGCTTGACTCTATTGCTGGGACAGATGTTCTGTTTATAGTGAATGGTGAGACATTTCCTGCACACCGTTCTGTGCTTGCTCTCTGCTCATCGGTCTTCAAAGCCGAGCTCTTTGGCCCCAAGGCAGGAGCAATATCGCTGGCCATAACAGTGAATGACATGGAGCCCTTAATATTTAAAGCTATGTTAGAGTTCATGTACAGTGAGATGAATATGAGCTTGACCTCATGGACTCCCCAATTGAGAAGCTACAGCAACTTGTTGCCGCTGCTGATCGGTACCAAGTGGACCAGTTTAAACTTATGTCTGCTAGCTATCTATGGAATAATATCTCGGTAGGTACCTTTGCTTCTACAATCTGTGCCGAGAAGTACAACTGTCCAAAGTTGAAACATAAGTGCATTGACTACTTTGCATCGGAGAACAATTTCAAGGAGATTATATTCACAAATGGTTTTGTGTCTTTGGTTCAGAATTTTCCGGTGCTTGCTGCTGGGCTTAAAGAGAGGATTAATAAATGATATGCATAAATCTTTAATGTGTTCTTTGTAAGGGAGATTTACATTATTATTAAAGCGTTCTGGCTTAAGTGTAGTTTAAATGTAGGATCAAAAAGCACGTGAAAAGGTATCAGAGAGGGGTGAATGAAAGATTTAAAAATCTTACGCAGCGGAAAAAATTAAAGCTCAACTCTTTTGATAGAAAATGATTTGTTAAAGAAATTGTGTGAAATTAATCTAAATGTGTTTTATCGTGAGAAAGTGATAGATATCAAAGAGAAATCAAGTTACGAAGACCACATCAAGAATCATTCAAATCCGTTAAAAAAACAGTTATGATCGAAAGATTAAACAAAGGTTAATATGCCCTATCTGAGAAAAAAAACAGTTCTGGAACGTTACAAATAAATACGTTTAGATCATAGATCACAAATTCAATAATCGTGAAATTTTGACAGATAATCAAGTTGTGAAAACAATACAAAAAGAATCACGTCAATTGGATCTGTAAAACTCGAGTTATGATAAAATCATCGATGAAAAGTAGTGCTGTCAAGAAACTCAACGAGTAAAACTTGTCTGGAACAAGTCGGAAATACTATGCTCATATTATTTTAATTTCAGATTCACACATACACTTTCCAAGTTTCAAAACTCCCTCTCAATTTAACCTATGGGATGCATAACCCCTATTTCACTACGAATGTAACAAAAACGAGTGAAATCCAAAGGTTTTGTAAAAATGTCAACCAATTGTTGTTCGGTATCTATATGGTGAAACATAATGTTTCCTTTTTTAACATTATCTCAGAGAAAGTGATACCTAATGTCAATGTGCTTAGTTTTAAAATGTTGCACGGGATTTTTAGCAATGCAAATGGCATTAGTATTATCACAAAACAGTGGACCACTATCTAGATCAACCCCATAATCCTTAAGTGTTTGAACAATCCAAAGAATTTGTAAGCAAGCACTAGCAGCAACTACATATTCAGATTCAGCTGTAGATTGTGCAACTGAATTTTGTTTTCTAGAGGACCAAGAAACAAGTGAATTACCAAGAAAATGACAAGCACCGGAAGTACTTTTTCTATCAATCCTAAAACTCCCAAAATCAGCATCCGAAAAAGCTTTCAAAGTAACGGTTGAGGAAGAAGCAAGAAAAATGTCAAATTCTTGGGTTCTATGTAAGTACCTGAGAATCCTTTTAACGGCTTGACGATTTGAAGCACGTGGGGAGGCCTCAAACCGTGCATAAAGATATACGCTGAATTGTATGTCTGATCTTGATGACGTGAGGTACAAAAGTGATCTGATCATACTTCTATATTCTTTTTGATCCACGGGTTCACCATCTTCATCAAGTCCAAGTGTTGTTGTTGTTCCTATTGGTGTCCGAAGAGACTTGCTTTTGTGCATGTTGAAGTGCCTTAGGAGATCTTTTGTATAATTCGTTTGATGCACAAATGTACCCTCCTTTGTTTGCTTGTTTTGCAGTCCCAAAAAGTAAGTGAGTTCACCCATCAAACTCATTTCAAATTCAGAACTCATCATTGCTGAAAACTTGGACACAAGATCATGAAAAGCACAACCAAAGATAATATCATCCATATACACTTGAACGAATAATGAATCATTGTCATGCTTAAGCACAAAAATATTTTTATCAATCTTGCCCATGGTAAACCCTTTTTCAAGTAAGAATGTTTTTAACCTATCAAACCATGATCTAGGGGCTTGTTCGAGACCGTACAAGGATTTGGACAGTTTGTAAACATGATTAGGAAAATCTGGATTTTCAAAACCCGGTGGTTGTTTCACATAAACCTCCTCATATATGTGGTCATTAAGAAAAACACTTTTAACATCCATTTGATATAGATTAAAACTAATAGATGCAGTAAAAGCTAACAAAATTCTTATGGCTTCTAATGTAGCAACAGAAGCAAAAGTTTCATCAAAATCTAAACCTTCAACTTGAGTAAAACCTTGAGCAAACAACCTAGCCTTATTGCTAACCACAACCCCATCCTCACTTTGTTTATTTTTAAATACCCATTTATTTCCAATTAAAGTGTGACCTTGAGGTGGAGGTACAAGTTTCTAAACATTATTTCTTTCATAATTCTCTAACTCTTCTTGCATGGCTATAATCCAAGATCATTAGTGAGTGCGTGTGATATATCTTTGGGTTCAAAAGAAGCAACAAAAGCAGAATGAGCATAAGAGTTTGGATAGCAAAACCTGGACTGTGTGACTCGTTCGTGCAAGCTTCCAATCATCTGTTGTGGGGGATAATCTTTGTAAAATCGTATGGGAACAGATGTCTCACAAGCTTCTTCTTCTTCATGTTCATCACAAATCGATGAGCTTGTGACTTGAGGATGATTTGAATCAGCATTGATGGTTGTAGGTGTTGGTTGAGAATTAACATCTGTAGCTGAATCAAAATCTTTAGCTGCTGAATTTTCGGGCAGCGGCTCCAATTCTTCCTCATTTTCAACGAAAATGTTCCCCCCTGCGGATATGGATCTGGACCTGCAATATTTGAGCTAGTACCTGAGCTAGCTTCATCAAAAGACACTTCACAAGTCTCCATAATTTTGTTAGTGTCAAGTAAAAGCACACGGTAGCCTCTAGTATGAGATGGATAACCAAGAAACATGCCATCAATGGATCTAGGTTCAAATTTATCAAGATTACCATGTTTCTTAACAAAGCATTTGCAACCAAAGACCCGAAAGTGTGTAACACTAGGCCTATGTCCAAACCGGAGCTCATATGGTGTTTTACCTAGCTTAACACGCAAGAAAACACGATTTGAGACATAACAAGCGGTTGCTAACGCATCAGCCCAAAATTTCCTAGGAGTTTGATATTCATCAAGCATAGTCCTAACCATCTCAACTAAGGTTCTGTTCTTTCTTTCTACAACACCGTTTTATTGAGGTACATATGGTGAAGAAAATTGATGATCTATTCTATTTTCAGCACAAAAGTGATCAAAAGATTGATTTTTAAATTCAGTTTCATTATCACTTCTAATTGCTTTTAAAGATCTTGGGTAATCAATTGATAATCTAAGAAATAAAGTTATAAAGTGACTAAAAACTTCATTCTTAGACGCCATAAAGTAAACCCAAGAGTATCTAAAATAATCATTAACAATCACAAGTACATACCATTTACCTCCGAAGGATTAAACACGTGAAGGTCCTACGGTGTCAAGATGCAAAAGTTGACATGGTTCAGTTGTCATGATCATTGTGAGAGGAGTATGTGAACCTGCAACCATCTTAGCATGTCTACAAGAAGAGCACATAATTTATTTGTCCCTTTAAGCTTAGGCAGCCCACGTATGCGATCAAGAGCACTAACACGCGTTAGGTGATCAAAGCCTACGTGACCAAGTCTATGATGCAAAAAATATAGGTACTTTGAATCATTAGCAACTAGACACATATGCTTAGAGGAAGAGAATCAAAATCAGCTTTAAAAACTCTTCCAAACCGATACATGTTAAAAATAAGCTCACTATTTGAACTTACAACTTTGCAGCTATTTTTATTGAAAATAATTTCTAGATTTTCATCTAGCAATTGTGAAACAGAAAGCAAGTTGTATTTCAAATTTTTGACAAGTGTCACATCCTTCAAAGTGTAGTGATCATTTACTCTAACCGAACCCTTAGCAATTATAGGAGTTGAAGAATTATCGGCAAAAATAACATTCGCTACACATGACACAAAAGAGAGGGAGGAGAACCAATCATTGTTACCGGTCATGTGGCGTGAGCAACCTAAATCCACAATCCAAATGTTCTCCTTCCTCAAACGTGTAACCTACATAGAAGCACAACATCGATGACTCAATACTGGGGTTAGTTAAAAGGCATTTAGGAATCCAGTACTGAGTCACGCGATGTGCAGCAGGAAAAACACGCGAAAGCTGAGATAAAACAACAGGTTTATGAGTCAAAGTTTGAGATTTTTTTATTCTTAACTACTGACCTATAAGGTGTTACTTGTGTAGCACAAAAATCAGTAGCCCCAGAAGCAAAAACAGAAGGTCCGGAGGTAAACTTTGAATGTTTTTGACTCAAAACAGCAGGTTGCACATTCAGTTCAATATGTCCAGCAAATTTTGCATGAAAGTTATGAGATCTAACAACCATTCTTTCCTTTTTCTGTTGTTTAGCTAGTCTATAACAAAAATCTATGACATGACCATCTCTACCACAGTAGGTACAATGAAATTTAACTTTGTGTTCATGTCTAGATGAGCAAACAACATTTTTATTTGAAACTGAATGAGACAATACTCCTGCAGATTTGAAAACCACTTCTTTTTGTTTAGAACTGTTTGAATCAAACCACTTCCTAATAACTTTACACTTTTAGGTGGATGTGCCTTAGCATGATCATGAGGATCAAAACCTAAACCAGTTTTATCATTACAAGACTTGGATGAATTCAGCAGCAAGTATAGGTCCTTATTCCCATTACAAAACCGATCAAATGTCTTATGCATGTTATCAAGTTTATTGGACAGATCAAGACAATTTTCACATGAAGTTTTTCCTTTTAATTTGCAATTGGAACAATATTTAACTTTATGACAACGTAGAACATTGTTCAATATAGAGATTTCATTCATATCATCTTGCAGTTTCTTATCAAGATCATCACAACTAGAACAATGCAAATCAATTGTAGAACAAGAAGCATCTTTTATGTTTCCAATATTAAGTGCAGCAAGATTTTTGTCCTTTTCAATTCCAAGTTCAAGTTTTTCAAGTGTGGAGGTATGTGCACTTTTTAGGGAGGACAATTGTTCATATATTAAGTCACATGAGGAACAAGAATCATCACTAGGAATCAAGGATTTCAAACGATTAATTTCAGATTCTAGTGACTCAATTTTAAAAGCATTGTCCCTTAGCTTTTTGTCCTTTTTCTTAACAATAACAGTGGCACGAGAAATAGCATCACATATTTCTTAGCAAGTAGGACATACCTCTTCATTGTTGCTGTTGTTTTCTGCCTCCTCCATACTTGATCTTGACTTGCCGGCCATGAAGCACAAGTTTGCCAAATCATCTTCATCACTTCCAATGTCCACATCGCTTGAGCCAAGTTCCTGGAGTGCTGAGATAAAACTGCTCACCAATTGACGTCCTGTAAAACCCTTCTTTTTCTTCGTATATTTTGCAGAGGAGTGCTTCGTTCTTTTTTCTTATCATCCCGGGAAGTAGGACCTGAAAGGTTAGGGCAATCTGAACGAAAATGTCCTATCTTACCACATTCAAAGCATCGTTGAGGTCCGGAGCTTCCTCTCCTTCTAGTTCTCACATTTTGCAATGCTTTTGAGAACCGGGTAGAGATGAGCGCTAGCTCCTCCTCTGGAAACTTCTCAATCTGTTCAAGGGTTAGAGAGGACAGCAAAGCAAGTGTACCACAAGATGATGTTTGACCGGAACTAGGCATGCCACGTTGAGAAACAAAAGCAATAGACTTGTTGGAGTTCTTACGTGAGATTATGTCAATTTCATGAGTTTTTAACTTGGAATATAGCACATCTAAAGTAAGTGAACTCATAATAGTAGATTCACGAATAGATGTGACTTTCATCTCCCAAATTGACATATCTAATGCACTTAGCAATTGCCTAGCATTTTCAGCATCTGAAAAATTAACATTGACACTACGCAAGTTGCTGAGAATCTTATTAAAGCGAGCAAAAAGGTCATCAATAGACTCACCGGGTTGCATCTCGAAGCGCATGTATTCTTTCTTAAACATGTCTTGCCTTACCTCTTTAATCGTGTTGGATCCTTCATGGTAGTCCCAAAGTGCTTTCCACACATCGTATGCAGATCGGAGGTGTGCAACACAGTCGAAGTCGCTTTGTGTTAATCCTTGTATGATCAAGTTCCGAGCCTTGTTGTTGTTGTCGACATCTCTCAAATTTGTAGCTGTAACTTGATCGTTTGATGGCACTTCGTAAGGCTTGTAAACCTTCTCCCATATTGCAAAGCCTTGTGTCTAGATGAAAGCCTCCATACGTGCCTTCAAAACCTGAAAATCAATACCAGCGAATACATAAGGTTTGGCAGAGTACTTCTCCATGATGATTAGTCAAAAACACGCGCAAATCACAAAGATTAGAGTATCGCGGCTCTGATACCAATTGTAGGATCGAAGAGCACGTGAAAAACTACTAGAGGGGGGTGAATGGTAGATTTAAAAATCTTACGTAGCGGAAACAATTAAACCCCAACCCATTCGGCAGAAAAATGATCTGTTAAAAAAATCGTGTGTGAGACTAATATAAACATGTTTCACCGTGACAAAAGTGATAGATATAAGAGAGAATCAAGTCACAAAGACAACACATCAAGAATCACTTAAATCCGTCGAGAAAAACTCAAGTTATGATCGAAAGATCAAACAAAGGTCAATCTGCCCTACCCGAGAAAAAAACAGTTCTGGAACGCTGCAAAGAAACTTGTGCAGATCATAGACCACAAATCCAATGACCGTGAAATTTTGACAGATGATAGATAATCAAGTTGTGAAGACAACCCAAAAATAATCACGTCAATTGGATCAGTAAAACTCGAGTTATGATAAAACCACCGACGAAAGGTAGTGCTGTCCAAAAACTCGACGAGTAAAACTTGTCTGGAACAAGTCGGACGAACAAGGCACAAAAGTTCCTTCAAACTATGAATTTTATTCAATAGAATATAAGAGAAAGAGCCCCAAAGTTGTACACCACGAGCTCTGGGCTCCCTTGCTTATATAACCAGCTCGAAAGCCAACTCAACTCAAATAAGGAACCTAATCCTACTCTGTTCACGAATCTTAACTTTCCATAACTGCTTAGGATTCTTCTATACGCAGATAGAAGCAATCTTAAGACTTCCAAACACCTTAGTAACGTATCTCACACTCCTAAACAACTCAAATTTGTGACCCACACGAAATCCTATCATAACCAACTCAAATCTTTCCATATTTGAGTCAAACCCGACTCAGCCACAGCCTGAGTCCATAACCTAGTCGGTTGGACCTTTCTGAACAACTCTTTACGTCCATATCTCTTCATCACGTCTTCGGAACCATGTAGCCACGTTCATGCACTCCTTGCACATGTGCAAACATCTTCCAATGACATCCACGATACATTCACATGCATTGTTCTTGATTCAATCATGTTGCGCAACCTCCTGATCAGTTCAACCATAATTCATCCTGAATTTGGTTGTTAGAACCTCATCTCCTCCCTGAGACTAGTCCAATGGATCCTATCACCAGTCATATCTTGAACTCAAGCAACACCTGCACATGAATAAATAACCAATCCATACGAGCCCAAGTCCTCGACTTGACTCAAGTTAGTTCCGAACACAACACGTTACGTGAGAACCTCACATAAGCATATTGCAAAACCACAGTAACACGATATCATCCATATCAACCAGGACGCACTAAAAACTCAGCAAATGAATACTAAGCAATCTTTCCAGAGATGTAAAGCAAGTACGAAACATTGCAAATGAAAAACAGAAACACTGCGGTCAAGTTCCGGACCTTGCCAGAGCAACTCAGACCTTGAGCTGGAGCTAACAAAAGCTAGTAGAACCTAGCGTTGAGGCTAACCAGAACTAGTCGGACCTTAATAAAAAGATGTTTTGGTGATATTAAAAAATTTTATCGTCAAAGCAAGTGTATTCACTATAAACCAATGTATTCAGTACACATAGGTCTTACAGGAAATGTTGTCAGCCAAATGTTTATGATCCCTTGCAATTATTTGGGTGTCATTTGTGTATTGAAAGATTGAATGGATTTATATCCATCAATTCATCAGAGTATGCAGCAGGGTACAGTGTTTGCATGTGTGTTTATATACACTTATATAGGAGCTGAGTATGCATATGTGTTTATAAGGAAGAGTAGTCGTCTATGTACCGCGTTAAAAAAATCAAATACAGTGTTTTTCAGCAACATTTATACCTTTACCTTTGTCCGAAGTATTTGTTGAAACACAACTCTTGACTGTACAACAAGGACTATAGACTTACAGTCCAGCCCAGACAAGATTCACACAAACATACTTACCAACATTATTACTCATTACAGGGATGTAAAACAGCTCCAGAAAAATCATCTACCACTTGCGATGGCAACTTCTCCCTGTATGCTTCTCAAGTGGTCAGTATCCCCTGTTTTTGGCACAAACTATTTTGAGCTACAGATTTAGTACAACGCAATGCAGAGCATAGCCACGTATTTCCATTTAGCCACATTACTGAGTTACATGCGTTAGTTTTAGAAAGAAAAAAAAAGAACATGCTGACAAATCAACGATGCCAGCAAGGTTAGAGGGAGAGGAATCTGTAGCAAGGTTAGTGTTAAATCCATAATTAACATGTGATTATTTGACAATACAATTGACATATGGTAGTTACTTTGTCTCTTCATAAAAGGTCACATCCCTCTAACCTTATGTCCCCTCATGTATAAATAGAAAGACAATGAATGAAAAAATAGTACAATCACTTACAACCATTTTTTGTGTCTCTCTCTCAATTTTATTTACAACACGTTATGAGCACGGTTGTACAGAGCAAATAAAAAAGAATAGAAATTCAGTGGTAAGATGTTGAGATCTGGAATTCCCAATCTTGTTCTTATCCTTTTCCAAAATGGAGATTGTCTCCGCTGGCAAGACCGCCGCCACCGCCGTGGTGGTTGCCGCCACCGCTGCAATGTGGTTGTCGCCCTTGTAGAAACAAACACAGTCAGTGGGCGCAGTTGCCGATTGGAGGAGCGGTCTCTGACCCCTTACCCCGGTCGACCCTCAGACCTTGACGCCCATCAAACAGGTCGTCAAAGTGGACCAAGCGCCGTCCTTCGTCATCGAGCGGACAGGTGTAAGGATCGAAACGCCCAAGAGGGGGGGTGAATTGGGCTTTCTTTCAAATTTTAAGACAATTAAAAACGAACTACTTAAGCCCAATTCCCAATGCGGTTCTAGCTATGCAATCAACGTAGATGTAACTTGTGAAGTAAAGATTGCAAAATGTAAAGAGAGGGAGAGGAATGCAAACGCTAGGGGACACGAAGGTTTATCCCGTGGTTCGGCAAGATCGCAAGGATCTTCCTACGTCCACGTTGTGGCACCCACCGAAGGGTTTTGCCACTTCCAATGTCACCGAGACAATGGAGTCTTCACTAATCTTCTCCGTTCGCCATCTTCGGCAAGGTGGAGCTCAAGCCTTGTACAACCTTCGATGTTCCGGGCTTCCACACACACCTTGGCAAGCTCCGGAACGATCTTCTTCAACTTCTCACTAGCCTAGAGAGTTCAATCACAAAGAAAGAACGCACACAAGCTTCTCTCTAGCCTATTACAAATAATCTAAAAGTGTGGAAATGTATGCTCTATAGTCTTGAATGCTCTTGGATGTGTAGTGGGCTTCAGGTGATCAAGACTTGTCGAAATGACTGGGTTAGAGGGGTTTTATAGCCAGCTTAACTGAAATAGCCGTTGGAAAAGTAGGCTGACAGAACTTTACTGTGAACACCGGATGATCCGATGTCTCCCCTCTAGTTATCATCGGTGTAATTACTTTGGCTGACGTCATTGTGTCAGATATTACCGTTATTAGACCGATGTTGCCCCCAGTCTTCTCATCGGATGATCCGGTGGCTCTTCCTTCAGAATTTGCTTGATCTTGATGCTTACTGGAGTGATCAACCGATGTGTGTAAGTCTGCACATCGGATGATCCGGTGCTTCACTTGGTCCAATTGTACTGCAAACTGTACTGATGCACCGATGTTGTTGAGCCCTTCACATCGGATGATCCGGTGAGTTCATTTGTCTGAGGTCTTTTTCTTCAGTTAAATCAACTCGACCGATGTGTTCATTTTGGAAATCATCGGTTGATCCGGTGAGTTGATTTTGTTTGCTTCGAGTTGTTTTGAGTGAATCTTTTGTGTCTTGCTCGAATGACCTCTTAGACATTTGTTCCACAAGGCTCTCTTATGATTCTTAAGCATTGTATGATGTCAATTTTTGATTGAGTGACTTAGACATAGAGCCTTCACGTCTTGTCTTTATCTCATGAATTTGATCTCGAAAGTTGAATATCTATGGGTCTCCAATGACATGATCATTTCATCTTATTTAGTGTTTATGGGGACCTTGCATTCACAAATTCATTAGTAAAGTTCAATGGTTGTCATTAATCACCAAAACCATACTACATGAGGGGGGCCTAGATGCTTTCAATCTCCCCCTTTTTGGTGATTGGTGACAACACAATAATCAAAGCGCAATAGTAATGAATTTGATAGAATGAACCATAAGAAAATATGCAATGAATACAGGGTCTCACACTTGAAGCTTTAATCATCAATTAATAACACAAGTGTGAATTCAAAGAGATCATAATCATAGATAAACATCAAATGAGTTCAAATGATTAACAACTCAAGGAAATAGGTTCATTACACACCAAGAAGTAGCAAATACGCAAATACAATAAAGATAAGCAAAGATAAGCTGGACTCGACTCCCCCTAACACTAGGACTCCCCCTGACTCTCTAACTCTTCTCCCCCTTTGGCATCAAGGCACCAAAAAGGGATCCGAGCACCTACAGACCCTGAGAGCTGGGCGCGATGACGAACTGGTCACCGCCGCTGTCGTCGGAGCTGCTGGCCGGAGTAGCGGAGGAGGGTGCTGTCGGAGCCGAAGGTGCCACCGTCGGTGCCTACTGAGGAGGAGGTGCTGGAGCAGGGGCACTGGTGATGGAGGCCGGCGTCTGAAGAAACAGTGACGTCGCCGGCAGTGGGGAGTGAAGAGGAGCACCAGGAGCCAACAACGGGGACATGCTGAACGAAGGGATCGGAGTGGAGGGAACTGGAGCCACTGGCGCAGCAGCTGGAGCCAAGACGGGAGGCGGAGGAGCTACTCCAGGCAGCTGCGATGGGAGGGTGATCCCGGTCTGGGTGTAGAGGTTGGTAATTCACCCCAAGATCCCCATCATCGCCTGCTGCGTCTGCTGCTGCTGGTCCAGAGTGCGCTGGTGCATCTGGTCGATGAGCCCCGTCAACCGGTCAGTGTCTTCACGCCTCTCACGGGCAATCTGGCGCTGCATCTCCTGCTGCTGCTGCTGGAGCTCAAGAAGACGTGCAGCCTGCTCCGCGCGGGCCTGCTTGGCGGCCAGCCTATCTAGCCTCTGCTGCTCGACCATCTGCTGGAGGAGCGAAGTCAGCTGAGACGGCTACGTGACCTGCGCCTCAGTGACGGGAGGTGGAGTGGGTGGTGGTGCTGTAGAACCTCCAGCCTCCGTGTCGTGCTGTCGGGGAGAGGGGGGGAGGGAAATACTCCTCGACACTGTCGTCAGTGTCGCTCTCTGACCAAATGTGCTGCAGGTCCTCCCCCTGAGCCTCAGCCTCTGCTAGTCTCTCGTCCTCCCGCTCTAGGTCGGACCAATCTTCCTCTGACAGACGGGCCCTGACCTAGCGCTCAACTGGACGACCAAGGCGGCGGTCTCCAGGAGCCGGGGCACGGTAGTGACCAAAGCGAGTCACACTCTCGTCAGCAAGTCTGGCCTGTGCTGCATCCCCCTCGGGCACCATCATAGAGCATAGGTAACTGATCTAGTGCCCGTAGACCATCTGCCTCATCATGCCAACCCCATCTGTGATCACGTCTTCCATCTTGCACAGGAGGATGTCCACAATGTCGAAATCCATCCCGTTCATTATGTAGAACAGGAGGGTCTGCTGTAAACTAGTGAACCCCTCCAGGTACCCTGACCTCGGCAGGAGCGTGCGGCGCAAGGCGAGGTGCACAATGCGCGCGGCTGGGGTTAGAAGAGCTGGAACTCTCGGCTGGTCCGGAGAGAACGTGGGGCCAAACAGGGACCGGATCTCCTCAAGCTGTGGTGCCACCCCTCCAGTAAGTGGCCTCCTTGGGTGATCTGCCTGCCCGTATACCTTCTCGTGCACGCAGGTGTCGTGCAGGTCCAAACCAAGAAGCTGCCCCAATGTCTGCCTCGAGAGGTGGTAGTGCTGACCCATAAACATGAAGTCGATCGACCTCCTACCCTCAGAGATGTTCAGGGTCGCGTAGAAGACACGGACCCAATCTTCCACATATGCACTCCTCTCGTAAGCAAGCAGCTGCACCAATCCTCGGTATCTCTCAAAGTACGAACGAACCTCCGTCTCCGCTGCCAATGCAAGATGCCCCCAGTCCAGGTAGTTATGCTGAAAAAGCTTGTGCCCCCGTCGCCTGTAGGTCTCGTAGAGAGACGCCTGGGTGACAGTCCAGAAGCGACTGTCCACAAGAGCCTCTCGGGGCTGTGGGTACCACTCCTCAAGCAGCATGTTCCATCGAAGCTTGCGTAGCTGCTTGGCCTTCATCTTCCGGTAGTCCGTGAGACGGACTCCCTCACTGACACGGACGGCCGTGTCCATCTCGTAGATGGCCCTCTCAGCCTCCCTGTCCTCACGACGGTCGGCAGCCGTCGGTCTCGGATGAGGAGCAGTCTCGGTGTGACCCCCACGAGTCCGGGCTGAGCGCCGGCGGACGAGAGGCTCAACCGGCTCCTCTTCGGCCTCGGAGTCGTCGATCACAGGAGGCTGCCTCGGACGAGCCTCACGGATCCTTAGTGACCCTCCTCGGCCACGCTCACGCTCCTCGGCGGCGCGAGCAGCCATCACGGCCTTCTTCTCCTCTTTAGACAGTTTTTGCTTCTTCGCGGCGGGCTCCGCGATCGCCTTTCCCTTTCCTTTGCGGTCGCGACCCATCTAGATGCAATGGAGAGCTAGGGTTAGCGACGAAGAAAAAGAACGACGAAAACAACGATGGACGTCGCACGGCATGAAGCAAACCTTAGCGGCGGAGAGCAAACGGGGACCAGGTGCGAAGTGAGAGACGGTGGAAACGGCGGCGGCGAGGAGAGGCGGCGCCGAGGAGAGGCGGCGGCGAGGTCGATGGTGGTGGAGACGGCGGAGGTGGAGGCGGCGCGTGGAGCGGCGAGCGGCGAGGAGAGGCGGCGGTGCGCGGGCACGGGCGGCGGCGGCGCTGAGGGAGGAGGCGCGGTGCGCGGGCCCGGGCAGCGGCGGCGGCGCGGAGGTCGCCGGCGGCGGCGGTGATGGCAGCGGCCTGTGAGCGGCGGCGACGGAGGCGGCGCAGAGAGAAGGCGGCGTCGGGATCGGGGGAAGGGAGATGAAAGGGGTACGGCCGAGTTTAAATAGTGGGTCCCAAACCCTAGCCGTTTTTTACACACCGGATGGACCGATGCTTAACGATGTGTACATCGGTCGAATGGTACAGTATGGATATTCAAAGGGTCACTGAAGACATCGGATGGACCGACGTTTAGGGTTTTGATCATCGGATGAATGGCACAGTAAGGATATTCAGGAGAGGGAAGTTGACACCGGATGGTCCGACGTTAGATGAAAAAACATCGGTGGAATTCATCAAGGTTTCAGATTTGTGAACATCGGATGGACCGATGTTTTTCTGTTTGAACTCATCGGTCGATTTTGGGTATTGACTTAACTGGCACTTGGATTTTGAACACCTACTGATCCGATGGGGGAAGGACTTAGGCATCGGATAATCCGATGAAAACTAAACACCAACATCCCATATATGTCCTTTGACCAAACAATCAAACAATGGGAAACACATGTCTTAGGACTTTTTGGGCAACCCCTTACCCCTCAAAAAGCTAATATGCCAATAGCTTGGCTAGACCTTAAAGCAAATGGAACATCGAGAAAAAAAGGGAGGAAAATATCCAAATGAAATGTAAGGCCCATGCTTTGTGAGGTAGAGTATGAAGACTACTATCTCAATGAAGCATGTTCCTCTAGGCATTAACGCACCTAACATTTCGTTCTTTCCACCTTATATGAGTTGAGATATTGCATTTCAAACAAGTCTCCTTCTCACGAGGTGGGTTCCCCTTTGTGACAATCTACCGTATGCAATGCTAAACAAGTTATAGTGCAAGAAATAGAATGAGTGCAAGTCTGTATGGCAGAGATTATGCAAGGCATAAAATAAATCTATCTTGCCAAGTTTAAACCTTCCAAAGGCTTCCTCAGGGAAAACTATTTCTAGCTCGCCCCTATCCTTTGGGAGTTAGACAAGACCTATATGATATGCAACCTTACATGAACATGGCAATTTACATGACATTAGATGCATATAGCACATTTAATTCATTTCTAAGTCTAGAAAAGGTTTTATCATCAAGTGGTTTAGTGAAGATATCCGCCAATTGTTCTTCGGATCTAACACCTTGCAAAGAGATGTCTCCTTTAGCCTCATGATCACGCAAGAAGTGATGGCGAATATCAATGTGCTTAGTGCGGGAGTGTTGAACGGGGTTTCTAGCTATCTTAACCGCACTTTCATTGTCACAAAGGAGAGGCACACAACCAAATTTAATTCCAAAGTCCAAAAGGGTTTGCTTCATATATAGAATTTGGGCACAACATGCACCGACCGCTATATACTCCGCCTCCGCGGTGGACAAAGCCACGGAATTTTGCTTTTTGCTAGACCAAGACACTAGGGAACGCCCAAGCAAGTGCACCCACCGGAGGTACTATTGCGATCCACACGGCATCCGGCAAAGTCCGAATCCGAGTATCCCAAGAGTTGGAAAGTTGTACCTTTAGGGTACCACAAGCCCATACTAGGGGTATGCTTAAGATACCTAAGTATCCTAAAGACCGCCTTATTATGCGATTCTTTAGGAGCCGCTTGAAAGCGAGCACATAAGCATACACTAAACATTATGTCGGGCCTAGATGCGGTAAGATAAAGCAATGAACCAATCATAGAGCGGTAGTGAGATTGGTCAATAGGTTTACCGTCCTTATCCGCGTCGAGATGGCAATTTGTTGCCATTGGAGTGCTTCTTGAGCTACAATCTCCCATCTCAAATTTCTTCAAGAGGTCCTTGGTGTATTTCTCTTGGTAGACGAAGGTTCCCTCTTTAAGTTTCTTGATTTGGAATCCAAGGAAGAAGTTGAGCTCTCCAATCATTGACATCTCGAATTCCCTAGACATCATTTTGCCAAACTCATGGCTAAGAGCTTCGTTAGTTGAACCAAAGATAATATCATCAACATAAATTTGACAAATGAACAAATCTACGTTGATGTCTTTGGTGAAGAGTGTTGTGTCCACCCTCCCGATCTTAAATCCTTGCATGATGAGGAAGTCCCGTAGTCGTTCATACCACGCCCTAGGTGCTTGCTTGAGCCCGTAGAGCGCCTCGTGCAACCTATACACATGGTTAGGATTCCTCAGATCTTCAAACCCGGGAGGTTGTTCAACATAAACAAGCTCATTAATGTAGCCATTAAGAAAGGCACTTTTCACATCCATTTGATAAAGAGTAATATTATGATGTGAAGCAAAAGCAAGGAGAATACGAATTGCCTCTAACCGGGCGACCGGAGCAAATGTCTCCCCAAAGTCTAGTCCTTCAACTTGCGAGAACCCTTTGGCCACAAGTCTTGCCTTGTTGCGGACCACAACGCCATTCTCGTCTTGTTTGTTGCGGTACACCCACTTTGTTCCGATGACGTTCTTGTCCTTGGGTCGCTCCTCCAACACCCAAACTTCATTGCGGATGAAGTTGTTGAGTTCTTCTTGCATAGCCATCACCCAATTTGGGTCTTGGAGCGCTTCCTCAATGTGAGTGGGTTCTACACACGAAACAAACGAGTAGTGCTCACAAAATGTGGCAACGTGGCGGGAACGAGTACTTACGCCCCTTGAAGGACTTCCAATGATTTGGTCCATTGGATGCGCCTTGGAGATGCGTCCATGCCTCATAAGTGGTTGTGAAGCACTTGGCGGTGGTGATGTGTGTTGCTCCTCTTGTGGTTGGACTTGATCATGGACTTCTTCTTCATCTTGATGTTGAATTGCTTGTGAGTCTTGAGTTGGCAATGGATCATCTTTCTCCTCTTCGTCTACTTGAGGCGCCATGGAGGTGTTGTTGTTGGAACTTGAAGCTCCCCCTTGATCATGGCCCTCTTCAACTTCCGGCTTGATGTCTCCAATGGTCATGTTCTTCATGGCTTCTCGTAGAGGCTCATCATCTATTTCATCATGACCAAAACTCTCCTCTTGGGAGCCATTAGTCTCATCAAACTCGACATCACAACTTTCTTCAACTAGACCGGAGGTTTGGTTGAATACTCGATATGCTTTTGAGTTTGATGCATAACCAAGAAAAATGCCAACATCACATCTTCTTTTAAACTTACCGAGCCTTTTCTTGCGGTAGATGTAGCATTTGCACCCAAAGACTCTAAAGTAGGAGATGTTGGGCTTTCTCCCAATGAGAAGCTCATATGGGGTCTTTTGGAGTAGTCGGTGAAGATAGACCCTGTTTGCGGCATGGCACGCCGTGTTGATTGCTTCGGCCCAAAACTTCTCCGACGTGCCGTAGTCATCAAGCATTGCTCTTACAAGAGTGATGAGGGTTTTTTTCTTCCTCTCAACGACACCGTTTTGTTGAGGAGTGTATGTGGCGGAGAATTCATGCTTCACACCTTCACGGTCACACCACTCCCCAATGTTGTAGTTCTTGAATTCGGTGCCGTTGTCACTCCGGACCTTGATAATGGGAAGTTGGAATTCCCTTTGAGCACGGTTGGCAAAGGTCTTGAACGCTTCCGGAGTTTCACTCTTGTCACCTAAAAATAGAGTCCAAGCATAGCGAGAGTAGTCATCAACTATAACAAGACAATAGATGTTACCGCCAAGGCTTTGGTATGTGGACGGTCCGAAGAGGTCCATGTGGAGTAGTTTAAGTGGCTTGGAGGTTGACACCATTGTCTTCATTGGGTGGTGTGAAGCAACTTGCTTCCCAGCTTGACAAGCGCTACAAAGCTTGTTCTTCTCAAACGTCACATCCTTCACGCCGGTCACCATCCCAAGCTTGAATGACTTCTTGAGTTTGCTCATTCCAATGTGTGCTATGCGTCGGTGCCATAGCCAACCCAAGCTTGTCTTAGTGAAAAGACAAGTGGTTAGGCTAGCATTCTTGTTGGAGAAGTCTACTAAGTAGAGATGTCCATGCCGAAACCCTTTGAAGATTAGCTCTTTGCTTGTCTCACTACTCACAACAACATCATTTTTGCTAAATGTGCATGTTAGTCCAAGATCACAAAGTTGTGCAATGGAAAGTAGATTAAAGCTAAGCGACTTAACATACAACACATTAGAAATGGATAAATCATTAGAGATAGCAATTTTACCTAATCCTATTACCTTACCCTTAGAATTGTCACCAAAAGTGACTTGTTCATGATTACCGGGGTTTTCTATGGTGGTGAACATACCATCATTGCCGGTCATGTGTTGAGTGCACCCGCTATCGAGTACCCAATGCTTTCCTCCGGCTTTGTAGTTCACCTACACACATGAAGTTAATTTTTGACTTTAGGCACCCAAGCCAACTTAGGTCCTTGTATGTGAGATACAAGTGTCTTTGGGACCCAAAGTTGCTTGGGGAGCTTCCCTTCATGCTCTTCATGTCTTTGCCAATGAACCTAGCTTTCACCTTGCCATTCACTTTGCTAAGAAGATAATAGCGATCATTGAAAATAGATTTGTAGTTAGTAGGCAATTTAGGTGAAGGTCGGTTAGGAAGAGGACACTCTCTTGTGTGGTGACCGGTGACCTCACAATGTTGGCAATAAGAACCAACTTCCTTGATGAAGCTTGTTCTAAGCTCCGGTGAGGGCACCTTTCCTTTGTAGGGCACCGGGAAGGATCCAAGTCCTCTTTTGTTGAAGGCTTTTGCTTGTTGGAAGAGGATTTCCTTGTGCTTGACTTCACCTTTTGAAAGTCTAGCCACACTAGTGCGGAGACTCTCAATTTCTTCCAACAAGTCCTTCTCCCTAGCATTAGCTTTCAAAGACAAAGACTTGTCCAAGACATTAGAGACATGCGAAGTAATGGATATCTTATCATTAAGAGTTTGTTTCTTTGCATCTTTTAACTCTTGATCAAGCATGTCATGAGCAATGTTAAGTGTTTGGTATTCTTGAGTTAGCTTGTTGTACTCCTCCAAGAGAGTTTGGTGTGCTATGTTGAGCTCATCATTGTCTACCTTGATTTTAGCATTTTCTTCCTCAATTTGCTTGACATGAGATTTGAGCGTGTCATGCTCTTTAAGTATGCTTTCATACTTGTCAAGCAAATCAAGGTTAGCACTCTCAAGTTTAGCACGAATTTCTTCAAGAGTTTTAACCTTACTCTTCTCTCTCTTAATGATAGCATGATATTCATTAATCAAAGAAGTTAAATCATCGGGGGAAAGCTCATCATCACTAGAGTCGTCACATACCTTGGTGTTACCTTTGGCCATGAGGCACATGGGTGGTGGAGGAAGAGATGAGTCATCATGGTTGGCAATGGCAAGGCCGGCCAAGCTTTCTTCTTCTTCTTCACTCTCTTCATCACTTGTTTCTTCGTCGGTGACCCATTCATTTGCCTCACACATAAACACCTTTTGTGGACCACTTCTCCTCCTTAGGAAGAGTCTTGCCTTCTTGCCCTTGTCTTGCTTCTTCTTCCCAAAGGCCCTTGGTTTGGGCTTGGCTTCTTCTTCATCGTCATTACTTTCTTCAAGCTTGCGTTGCTTGCCTTTGTAGTTCTCTCTCCTTTTGTCTGGTTTTGGACAATCATAGGAGATGTGGCCTTGATCTCCACAATTGTAGCATATCTTGCGATCGTCTTTTCTTGGTAGAAATGCTTTCTTCTTGGGATCAAAGGTGTATCCCTTTTTGGTGACCTTGGAGTTCAAGCGTGAGAACTTCCTCATCATCAAGGCAAGCTCATCATCGTCATCTTCACTTGACACATGCTCTTCTTCACTTGAGCTAGGCTCAACCACCTTCTTCTTCTTGAAGCTTGTCTTCTTAGTGGAGGCCTTTAGAGCAATTGTTTCTGATGATGATTGCTCCATCATCCCAAGTACACTCATCTCATGAGCGTGTATTTCTCCAATGAGCTCCGAAACTTCAATGTTGTCAAGTGATTCCTTTTGGAGCATGGAGTTGATGATGCTGTACTTCGGCTTGGGAAGGAGCATGAGGATCTTGCGGTTAATAAGTCCCTTGCCAAGAGACGCAATGTCAAGAGCATTAATTTCCTCAATAAGAACATTTAAGCGTGAAAACATTTCATTAACATTTTCATGAGGAAGCATCTTAAATTCATCATATTTAGCTTTGAGCATGTGATATTTAAGTTCCTTTACACGAGATGAGCCCTCATGGGTTTCTATCAAGCAAGCCCAAATTTCACAAGCTTTCTCCTTACTAGCAATCCTAGAGAAGACATCTTGACTTATGCATTCATAAATAGCATTCCTAGCCTTAGCATCCCACTTAACTTGATCACCCACATAGTTAAGTTCTCCAAATCCTGCATGAGTCGCTTCCCAAACTTTGGGGGCAATAGCCTCAAGGTAAGCGCGCATGCGTGCTTTCCAATAGGCAAAATTCTTGCCCTCGAAGATAGGAACCGAACCCCCAACCTTGGCCATTTTTCCTCTCTAGCGGTGAAGCTAGAATGATCCTATGAGCAACCTTGCTCTGATACCAATTGTAAGGATCGAAACGCCCAAGAGGGGGGGGTGAATTGGGCTTTCTTTCAAATTTTAAGACAATTAAAAACGAACTACTTAAGCCCAATTCCCAATGCGGTTCTAGCTATGCAATCAACGTAGATGTAACTTGTGAAGTAAAGATTGCAAAATGTAAAGAGAGGGAGAGGAATGCAAACGCTAGGGGACACGAAGGTTTATCCCGTGGTTCGGCAAGATCGCAAGGATCTTCCTACGTCCACGTTGTGGCACCCACCGAAGGGTTTTGCCACTTCCAATGTCACCGAGACAATGGAGTCTTCACTAATCTTCTCCGTTCGTCATCTCCGGCAAGGTGGAGCTCAAGCCTTGTACAACCTTCGATGTTCCGGGCTTCCACACACACCTTGGCAAGCTCCGGAACGATCTTCTTCAACTTCTCACTAGCCTAGAGAGTTCAATCACAAAGAAAGAACGCACACAAGCTTCTCTCTAGCCTATTACAAATGATCTAAAAGTGTGGAAATGTATGCTCTATAGTCTTGAATGCTCTTGGATGTGTAGTGGGCTTCAGGTGATCAAGACTTGTCGAAATGACTGGGTTAGAGGGGTTTTATAGCCAGCTTAACTGAAATAGCCGTTGGAAAAGTAGGCTGGCAGAACTTTACTGTGAACACCGGATGATCCGATGTCTCCCCTCTAGTTATCATCGGTGTAATTACTTTGGCTGACGTCATTGTGTCAGATATTACCGTTATTAGACCGATGTTGCCCCCAGTCTTCTCATCGGATGATCCGGTGGCTCTTCCTTCAGAATTTGCTTGATCTTGATGCTTACTGGAGTGATCAACCGATGTGTGTAAGTCTGCAAATCGGATGATTCGGTGCTTCACTTGGTCCAATTGTACTGCAAACTGTACTGATGCACCGATGTTGTTGAGCCCTTCACATCGGATGATCCGGTGAGTTCATTTGTCTGAGGTCTTTTTCTTCAGTTAAATCAACTCGACCGATGTGTTCATTTTGGAAATCATCGGTTGATCCGGTGAGTTGATTTTGTTTGCTTCGAGTTGTTTTGAGTGAATCTTTTGTGTCTTGCTCGAATGACCTCTTAGACATTTGTTCCACAAGGCTCTCTTATGATTCTTAAGCATTGTATGATGTCAATTTTTGATTGAGTGACTTAGACATAGAGCCTTCACGTCTTGTCTTTATCTCATGAATTTGATCTCGAAAGTTGAATATCTATGGGTCTCCAATGACATGATCATTTCATCTTATTTAGTGTTTATGGGGACCTTGCATTCACAAATTCATTAGTAAAGTTCAATGGTTGTCATTAATCACCAAAACCATACTACATGAGGGGGGCCTAGATGCTTTCAACAGGGGGAGGGGGTAGGAGTCGAAGATGGCAGGCGCAGCATCGCAGTGGCCACCGAAACCGTGACGGTGCCGGCGATAATGCGCATGACGAGGATCCGCGTAGGCCCAAAGGGTCCTCCCCAAGGACCATTGACATCAAGGACGCCACATCACACGCTGGCACCGCCTTCAACCTCTGACGCACATGCTTCACCGCCGGCAACCGCTTCCGACCATCGGGATCCGGTTTGCTGCCGACGCTCACAAGCACGTGCAGCAATCGGATTCTTCGATGATTCGCCCATCTCACCGGCCGAGCCCGTGGCTCAGCCGCCGGCACGAGCCTATGGCTCAGCCGCCAGCACGAGCCGATAAACGGTGGGTACAGGGGGAGCATCGTTGGCAAGGAAGATAAGCGGAGGAGGAGCGGCGTCGGAGGAAGAAGGTGCATTTGACAACGGCGGTTCAATCGCGGCAGCAGAAGGAACGAGGAGGGTTCGGCTAGGGTTAACCCTAGGGGTGGGCGTTCGGTCTATCCGGTAAATTCAGTTCGGTTATTTCGGTCTTTGTGAATTTTAGTTTTTCAAAATTAGTATCTGAAATGTTATACAAATATTATGTACCCGAAATTTTTGGGTACCTAAATTTTGGTTCGGTCTTACTTGAAATACTCGAGTTGTATATTATTCTCATTTCATGCTCTCAACAATGAATATAAGTGTGATCTTGCGAATTTCTATAATATATTTGTGATCAATACATGTGTTCATATGACAAGTGTATATTGCATTTAAATATTATATTTATTTGCAAATGTAAATGAGAAATTCTATTTTGGCTAATTTTAAAATTTTGGCCAAATATATATGAACTTTTCAGTGACACACTATCTACATTTTCTTTGCTCAGGACATTTTTTGAGAAAATTTTGGCCCAAAGACACATATTTTGTTCCATATATTCAAAAACTTAACATATGCTATTTTAAAGCCAAAATCTGGTTTATAATTTGGCAATGTGATTACAGAAAAGAAAATAATTTGATTCATCTATATTATGCTATTTATTATGATTTGGCCTAATATGAGTAAGAATCATCTATTTATATGTAAAACAAAGTGTATAAGTCATATCCATCAATTATGCTTGAATATGTTATATATACCAAAGTTTATTCATTTGTTAAGATAATTTTTACAATTGGCTGGACATAAATGAATATTCCTAAGTGTTAACTTTATGATTACCACACTTATTACAACACCACTATGATGATTTTATTAATAAAATCTCTGTTTTCTATATGTATTAATCAATTGCTCACTAGTTTGAAGAACTTGTCCTTCATAGTCACAACTACCCTAGATGGGTCTTGACATCAAGATAAGCTTTGATTTTTATGAAATCATGTGTGCACTTATTCCTCTCGCAAGAAGAGATGCAACATTTCTCAATACATACAAGTATCAGACACTTTATATCATCCGGAACCACCTTCACCCCGACTTAAAATCGGAATATGTGATGAAGGAGGAACCTCATAGTCTTTGTGTGGCATTAAAAGGTCGTTATAAACAACAAAAGACAATTTTATTGCTAGAGGCCAATCATGAATGGACTCAACTTCGTTTTCAAGATTTTAAGTCTATAGAAGATTATAATCTGTTGTTCATAAGGTCTACGCCAAATTAAGGTTTTATGAGAAAGAACCATCAGAGGAGGACAAAATTGAAAAGACATTTCAAACAATGCTCCCTTCTGATCGGGTCTTACAACATCAGTATCAGTCTTGCAACTATCAGCCATATGCTAACCTCATTCATGATTTACTCCAGACAGAGAAACATGATGAACTTACTATTAAGAATCACACCAACGTCGTGTTGAGGCTGCTCCTCTACCTGAAATTCATCATAATGAGAAGAAAGCAAATGCTTCTTAGGATTCAACTCTTAAGAAGAATAGTACATCTGCTAAACGCCACTGTAATAGGCATAAAAATAAAAAAAATTCTCAAAGACAATGAAAAAGGATGGTATCCCTTTAAAGAGAAAATGTGCAGTGTAAGACATGTGACACTTTCAAGCATACAACTGACAAGTGACGCACTCCTAAACACCTTGTGGCCTTGTACTAGAAATCACTCAGAAAAGACAAGAAAACCCAAAGATTGGGAAATGAGTATGAAACTCATTTTAGTATCCCGACAAATACAACATTTGAATCCGATTGTTCATGTATGTACTCATGAAGATAACAAAAAAAATTCTTTTTATATCTAACAATTCCAGATATGGTCATGAAGTTCTAAAAATAATTCCTTCAACTCCATCTAGATTGTATTACACATACATTAAACCGTATAATATGTTGCATACAAGGTGATTTTCCAGAATATTGATATATTCAAGACTTGACATTCACTCCTAGACCACCCTGGAATAGGGATGATGTAGAAAATTATTAGTAATTGCACCGGCAATGAATTAAAAAATGCAAAATTTCCAAAATCTAATGATTTTGTGTGCACTTCATGTGTTATGGGAAAGTTGATCTTGCGGCCTTCTTCGCTTAACATTCATGCCAAAATTTTAAAGTTCTTTGAACGCTTTCAAGTAGACATTTAAAGTCTCATACAACCTATGTGTGTTTATTTTATATACTTCATGGTATTAACTGACGCATCTACTAGATGGTCACATGTTTGTTTACCATCTACATGTAACCATGCTTTCGCTAAATTTATGTTGCAAGTCCTAAGATTAACGACAATTATCCTGAACATAGGATAAAAAGTATTCATATGACAATGCTGCTGAATTTTCATCTAGGACCTTCAATAATTATTGTATGGCTTGAGGTATTGAAGTAAAACACTCTGTTCTATATGTACATATACAAAATGGTTTGGTAGAATCTCTCATAAATAGAGTTAAACTCATAGCTAGACAATTATTGCAAGGTTGCAATTTATCAACATCTTGTTGAGGTCATGCAGTTTTACACGCTGTTGATCTTTTACAACTAGGACTAATTGCATATCATACCACCTCCCCACTCCAATTTGTGTGTGGAGATCAACCAAATATCTCTCATATGTAAAAATTTGGTTGTGCAGTGTACACACAAATTTTCACCACTTAAGCGAATCTCTATGGGCCCTCATAGAAAATTGAGGATCTACGTGGGATTTCAATCCCCGTTTATCTTAAAATATTTGAAGCTTTTAACGGGTGATTTATTCACGGTCTGGTTTGCTGATTGTATTTTTAATAAGTATCATTTTTCGTCTTCATCTTCTTATACAAGTACCAGGAAAAAAACATGTTTGACAAAGGACATGTTCGGATATTTAGGTTAGTCTTTCATCAAGAAGTTTCGAAATTCATTACAAAATGTGAAACTGACATTAATCACTGCATAGTTTCTAATGAAATACCACTCATTAGAACACATCCTAAGGAGCAATTTGGAATTTTGCTATCCTCAAGAGTGGGTTTCGCCAAAATGCTATCCTTAACAAGCAACACACCCAAATACCATTATAATGGAGTCATACTTGCTCGTTTACCATTTAAACATAATTATAGCTCTTTTAAACATTAATTAAATTTGTTAACAGTAAAACAGTTTTCAATGACTAATCTACCCTGATTATTTCAATTTCATTTGTCTGGTTTCCATACGCACCCATTTCTCTCCTACGCGCCCGTTTCTCTCCCAGCCTCTCCTGTCCAGCTCGCGCCCGTTCGTCTCCCTGCACGATCACTGTCGCCTCCCCGATCTTGAGCTCTCTCGCCCTCATAACGACAACTACCGTCCACCATGCACTCGCTGCCAGCAAGCCCACCCGCCACCGCGACCTCGCTGTCGCGAAAGCCACAGTCACCGCCGCCTGTCGGCTTGAGCGTGTTGCTTGTTGGAATAACGTTTTAGCAGATTTTTTATTATTAATCGAATATTTTATTAAATTAATATAAATAGACGACGAAATTTGTTTTTTTAAAGTAACCGACAAGTCGCAAGTTAAAATAACGACTCGTCATTTAGTATCGCGAGAAGTCGCCACATAGTTGAGAAGGTCAGCACTGACAGTGGACCCACCAAAATAGGCGACTCGGCTGAACTGCGGACTCGTCCATCAGAATCGCGGGACCATTAAAAACAACACCGTGATCCAGTCCAACGGTACAAAACACAAGGCTTTCTTAAATGCTGGCGAGTAAAATATTAGGTGGGCTGGCGAGTTGTCGTCCCTCTCTGCATTCCTGTCCACCGCATGCAACAACTTGCAACCAATTAAAAAAAAAAAGACGAACGTCACTGCGCATGACTGTTGGCAACTTGGCATGCAGTCCACCGCTCTTTAACCCAATTACTGTAAAAAACGCAGACCCGTGACTGTTAGGAATCCGCGCAGTGGAGAGAGTATATAAACAAATCGACCGTGCAGTGCAAGTACTAGTGACGTACTCTTGAGGACAGCCAATTAATTATGTTCACGGAACAGTATACTCCATATAAACAACTACTCCCTCCATTCTATAAAAAAGTTTGTTTTAGACATGTTTTAAGATATCAAAGGGTGATTAATTTCAGTCCGTTTTTCCCTGTTTGGCCTTATTAAATAGCATTATGTGCACCATTCTAACAAGTATCTTGTTGTGTGTGATTGGTTACCGCGTTGCACTTGCTTCTGAGCAGCGCGAGTTTGATTCCCACGACTCCTTCACGTGTTTTTTTTTTTTGCGTGCTGGCATGTTCCGTCATTAAAAGCACTGCACCGGAAATGAATAGTTTAAGGGTACTACCGTCTAAACTCAGTCAGTAGCAGCAAAAACGACACTACTACAATAAGCCTTATCGCAGGCGGCTCCAAACCTATTATCACATGCGGTTTTTAAAACCGCCTGAAACGAAGAGCTTGTGATAACCACAATTTCACAGGCGGAGAAGTGATACCGTCTGTGAAGAAAACATTATCACAGACGGTTTTTACTTATGCTAGCCGTCTGTGAAGATAAGTTATCATAGGCGGGTCGTGCAACATATATACCCGCCTGTGATAATTGTCTTATCACAGGCGGGTCTTGCAGCATATCTAACCACCTGTGATAATGGTGTTATCACAGACGGATGTTTACCTACATCAAGCCGTCTGTGAAGACTTTTTACCGCAGTTGGTTTCTACTATAACAGTAACCATCTGTGATAATTAGGTTACCACAGATGGTTCTTTACCTATATCTAGCCGCATGTGATAACTGTTTTTCACATGCATGTCTAGCCGTTGGTAAATAATCGCATGTGATAAGGTATAACCTATGCAGTACTACTGTTGTTATTTCTAATTTCCAGGTCAATTCAATATAATCACTGAACAGAAGTCAACAATATCATCACAGAACAGAAGTCAACAATATTATAAGTCATCTCACAGAAGTCAATTTCACTAAAACAATATACATATGTACAAGTTACACATACAATTCATCTCATAGTTTACAAGTTTTCACTAAAAACTGTTTCTATTGGCATAGTCGTAAAGTTCTAGCACATCAGCTATTGCACCATTCTCATCAAAGAACTCCCCTCTTTTGTGTAAAATTTCGCGACGAATGAATTGACAGAGTTCAGCAGCAATCTTGTCGGCTCTTCCATCAGGAATACTTCTACAAACTGGCCATTCTTAGTTCAGATTCTTTGTGTGTTGTAATATAACACATAACAAGGTTTAAAATGTGTTGGTTTGAACAATCTCAAAGTATATATCAAAGTGAGAGTACACAGGAATTTAGTTGGTATTTTTGGAGCAGTTGTACTATGAGCAATTGAATTTTGAAGTTGGAATCAAAATATGAAAATAATGTTTCTGGTAATATTGAACAGCAGAGAATATAAGTATTAAACTATGCTAGTTACAATGAAAATGAAACTCAAAAGTAAGAAAATAAGGTATCGACAATAAGGATAACTTACATCCTCATGATTCACTCTATATACGCCGACGGTCCGAAGATGCTCGCATACATAATACCCGCATAAGACAATCCCAGCAGGCTACTTCAGACCAGCATAATACGTTTTAATGTCCAATGCATTCGTATTGGAAGGTCTCTCACCGCCAAGTCGTTTCGCGTAAAACCGCCAAGCGCTGTAATACAAGAAATGTCATATAAAACTTGTCAACACATACTAAATGTGTGTAAATTAAAATTATTGAATAAACGTACAATTTCAAAATGGAAAGGAAATCTTTGTAACGATCTGGTGGGAAATCGGTCGAGTCCAAGACTGTTTCCATTCCCTGTGTTGGCTTGATGAAAGATCATTATGTAGTGATCACTGCAAATATACAAACACACGTGTTAATAATTATCAATAATTGCTATTTCAATGTCACGTGTCGAACTTACTCGAAGTTGTACGGAGCCTTTACGAGGTCCTTACCGTCTCTGACAAAGTTAAACATCGCATGTCCTATGTAAGCTGCAACTTCTGTCCTTCTATCCTTCTTAAGCTTTGCGATTGCTTTTTCAAAATCTTTTTTTTTCATGTGCTTGAACTTTGGTGAGTCTCGATCCGCCTTGACGTCGAATAGCGCCTTTGCAATCCTAGTAGGGTCAAGGATGCCTGTCTTGCGCTCCAACTTTTCATTATCCATGTATTGCATCCTATTTAAGAAGTCTAGAATTGTTATAATATCATGAAATGCGTATGCGTGTAGTAAGAAAAGCGAATACAAAATATTAGAGGCACTTACAAGCACCAAACGAGCAATAGGTTGATTTCGAGCATGCCTCGATGGAAAAGGGGATGCAACTCTTCAAATAAAATGACTCGTCTATCTTCTCCAGTGCTCCAGAATGCTTCTTTTGGAATTCGGAATGTGACGCAAGAAAGACCATATTTTGTGCTGGCAAGGATGTACCACTCATGCATTCTTTTGAGCGGGACGGGTTGTTTGCTAAGTTGTACGGATGTCATGAACGACTTCCCATTCTCAAATTCAGGAGAAACATCCTCAAGCTTGTATATTGGAACTCCTAGTTTAATTAAAGTCGTCCGCCGATTATACATGTCATCGTCTTCTTCCCACTCCTCGATATATCCTAATTCTAGCTCATGAGAAGAACGAGATGCACTCGATTTTATAATATTTTCTTCATAGTTTCCAAATACTTTGACACTTCTGATGAAAATTTCTTATTTTCGTATGAGCTAACTTTGATAGGCACTGATGATCGAGGAGTAGTCGTCGAAAGTTGGACACTGGCTTGTTGTTGAACCAGTTGTTCAACTGTTTTGCTCTTTACTCCCAGCAGCTGACTCTAGTACTACTTCAAGTTATTGTTCAAATGGTTGCTCTTTAGTAGCAACAGCTTGCTCTGGTACTGCTTGAAGTTGTTGTCCAACTTGTTGCTCTTGGATATCTTTACTAGCAAGGTTACTATCATCCTTGCTGAGACATAGGGGGAGCGGATCTTCCTGTATTGGGAGTGGATCTTCATGCACTTTCACCTTAGAAGATGGGGTTGCAGTATTTCGAGATGCGACGGGGCTAGAAATTGGTTCATCGTCCAACACGATATCGCGTCGGTGCCAAAGGATTAATCGGTTGACAGCCTGCCCTAGAGTCGTGATCCCCTCAGGTGTGACGTGGTCTATTTCATAATCTTCATAATCATTATCAATGATTTGAAGTACTTGCACCACAGCATAATACAACGGAAGTGGATTCCCGTTGAAGTGACAATCAGGCTTTGCCATAGCAGTGGCAACCTGTTTATTTTTGTTCCCTGCTCTGCCGATCGGGACAATAAGACGACAAGATTTGTCGTTAGCAATATCATCGACAGGGAACTTATGGGTTGACCCTGAGCCTGGCACAGAACCAACACTTCTAGGGTAAGCAGTTGGAGATACTAATTGCTCCTTTTGCACCGGAACCATCAATGTACTCGGTGCCACTAATTGTCCCGATTGTCTAAGTTGTTCCATTATTTCTTGCATATTTTTTTGAGCTTTTGAGCAATCATTTCATCAAGTGTTTTCTTAAACTTCTCACGTCTTCTATATATGTCTTTATCTTTAGGGAACCATCTAGCCAAGACACTTGAGAAGGGACTGCTCGAACCCGTCCGCTGTGTTCAGGGTTTCCTAAGATAGCGGTAAGTTGGTCATTCTCCCTCTTTGGCTTGAAGAGACCCATCTGTTGCTTTTCAATTACTTCTTTCATTTTTTCCTCTATTTCATTCACAGAGTCGGGCTTTTCATGTTTGCCCTCTCTGGTCAAACCTGACCGGGCAAAGACCCACCGCTGAGTTCGCTCATCGCAGCCTTCTAATGGGTGAGGATTGCCCTTACTAGTAATTTCGTCTAATATCTTATT
The DNA here is from genome assembly GCA_036927565.1 of Tuctoria greenei. NCBI lineage: Eukaryota > Viridiplantae > Streptophyta > Magnoliopsida > Poales > Poaceae > Tuctoria > Tuctoria greenei. The sequence goes on along the minus strand of JAYESD010000008.1, from coordinate 46,215,610 downwards.
CTATTTTTGGACTTTGGGGCGTATCCGGCAGACCCCAAGCGATAATGGTATTTGTTCTTTTTTGCAAGCTTTGACCTAGTTGCACTTAGAGCTTTAGCATCAGGTGTGGTCTTTTGAGAAACAAACTCTCGCCACTGAGCTTCAGTGATTTTTCCCATCTTCCTCGGGCTAGGGACCTTATCGGCCTTAACATAAGCATTCATTTCGCTCTTCCAGCCACGAAACTTCTTGCCGCAAGAGACTAATGTTGCTTTCTTTACATCTTCTTCCGTGCCTTTCGTGAACTTGAATTGTTCTTTATTCTTTCTCACAACTCATTCTTGGTCGTGATCGGCACGAGCTCTATAACAAGAAAACCGCATGCATTACAGTACTTAGTAACTGAATCCAACGGTTCTTGGGGAAGCCCACCTGGACCGACCCTTGTTATGTACATGATGCGGTCCAATGGACCCTTATTGGGACCTCGTTGCCCTCGTTTCCGCTTTAGTGAAGCTGAGGCTTCATCCATTGGAGAACTTTCTGCGGTTTTAGGAGTCGAAGTCACCTCATTGTCTTTGCGATTAATCTAGGTAGAAAAGAATTATAAGACTTCGTATACTTGACAACCAACATTAACTTGAACTGCTGAAGTTAAGATTCGTGATCCATACCTTGTCGGTAGGATCATATTCCAGGTCGAGATCCTCTGAAGTCTTTTTAGTTTTTATATTACGAAAAGGATCCGATGGACTGTGAAAGGAGCCTGAACTGCTAGAGTCAGTAAACTTCATATTATCTTCTTTATTGTTACTACCAGCACCAGTCTTCTTAGGACTTTCCATACTATAACTAATAAGACAAAAAATATAATTAATGGCATATTAACTCTACATGAAGTGTTGTATGAAGAAAAAAGGTGGAAACATTCTAGGATTTGATAAGGCATTCTAGGGTTTAAGGCGACTGACCAAAAGGTTCATATACATTGCGAGGGTGACAAGCATGTTAAAGTTGCTCACCAGCAATGGCAATTTTATCTTCTTATTCTAAATAGGCAGTTACTTGTATCTGTTTTCTGAGCACAAACGATGTTCAACAGCCGTATGCGAGCACATTGCTTTGTTTGGCAAAAGGATAGCGACACTGATCTCGAAGGAGCACAACCCTGTGAGTTGAAGTGTGGAACGGCTACACTCTATTTTCAGTACAAATGCTACTATTCACTCATGTTACCACCAAGTTCCCAGATTTTGAACTGAAATTTGGCAGAACTTCCTTTGCATTTTGCTGATTTTGTCCACAATTTTCAAATACAGAATATTGATATTTGTAGAAACAATATATTGCAAACTTGTTACACACATCCTCAACATTCCATAAATGTAAATTATGAAGTCTTTTCATGATCCTACTAGAAATTACGATCCAAACAGCAACTGAATACATAACTGTCTAGATTCTGGACTGTTACGACACCTTAAATGGTACTTCAATTTAGACCTGGTTATTGCGTGTTTTAGCCTTAGCGTTGAATAGGAAATTGATAGAGGACTCTTTAATCTTTCCATACATGTATAGATATGCATAGGTTGCTTTTCTAATTTAAGAATTATGGCTGTTTGAAGTTCAAAAATTTTGTGGTTGTTTTAGATAACATTGTACACAGGTACTAACTTCAACTCCAGTTTCTAATTAGTTCGAAACTGAAATTGAGGTAAAAATGAATAGAAAAGTTGTAGAATAGATCTTCCCCTTTCAAAAAATGTATCACAATAGACTAGAAGAGCTTTCTACAGATAATTATGGCAAAAATTCAGATGCTTGTTCATACAATTTCAATACAGTTACATCACAACTTGACAGTTTTTTGAATTCCACTGAACCCTAACCAAGGATGCCTACCCTTTTCGAATTCAAGAACTCTAACCAAGGATATGCAAGGCGGCGGCGAGGGCGGGGAGGGAGGCAGCACAACGTCAGAGGATGGAAGGTCGAAGAGTTTAGGGTTTACCGTGGCGGTGACGGAAATGGCTCCGCTCGGCGTACCTGGAAGTGACGAGGGCGAAGCTCGGCGACGACGGCGAAGCTCGGCGACGACAGCGGCGAACACTTGGCAGCAAACGAAATTTTGGCAACCTAACGGCGTCTAAGTGTCTCGCCAGGGTTAGGTTTTTCCAACGCTGCCGAAGGGTATATATAGACTCTTATTTCCTCAGGCAGATTTTAAGTACCGACCGCCTGAGAAGATGGTTACCTCAGGCGGGTTTTACTTACGAACCGCCTGAGAAGATACAATTATCTCATGCGGTTGGTAATTAAAACCCGCCTGAGATAATCATCTTCTCAGACGATTATTAAGTACCAACCGCCGGTGAAGATCTTTACTTCTTCTTAATTAATATTCTTGATTTAATGTGGGTCCTTTAAAAAGGAAAATTCCACTTTCTTGTAATATTATTAATAAGGAAAGGTTACCATTAAATTTCACCTCATAAATCTTTTAAAATTGATCAAAACATATAAAAATTGCTATTTTTCATTTTCTATCTTGATGAATATAATGCTTTTTTCATTTATTTTTTGGTGGACATTCATACCAACCTCTATGAATTTTTTCAGATTATTTTAAATTTTTTAAATCAATATGTGTTCATAATTTGATGAATACCTCATATGTATATGAGCATTTAGTTAGAATGATGGATAATTTGAAGTTTGACATGTTGGAATGCTTTAAAAAAATTACAAAATCCATATATGTATAAATAATACAAATATGTTCATACAAACAAATTTAAGTGAAGGATCCTTTTTTATGAGATACACAAATGTGAATAATATGTGAGTAGAAATTAATTTGATATTTACCAAAATATTACAATGTCAGCTATACAAGTTTTAAAATATTTGGTTCAGGTGGTAGATATTAATTTTATACAAATATAGAAGAAAGAATCATCGAATTTAGACTCAATTTGCAGAATCTAAACATGTTTGAGTATTTATATTGGAATCTAAACAAAAAAGAAGCAAGAGAAAATGAAACTGAAGAACAGTATCTACAATTATCTCAAGCGGTTGGTAATTAAAACCCGCCTGAGATAATCATCTTCTCATACGGTTATTAAGTACCAGCCGCTTGTGAAGATATTTACTTCTTCTTAATTAATATTCTTGATTAAATGTGGATCCTTTAAAAAGGAAAAATTCCACTTTCTTATAATGTTATTGGTAAGTAAAGGTTACCATTAAATTTCACTTCATAAATCCTTTGAAATTGGTCAGAACATAAAAAACATATAACAATTGCTATTTTTCATTTTTCTATCTTGATGAATATAATGCTTTTTTCATTTATTTTTTCAGTGGACATTTTTATTCATCATACCAACCTCTAAGATTTTTTTCAGATTTTTTTTTAAATTTTTTTGAATCAATGTGTGTTCATAATTTTATGAATGCCTCATATGCATATGATCATTTAGTTAGAATGATGGATAATTTGAAGTTTGACATGTTGGAATGCTTTTAAAAAAATTAACAAAATTCATACAAGTATAAATAATACAAATATGTTCATACAAACAAATTTAAGTGAATGATCTTTTTTTTTTATGAGATACACAAATGTGAATAATATGTGAGTAGAAATTAATTTTATATTTACCAAAACATTACAATGTCAGCTATATAAGTTTTAAAATATTTAGTTCACGTGGTAGATATTAATTTTATACAAATATAGAAGAAAGAATCATCGAATTTGGACTCAATTTGCATAATCTAAATATGTTTGAGTATTTATATTGGAATCTAAATAAAAAAGAAGCAAGAGAAAATGAAACTGAAGAACAATATCTACAATTATCTCAGGCGGTTGGTAATTAAAACCCGCCTGGGATAAGGAAACTGAAGAGTCTCGGACATTATCTCAGGTGGTTTGTAATGAATAATCGCCTGAGATAATAGTTTTCTCAGACGGTTATTAATCACCAACCGCCTGTGTAAAATTTAAAAACCATCTGTGAAAAACTGACGCCTATATAAAGACCCCTCGCCACAGTCGAAACGTAACCCTGGAGAAATTTCCACCGCCGCAAGGCTGCCGAAATTACCCACCGCCGCACCGCCGCCCAGCGTGCACTGCCGCGCCGCCGCTCAGCCTGCACTGCCGCGCCGCCGCTCAGCCCGCACTACCGCACTGCCCCCCAGCCCGCACTGTCGCGCTGCCGCCCAGCCCCGCTGAGGCACGCCTCTGCGCAGTCCCACATCGCGCCATAAGGTACCTAAGTAAATTCTCATAGTTTCCTTACTATGCATTGCATGCTACCTTTTTCTTTGTATATTTTCATAAGATGCTAGTTTTGTGTATTGGTATATGGATTGTGTCCTTTTGCATGTGTGTACATATGCGTTTGGACTCAATAATTTGGTGACATGAATAGTTTGGTTGTATATGGTATTGGTATTGGACTCATATGTGTTGGTATATGGATTGTGTCCTTTTGCATGTGTGTACATATGCGTTTGGACTCGATAATTTGGTGACATGAATAGTTTGTTGGTATATGGTATTGGTATTGTACTCATATGTGTTGGTATATAGATTGTGTCCTTTTGTAGTTTGTACTTATTTTATGACATGAATATGATGTTTAATTAACAGATGATATTGTAATATATATATATATATATATATATATATATAAGATGTATGAAGTTTACCCGAACTTGTAATTATAGTTTTATGTGTTTTCTTTTTCAATATGTTACTTGTGTGTGTGTACCTCCTGCTTGCATATATTTCAAAGGAGTGATTACAGTTAGCTTTCTGGGGAGATGGGTTTATAACTCACCCATTTAACCATCGTTGGATGGGATTCGACGTCAAGATATAACGGACCGGATCTCACCCAGACCTAGCCCATGCTACTGGACCTGTTTGACCTACGACTTCAATCCTTCACCCCCGCTTGCTGCTCCCGACGCCTTCGACTCCGTCCGCCTCAAGACGTCGCCCGTCTCATCCAGACTCCGCTCGATGCCGCCGCCTCCCGTCCGCCACACTTTCTGTCTGTCGCCGATCTTAGAGTCTTATTTGACGTTGCTGCCGCTCTCCTATGTGCCACCTCTCTCTACAACTTTGTATCGACTTGGTATTACCGCAAAAACCTTGAGGACGATTGGACATCGATTAGCCATCAACTAGGGTCGATTAGTCGCCCTAATGAATAGACCTACATTAGTTGCCCTAATCATACTTGTTATGTCTCTGTAAATTCATTTTATAGAAGACCTTTAGGGAATATTTGTGGCCAAATTTTGTAAATCTGACAAAATTCTATTATTGAAGCATGGACCGTCGCGCGTGGATGTATAACATACCAAGACCCGATCCTATGTACATTCATAATATTGTAAATTTTATTGAAGCATCCAAGAGACATGCGAAGTTGCAAAAGATAGATGACATATTATGTCAATGTATCGACTGCGAAAATAAGATTGCTTGGACAGATACTATAGTAATCCAATCTCATTTGGTGAAAAGAGGTTTCAAAAAAACTACACAATATGGACAAAGCATGGTGAGTTAGATACACATGATGTGGATAAAGATGATGAGAGAGGTTCAAATGATGATAATGTTCATATCGATGATATTAGTGACAATCAAGATGGTGATGATGATGACGAGTTTGATTGTGAGGAGATGTTGCGTCACATTGAACCATATGTATTGACTTCTATGGGAGCAAGCAAAGGTTTAAGTAAAATGGAGACATTGCGGAATGCGGCGACGAAGCTTTTATATGATGAATCAAACGGTTGTGATAAAGAGTTTACTACATTGCGTGCAGTCTAAGAACTACTAAAGTTGAAAGCTACGCATGGATGGTCCGATTGTAGTTTCTTTGATCTTTTGAATCTTATGGCAGAAATTGTTCCAAATCTAAATAAACTGCCCAGAAGCACTTACAAAGCGAAGAAACTTCTTTGCTCGATGGCACTAGGTGTGACAAAAATACACGCTTGTGAACCATTGTATTCTGTATCGCAAAGAGCATGAGCTCGCAACTAGATGCCCCATTTGTGGTTTCAGTAGATATAAGAAGGACTACAATCACCAGTATGTTACCAATATGAAAAAGTCTCAGAAGAATAAGAAGTTTATTATTGGTCCTGAAGGTGACGATGACGATACTTCTGGTGATGCAGACGGGAAGAATAAGAGAAAAATTTCTGCCTTGGTGATGTGGTACCTTCCGATAATTGATCGCTTGAAGCGTTTGTTCTCAAACCCTAGGGAGGATAAACTTATGCGTTGTCATTCCAAGCAACACAAGAAGAATGAAAAACATATACGACACCCTAGTGATGCAACGCAGTGGAAAAATTTTGATATTCAGTATCCAAAATTTGCAAAGGAAATTAGAAATCTGAAGTTTGCCTGGGGTACAGACGGAATGAATCCGTTTGGTGAAAAAGGAGCATACACAACACATGGTCCGTGGTCTTAACGATGTACAACCTACCGACGTGGTTGTGTCACAAAAGGAAATATATCTTGTTATCTGTTCTTATCCAAGGTCCAAAACAACCTGGCATCAAAATTGATGTGTTCCTGGAACCTTTAATCGAAGATATGGCGAAATTGTGGAATAAAGGGGTACGTACATGGGATGAGTACAAGCAGGAGTATTTCACGCTAAGAGCAATGATATTTGTTACCGTGCATGATTATCCCGGATTGTTTACATTATCGGGACAAATGAAAGGGAAGAAAAGTTGTGTAAGGTGTGTGTATAGAACTGGATTTCTATACCTCACTTCATCCAGAAAGACCATGTATATGAGACACCAACGGTTCTTGACAGATACACACAAGTATAGGAAGACGAAAGAACAATTTGATAACAAAATCGAAAAAGATACTACACCAAAACCTTACAGTGGAAAACTTGTGTTTGAAATGGTCAAGAACATTCAAATTGCTTTCGGTAAGGGCAAAAACTGTAAAGGAATTAAGAGAAAGAAAAGTACATCTTCGTATGATACAACTGACGTGGCTCTCAAGAAACAATCAATTTTTTTCAAGTATCTTCCATATTGGAAGAATCTAGAATTTTGCCATAGTATTGATTTGATGCACGTTACAAAGAATGTATTTGACAACATCATTGGGACCTTACTGGACATGCCGAGGAAAACAAAGAACGGATTAAATTCATGTATGGACCTAGTAAATCTTGATTTGAGACCAGAGCTTCATCCAGTAGAAAAGGTGAAAGGGAAGCATTACATTCCCCCAGCCAGCTACAACTTGACGCTAGAAGAGAAAAAAGCAATTTGTGAATGCTTGCGTGGGATCAAAGTGCCCACGAGTTTCTCATCCAATATCCACAAACTAGTCTCGATGAAAGACTTGTCTTTATTCGGTTATAATTCTCACGACTGTCACATGATGATGACATTTTTCCTTGCCATTGCAATAATAGTCATAAACCTGAGCATATAAAAGTTGTGATCACACGTTTGTGTTACTTCTTCAATGTAGTATCGCAAATGGTGATAGCACGTGAAGATTTAGACTATCTGAAAACATACATCGTCGAGACTATGTGCAAGCTTGAGATGTGTTTCCCACCATCCTTTTTTGATATGCAAGTACACCTAATCATACATCTTGTTGATCAGATAAAAGCATTGGGGCCACTATATTTACATCATATGTTTTTGTTGGAGAGATATTTAGGAGTATTAAAAGGTTATGCGCGGAACCGTGCTCACCCAGAGGGTTCAATTATTAAAGGTACACCACTGAAGAAGTGATTGAGGGTTGCGCTGGTTACATCAAAGATGGAAAATCGATAGGTATGCCTATACCAGTACATGAGGGTAGACTACGTGGGAGAGGCAAAGTGGGTAAGAAAATTTTTATCGTTTAAGATTACAAGAATGTACACCGTGCACATTTTGGTGTACTATAACAGCTCACAATAGCTAAGTCGTACATCGAGGAACACCAAATTGAGTTTCGTGATAAAAACCAAGACCGCACAAAGGACTGGATCATGAAAGAGCACAAAATATGTTTCAATGAATGGTTAATGGACAAAAATATACCATACGGAAACACTATAGAAGAGGCAACAATGAAGAAGTTAGCTTCTGGCCCATCTGCTTTGGTGACATCATGGCAAGCATATGACATCAATGGTTACACATTTTACACTAAAGAAAAAGACGGTACGAGTGTTGCACAAAATAGTGGTGTTCATATTGAGGCTTATGATTCACAAGGGAAAAGACCACATACTTCGGGTTCATAGAGGAAATATGAGAACTCGATTATGGCGAAAGAATGGTAATGCCCGTATTTAAGTGCCAATAGGTCAAACATCCTGATGGTGTGAAAGTGGACAATTACGGGCTGACACTGGTAGACTTGAATAAAGTGGGTTATAAAGATTACCTGTGGGTTCTCGCAGATAGTGTTGCACAAGTTTTTTATGTTCAAGATCCAGAAACTGAGAAGATGCAGGTAGTTGTTTCTGGAAAGCAAAATATTGTTGGGGTTGAGAATGTGGGAGATAATGAAGAGGAATATAATCAGTATGAAGAGATGTACCTTTTCACCGAACCAGAAAACATCAAAAGCGTAGAGAGAAGCATTAAAAAGAATTTGAAACCCTAGATGCAAGAAGATGTCAATGCTGGAAAAATGTATATAGCAATACGAGATGATATATATTGTATATATTTGTATCTTTTGAAATCAACTTAGAACAATGCTCTATTTCAGCTTTAGATAGCATGTTTCAAACATTATTAAATTCAGTATGTGTATATAAATTTCTTCCGACCTATGATGATCAGGCTTGCCTTCCAACAGCTCGGTTCCAAACAACATCTAGAAGCACAACTCTTGAAGCTCCTGTCAAGCTAATCCCTTCACAGCAAGCTCTCGTAGATGCAAGTAACACCCGAGACTCATCATTTGTATTGTTAAAAGCTTTAATTGAAGTCTGATGATACTTCCCGTCCATTTGAGGGTTTGTTTGGATAGGAGTGGATCCACTTCAATATAAGTGGTTTGAGGTAGATTGAGGAGAAAATTAGTTCATTCTTCACTTCAATACACTTCAATCCAATTAGATTGAGTACACCCAAACAAGCCCTGCAAGATTTTTTTCTCTTTTCTCCATTTTGAAAACTTACGAAGATGCTACTTTATCAGTTATAATGGCTGAATATATTGACTACAAATCAGTATCATCTCTCTTAGTGCTTTACAAAAGCGACGAAGCGTACAACTTCAATCATAAATCTTGTTTTTACCATTTTCATAGGAATTTGACCTTAATCTTTCAAGCATAGATTTATCAATAATTGAAGCTTCTTCATCAGACATGTTAATGGCAGTTACAAGTGAAGGGTGTGTTGAAGCTAACGAAATCTCAATAGGACTGAAGACAAAGAGATGTTGCATATGAGTGACAATGTCCAGGTTAGACAACATGAAGCTATGATGACAGCCTTCAACAACATGAAAAGTGATGCCAAAGTTATGCTTGCATCAACTAAGACATGTTGTGAGGATATAACACTTGTTGGGGCAAGCATAACCTTGGCCAAAATCAGAAATCACGCCACTGTGAATTACTCTGAAGCCGCCATGGATTACTCTGAAGTTTACCGAGAACGCACGAAGAAAACTTCAGAGTAATCCACGGTGGCGTGATTTCTAATTTTGGCAAAGGTTATGCTTGCCCAACAAGTGTTATACCCTCACAACATGCCTTGGTTGATGCAAGCATAACCTTGGCATCACTTTTCATGTTGTTGAAGGTTGTCATCATAGCTTCACGTTGTTTAACCTGGACATTGTCACTCATATGCAGGATCTCTTTATCTTCAGTCCGATTCAAATTTCGTTAGCTTCAACACATCCTTCACATATAACTTTCATTAACATGTGTGATAAGGAAGCTTCACTTATTTGATAAATATATGCTTGAAAGATTAAGATTAAATCTCTATGAAAGTGTAAAAATAAGATTTGTGATTGAAGTTGTTCGCTTACTCGCTTGTGTGAAGCACTAAGAAAGTAGATACTGATTTCTAGTCAATATATTTAGGCATTAAAACTGAGAAATGAGCATCTTCCTAAGTTTTCAAATGGACAGGAGGGAAAGAAATCGTTCAAATGGATGAAAAAATCCTTCCAAGGATCGTCAGGCTTCAAATTGATGCTTTCAACAATTCAAATGATGAGCCACAGGTGTTACTTGCATCTACAAGAGCTTTCTGTGCAGGGATTAGCTTGACAGGAGCTTAGCAGCATCATAGGCGGTTCTTAAACAACAACCGTCCGTGGAAATCATATATTTTCTCAGGCGTTGGTTAATTAAGAACCGTCTGTGATGTTAGCTACATCACAGGCGGTTCTTAATTAATAACCGTCTGAGAAAATACATGATTTCCACGGGCGGTTGTTGTTTAAAAACCGCCTGTGATGTAGGCGGTTATTGTATCATTCGCCATCACAGTCGCATTTTTTTACAGACCGCCTGTGTTTGAAAAACTAGGCGCCTATGAAAATGCTTTTTGTAGTAGTGCGAATTGTATTTTGGAAACTTCATTACCTTCCAAAACAAACTTTTTTATAGCACAGAGGGAGTACTTCTTGCACGTACACTTCTTCTTCTTCATGGTGATCCAGCAGCACGGGCGTAAGTCAGAGTCAGACCGACGAAAGCACGTTTTTTTAATGGTCTCGCGATTCAGATGGACTAGTCGCAGTTCCGCTGGGCGAGTCACCCTTCTGCTTGGCGAGTAGCCATTTTGGCGGATTTTCACTGTCAGTGCTAACCTTCTCAGCTACATGGCGACCTCTCGCAACTCCAAATAGCAAGTCGCTATTTTAAATTGCGACCTGTCGACTACTTTTGCAAAAAATAAATTTTTTCTACTATTTATATTAATTTAATAAAATATTCGGTTAATAAAAAAATCGTGTTTTGGCGAAGCCCACTCTTGGGGATAGCAAAATTCCAAATTTCTCCATCCTAAGCAAATTACAGTACCGGTGCTGTAATTAAAAAAAATGGTGCTGTATAATCTATAGTAAGCATATCATTGCTTTCGTCAGTTTCAAATGCATCAAGTGCTACATTCTAACATGGAAATCTTCAATGTGAGCAGACAACAATACAAGTAATAAGTTCAAGCATGTGTCCACCAAAATGGATATCACGCAATACTATATATGGTCTGATACTTGATACTACCTCCGTTCTAAAGAAGTTGTCGCTTTGTAGTTTAAAAATGAATTACAAAACGACAAACTTTTTGAAAAGAGGGAGTAGTTGCATAGAAAAAACAAACAGCTTAAAAGCTTCAACCCAGCATCAGTACAGGACATACAACAACATGATATAGGAAACCCACCACTCGCTCCCATCTCACCACAAAAGATAATAATTATGCATGATGTCCTTAACGATGCATCTTTGCAGTTGACATCTGTGTAGGATTGCATGTCATCACACCTCAAGTCTCTCTCGCAGCTCAGCAATAATTGATGGAAACCTCTGCACTAGGTGCCCAAATCCCTTAGTCGACACAGCATTTTTGAAATTTTCTCCATTTGCAAAAAAGTCAAAACATTTGTTCTTCAATTCCAAGCAGTTATACATTTCAGCACAAGCTAAGGTATCAACAACTGTATCAGCAGATACGTCATCCCATATTTTTTGCGCGCACATAAGCTTCAGCTGATCCAAAGCGTACCAGTTAGCAGCGGCTAGCAGATTATACATCATATCAGAGGGACAGTCCGCAAGCTCATCATGTCTAAGCAATGCATCTGTGTACACAAATCGAAACATGAATTTGAATATTGTAGGAGTGATCTATTCAATAGGGATGGATGGCATTGTAGCCTCAGCCATCGATCCAAAGAGCATAACTTTGAAGACCGGCGAGCGAGCAACAAGCACAGCGCGGAGTGCGGGGATTCCCTTGCCATTCACCATGAACAAAACATCTGTCTCAATGTTGCAGTCGAGCAGGAGGCCGAGATCGTTGCCCAAGTCAGGGGGTGGCACATCAATGGTGTCATCTTCCACAACTATGATGCTACATAGAAACTTGACTCATTTGTTTGCCATAATCATTACCTCGAGATCGGACTGTTTCATGTACTGAGGCCATCCACACCTCGAGGTACCTTCACATGATAAAACTTGCACTAACCTACGTTCATGGGGGTGTAACGGTAGACCGTCCAGGCTAAAAACCTGGAAGATGACCTTGACATGCTTAGACTTGCTCATGAGGTTTAAGTAGATGGAGATGTATTGGTCCTTGTCCCAACGCCCAGGTGAGTAGCTGGAGATGTACAGGCCCTCATCCCCACTCCCAGGTGAGTTCTGGTCCTCGCCTCCACACCCAGGCAGGTAACAATCAACTCTGTAGGTCATGTGGCCGACAAAGATCTCTCTGGAGTAGACGCGCTCCTCAACACCACTATCCTTCGAGTCTGAATAATAAAATTTGAACTCCACAATACTAGAATCCAACATCTTGACAATTCAGATGCTTCCTATGGACTAGGGTTTCAACCTACATAATACATAATTCACAATCAAACAATATGCAATCTTATTAGGAAAACTGAAGAAAATCAATAAGATTCTCACAATCCGAAGGATGCTGGTGGCGGGATTTTAGTCCACCGCGATACCTTGCCTAGTCTTGGCTGCACCAAAATGGATTGATGGTTCTTCAACAATCCAATCGCCTGGCCGCCGCCCAACCACCTATAGTCGTCAAGCTCGTTCTGTGTGGCGTTGTGGGGATTAACCTACTCATGTCCTGGGCTTGGGCCAATAAGGTGGTGCAAGTACATGTTGCAAAGCACACAGGCAAGTCCATGTTATATCGTAACCTTGGCCCATAAGGAATCTACAAGGCTATCGTAAGATTGTTCGGCCCCTGAAATGTTTCTCTAAAAAATATTTTTATATAGTTATTCAGAAGATTCCTTATCCGTATCTAGTTCTCGTTCCACTCCTTATCTTACTCTATACTATCAACATTAATATCATTCATCACCTTTATTTGAGTAATGTTTAGAATAATTGTTGCAATCTTTTTTCACTCTAAATATTGAGTAGCATAAGACAGACTGCACTCATGTTCTCCAAAAACCTACTACAAAAGAATATTTCCACCTCTTTCAAACACACCTTGAAAGCTTATTTGATTTTCAGAACATGTTCATCCACTCATTGTACTGTATATGCATACTCTATATGAACTATCACTCATTATTCATCATATGTTTTCATTTTTTGTCTTTGCATTTATAAACACTAACATTTTTCAAAAATATACCCAATTCCATTTTTTATCTTTCATTTTCCCCTCATTTTCTTTCTTTCTATTTTCTTTCTATTTCCTTTCCCTTTTCCTTTTTACCTTCTATTTACTTTTCTTTTCTCGTGTCCTTTTTTCCTTTACCCTCTCCTTTCTCATCTACTTTTCCTTTTTTCTCATTTTCTCTATTTTCTTTTTCTTTTCTTCTTTAGTTTATTTACTTTTCCCTGCTTTATCTTCTCCTGACCGTGATTTCTGTCTCCATCGCCCATCTTCTTCATCATACCATACCAATCATCTTCTTTCTCCTTGTTCCAGCTTGGCGGCAACTCAAGGCGTCTCATATTCGGTGCAAGGATGACACAGATGTGAAGTTTGGTGGATGCTCATAGTATATTCTACATGAACTATTACCCATTTTTATTATATTTTTTCATTTCTTTCTCTTTAAATTTATAAATAGTAAAGTTTTCCTAAAATACACCCAATTCCTTTTCCTTTTTAAGCTATAATTTTCCTTCACTTTCTTCCCTATATTTCCTATTTTCCTCCACTACGTAAGAAACCCAAATAGGAGACAAAGATGGGCGACACGCTCAAATGCTGCGTCTCTGATAATGTTAAGCGAGACAAGCCCGCTTCAGCGAGGATCTGACATGGCTCGGCTGAAAGTACAAGGAGACGCGTTAAAACAAAGCCCGTCTCAGTTAAATCGGTATCCGAGACACGCTATCCTCTCTGAAAAGTGGGAGACGCGCATAAAACACAGCACGTCTCCTATGACCGATGTCTCTCTCTTCTTTGCTAAAAGAGAGATGCGCTCTAATTGAAAGCCTGTCTCCGATTCCTCAAATCACCTTTAACTTCGTGATTTCTCCATTTTGCTTCAGTTCACTGTTGATATCACACATCACTGAACTCAGAGCACATTCTCACTTGATACCTGAATATAATCAAATCCTTCCTTATGACACCTGAGAAACACGATGAACACACCACACATTCATTCATTCACACAGTTGAAGAACACACAAGATAATATTCAATCATATAGATAAACAAAGATATAATTCATTCATTAATAATATTTACAAAATAGAAGCTACTAAAAACAACAAAGAAAAACTAAATCCTACTTCTCCTCCTCCTCCTCCCCCTCCTCCTCCTCCTCCAACAGCAACTCTGGTGCCGGTGCAACAGGAGCCTGGGCCGGCTGCACCGACGGTGCAACCCCGTGAACAAAGTTGCTCTCCGTCGCCTCTACCAGGTTTCTGCGGCCCTCAGGGCCAAGCACCTGGGTCATCGTCTCGAACAGAATGTCGAGATGATCGGCCACCCCCGTGAGGGCAAAGAGGTAGTGGACGATGGTATCCATTCCAGTAAACTGGGGAATGGTACCCAGACCCAAGGAACTCATGACGCGAGACATATTGTTGTATGCCTCTTACGCCATAAGGAGGCTATGCTCGGTGTTGAACCTCTCAGGGGAGCTGCAACACAGTTTCTTGCACGGTGGCTCCCTCAGAGGGCTTGGCGGCAGAAGGTAGGCCATGGTGGTGGTGGGTCATCGGGGCGGAGGAGACGAAGAAAAGAAGAGGATTCAAAGTGAGCGAAACGCTTGTGGAGAACTCACTGGTGATGGCGCGTCGTAAATAAGGTCCGCGCAGAGTCGTTGAGGGAGCAGTTGGTTTCCCGCGCATTGATGGAATGATGGGATGCATCAATACCGCCTCGGAGAAATAGAAGGTCGTGCACGGACATCGCACACGTCTCTGCACCACGCTGCGGAAATTAAGTTATCCGCAGACCGCGTGCTGCACGTCTCTCTTTGGACTATGGAAGACGTGCTTTTGATTAACGCACGTCTCTCTTTGTTATAGCACGTCTCGCATTTATCTTCCTCGTCTCTTCGACAATGGAAGACCCTCATTAACTTAACGCACGTCTCGCATTTATCTCTCTCATCTCTTCTTCGCCTCCGGTGCTCCTTTATTATTAATTGACCAACAGTCCTTTACTAATCGATCAACTCCAATGCGACCGCCTCCTCTGTTCGCCATCGCCGTTGTCGTTGTCGTCGCCATCCTCGTCGTCATCATCTTCGCCGTCCTCGTCGTCGTCATCGTCATCGTCGCCATCCTCCTCGTCGTCGTCGCCGTCGCTATCCTCCTCGTGGTCGTCACTGTTCATGGCTGGTATTGGCTTGGCGCGTAGCCGACTGAAGGAGGAGCGCTTGGCGTGGTGCAAGAATCATGCCCACGTATGTACATATGGCACATCGGTCGCATAGTTGTATATATGTAGATCTCCAATGAACTGATGAATTTAACTTTAGTTTTGTTTTTTCGTCTGCGTAGGGCTTCTCTGCGAAGTCTGAATCGGGAGATTTATTGAAGTGGTAAGTGCATTATCACCGGTAAAGGAGTAAGTCATGAAGAACAAGCACAATATGAGTTTAACCATTGTCCTCCTATTAATGAATTTCCTTTGTAGACTGACTAGGAAGGTGGTTACTACCTCCTGACAATCTCCTTCTCAGAGGACTATCAATTGTTGCCTCCAAGATGCGCCTTTTCAAGTGGTTTCTTCCACCCAAATGCCCATTGCTCAGGAGCACTCTGCATTGGGATTATTGATCAAGAGACTGTAAGATAGAACTATTTTGCTCATGTAATTAGTAATTGTTGCCGACCTTATTTGAACTGGTTTCTTATGTCGCTTAAATTGATATTTTATGGAGGTGGTGCACTGGTTTTATAATCAAAACTATACTTATTGAAGTTTAGCGTTTGCTGCATCAGCAAAATGCGCCCGATGTTGAAAATGATTGCTATAATATACTTATCAAGGTTAGACACTTTATGTTAGTGACCAACATAGGTTATTCATTCCTCCTTTGACATTTGTCAATTTAAAGAATGTCAATATTTTCAGTATCGAGGGCAATATAAGAGACGTGTTCGGGAGCAAGCTGGACGGTACAATTTAGAATGATCAATGAGAGCTTTAGGAACAAGTTTAGATTCGAAATTAGTTTAGAGGGCACACAATGTATGAACTATGAAATTCATTGAGTTGCAAATTATCTCTAAATTGCAATGTCATTGCGTTTGTTTATCCCTAAATTCCAATTAATCCGTGAATTGCAATGTCATTGCGTTTGTTTATACCTGCAACGATTCACGATGTCGTGCGAGTGGCAATGTGAAGAGTGTCTGAGAGACGAACTTTAGAAAGGCGTGTCTCAGATACCCGATATCCGGCAAAAGGGAGACGGGCCTTACACGGCTCGTCTCCAATTTGTTCCGAAGATATTTTGTCCCACCTCGTAAAGTTGAGCACGTTGTAATGATTGTATAAGGCATTGCACACAGTTACTAGTTGGAAACGTTGGAATGTCCTGGATGTTGTTATCGCTTCAGCACACTGTGGCGCATCTAGGGCACTCCAGCGTGTTCGGGGCCACAAAATAATGCGATACACGCCTTTCAGTGCCTCGTCTCCGATTTATGCCAGGGTTCCGGGGCATCAAAATAATGAGAGATGCACCTTAATTTGCACGTCTCCCATTTACGCTGAAAATTTTTGTCCATCGCGCGCTCTCTCCCAACATTTGGGAAAAAAATTTAGCTGTCGTGCTCTCTCTCGACTTATAAACCGCAGATCCTGAGCACGCCGCCGCCGTCGATCCCGACCTTCACGCCATCAGAGAGTTGAGCACGCTAGAGCACGCTGCCTCGTCCCCTGTCCCCGAAGCACGCTGCCGTCATCCCTCTTTATCAACTCGCTCTTCGTCATTGTCACGCTACCAGCGTCGACCCCTACCCCACCGTCAACCCCGAACTTCGTCATAAGAGAGTTGAGCACGTTGGAGCACGCCGCCGTCTCGACCACAACCTCAGTAATCGGTATGACCACGTCACCACCTTCACATAAGTGGAAATGTTCTCCCTGTCCCCAGAGCACACCGGCCTGCTGTCATCAGAGAGTTGAAGAACTGCCACTTCGGCACCTCCGCCAGCTCGTTCCGGAGCACGGTGCCGTGTCCCCTATCCCCAGAGCACCCCGCCGCCTCGACCCTGCCCTCAGAGCGTGCATTCTTGTGATTTTATTGAATTTGAGGATGTCCAATAAAGGCTCATCTTTAGTGAAGTCATTGATCCAAATGGAGAATTTTCATTACGGTATACATTCATCTTCCTTGTGTATGTCCAGTGCAGAAGTAATGTATTTGTTTGGACTATCAATGTATAATAAATTCTGATTCATAAACCCTTAAAACTGCAGGAACTGTGGTTGACACTAGAATTTGCCATCCAGCTGAGTTTAATTTCTACCTCTGCAGCCATGCTGAAATCAAGGTACCTATGCGACAATTGGTGTTTCTCTCATGAGATTTTAATATCAGGCTATAAAAGCATCAGTGGAATGTAAATTATTTGTTTTTTTTAGAGGACAAGCACACCAACTCAGTACCATATCCTTTACCATGAGAACAATTTCTCTGCTGATGCCTTGCAGATGCTCACCAACTGCATGTGTTACAAGTAAGCTCTGTTCTCCATTCACTAACAGTTCCTGTGTTTATTACAATTGTATACCAATTTGTTCTTGTGTTTATTACAGTTGAATTTTAGATTGTCTCAGTCGGAGCATTAGAGACTATGAAGGCTCATCGTCAATAAAGTCATTGATTTGGAGAATTTTCATTACGGTAAAAAATATTAGATGATGACAGTTATGATGTGTGTTATTAGTTACACTGTAATCAGGATGAATAGTCTTTGTTGTGTAATTAGTATAATTGATAACCACGATTGACACTTTGATAATATTTGATTGGTCATTATAATTTAACGTGTGATAATTTTGGCTATACATATGTTTATGAACAGTATGTTGCTGACACTGGTAATACGGCTGCCAAATCTTGGCTAGCTCCTAATAGTAGTGCCTGTAAACAATCCGCGATGAGCTGTAGCATAGAGCGTCTCGGATAACCTACATAAAGGAGACAAGCTTCAATAAAGCCCGTCGCACATAAGTTAATGAATATGCGACGCGCTACATAATAGAGCGTCTCAGATAGTCAATATATCTGTGACGTGCTTTGTAAGGCCTGTCACGCTTGTATGCTGGTGGGCGACGCGAGTCAGCGGCGTCTCCAATGACAGATGACGAAAGAAAGGAGACGCACTTCTTTTGAGCGTGTCTTGCACCTAATTCGTTCGGCGATGCGCTTGAAGCCCGTCTCTGATGCCACCGTAACGCGAGACGCGATGACGGAGATACACAGTTTGTTCATCTCCCTTCTTCGTTCGGGCTCGTCTCGTATGAGTCTTTCTTACGTAGTGTTCTCTTTTTCATTCTATTTGCTTTCCTTTTTTACTTTATTTGTACCTTTTCCCTCTACTTTTTCTTTATATTTTCTTTCATTTCCTTTATTATGTCTTTATTATTTTTCCCTCTTTTATCTTTTCCCAACAATAATATGTTTGTCCCCGTCATCCATTTTCTTTTTCTTCAAACCAGTCGCTTGCTTTGCCTCGTTCGAGCTCAGCGACAGCTTGAGGCACCTCATATCCTGTGCAAGGATGACACATATGTGAAGCCCGGTGGATGCTCAAAGTGGCTTACGATGGAACACTCCCTTGGCGGCTGCATCGACTCTGGCATGGGCACCCTCATCTCCATGATCCGCGAGTGCCCTGACCTGATGGTGCCCACCTTCTCCATTTTCCCATCACCCAAGGTCTCCGACGATGTCGTAAAGCTATATGTTTGTCCTTCCTTGACCAACTTAATTCCGACCTTCGCAACCTAGTTGTCAACCTCAACCCTTTCTGTGTCTCCACTTCTTAATGGTCGGATTCGCACCCGTCATCCCGACAGCTCCTAGGAGGGTGTGGAAGTACAATGTATAAATCCTTCCAATAATGCTTGTTGTATTCTTCCTCATCGGTTATCCTACAATAACATTATGGAGGGCAAAATTTACTTTCGCATTTGTGTGATCTTTTGCATTGTTTACTTTGAATATGTTTCTCGCATGTGTCATTCCCTGCACTCAATTGATTTGAATCTGCCATGAAGGTGACATAAGGCGTCAGCTTCCCTTCAACACATTGAAGTTGCGGTCGTGGCCATCATCTCAACAGTAAGTTCAATTATTTATTACGTCACATTCTTATGTGGACCGTGCTACCGGTGACACTTCTAGAAACATATAAGGTCTACTGCTATTACTGAGAAGGCAAGTTCCATTACGCTTGAAAATGCATAAATTTAACAACCC
This sequence comes from Tuctoria greenei, assembly GCA_036927565.1. Classification (NCBI taxonomy): domain Eukaryota; kingdom Viridiplantae; phylum Streptophyta; class Magnoliopsida; order Poales; family Poaceae; genus Tuctoria; species Tuctoria greenei. The sequence continues at coordinate 46,195,947 of JAYESD010000008.1, read as the reverse complement.
TCACAATATAAAAACTCATGCTTAGCTCTGAACTAAACAATGTGGTGCATCACACTTGCTCATGTCTCAGTTTTCTCCCACAGCTCATCAATAATGGATGGGAATTGCTGCACCAACTGAACGAAGCCTGGGGTTAACACAGCCTTCTTGAAATTCTTCTCCACAGCAAAGAAGTCAATGCAGTTTTTCTTTAACTCCAGGCAGTTGTGCATTTCAGCAAGTGCTAAGGTAGAAGCGACAATATCAACAGAAACATCAGTCCACAATCTCTGTGCACACAAAGACTTCAGCCGGTCCAATGCGTATAGGTCAGCTGCAGCTAGCAGATGTCGCATCATCTCGGTGCGAGACTCCCCAAGCTCGACGTCCTCAGGAAGGACATCTGTGTAGATAAACCGTAACATGACTTTAAATGTAGCAGGAGTAATATCGTGGAGGGTGATTGATGACATTACAGACTCAGCCATGAAACCGAGAAGCTCAGCTTTGAATACCAGAGATCGAGCAGCAAGCACGGCTCTATGAGCATGGAAGGCCTCATCGTCGACGATGAATGACACGTCGGTCCCATCAGTGCTATCCAGTAGGGTGCCTAAATGTTTTCCAATGTCTGAAGTTGGCAGAAAAAGAAGTGTCTTTTTTCCCATGTCCAAGGCAGCACCGGAATGACGGCGCACATGATAGAGATGTGTCCATCCACCACCACGTACTCATTTACCAGATCAGTGTGTGAGACAAACTAAGGTCACCCCCAATCTGCTGCTTTTCGTTTGAACAGACGAAGAGACGTTTCATTCGTGGAAGATGGTTGGCCGTCTTTGGCGATCACGAAGGTCTCGAAGATGGCATTGACGCTGCTGGAATTGCTCAATAACTGGACAAAGATACTGAGAAATTTGCCCTCGTCAGACTCCTTTCCTTGCGGGAAGCATTTTATTCTCCACATGTGCCCTCCAGCCAAGAAGGCATCCGAGCGGATTGACATGCCAATGGGTTGGCTCTTAGCTTGCTCATAGTTTATCCTGAGTTGTTGGAAAGCTGAATCGATTGTCCGCGACTTCATCAGCATTGGGCGGGCTTTGAATGGACGACCCTGAATTGGGACGTAAATTGACTCTGAAACGCCCCTGAAAAAAAATACTAATGTCAGTCAAATTTAACAAAGTTACTGCAAACTTTCGGGTACTCCTACCTGCTGCTTGTACACATTTGCCGCATTTGACATCACTTCCAATTCAGTAAAAAAAAAAAGCACGAGAGGGAGGGGGGGGGGGGGGTGGTACTCACTGAGGTGACGGTGGAGGAACTGATGCTTTTACCGTGTGTCACAAGAGTCGAAGTTGAAACATGTTGATGCTCAAATGCCCAAGTCGACTGAGCTTGGATTAGATTGCAGACTGAGTGGGACTTACACCTCTTCCATCTTATGTCAGTGTGTTTATATAGTGCTACTATGGTAGTAGCATGTTGGATATGTGTCGAATATTGTGTACGAGTTGGTTACGGTTAGGACTTTGAGTTGTATTAGCGGTGGGATGTAGAGTTTGTGTTGGACTCTTCAACCGGCCTCTTCTTATAAATATGAGGGGAGGGCCGCTGTTGTAACCACGACAAAAAAGACAACATATTGGGGAGGAGCCCCGTAGTCATGCCCCGGGGATGTAGGCATCGGCGAATCTCGTTAACAAATATTGTGCCTCGCGTATCGTCCGTGATCGTGCATCTAGGCCTCTGGAGATCCGTCGTCGCTTCCGCATGCATATTTTCTAACAAGTGGTATCAGAGCCAGGTCGGAAACATGTAACGTCTCCCAGGCCACACACGAATATCGGTCCGTCGGAGAGATCTCCCGGACCACATGAAATCGGGCTGTCGGAGTAGTGTCCACCCGAGTGTGAAGGGGAGTAGGACCACCCGATATGTGATGAAGGGGGAGATTGTTAGGTTTAATCTCACATCGGGTATTGATGATAGGGGAGCCCAATATATAAGGTGGACAGAACCTCACCTATAAGGTTAGTCTTTTGGGTTGAGGTGGCCCGGTACCTTGGTTGGTGCTCCGGTTCGGTCTGTTTGCGTAGCAGACCCGTTGCGACCTGGACTAGCGGCAGGGGTCCGTCTGCGTGACGGGCCGGAGATCCGTCCGCGATCTTGCATCTATGCCTCTGGAGATCCGTCGTCGCTTCCGCGTGCATATTTTCTAACAAGTGGTATTAGAGTCAGGTCGGAAACCTGTAACATCTCCTAGGCCACACACGGATATCGGGCCGTCGAAGAGATCTCCTGAGCCACATGAAATCGGGCTGTCGGAGTAGTCTCCACCCGAGTGTGAAGGGGAGTAGGACCACCCGATGTGTGATGAAGGGGGAGATTGTTAGGTTTAATCCCACATCGGGTATTAATGATGGGGGAGCCCAATATATAAGGTGGACGAAACCTCACCTATAAGGCTAATCTTTTGGGTTGAGGTCGCCCAGTACCTTGGTTGGTGCTCCGGTTGGGTCTGTTTGCGTAGCAGACCCGTTGCGACCTGGGCTGGCGGCAGGGGTCCGTCTGCGTGACGGGCCGGACCGCGTTCTAACAAGTGGTATCAGAGCCAAGGTTGGATTGGATCTAGAGGTGATGCGGAAGATCATCGTGGAGGTGTGAGGATCATGCTCTACGGGCACCATGAAACTGCTTGATGCGGTGCGAGGTGGAGCATGGCGGCGATCGGCGATCTGATGGGTGTTGTTGGACACTCTAGGCAGGCGGCCTAGACCGTCCAACGGGCTGCAACCGGCGAGGATCGTCCAGACGTGGAGATCAAACTGGTACGATTGCCGTTGAAGACGTCGCAATGACGACTTCGGCTTGCGATCAGACCAGCGGCTAGACGTGGCGAAAGCTGGAGAGATTGAAGTGTGGGAATATCGCGGCAAGGCGGTGTACCCGGTGTTGCACAAATGCGGTGTCGCGATACGCAAGCAGACTGTATCGACGATACGGGTGGCCATGATGCGACATGCTCGTGCACAGGGATGTACCAGGACGTGATATTGCAGCAGGATCGTCGGTCGACGGAGTTGCAGTACGTAGCACGTAGATGTCAATAAAACTGCTCGTATTGCAGCCAGTTTTCTACGGAGTTCTGTGGACGTGGTGATCGTGGCTTGTATGGTCTCGTCATTGGGGGCGGCTGGTGATGTGGTGCGGAAGCAGATGTACACTTGGCGAGATGGATCCGGCGGGTTCTATTTGCTAGGCAGAAATCTCTCGCACTTGTTATGTTGTGGTGCGCAGCTACGAAGGAAGCTACGAGAGTCCAAAGGTGATGAGGCAGGTGAACGTGATGCGGCTGGTGACGTGCATGTTGTCTGGTCCAAGTCAAATATGATAAACATGTGCATCCATGCATGTTGGATCGTGAGGAGACAAGTGGGTCCCACCATTGATTATTTAACCATAATCAAGGTGCATGCAACGTGGCTGCTGGCCGTTTTTTGACTTGCGTGCTTAACCAAGTATCAGACTCTAGCAACCGGAGCCAAACAAAGCACTTGGAGTTGTACCAGTATCGGAGTCGGGAAATTCTTTTTTCAGCGGACTCAGTCTGTACAAGCTCCGGACAGGTCACATAAATAAAGAGTCAGGAGCGGGCGCTATTGCATCGAGAGAGACAAAGCATATCAGGAGGTAGTTTCGGCAAGTCAGGCCTGAGCAGACGGGACCACAAGAAACAAAAAAAATCTGCGTGGTGCTTGAGCTCGAAACGTGGCTTTGCAAAAGTCGCCTGGTGATCAGCGATCGACGTCTTGGTGGAATTTTTTGCACAAGGCAACAACGAATTAGGCTCCCTACAAGATCAACAGGACAAAGGGATCATACGGTAAGACCAACTACAAAGATTCGGAAAAACCGTGTGTTGGCGGGATGGCGCCGACGGGTACCAGATTTGATATGGTGAAGTTTGATGGTAGCGGCAACTTCGGCTTGTGGCAGATAAGGGTGAAAGATTTGTTGGTGCAACAAAGTCTTTTATCTGTTCTGAAGGCGAAAAAGCCGGTCAAGATGGAGTATGACGAGTGAGAGGAGAAACAGATGCAAGCAGTTGCAACTATACGGCTGTGTCTGTCCGACAATGTCATGTTATCGGGTTGACTACACCGAAGGAAATTTGGGATAAGCAGGAAAATCAGTTTATGTCGAAGACTTTGACGACCAAGTTGTATTTGAAGAAAAAATTATATAGGCTGAAGATGCAGGAAGGGTCTGATCTTGCAGAGCATATAAATATCTTCAATCAAAGGGTCACGGATCTAGGTCAGCTAGATGTGAAAATTGATGATGAAGACAAGGCAATAATTATTTTATGCTCGTTACCACCATCTTATGAGCAAACGGTCACGACTTTGACATTCGGCAAGGATTCCATCAAAATTGAGGATGTTACTGCGACGTTACTAGCTCAAGAGCAAAGAAGAAAGAACAATGCAGTGGACGAACCGCAAGCTGAAGGTTTGCTGGTCAGGGGTGAGAATGCGAAGGAGAAAGTGGAGGCTAAGAGCAAGAAGAAGAAAAAGGTACAGTGCTATTTCTGCAAGGAGTGGGGACATGTTAAAAGAGATTGTCCAGCAAAAGTGAAGGGTTCAAGTGCTAATGTAATTCCTAAAAGTGACTCAGATAGCGACGGTGATGTTCTCTCAGTGGGTATCGAAATACAGTCAACGGAAGCATGGATGTTAGATTCAGCAACAACTCTTTTCATGCTACGCACAAAAGGGAGTGGTTCTCTTCGTACAAGTCAGGTGATTTTGGCAAAGCTTATTAAGGAGATGATAGGGGACACCCTATTATTGGAATAGGCGAGATCAAGATCAAGACACAAGACGGAGGTAAGCACGTGCTTCAAGGTGTTAAGCATCTACTGAAGCTGCAAAGGAATCTAATTTCGCTTGGGGCTCTACATCGTGATGGTCTGTTATTCCGGGCTGAGCCGGATGAAAAAACAATGAAAGTCATGAATGGAGATGAGACTGTGATGATAGGAGAGAGAGAGGCATTAAATTTGTACAAGTTACAAGGGTGTTTCGTTGCAGGTGGAGTCATGGAAGATGGAGTTGTGGAAGATAGCGGTGTTCTCTTTGGACGACGAGTCTAAGGTGTTGGACTCGTCGGGTGGCTCTCCATGAGCTACGAAGTCGACAACTCAAGTCCGGGTACATGGAGGTTCGCGCATGACGACTTCAAGGTGGTGTAATATTCGCTAAGGTGGAGTTTGTTGGATATGTGTCGAATATTGTGTACGAGTTGGTTACGGTTAGGACTTTGAGTTGTATTAGCGGTGGGGTGTAGAGTTTGTGTTGGACTCTTCAACCGGCCTCTCTTTATAAATATGAGGGGAGGGCTGCTGCTGTAACCACGACAAAAAAAAAAACAACATATTAGAGAGGAGCGCTCGTAGTCATGCCCCGGGGATGTAGGCTTCGGCTGAACCTCGTTGACAAATATTGTATCTCGCGTGTCGTCTGTGATCTTGCATCTATGCTTCTGGAGATCCGTCGTCGCTTCTGCGTGCATATTTTCTAACATAGCAGGGTTCAAACTTCTAGACGAGGCAGAACAACGCTTCGAGTTCCGAACCGTTGAACGAGAATGACCTCTAATTTTTGGGTTTGAATGGAGAAAGGGAAGAGTCGAAGGTTGATCGTCTGTCAGTCTCGAAGGCACAACAAGATAGGTGCGGTGCTAAAGCTTAAATTGCGCAGTATGATTAACTAAATCAATTCAACGTGGTTCAAAGGTGTCGCCTCGTGTTCCTGTCACAAGGAACGTGTACGTATGAACACAACACAGGTTTATCGTCAAGTGATCTCTTCGGTGGATGCAGTGCACTCATTGCTTTAACTGGGCGAGGAAGACGATAATCGATAAGCAGCACATCACGATTGCTTGGAAGGTGTTCCTCGACTTCTACTCCGATTTACTAAACGTATCTAGGACTCGTTTCAAACCCCACGCGTGCTTTAACTCCAATTATCGATGGAAAAAAAAACAGCACGATTTGCTGGTACTCGTCGATCGGACAGCGTGGCCTTCAGCTGGAAGTTGTCTTCCGACGAGAAGAAGTAATCGTTGAACCCATCTCTCCGCTCCGGACAATCGTAAAGTGTTGTTAGTTAAGCCTTGTATCTGTCAGTTTTATTTCTTGCATGCATGTAGGAGCGCACGTTGTGCAACGGAGGGCGTGTAGAAGTGGGCTCGACTACGATCGCGAGGACGCCGTGCGGGTGGTTGAATCGTGCCGCAAGAGTCAGACGTTCGCGCCCTTATTTTTGTTTCCGTTGTAGCATCGATTAAATATAAAAACTTGCATCGGCGCAAGGCTACAAGCCAGAACCGCAGAACGCCACCCACATCTCTCGTCCTCACATCCGCGTTCTGCTATTCATCGAGCTGCCTCGTCGTTGTAGCTCGCCAGAGTCAACAATTTGTACCAGAGCCAGCTTGCGGGATTGCCGGCGACGGATCGCGCTCTCCGACTGCTGATGAACGTCGTGGACGTTCTTCCTCGCGCAGACCGCGAGGACTGCGCACTGGTAGCGAGCGCGTCGTCGAACGGATCATGGAGAAGATGGTGCCCGCGGGGCCAGTGAACTACCTTATCTTGACGAAGACGAACTACGAGTGGTCGTTGCTTATGAAGATTGAGCTCGAGGCCCATTCGCTGTGGGAGGTGGTGAACAAGGGGGAGGCCGATTTTCAGGCGGACAGAATGGTGCTCGACGCAATCTGCAGCACGGTTCCCGCCAACATGATCGCTACGCTCACCATCAAGCCGTCGGCAAAAGACGCGTGGGATTGCATCAAGACGATGTGAATCGGTGACGATCGTGTTTGCAAATCCACCCTACAGAAGGTCCGACGAGAGTACAAGTTGCTCACCTTCCGCGATAGGGAGTCTGTGGAGGACTTCGCAATGCGCATGAACAACATCACCAATCAACTGGCAACTCTATGCGATCCGAAGCCCAATGAGAAGATCGTTGACAAGTACCTTGGCATCGCGCGTCCAAGGTACAAGCAGTTGGTAATTTCCATTGAAACATTGTTGGATCATGCAGAGCTGACAGTGGAGGAGATCACCGGCCGACTCAGAGCTGGCATGGACGACGCGGGTGCAAGTGAAGTGAGTGAGGGAGGTAAACTCTACCTCACTTGGGAGCAGTGGTTGGCGAAGTACAAGATGAAAGAGGGAAACGGCTCTAACCGTGGCGGTGGTTCCGGTGGCCGCGAGAGAGGGGGTCGTGGAAACAAAGGCGGCAAGAAGAATTTCGGAAGTGGCGGGAACTAAGGCGGGAACAAAAATTGCGCCAATGACAAGTGCCACAATTACGGCAAGCTCGACCATTGGGCACGGGACTGTCGCAACAAGGCGAAGAAGGACCAAGCCAATGTGGCAACCGACGAGGAGTCAAGTCTACTTCTTGCTGAGGTAGTGGCGGGGACCAATTGGAGGCGGCAGCCGCGCACGAGAACTCGCCAAGGCTCGGGGTTACGGGTCACTCTGACCCGACAAAACCTAACACGGCGACGAAGTGCGACACTTGCATGGTGCTCAATGCTGGCACCACGCGGGAGTCTCTATGATGGATCTTCAACATCGGGGCGTCAAACCATATGACCAGCACCCGTGACGTGTTCTGCAGCCTCGACACTGACATCAGCGGTTGTTGGTACCCTGTATACCGGGTACCCCTTGGTACTAAAAACAGAAGTGCCAAGTCCCACTGTACTGGAATGCGAACATCCGGAGGTGACATGTGTCCCGCGGTGCCGGACCTGCCTCCCACCTCAGGGTGGTTCCGGTGCTGCCAAGTGACCCGCAGTGCCGAACCTGCCTCCCTCCTCAGGATGGCTCCGGTGCTGCCACATATCCAGTAGCTCCGAACCTATCTCCCTTCTCAGAGTGGCTCTGGTGCTGCCACATGTCCAGTAGCTCCGAACCGGATCTCGAATTGCTAATTTTTGTGAACATTACTCTTTTGTATCTTTTTTGGAACCGCGCAGAGATGAGGATGCATTGAAAGATCCAGATTGGATGGTGGCAATGCAAGAAGAACTCAACAACTTCAAACAGAACGAGGTGTGGGAACTAGTCGGAAGACCCAAGTTCAACGTCGTCGGCACCAAATAGGTCTTCCGAAACAAGCAACACGAACACGGAATGGTGACAAGGAACAAGGCATGACTTGTGGCCAAAGGGTATTCAAAAGTCGAAGGTTTGAATTTCAATGAAACCTTTGCTCCCGTAGCTAGGCTTGAATCTATTAGAATATTACTTGCATATGCTACTCACCATGATTTTAAGATCTATCAAATGGATGTGAAAAGTTCCTTCCTCAACGGATCAATCAAGGAGGAGGTGTACGTGGAGCAACCCCCTGGATTCGAAGATCAAGAGTTCCCCAACCACGTGTTTAAACTGCGTAAGGCTCTCTATGGCCTCAAACAATCTCCTAGATCTTGGTATGAGTGCCTTAGAGATTTCTTAATTGAAAATGGTTTTAAAATTGGCAAAGCTAATTATACATTATTCACGAAGCACTTTGACAATGATCTCTTTGTTTGCCAAATTTATGTTGATGATATCATTTCTGGTTCAACTAACAAATCTTTCTATGAAGAATTTAGTAAGATTATAACAGATAGGTTTGAAATATCTATGATGGGAGAGCTGAAATACTTCTTAGGATTCCAAGTGAGGCAACAAAAGGAGGGGACACTCATAAGCCAAACTAAGTATACTCAAGACATACTCAAGAAGTTTGGAATGGACAAGGCGAGGCCTATAAAGACTCCCATGGAAACAAATGGACACTTGGATCTCAATGAAGACGGACCAAGCGTGGACCAAAAGGTATATCGCTCCATGAATGGATCCCTACTTTACTTATGTGCATCTAGGCCTGATATTATGTTGAGTGTGTGCATGTGTGCAAGATTTCAAGCCAATCCTAAGGAGTGTCATTTGACACCGTAAAGAGAATCTTGCGATATTTAGTTCATACACCCAACCTAGGCCTTTGGTATCCTGAAGGTTCCAAATTCAATCTTATTGGACACTCCGATGCAGATTATGTCAGATGCAAAGTAGATCGAAAAACTCCATTGCCTTATCCACGGCCGAAGCGGAGTATGTTGCAGCCAGGAGTTGTTGTGCACAACTCCTTTGGATGCGACAAACTCTAAGGGATCACAGTTACAATATAATTTGTATTCCACTCCTTTGTGATAATGAGAGTGCCATTAAAATTGCCCATAATCCCATTGAGCACTCTAGGATCAAACACATTGACATCCGACATCACTTTTTGAGAGACCACTCAATGAAAGGAGACATAGCCATTTCCCATGTCAACACCGAAAAACAGATAGCCGATATATTTACTAAGCCACTTGATGAAAAACATTTTTGTGAGCTCTGAAATGAACTAAATATCCTTGATGCTCGGAATGTGGCTTGATAACTTGCATACCTGTATGACTTCTTCAAAATATATTGATTGTGTTGCGAAAATCATCTCTCTCAATTTTCTCCGAAAAACTATTTCAATTACTTGATCTTGATGAATTATAGTCATTGCTTGATTGTTGTATGTTTACTGATCATATTCTGTAAGACCTATGTGTGTTGAATACATTGGCTTGTAGTGAATACACTTGGCTTTGATGATAAAAGTTTTTAATCTCACCAAAACATCTTTTTATCAAGGTCCGACTCTAGCTCTGAGCTACAACAAGGTCTGACGGTAGGTCCGGCTTGGTTTGGGTAGCTCCGGTTACGTTCGATGCTAGGTCCGACTAGCTTTGGTCAGCTCCGGTGAAGTTTTGTCTTTAGCTCCAGTATGTCTTTGATAGCTCCGAAATGTTTTTGCTAAGCTCCGAAGTTGATTTTTCTAGCTCCGGCTTTTGAGTTTACTAGTTTCGACTAGTTCTGGTTAGCTCCGGCGCTAGGTCCTGCTAGTTTTGTAAGCTCCGGCGGGGGCTTGGTTATACTAGTTCTGGTAAGTTCCGGCGCTAGGTTCTACTAGCTTTTGTTAGAAAAGATTGCTTCGTATTCATTTGCTAAGTTTTTGGTGCGTTTTTTGTTGATATGGATGATATCGTGTTACTGTGGTTTTGCAACATGCTTATGTGAGGTTCTCACGTAAGGTGTTGTGTTCGGAACTAACTTGAGTCAAGTCAAGGACTTGGGCTCGTATGAATTGGTTGTTTATTCATGTGCAGGTGTTGCTTGAGTTCAAGACATGGCTGGTGAAGGGATCCATTGGACTAGTCTCAGGGAGGAGATGAGGTTCCAACAACCAAATTCAGGAGGAATTGTGGTTGAGCTGATCAGGAGGTTGCACAACATGATTGAATCAAGAACAATGCATATGAAGGTATCGTGGACGTCATTGGAAGATGTTTGCACGTGTGCAAGGAGTACATGGACGTGGCTACATGGTTCCAAGACGTGATGAAGAGGTGTGGACATAAAGAATTGGTCGAAAAGGTCCAACTAACTAGGTTATGGACTCAAGCTGCGGCTGAGTCGAATTTGACTCAAATATAGAAAGATTTGAGTTGGTTATGATAGGATTTCGTGTAGGTCACGAATTTGAATTGTTTAGGAATGTGGGATACGTTTCTAAGGTGTTTGGAAGTCTTAAGATTGCTTCTATCTGCATATAGAAGAATCTTGAGCAGTTATGGAAAGTTACGATTCATGATGTGAGTAGGATTGGAGTCCTAGTTGATATTGGGTTGGCCTAAGGGCTGGTTATATAAGCAAGGGAGCCTAGAGCTCGTGGCAGACAACTTTGGGGGCTGTTCCTCTTGTGTTCTATTGAATAAAATTCGTAGGTTGAAGGAACTTTTGTGCCTTGTTCGTCCGACTTGTTCCAGACAAGTTTTACTCGTCGAGTTTCTGGACAGCACTACCTTTCGTCGGTGGTTTTATCATAACTCGAGTTTTACAGATCCAATTGACGCGATTCTTTTTGGGTTGTCTTCACAACTTGATTATCTATCATATGTAAAAATTTCACGGTCATTGGATTTGTGGTCTATGATCTACACGAGTTTATTTGCAGCGTTCCAGAACTGTTTTTTCTCGGGTTGGGCAGATTAACCATTGTTTGATCTTTCGATCATAACTTGAGTTTTTCTCGACGGATTTGAGTGATTCTTTTTGTGTTGTCTTCGTGACTTGATTCTCTCTGATATCTATCACTTTTTTCATGGTGAAACACGTTTAGATTAGTCTCACACACGATTTTTTTAACAGACCGTTTTTCTGCCGAAAGGGTTTGGGGTTTAATTGTTTCTGCTGCGTAAGATTTTTAAATCTACCATTCACCCCCCTCTGGTAGCTTTTCACGTGCTCTTCGATCCTACAATTGGTATCAGAGCCACGGTGCTCTAATATTTGTGATTTGCACGTGTTTTTAACTAATCATCATGGAGAAGTACTCCGCCAAACCTTGTGTGTTTGCTGGTATTGATTTTCAGGTTTGGAAAGCACGCATGGAGGCTTTCATCCAGGCACAACGCTTTGCAATATGGGAGAAGGTATACAAGCCTTACGAAGTGCCATCAAATGATCAAGTTACAGCTACAAATATGAGAGATGTCGACAACAACAACAAGGCTCGGAACTTGATCATACAAGGGTTAACACAAAGCGACTTTGACCGTGTTGCACACCTACGATCTGCATACGATGTGTGGAAAGCACTTTGTGACTACCACGAAGGATCTAACACGATCAAAGAGGTAAGGCAAGACATGTTCAAGAAAGAATACATGCGCTTCGAGATTCAACCCGGTGAGTCTATTGATGACCTTTTTGCTCGCTTTAATAAGATTCTCAGCAACTTGCGTAGTGTCAATGTTAATTTTTCAGATGCTGAAAATGCTAGGCAATTGCTAAGTGCATTACATATGTCAATTTGGGAGATGAAAGTCACATCTATTCGTGAATCTACTATCATGAGTTCACTTACTTTAGATGTGCTATATTCCAAGTTAAAAACTCATGAAATTGACATAATCTCACGTAAGAACCCCAATAAGTCTATTGCATTTGTTTCACAACGTGATATGTCTAGCTCCGGCCAATCATCATCTTGCAATACTCTTGCTTTGTTGTCCTCACTAACCGTGGAGCAGATCGAAGAATTTCCAGAAGAGGAGTTGGCACTCATCTCTACTAGATTCTCAAAAGCATTGCAAAATGTGAGAACTAGAAGGAGAGGAAGCTCCGGACCTCAACGCTGTTTTGAATGTGGTAAAACAGGACACTTTCGTACAGAATGCCCTAACCTTTCAGGATCGACCACCCGGGAAGAAAAACAAAGCAAGGTCCGGACCTCCTTTGGAAATTCCAACAAGAAGAAGAAAAGTACCATAGGACGCAAGATGATCAACAGTTTCATCACCGCGCTTCAAGAGTTCAGTTCAAGTGATGTGGACATTGGAAGTGATGAAGATGAAGATGATTTGGCAAACTTGTGCTTTATGGCGGGCAAGTCAAGATCAAGTATGGAGGAGGCAGAACACAACAGCAACAATGAAGAGGTATGTCCTACTTGCGAAGAAATGTGTGATGCTATTTCTCGTGCCACTATTATTGTTAAGAAAAAGGACAAAAAGCTTAGGGATTGTGCTGCTAAAATTGAATCACTAGAATCTAAAATCAACCGTTTAAAAACCTTGATTCCTAGTGATGTTGCATGTTCCTCATGTGATTTAATATATGAACAATTGTCCTCATTAAGAAGTACGCACACCTCCACACTTGATAAACTTGAGTTAGAAATTGAAAAGAACAAAGAGCTTGCTGCACTTAATGATAAAAACTTGAAAGATGCTAGCTGTTCTACAATTGATTTGCATTGTTCTACTTGTGATGATCTTGATAAGAAACTACAGGATGCTATGAATGAAATTTCTATATTGAACAATGCTTTACATTCTCTTGAAGTTAAATTTTGTTCCAATTGCAAACTAAAAGGAAAAACTTCATGTGAAAATTGCCTTGATCTGTCCAATAAACTTGATGACATGCATAGGACATTAGATCGGTTTTGTAATGGGAATAAGAATCTAAACTTACTGCTGAATTCTTCCAAGTCTTGCAATGATAAAACTGGTTTAGGTTTTGATTCTCATGCTCATGCTAAGGCACATCCACCTAAAAATGTAAAGTCATTAGGAAGTGGTTTGATTCAAACAGTTCCTAAAAAAAAGGAGTGGTTTTCAAATCTGCAGGAGTGTTGTCTCATTCGGTTTCAAATAAAAATATTGCTTGCTCATCTAGACATGAACACAAAGTTAAATTTCATTGTATCTTCTGTGGTAGAGATGGTCATGTCATAGATTTTTGTTATAGACTAGCTAAACAACAGAAAAGGGAAAGAATGGTTGCTAGATCTCATAACTTTCATGCAAAATTTGCTGCTCACATTGAACCGAATGTACAACCTGCTGTTTTGAGTCAAAAACATTCAAAGTTTACCTCTGGACCTTCTGTTTTTGCCTCCGGAGCTACTGATTTTTGTGCTACACAAGTAACACCTTATAGGTCAGTAGTTAAGAATAAAAAATCTCAAACTTTGACTCATAAACCTGCTGTTTTGTCTCAGCTTTCGCGTGTTTTTCCTGTTGCACGTCGTGTGACTGAGTACTGGATTCCTAAATGCCTTTTGACTAACCCCAGTATTGAGTCATTGAAGTATTGTGCTTCTATGTAGGTTACACATTTGAGGAAGGAGAACATTTGGATTGTGGATTCAGGTTACTCACGCCACATGACTGGTAACAAAGATTGGTTCTCCTCCCTCTCTTTTGTGTCACGTGTAGAAAATGTTACTTTTGCTGATAATTCTTCAACTCCTATAATTGCTAAGGGTTCAGTTAGAGTAAATGATCACTACACTTTGAAGGATGTGGCACTTGTCAAAAATTTGAAATACAACTTGCTTTCTGTTGCACAATTGCTAGATGAAAATCTAGAAATTATTTTCAATAAAAACTGCTGCAAAGTTGTAAGTTCAAATAGTGAGCTTATTTTTAACATGTCTCGGTTTGGAAGAGTTTTTAAAGCTGATTTTGATATGTCTTCCTCTAAGCATAGGTGTCTAGTTGCTAATGATTCAAATGACTTATATTTTTGGCATCGTAGACTTGGTCACGTAGGCTTTGATCACATAACGCGTGTTAGTGCTCTTGATCGCATATGTGGACTGTCTAAGCTTAAAGGGGACAAAGAAATTGTGTGCTCTTCTTGTAGACATGCTAAGATGGTTGCAGGTTCACATACTCCTCTCACAATGATCATGACAACTGAACCATGTCAACTTTTGCATCTTGACACCGTAGGACCTTCACGTGTTCAATCCTTCAGAGGTAAATGGTATGTTCTTGTTATCGTTGATGATTATTCTAGATACTCTTGGGTTTACTTTATGGCATCTAAGAATGAAGTTTTTAGTCACTTTAGAACTTTATTTCTTAGATTATCAATTGATCACCCTGGATCATTAAAAGCAATTAGAAGTGATAATGGAACTGAATTTAAAAATCAATCTTTTGATCACTTTTGTGCTGAAAATAGAATAGATCATCAATTCTCTTCACCATATGTACCTCAACAAAATGGTGTTGTAGAAAGAAAGAACAAAACCTTAGTTGAGATGGCTAGGACTATGCTTGATGAATATCAAACTCCTAGGAAATTTTGGGCTGATGCGTTAGCAACCGCTTGTTATGTCTCAAATCATGTTTTTTTGCGTGCTAAGTTAGGTAAAATACCATATGAGCTCCGGTTTGGACATAGGCCTAGTGTTACACACTTTCGGGTCTTTGGTTGCAAATGCTTTGTTAAGAAACATGGTAACCTTGATAAATTTGAACCTAGATCCATTGATGGCATGTTTCTTAGTTATCCATCTCATACTAGAGGCTACCGTGTGTTTTTACTTGACACTAACAAAATTGTGGAGACTTGTGAAGTGTCTTTTGATGAGGCTAGCTCAGGTACTAGCTCCGGTGTTGCAGGACCAGATCCGTATCCTCAGGGGGGGTATTTTTGAAGATGAAGAAGAGCTGGTGATACTGCCTGGTAGTTCCGAAGTTGACACGTGTCCAGCTCCGAACATTGAACAAGCTCCGGCTATCACCTATGCTAGTCCTGATCGTCCACAAGTCACAAGCTCATCAATCTATGATGAACCTAATGAAGAAGAAGCTTGAGAGACATCTGTTCCCCTACGGTTTTACAAAGATTATCCCCCACAACATATGATTGGAAGCTTGCACGAATGAGTCACACAGTCCAGGTTTTGCGATCCAAACTCTTATGCTCATTCTGAATTTGTTGCTTCTTTTGAACCCAAAGATATATCACACGCACTCACTAATGAATCTTGGATTATTGCCATGCAAGAAGAGTTAGAAAATTTTGAAAGAAATAATGTTTGGAAACTTGTACCTCCACCTCAAGGTCACACTTTAATTGGAACTAAATGGGTATTTAAAAATAAACAAAGTGAGGATGGGGTTGTGGTTAGGAATAAGGCTAGGTTGGTTGCTCAAGGTTTCACTCAAGTTGAAGGTCTAGATTTTGATGAAACTTTTGCTCCTATCACTAGATTAGAAGCCATAAGAATTTTGTTAGCTTTTGCAGCATCTAAAGGTTTTAAGCTATTTCAAATGGATGTTAAAAGTGCTTTTCTTAATGGCTACATAGATGAGGAGGTTTATGTCAAACCACCACCGGGTTTTGAAAATCCAGATTTTCCTAATCATGTTTACAAACTGTCCAAAGCCTTATACGGTCTCAAACAAGCCCCTAGAGCATGGTATGATAGGTTAAAAACATTCTTACTTGAAAAGGGGTTTACCATGGGCAAGGTTGATAAAACTCTTTTTGTGCTTAAGCATGGCAATGACTCATTATTCGTTCAAGTGTATGTGGATGATATTATCTTTGGTTGTGCTTCTCATGATCTTGTGTCCAAGTTTTCAGCAATGATGAGTTCCGAATTTGAAATGAGTATGATGGGTGAACTCACTTACTTTTTGGGGCTGCAAATCAAGCAAACCAAGGAGGGTACCTTTGTGCATCAAACGAAGTGTACCAAAGACCTCCTAAGGCGCTTTAACATGGACAAAAGCAAGCCTCTTTGGACACCAATGGGAACAGCAACAACACTTGAACTTGATGAAGATGGTGAATCTGTGAATCAAAAAGAATATAGAAGCATGATCGGATCACTTTTGTACCTCACAGCATCAATACCGGACATACAATTCAGCGTATGTCTTTGTGCACAGTTTCAAGCTTCCCCACGTGCTTCATATCGTCAAGCCATCAAAAGGATTCTCAGGTACTTACACGGAACTCAAGAATTTGGCATTTTTCTTCCTTCTTCCTCAACCGTTACTTTGAAAGCTTTTCCGGATGCTGATTTTGGGGGTTGTAGGATTGATAGGAAAAATACTTCTGGTGCTTGTCATTTTCTTGGTAATTCTCTTGTTGCTTGGTCCTCTAGAAAACAAAATTCAGTTGCACAATCCACAGCCGAATCTGAATATGTAGCTACTGCTAGTGCTTGCTCACAAATTCTTTGGATTGTTCAAACACTTAAGGACTATGGGGTTGATCTAGTTAGTGTTCCACTATTCTGTGATAACACTAGTGCCATTTGCATTGCTGAAAACCCCATGCAACATTCTAGAACTAAGCACATTGACATTATGTATCACTTTCTCCAAGATAACGTTGAAAAAGGAAACATTGTGCTTCACCATGTAGATACCGAACAACAATTGGCTGACATTTTTACAAAACCTTTGGATTTCACTCATTTTTGTTACATTTGTAGTGAAATAGGGGTTATGCATCCTCATGGCTTAAATTGAGGGGGAGTTTTTAAAACTTGGGAAGTCTATGTGTGAATCTGAAGTTAAAATAATATGAGCATAGTATTTCATAAATATATGACTTTGTGATTCCTTTTACATGCTGAAAGTTCTTACTACATTACTCGTGTTATATATTTTGTAGTTTTTGCCATGTCTAGTAATTGGAATAATTACTTACACTAAATCTGGTCATGGTCGAACTTTCTTGCTGTTTTGAACTTGTTACATGTTCACAAGTGCTTTTAATCATTAAGAATTCATCAAGTAATCAACTCACATGTTGAGTTTTTATGAACAAATATAAATTGAGAAAAGATCAAGAGAATATGCATGCATCACACTTCTTCTCTTGAGATTGCTTGTCATTGCACTTAGATATGAACTTGGAAGAAATTGTGTATGACTAAAACCATGTCCTTAAGCTTCTGATTGTCAAATGACATAGGCTTAGCTTGGTTGGTTAGAATAAGGCAGATGCACATATAATCTCTTGCAAATATCATATGATCTAAATTTATGCTTTCAAAAGTAATAAAATGCAGCAACTAGTGTCATGCTTTCATGTTTTGAAATAGTTAAGTTTGTGAGATCATGACTTGCTTAAATTGAAAATTACATTTGATCTCTAGCATGGCTTACACTACTTTATGTATTTCATTGATATGATAATGTAAGATACTTGATATTATGACTTGGATGAGCTTTGTTTATATGTATATGTTATAATATGCTCATAACAACTAAAGAGGGAGAGATAATTAGTTTATATGCTCATGACTTGCTGAATACATTGTCAAAGGGGGAGAGATAAGCATGAAGAGAAAGAGAATATGTGCATAAGGAGAGATAATAAAAGGGGAGATAATTTTAAATGTTGTTGCCAATGCATTCATCAAGAGGGAGATTGTAAGACCTATGTGTGCTGAATACATTGGCTTGTAGTGAATACACTTGGCTTTGATGATAAAAGTTTTTAATATCACCAAAACATCTTTTTATCAAGGTCCGACTCTAGCTCTGAGCTACAGCAAGGTCCGACGGTAGGTCCGGCTTGGTTTGGGTAGCTCCAGTTACGTTCGATGCTAGGTCCGACTAGCTTTGGTCAGCTCCGGTGAAGTTTTGTCTTTAGCTCCGGTATGTCTTTGATAGCTCCGACATGTTTTGCTAAGCTCCGAAGTTGATTTTTCTAGCTCCGGCTTTTGGGTTTACTAGTTCCGACTAGTTCTGGTTAGCTCCGACGCTAGGTCCTGCTAGTTTTGTAAGCTCCGGCGGGGGCTTGGTTATACTAGTTCTGGTAAGTTCCGGCGCTAGGTTCTACTAGCTTTTGTTAGCTCCGACTCAAGGTCCGGGTTGCTCTGGCAAGGTCCGGAACTTGACCGTAGTGCTTCTGCTTTTCATTTGCAATGTTTCGTACTTGCTTTCCATTATTGGAAAGATTGCTTAGTATTCATTTACTAAGTTTTTGGTGCATTTTGGTTGATATGGATGATATCGTGTTACTGTGGTTTTGCAACATGCTTATGTGAGGTTCTCACGTAAGGTGTTGTGTTCGGAACTAACTTGAGTCAAGTCGAGGAGTTGGGCTCGTATGGATTGGTTGTTTATTCATGTGCAGGTGTTGCTTGAGTTCAATACATGGCTGGTGATGGAATCCATTGGACTAGTCTCAGGGAGGAGATGAGGTTCCAACAACCAAATTCAGGAGGAATTGTGGTTGAGCTGAGCAGGAGGTTGCGCAACATGATTGAATCAAGAACAATGCATATGAAGGTATCGTGGACGTCATTGGAAGATGTTTGCACGTGTGCAAGGAGTGCATGAATGTGGCTACATGGTTCCGAGACGTGATAAAGAGGTGTGGACGTAAAGAATTGGTCGGAAAGGTCCAACCGACTAGGTTATGGACTCAGGCTGCGGTTGAGTCGGGTTTGACTCAAATATGGAAAGATTTGAGTTGGTTATGATAGGATTTCGTGTGGGTCACGAATTTGAATTGTTTAGCAATGTGGGATAAGTTCCTAAGGTGTTTGGAAGTCTTAAGATTGCTTCTATCTGCGTATAGAAGAATCTTGAGCAGTTATGGAAAGTTACGATTCATGATCTGAGTAGGACTGGAGTCCTAGTTGATATTGGGTTGGCCTAAGGGCTGGTTATATAAGCAAGGGAGCCCAGAGCTCATGGCAGACGACTTTGGGGGCTGTTCCTCTTGTTTTCTATTGAATAAAATTCGTAGGTTGAAGGAACTTTTGTGCCTTGTTCGTCCGACTTGTTCCAGACAAGTTTTACTCGTCGAGTTTCTGGACAGCACTACCTTTCGTCGGTGGTTTTATCGTAACTCGAGTTTTACAGATCCAATTGACGTGATTCTTTTTGGATTGTCTTCACAACTTGATTATCTATCATGTGTAAAAATTTCACGGTCATTGGATTTGTGGTCTATGATCTACACGAGTTTCTTTGCAGCGTTCCAGAACTGTTTTTTCTCGGGTAGGGCAGATTGACCATTGTTTGATCTTTCGATCATAACTTGAGTTTTTCTCGACGGATTTGAGTGATTCTTTTTGTGTTGTCTTCGTGACTTGATTCTCTCTGATATATATCACTTTTGTCATGGTGAAACACATTTATATTTGTCTCACACACGATTTTTTTAACAGATCATTTTTCTGCCGAAAGGGTTTGGGATTTAATTGTTTCCACTGCGTAAGATTTTTAAATCTACCATTCACCCCCCCCTCTGGTAGCTTTTCACAAGCTCTTCGATCCTACATATTCATCAAGATTACTTGATTGTTTTGGCCCCTATTTTCTCTATAGGAACCTTCGAATATATACAATGGGCTAATTGATTATGTTCTGGTGACCACGGACTAGTCCGTGGTTATTCGGACTAGTCCGCACACTGCAGACTAGTCCGCTGAGTGTCCGGTAGTCCGAACTAGTCCGGTTGACCACGGACTAGTCCGATTTTTTGACTCCATAACCCTAGGCGCCACCAAAACCTAAAGTCCTTCACCCTCACAACTCACCTCACATTCTCTCTCTTCACTCAAGAGCCCCCAAGGCGATTTGGCGATTTCTCCATCAAATCATTTCAAGTTTAGGTGGAAATCGATCTTCATTTCTAGGGGATTGAAGACCACATACTTGTCCGCACCTCCAACTCCTCCTTCCTCAAGAATCGAAGGATTTCGGTAAATTCCCCCCAAACCCTAGAAACTTCAATTTCTTCCATTTTGGATCAAATAGCTTAGTTTCATTCAGCTAATACATGCTTCCTTGATTATTACATCTATGTTAGGATATTCTAGCATTGAGCAATACCATTTGTCTCATAGTTAGGTTTTAAGGTGTTGAACACCGGACTAGTCCAGTCCCTGTACGAACAAGTCTGGTCTCTCTGGACTAGTCTGTACCTGAGCACAGAACAAGTCCGATTTTCAATTGAATTCAACCCTAATTTCAACCTACTCAATGAACTTTGTAGCCATCAATTCTCATTCATACATTGTATAATCCCTTCTTAGGACAATGTCAAGCTCCAATGATTAAATCTCCAATTATGAGGCCGAGATGGACCAAGACTTCTTGCTTCGGTCCTCAACAGGCCAAGGGAAGATGAGGCAAGAGCGTCCCTCCGAGCCGGCACCTTCTCCACCTCAGGTTCGGCGGAAGGTTCTAGCCAAGAGGCCTGCATCCAAGGCCAAGGATGCAGCTGGCCCTAGCTCGGCGGCTTCTCGCCAAGCTAAGGGCAAGGGAAAAGAAATTGTCTCGGGCCCAATCGGCCCTCTCAAGATGGCAGCTCCGAGGCAAGGGAATAGATATCCCTCCGAGGAGAAGTTTAATGGCAAGGGAAGCAATACATCTTCCAAACTCCGATTTGTGGACTGTTACATCATGTCAAAGAAGGCAGCTAATGCCAGGTTTTGGAGTAACTTCCACGCACATTTCTATAGCTTCGTGTACCTCACCATGAAGACTCCAGTTGTCTGCAGCCAGTGGATTGACTGGAATCACTTTGAAAGGAGAGTTGTGGTGCCTTTGATCAAGTGGTGGAGGCTGCAGTTAGGCATGGACTGAAGGACCTGTTTGCCTTCAGATATAACTGGAATGATGAGATTACTGCTCAGTTCAATGCCACATGCTTCTTTGCTAGTGATGAGGAGGAAAGGATGACTTATGGATCCAAGTACACTATTACTTATTATGATTTTTCAAGACTCCTTCACCTAGAAGACACCAGCAATAATGAGCTGAATATCCACAACATTGGTGTCTTGGGAAAGGATAAGATAGACTTCCTTTATGATACTAGCCTGAAGTACATCTCTCCATTGACCAAGAATATGAAGCCCTTCTTCATGGTTCTTAATAGGATGTTGAGGAAGACCATAGCACCAAAAGATGGGGATGCAGGAAGTGTGCAAGGGTACTTGAGGACCCTAATGAAGGTGATTAGCAAGAACCGGAAGTTTGATATCTTCGACTACATTTGGAATGACATGGTCAATATCTCCTGCACACCGAACAGATCCTGTGACTATGCCCCTTACTTGATGTTCATGATTGAGAAAGTCACGGGGATCGAGTTCGTGAAGGATGTGGAGCACACTCATTTGAGGCCCCAGAAGCCTTCCCAAGCCACTGTTCAAATGCTCCATCTCCGGTGTCCAGTGAAGAGGCTCCGAGGAGAGCTCGAGGAGATGAGAGGACTGCTCCCGCCACTAGAGCCCATCCTCAAAAAGGGTCCCCCAGTGGCATTTTGAAGTACTTGGCAACCATTTTTGGCTCCTGCAAGAAGGCTGAGGTAAAGCTTCACAAGCTGAGCAAGGCAAGGAAGGCCGACATGAGGTATGTAAAAGAAAATGTCAAGCATATCTGCCAAAAGCTGGAGATCGAGCCTATTGGATCCCCTATTATCTCTGAAGATTCAGCCTCTGATTTCACTGAGCTTGGGCCTTTAACTCCCTCCGAGCTTGCTTACTTTGGCATTGGTGGCACTTCGAGTGGATCCACTCCTCCTCCTCCTACCCAACCCGAAGATGAAGATGAAGACGAGGAGAGGACCGACAGCGAGGAATGATCCACTAGATCCCTCCTCTCCTTCTTTTTTGTATCTTGATGCCAAAGGGGGAGAGATTGAGGGGGAGTCACTAGGTCCTAGCTGTAGGTTGAGAGATGAGAGATTCATTTGTGTATCTTTTTGTGTCTCTTTTGGGTAGTAAAACTTTAATTCTGTGTTATCTATACCTTTAGTATTGTGGTATGATGGAATGACTATGTTTATGCTTATATTATGAAATTTGTGATGATGAGTTGAGATAATATGTGATTTTGCTTTGGAATTTACATATATGCTTGATATTGGTATTTCCATGCCAATCATTTCATTCTCACCATGATTATTGCTCACACTCACGTAGTTTTGCACCCCACCATAAAGAGTGCACATATGTCTTATGTTTTAAATGCTCAATTTGTTCCAAGCTCATATGTGCACACTTTATGAAAATTCTGTATTTTTATCATATTTTGTGAAATTTCAATTGGTTGTCATCAATCACCAAAAAGGGGGAGATTGAAAGTGCATCTAGGCATCCCTTGATTCTTAAAATTAAAGGATGAGCTTAAGTTGACTCAAGGAAAACAAGCACCTAAGGGTGACATCTTTGACAAAGAGAAGGTGGCGTATGCACGAAGTGCATACACCAACACAAGACCTCCCTATGTCAAAGATGGTCTTGGTTATACTAGAGGCGGAAAGCAAAATGCTAAAACCTCCAAGTATGGCAAATACTTGATTGTCTTTGTCAAGGGAAGCACATCCCCATCTAAAATTGGGAAGAACATTCCAACTAGCAACAATATGTCTGAAACTAAATCACATCCTCTCTTTCATGATTTTGATGCGTCTTATGTTCTAATGAGGAACAAGTATGGCAAAGTCTTTGATAAGTATGTTGGGTCACTCCACAAGAGCCCCAAGCCTTGCGTGTGGGTGCCCAAGTGCCTCACTACTAACGTCAAAGGACCCAACTCTGCTTGGGTACCTAAAAGGAAGGCATAATCTTGTTTTGTAGGCATACTCCTCCGGTGGATCGAAATGGGTGCTTGATAGTGGATGCACCAACCACATGACCGGAGAGAGGAAAATGTTCGTGGAGTATGAAGAAAACGATGATCCAAGTGAAGGGATCTTCTTTGGGGACAATAGCCAAGGGAAAATCCTTGGCTCCGGCAAAATTGATATTTCTCCCCAACATACTCTTTCTTTTGCATGTTGATTCTTTAGACTATAACCTATTTTCCATATCACAACTATGTGACAAGGGTTATAATTGTGTTTTTACTAATGAGGGTGTGAGCGTTCTTAGGAGAAGTGATGACTCAATCGCTTTGAAGGGTGTGCTCAAAGGAAAGCTTTATCTTGTGGATTTTACCGCGAATAAAGTCCAACTTGACACATGCTTAATGGTGAAAACCAACATGGTATGGCTTTGGCATAGAAGGCTAGTCCATGTTGGGATGAGGAACTTACAAAAGCTTCTTAAGGGCGAGCACATCTATGGCTTGAAGGATGTTGTGTTTGAAAAAGATAGGCCATGTAGCGCTTGCCAAGCAGTGAAGCAAATAGGAGCTCAACACCCGTCCAAGAATGTCATGACGACGACAAGGCCTTTGGAACTGCTACACATGGACCTTTTTGGGTCAATAACCTACATTAGTATTGGCGATAACAAATATGGTCTTGTTATTGTTGATGATTTTTCTCGTTTCACTTGGGTATTTTTCTTGCATGATAAGGGTGAGACTCACGGTGTCCTCAAGAGGTTCTTGAGGAGAGCTCAAAATGAGTTCACCTCAAGAATCAAGGATATAAGAAGCGACAATGGCACTGAGTTCCAGAACACTCAAGTGGAAGAGTTCTTGAATGAGGAGGGCATCAAGCATGAATTTTCCGCTCCCTACTCCCCTCAACAAAATGGGGTGGCGGAACGAAAGAATATGACACTCATTGAGATGTCAAGGACGATTCTTGATGAGTACAAGACATCAGACCGGTTTTGGGCGGAGGCGGTTAACACCGCTTGCCATGCCGTCAACCGATTGTACCTCCACCGTCTCCTCAAGAAGACCCCCTACGAGCTTCTAGTTGGTAAGAAACCCAATGTCTCTTACTTTCATGTCTATGGGAGCAAATGCTATATTCTCAACAAGAAGCCTAGGGCTTCGAAGTTCGCTTCAAAGTCCGATGAAGGTATCTTGCTTGGTTATGATTCAAACACCCACGCCTATCGTGTCTTCAACAAATCCTCTGGGATTGTTGAAATAGCACGCGACGTGGTGTTTGATGAAACTAATGGCTCCCAAGTGGAGCAAGTTGATCAAAGTGTGTTAGATCAAGAAGACTCTCCACAAGACGCTCTTAGAAGGATGTCACTTGGAGATGTTCGTCCACAAGAACAACCTCAAAACTCAAGTGATCAACCACAAGATGATGCAAGTCATCCCCCACGTGACCAAGTTGAAGATGGACAAGTGGCACCTCAACATGATCAAGAAGACGAAAGTTAAGAGGGAAGCATACATCAAGGGGGAGACCAAGAAGAATAAGAGGATGATTATGACTCAAGAGTTCAACCTCCACATCCTCGTGTGCATCAAAGTGTTCAACGGGATCACCCCATTGACAACATCCTAGGAGACATTACAAAAGGGGTAACCACTCGCTTTCGTGTTGCTAACTTTTGTGAACATTACTCCTTTGTCTCTTTGTTGGAGCCTCATAAGGTTGAAGACGCATTGAGAGACCCGAATTGGGTGGTGGCCATGCAAGAGGTGCTCAACAACTTTGAGAGGAAGAAAGTTTGGGAGCTTGTCAAGCGTCCACAAGCAAATTTTGTGGGCACCAAGTGGGTGTTCCGCAACAAGCAAGATGAGCATGTCGTGGTGACAAGGAACAAGGCACGACTTGTGGCCAAGAGGTACTCACAAGTCGAAGGTTTGGATTTTGATGAAACCTTTGCTCCCATAGCTAGGCTAGAGTCAATTTGTATATTACTTGCCTTTTCTACTCACCATGATTTTAAGCTCTACCAAATGGACATCAAGAGTGCATTCCTAAATGGTCCAATCAAGGAGGAAGTCTATGTGGAGCAACCGCCGGGTTTTGAAGACCAAGACTTCCCAATCCATGTCTTCAAATTACGTAAGGCTCTCTATGGCCTCAAACAAGTTCCTAGAGCTTGGTATGAGTGTCTTAGATACTTTTTGATTCAAAATGGTTTTAAGATAGGAAAAGCTGACTATACTCTCTTCACAAAGCACTTTAATGATGATCTCTTTGTGTGCCAAATATATGTCCATGACATCATATTTGGTTCTACTAACAAAGTGTTTTGTGATGAGTTTTCTAAGATAATGACAGAGAGATTTGAGATGTCCATGATGGGGGGGGGGGGGGGGGGTTGAAGTTCTTTTTAGGTTTCCAAGTCAAGCAACTCAAAGAAGGCACGTTCATAAGTCAAACAAAGTACACTCAAGACATATTAAAGAAGTTTGACATTGACAAGGCCAAACCCATCAAGACTCCAATGGCAACTAATGGACATCTAGACCTCAACGAAGATGGTCCAAGCGTGGACCAAAAGGTATATGGTTCTATGATTGGTTCTTTGTTATATCTTTGTGCATATAGACTCGATATTATGCTTAGTGTATGTATGTGTGCACGTTTTCAAGCTGCACCTAAGGTGTGCCATTTGACAGCCGTTAAGAGAATTCTTAGATATTTAGTTCACACACCTAGCCTAGGACTTTGGTACGCCAAAGGATCCAAGTTTAACCTTATTGGCTACTCCGATGCGGATTATGCGGGGTGCAAAGTTGATCGAAAGAGCACATCTGGGACATGTCAATTATTGGGTAGATCCTTAGTGTCTTGGTCCTCCAAGAAACAAAACTCCATTGCTCTCTCCACAGCCGAAGTGGAGTATGTCGCAGCCAGAAGTTGTTGTGCACAACTTCTTTGGATGCGACAAACTCTAAGGGATTATGGTATAAACTTGCGCCATATTCCACTCCTATGTGACAATGAGAGCGCCATCAAAATAGCCCATAATCTGCTTGAGCATTCGAGGACAAAGCACATCGATATTAGGCACCACTTCTTGAGAGATCATTCCTTGAAGGGGGATATAGTGATTTCCCATGTAAGGACCGAGAACCAACTAGCCGATATATTCACCAAGCCCCTAGATGAGAAGCATTTTTTTGAGCTGAGGAGTGAGCTCAATGTCTTAGATTCTCAAAATGTGGCTTGAAACATGCACATCTAAATGTTTACTTTACAACTTATTCAAAAGAACGCATGTGTTTAAAAAAATCATCTCTATCTCAATTTTCTCGAAAACATTTGAAAAACTATTGACTTTGTGAGATATGGTCATAGTTTGATTGTTGATTGCTTACTGACCATATTTATAAAGTTTTGCTATCATAATATGTCGAAAAGGATCAACTATAGTGGCTAAAACTCAAATATATATGTTTTCAGCCTTTTAGGACCGGACTAGTCTGCCCTGTGGCCGGACAAGTCCGGATCCAGACTAGTTCGGGTCTGGTCTGCACACCGGACTAGTCCGGCCCCTGGGGAGTTAAACCCCCAGGAGGCGGCCCGACCCCTCCTCTCCCTCTCACTTGCCTCTCTCACTTCCTCACGCTCGAAAATCTCCCCTTTTGGGCGATTTTCAATATCCTCCACCAAAAACCGATTCCTATCCATGCATTTGATCCTTTGGAGGCGTGGGAGACTTTTCCCAATCATTCCCGACGTGATCCATCCCCAATCTTGTCGATTTGTCAAGATTTAAAGAGGTATTCCTCTCTTTTCAAAAACTTTCCTCATTCTTGATTCATAGAGTTTTTGATAGGTGCCTCTTCATTAAAGTTGCTTCTAGTACCCTTGTGATCATAGCCTAGGAGTATTGCGACTTGTTTCAAAGATTTTTCGAAAAACCGTTAGGGTTAGGGTTCATCCTGTGTAACCCGGACTAGTCCGCCCCTGGGGCGGACAAGTCCGGTTTACACAGGACGAACTCTAACTTTGCCTGTTTTTCGTGATTTCTTTCTCACTATTCCACTTTATTGACCTTCTATCTTATGCCTTCTTCCTGTTTCAGCAGCAATGGCAGCTCCTCACCGATCCGTTTCTCCTCCCACTGACCCCGAGTGGGAGGCTAAGCAGCTTCGCCTTGGTGAGGAACGGGCACAGACAGAGGTTGAGGCTGCTAAGAAGCACCTCGAGCAGCGAGAGAGAGGCAAAGCAGCCAAGCAACAGCAAGCTCTCGCAGCGTCTAAGGCCGCAGCTACGGTCTACAATGAGGATGAGGCATTCGTTCGTGCCATGGAGGAGTCCCGCATGGAGCTCCGAAAGAGGAAGCGAGAGGAGCGAGAAGCACACAACTCTCAGGCTGCCGCAACACAAGTCTCTAAGCGGAATAAGCTAGTGGCAATGGGAGAGAAGTAAAGGGCTAAGGAGTAAGTCCGAGAAGAAGTTGTTGAATGCCGGATTGAGAGAGATCCAAAGAAGGGCAAGGCCCCGGCTCCTGCAGATCCCAAGAAAAAGAAGCCCTATGTGAAGTTTCCGGCTAAGAAGGCCAAGGGCATGGTCATAAAGGAGAAGGGGCAGGACAAACCCATTGGCCCTTGGAAGTACACACTCCTAAAAGGAACCCTAATCGGCAGCGTGAGTTGGCTGCAAATGTCTTCCATGGGAAAGGAGCAGACAAGGCAATAAAATTGCGAACTGACAAAGTCTACAAGTATGAAAGGAGCACCGCCGACCCAAGGTTTTGGTGCGACTTCCATTGTGACTACTACCGTCTGGTCTACCAAACAATGAAGAAGCCTGTGATTGAAGCTCAATGGGTTGACTGAGACTATGTGGCCCAGAAGCAGCACTCTGCTTTTGATGCGGTCATTGAGGCTGCTGAGCATCATGGGCTCAAGGACATAATGGGATTCAAGTATAAATGGAATGTTGAGATCATCCTGCAGTTTTACTCTACCATCTACTTCACCACTCAAGGTGATAGACGGATCATTTGGATGACTCATGGGGAGCAGTACTCAATCACCTTTGCGGAGTTTGCCAAGATTCTCGGGCTTGAGGCTCATTTGGATCATGAGATCATCATTTCTAACCTCAAGGCCGTAGACAGAGATCAGATGGACTATATGTACCCTAGCCATGTGTCCTATGAGCCAGGGCTTGCTCGCAACATCAAACCATTCTATAGCATCCTGAACTGGATTCTGAGGAGGACCATAGCACCCAAGGATGGCGATGCAGGGGTGATCTAAGGCAATCTAAGGCACCTGCTCCTTCTTATTGATGGTGATGAGAAGTTCAATCTCGTCGACTACATCATCGACGACATCTTGAACATCTCGCGCTTGTGGGTATGCACCATACATTATGTGTCTCATCGAGAAGGTGTCTGGTTTGACCTTTGTCAAGGATGTGACTCATCGCCCACTTCATCCACAGACGCCACCTTCTGTGTCGTCTCCTCTGCGCCGAAAGAATGTGGAGCCTCCCTCTCATCTGGGGATGCCAGCACCTCGCCCCGTGGCAACTTTATCTCCACCCCCGCCTCAGTCGATGAGCACTTTCTTCAAGAGCTTCAAGGCCATTTTTACCTCCTGCCAGAAGCAAGAAGTCCGCAATCAGCGGGCGCACAAACGTTAAGAGAAGTACCTCAAGGCTGTGTGCGACAAGCTTGAGGTCCCCATGTCCCCTCCGGAGGAGAGCGATGGTGAGATCACTCCGTTCCCCGGCTTCACCGCCGACGAGCTCGCCCAATTCCATGAGGATGGGAGCTCTTCCCGGGCGGCTCCCTCGGCACAGGTCTCCAACGATTACAAGGACTACGAGGATTCGGAGGCCTCAGAGAGTGACAAGGCGGCGGACGACGAGGAGGACGATGAATAGTTGATAGGCCTCGTAGTTCCCCCCTTCTTTTTCCTTTTTGGTGTCTTGATGCCAAAGGGGGAGAGTTAGAGGGGGTTAGAGGGGGCAGCACTTTGTTTTGTTTATCCTTGGACATGTTGCACTTCTTAATGTAATATTTAAGTCATCCAAATGTTTACATTTGTGCAAGACTATGTTTTGATTGTTTAATATCAATATGATGCTTTGAATGTCTATCTTTTGATCATATTCATATTTAACATGTCTTGTCACAAATGTTGAGCACAACACGTAGGCACCCCACCATAACGTGTGTGTGCGTATGAAGGACTTCCTAAATCTTCTTTTCATGATGCATTCATCGAGAGGGAGTCACTCATACACCCGCATGTTATGAAAACCAAATTTTATAGTCTTATATGTTGAAGACTTAATGTGTTGTCATCAATCACCAAAAAGGGGGAGATTGAAAGTGCATCTAGGATCCCCGTGGGTTTTAGATAATTGATGACGACAATTAAGTAACTAATGAGCTCAGTGATCTTAAGCACATGTGCGGACTCAAGTGGAATCACAAACCCTCAAAAAGGAAAAGGATGAAAATGGTGGTGTCGACTCGAAAAGAAGAAACTAGGGCCTCTAGCATGTCGAGTTTAGACTAGCCGTATATGTATGAGGATGTGTTCGTAAAGTGCATTGAGATCAAGTTGGGAGCTTAAAGCGGTTTAGAGATCAAAACCTATTGAGAGAAGAGTGTTAGAGTGGTCTGGCAGGAGAGGCCAGACTAGTCTGTGCTGGTGGCCGGACTAGTCCGCTCTTGGCGGGCCTAGTCCGTTTTCAGGCGGACCAGAAGGGTCTGACTGATGTCGGACTAGTCCGTAGTGGGACGGTCTAGAACAGGGTAGTCATGGAGTGGGTTTTCGGGACCAAGTCCCAAAACTCCAGACTTGTCCGTTTTAGTCCAGACCAAGAGGTCCTGACTGAGATTGGACTAGTCTGCCCTGGGGGCCAGACTAGTCCGGTTTGGTGAGAGTTGGGTGCTTCAGCGACTAAGTCTGGGAGGCCGGACTAGTCTGTCGTTGGGGCCAGACTAGTCCGTGGTCTCCAGACTAGTCCATTTTCACATAGAACAAAATGTTCTGTGTGAGATTGGACTAGTTCGGTTTGGACCGGACTAGTCCGTTATGAAGTGACCATTTGAATTTGAGTTTTGGCGGGTAGCGTGACGATTACCGCGCAGTGTGGCAGTTGTCAGGGACGTCAGTGGTCCCAAAGGCCGGACTAGTCTGCCCATCTGCTGAGGTTAGCAGTGTGGGCTGGAATCCTCTATAAATAGAGGATCCTCGGATTCATTTGAATAACTTTGAAACCCTAGCGCCGCCACAACAAACTTTGAGCCTTCAAAAGCCTCTTTCTTGCCTACCTTCCCTCTGAAACTAATTCTTGTGTGGATTAGGATTTGGTGAGGTGAAGAAGAGGAAGAACACCGCTCTAGGCTCTCGGTCGATTAGCCTATTCACCCCCCCCCCCCCCCCCCCGTCTAGGCAAATTTCAGCAAGATGTCTGTGGATTAACCTCTCTCATACGAGAGAGTATCTACCGCTCAAGAAGAAGATCCAGACCCCTCCGGGAGGGTCCATATTGATGAAGAAGAAACTTCAGACCCCTCCGGGAGGGTCCAAAATATCCAGTGGCCAGTATACTTCATTAGTGAAGTACTGCATGATGCCAAGACTCGATACATTGAGGTGCATAAGATGTTGTACACAGTTCTTATTGCCTCAAGGAAGCTACACCATTACTTCCTAGCCCACAAGATATGAGTGGTAACATCTTATCCACTGTGTGCTATTTTGCATAACCCCAATTCAACAGGAAATATCGCCAAGTGGGTTGCAGAGCTGGCAGAGTTCAATTTTGAATTCCTACCTCGACATGCAATCAAGAGCCAGACGCTGGCTGACTTCATGGTGGAGTGGACACCTTCTCCATCAAGTCAGGAGGCCTCAGCGAACAGAAGCTGGAACCTAAGGTCCCAATCTTCGCTGAGCCTCACTGGACTCTCTACTTCGATGGCTTCGTGCAGAAGTAGGGGGCCGGAGCTAGAATCCTTCTCCTCGCTCTGACTGGGGAGAAGGTTAAGTACATGGTATGCCTTGACTTCAAGGTGGCCAATAACATGGAAAAATATGAAGCTCTCATCTTCGGACTCAATGCGGTGCTATCATTTGGCGTCCGACAGCTGCTAGTGAAGGGGGACTCACAGATCATCATCAAACAAGTAAAAGGTGAATGGAGTTGCAATAACCTTCAACTTGGTGCATACTTGCTTGAAGTCCAAAAGTTGGAAAAGGAGTTCCAGGTCTTGGACCTCTGCCATGTCTAGCATCTTAGCAACGCTGAAGCAGACGATCTCTCGATGAAAGCTTCAACCGAGGTTCAAGCACTCGACAAAGTTTTTGTGAGGAGATTACCGGCACCTGCCGCTCAGTCTGCCGAACTGAGTGATGGGGGCAGGACTAGCACCCCAAAGCTGGCGGTCCTGGCAGCCCTGTTACCATGGCGTCCACCAAGGATCGTAGACGCTACAAGAAGCTTCGAGAAACCAAATGTGCAAGATCTAGAAGCTCAAGTAAGTTCTGAAGCGTGGATCTCGGAGGTCCAGATCCACTTGAAAGATAACATCCTTCCTAAAGATACACGTTGGTAGAAGGGGATCTTTAGCAACGTGGTGCCAATGACATTCTAATGTGGTGCATTTCTCGGAAAGAGGGTTGCAAACTTCTTGCATAAATCCATGGAGGTGGGTGTGGGAATCACGCGTCATCCCGCACGCTGGTCGGTAAGGCATGGACTCAAACAGCTCAACGTCTGCAGCGCTGAGTTTTGGGAGCTCCTCGACCTCTAGCGCAGATTTGAGGAACCTGGAGTTGGATCTGCAGGCATCGACTCAGGTGCCATCACAGAGTCAACTGACTGCTTCGGTGCAGCGTCTACTGCAGGTTCCGAGGTAGGTGCTAGCTTAGGCATGGCAACCTCTGGCATAGCGACATCAGCCGAGGGCACCGGTACCTCCGGTGCTGGCGCAATACTTCCACCACAGGTTTCGAAATCTCCGGCACTGATGCCGATACCTCTGCTGCTGGCTCCAGAGCAGCCGAAGCATGCTCCAGCGTTTCTCCTTTGTGGTCCGGCACAACCACGTTTGCTTCGGGTGCTGGTGCCGAGGTCATCTCGATGTCAGTTGGCGCCAGAAGTGCGTGTTATCCGCCATGATCATAGGAGAAGCCATACCATCAGCAGGGGCTCCGGTCGGAACGGTCTCTGCGGCCGCGGTGTTGGCTTGGTTGCCCAAAGGTGCCGGAGTAGTAGCTTATCCTCTCGATAATCTGGAAACAAAGGAATAGATAATTCAAGAAAAAAGAAAAAAAGAAAAGTAAAAACAAGTTCAAGTGTCGACCCTTACCTGGGGCCTCTGCTTCCCCAGTCGACACAAAATTTCTTTCTTGGATGGTCGGAGTCACTTGACCCCACCATCGTGGGTGAGGCAGAAGCTCGGGACATCGCCCCGGGAGTTGAGGTGTTCATCGGTGTCACTTAGGCGGAACCTCCAGAGCATGCGTCACTCCGCTTCTTGTGGCCGGGGATGATGTTGAAGAAGATTTTATGGATTCAGATCCCATCGATGGCCCCAGGGCCGGAGTTGAAGATTTACCGAACCCATCGCCCACCACTGGCACTTTGGCTGAAGACGATTTCCCCGGAGCAGAGCTTACCTTGAGCTCCAGGGCTAGAGATGTCGAAGCTGGAGGCACAACGAGCAATGACTTCAAAGTTGGGCGAGGGAGAGGTGCTGCTGCACTGATGAAGCTCGCGTCAGCCCGCGTTAGCTTCCTCTTGCGGCTGGAGGTGTCGACAGGCTCTTTCCCTTTTCCTCGACTTGTGTCATACTTCTTTGCTTCAGCGGAAGCTTTGCCCTTCCCACTGACTGGTGCAGGTCTGACCTCTTTGTGCTGACAGGGAGCTCCGAGAAGCACAATACCTGCAGGTTGGGTGCTCCTCTACCTCACTGCAAGGCATGTGTCATCAAGAAGCAACATTCCCTTTTGCAGCTCACTCCTAAACTCAGGAACCATGTTCAGAGGTAGGAACTCTACTGGAGGCATGATGTCATCCCAGTGAAAAGCTTTGCTGTAAAGCTTCTATAGGTAGAACTTCAGAGATTTTTCATCCAAGTTGGTCCCGCGACCAACCTCCATCCGGTAGGGGTCCATTTCTCTAATGAAATTCCAAGCCGCAAACTCCTGCTGCCTGAGTGGACCCTAACGGTTGGTCAAGAAGGTTGCAAGGACCATCATAGAGGTTACTCTTGTGACACCCAGTTCTGAAAATGAACCAAGCGTAATGCATGTGTGTGCCCAGGATGTTTAACACACATACACAAGTGATTCGCAAATGATAGCCAGATTATAACCATGTGTCCAATAATAAAACTAATGATTGTACCTTATTACAAATCCAAATAGTCTTGAATAGAAGCTCTAATAAGACTGAAGCGGAAAACACTAAACACTAATGACATCAACTCCACAGACAAGCTTGACGGTAACACGCACGCCTAGAACTCCTCAAAGACCTCCAGGTACTCCACATTGTCGCCTGCGACTGAATTTGTTGGGGAATAGCAAGGGTGAGCACATGTCGTACTCAACAAGTGTGGGAAAGTATGATATGTGGCTTAAGCAAGGAATGATAATTAATGGCTATTTGCATAAAAGTACATTCAAAACCGTTGAAAATGCAATAATACGATCATTAAGTGTGGTCCTTCCCAAAATAACACATATATCATCAATTCAACTTAAATAACCAATACAAGCATTAATAATCAATAATCAATTCATAACTGATCATCTATCTCAATTCCATCAATTCCATATATCAAAGCCAATTAATGAATAAATACCAACTCCCAATTCAATTCCAGCCATTAAACAAAGTTCAAGGTTCACAACTCTAATCATGTGAGGGTCCAGGTCGCTCATAACCGGGAGTCAGCTATCATGATAGTTTTTTTAAAACTCTAGAGAGGTTGTACCACTTTACCCACAAGTTTGTGATTTCATCACCTTTCGATGAATAAGGAATCTCAATTGTGATGTCTCACACTTCCTTAGATGTGTGGCCAAGAGGTCACAAAATAGCCTTTACAAAGCGATTACTAGCCTATTCGGAGCCCACCGAGGTTTCACCAGTAGTGATGTCTCCAACTAAGCACATCCATCCAAGGGCCCCCTCTTGCGCCATTCGGATCCCAGGGTAATCCCACCATCTCTACAAACCCATCCGACTACCCCTTCCCCGAGCTTCCCAATTAGTTCGAACAGTACTGGCAACACACTAATTACTCGGCTAAGCTGCACCTATACTTGGCTCTGTGGTGGCACTGTAAAACCTTGGTTATCGCTCCACGAATCGGTCCTTAGATCTAAAGCAAGAAAAACCATCCAAACAACCCAACCCATTTCACGTAACTAGCTTGCTTAGATCCCTAGGTTCCATGTTGCTAAAGGGTCATTATTATCAATTCTCATAATTTATGTGTTCAATAGTTCACAATTAAGGAGTATGATTGATTCCCAAACCCAATTGAGAATAGCGAGGCAAAAGTGCAAAATAACCTTCCCGACTCTCTACAACATGTTCAAGCGACAAAGGCAGTCATACAAAACTAGTAAACTCCTACACTTGGGTTTTCCCATCAATTTGACACAATCATGCAATTTTGCAAACAAAACATTTAAAAACAGGATCAAAATGATCAAGGACACTTGCCTTGCTCCTAAGCTTGGTTTGGGTCGATAGCTTCAAAGCTTTGGTTCTACAAGTCCTCGAAAGCACTCTCTACAGTGATACCTTCTGTTTCGAGCGACAAACATGTGAAACAAACATTACAATCAAATATTGCTTAATATGCCATGATATGCATGATTAATGCAATTGTGAGGTAAAACTTATTAATGAGTTGCTATTAATGTTTACTAACTAGTTGTAATGGATCTAAACAAGTTTGAACATGAGTTGAATCAATTTAGAGCAAATTGGAATTAATTCAGCCTGAAACAGATCAGAAGGCCGGACAAGTCTGGTACAGGGGTCGGACTAGTCCGCCTTGTCTAGAATTGCAGAAATAGGGTTTTCTAGACAGCGAGATTTAGGGTTGAATTCATGTGGAAAAGTGGATGTAGAGGGCATACCGTGAGATTAGAGATCCAAGGATAGAGAATTGGGTGAGACTTGAATCTTTATGATTACAGTTGATGGTTAGGTGTTGAGGACGATTTGGTGACGAATAACGTCGATGTCAAAAAGTTGATGAAGATCGAGCGTGCTTGATCCTCCTTCTCCTCCTCCTTCTTTTTGCTGCTGGATCTTCTCTTAATGGCGGTACATGGCAATAACACGACAGCGAGGGTTTTCCAACATGATGGAGAGGTGCGGGGGTATTGGGTTGTTTATATAGGGGTGGAGAGGTAGGGTTTTGGGGTGAATTCCATGTAGATTTTGGTGGGAGCGAGTAGGGGCAGTGGTGGGGTCTACTTGGGCTCCTCTGGGGTTGAGCACGAAGTTCTTGGGCCCAATTAAGGCGAATACCCGATAACTTAGCGTGGATGAAAAATAGATCCGAGTTAGCTTCAGCAGGCCGGACTAGTCCGCAAGGGTGACCAGACAAGTCCATTTGGCAACAGAGAGGTGTGGGGATCGGAGTCTCGACGTCCAAGGATCTCATTGGGTGGTGCCGTGCGATGCAGCGCCTAACAGTACACACGATAAGAATGCAAAACAAGCAAAATTTTTATTTCATAATAAGAAGAGTTTACAAAACAGTGTACAATAGAAGTACACACGCAGCGGAAAATACATACTCATAATCTCACTTAACCAAGCAGGAGAGAAGACTTCCATGCCCTAGGACGCTTCTCACTAGCAACATGATGATCATCCAACAGCGGCGTGGATCACACGAGATTCCTCTCAACACCTCGAGGTCTCATGTACAACCTCAGCAGTAGAAACAAACTAATACCTGCAAAAATCGTTAAAGCGCAAACGTGAGCATAAGGCTTAGCAAAGACTGATCCGTGTCACTAGACATATGCAAGGTGAATACTAAGCATAGGTAAGGTAAAGCAGTAAAGGACTCGCCTACAAGTGGATCCTTATAGTCATGTTTTTTGTAGCACATGACATTCTTCAGGCACAACACATCATAGACTCCACAATCAAACAAGAAACGCTTTGCCGATGATATGACATGCCCAAAGCACATAATTCTATTACAGGTAAAGTATGGGAAAACTGTAAACTTTTAATTGTGCTATCTCTAAGCCATACAAGGTTGCAAACTAATTATAATTCAATACAT
Organism: Tuctoria greenei; assembly: GCA_036927565.1. NCBI lineage: Eukaryota > Viridiplantae > Streptophyta > Magnoliopsida > Poales > Poaceae > Tuctoria > Tuctoria greenei. The sequence goes on along the minus strand of JAYESD010000008.1, from coordinate 46,159,594 downwards.
CATATTCTTTTGGCTTCTTAAGTATTTACTACATCACGACGCAGTGAACAAGTGGTACTCTATTACCGCGAGGGACGGTGATTGCAATCAGGACACACCCGGACAACACGACACATACGCACTTTCGGAAGCACCAGAGAGTACATACAACAATACCTAAATAACACTTCAGTACTAGTCGTATATGGCCACCTTTCACCCAACACTCAAATGTCAAACCGGTCGATCCGTGACGAGCAGGAGGTCACTGCGTGGGGCGTACTCTGATGTGCCCACCAGCTGATTTACACCTTGCTGCCCTCAACCCACGCCTATAAAACGGAACGGAATGCCTCGACAAACCAGTATCAAGCTACGTCAGTTTACTGGAGCCCATTTCTCCAGTATGTTGCCGGTACAATTCAAGCTTGTCCAGCAGGGCCGCACACAGCACGGGCGTTAATCAACACGGTGAAAGCTATGCGATCAAGTCCACCTCTTGTCGCTTCCTACTCATCTCTTACCGGTCTCAATTTCATATTTATAAATCATCTGTTGATCCAACTTGTCTCGTGTGATAAAATCCTATCTCATGAGTAGATTCCAACTACTCGACTTTTACCGAATCCCTATGAATATAAGCATGGCAGTTACTACACGAGTATGTGAGCTATTCTAACCACTCCCTGGGTTATTTGGTCATGCAAGTGGATGTCAAACACCTTAAACTTAATGCACAAACATCTGAAGGCGTAAGGTGAATGAAAACTGCAAAGACACTGTAAGGAACTTAAATGCAAACTGCGGCTTGCCTTGTTTGCGTTTCTATAGCAATGTCAGTTGTTTTGTCTTGGTCTTCCTCCGGAGAATCCGCCATGCAATCTTGAAGTTGGAACTCCTCGGCCTTCATCTCCAAGAGAAACTTCTCGTTGATCACCTATCATCACATTCCTATCGACATGATATGCATATAAGTAATTAAGGTAACTTAATAATAGACTCTAAGAGATGGTGTAAACTTTAATAACAAGGAGTTTGACTAGGAAGGACAGGTATGCCTCTGTTGTGTGGGTACTCAGAGGATGAGTCAAGGTGGACATAGTAGTGTTGGTATGAACGGAAAGGTACAACATAAGGCTACATTGCAACTTAGTAGACAACACTTGAAGCTATTCCACTTAAGAGGTATAGGATTGAATAATGAAGAAGTACAGAACTGAGTGATGTAAGGAGGACCAAGCGATCAAGGTGGAGCATTGAAATCTTAAGGCATGAGTGAACTGTGCAACAAGAGGTCGTGATTCAGAAGTCGACCACTGGAGTTACACAAACTCATTAAGGAATAAACCTAATTAAGTGACAAGTGTGGTCGCAGGGTTCTGAATTAGGATGAATCGACGGCTCACCTAGTTAAGCAAATTATGCGAATGATTAGGAAATGACCGCGACACGACCAAGAAACTCTTATCCAAGGTTCCCCTTGGTCTAGTTTTCCTTGTCGGTCGCAACATTCTCGCATTACTCAACCACAGATCACCAAAAACCTTGGTTTGACCTGGAAGGCATTTTATCGAGCACCTTGGCTACAACTAGGACTCGATCACTCTCACATCGACTAAAACCTAATTTGGCTTGACATCCATTGTCCGACGAGTCATGCTTGTGTTCCAGCACCACACACATCACAGGCATCCTTCATCTTGATGCCAAGGCACGATGACGGCTCAGAACGTCACGACAACGTCATATGGTCAACGACGTCGACGCAGCTCATGGTGGAGCATCACGAGCACGCACCGACAAGCCAACATGATACAAAAGACAAAGAAGGGCATCTTGGGGATTTCTATAGGAATGATATCAATGCGGAACATGGACGCACGGCTTGATGACACATGAGTACCCTTTGCGGTCACCATGAATGGACTTTGGCGGCATCAAGCAAGGTATTTCAGGGCAAGGCTCACTAGTGCAACGTTGCAGCATGACACGGACACGGCAAGAACATGGAACAGAGGGACGAAGGATGGCGGCAGTGACTGACCTGGCGCGCGGTGACCGTAGCACGATGTCGGGGATGAAACGGGGCGTCACCAGAGCTGGGCCAACAGCGGGGACGCGATGCGAAGCAGAGGCCGGCGCACGGCGAGCAGGTGCGGCAATAACGCGCGCGGCCAGGGCGCCAACAACGAGACTTACGCGCAGCAGGGGTGACACCATCGAACTAGGCGGGGCCAGCAGGGACACGATGGCGACAGAGCGCCAGCAAGGAGACGTGCGGTTGGTGTCGTGTGGGTGAGCAGCAGGCAGCCCTCCGCGCGGCAGGTGCGGGGCAAGGGCGCGGCACGAGACGCGGTCGACAGCAAGCCGGAGCTTGGCCAGGGCGAGGGGTGGTGGGCGTGCGCGGGAGCAGCAAGGCGGCGCGGGCTGGCAACCATGGAGGAAGACAGCGGTCGGGCCATGCGTGGGGGCGAGCAGACGGCAGGGAGCCGTCCATGGCGTGAGCAGGGTGCCGGCGCATGGGCGACATGCGGCTGGCGTCGCGGCGCGAGCCGTCGGGTTGGGGTGCGGTGGAGCTTGGGGGAGAGAGGAGTAGGGCGGCCAGGTGAAGCGATGCGCGGTCAGGCGGCATGGCGCGTGGGGTGCGGCAAGGAGGCGAGCCGGCGCCGGCGTGGGGCGGCGCTGCAGGAGGTCGGGAGGAGGCGGAGCACGGTGGGGGCGATGGAGCGAGGGGCGCAGGAGGAGAGCCGGGAGGAGCGCAGCGCAGGGGGAGCTCGGTGGGGAAGAAATGTGGAGTGTAGCAAGGAGCAGGGGATTGAGGAAGCCACGTAGAGAACAAAGCAGAACATATCACTTTTCTCTTGAGGATAGGACTGACATGTGGGTCCCACTTCCTCCCTCTTCCTTATCCTCTCTTCAAAGTTTAATTTAAATAGCTATTGAGTTCTAAAATTCATAAACTTTGGCAGGTTACAAAATAGGGTGAGGTGGAACACCTTAGAGCATTCAAATTAAGTTCCTGACTAAGTTAAATTTGTATTTTGAATTTCGAATTTGAATCCTTCTTTTAAGGCTTGTTTTACCTTACCACTTCTATTTTCTTCCTCCTCTTACAAATTTTTAGATCTGACAAGAATTCTTTTATTTAGGATTTTATTCTTGCTAGGAGTATAACTTGAAATTTGAATTTGCTTCTGCATTCGAAATTCAATTCAATTTTTTTTGGTTTACTTGGGCTTTTGAATAACTCACCCATTATATTTATTTATTTACTCTTTTCTATCTAGACATTATTCAATGTAAATAATTTAGCTCATGTTGATTCGAATGAAACTTTAAATTTCCTGACTTTTGCAATTACTTACTTAAATTAACACATACCCGAATATTTTTACAAGCAATGGTTAAAAGTTTTCGAATGTTCATATTTTGAACATCACTTGTTAACTACATAGTTCATTTCAAAAATCGGGCTTTTACAATCCTTCCTCCTTAAAAGAATCTCGTCTCGAGATTCTATCGAGTAGAATAACAGAAACGAGTAGGAAACAACCCGTAAAAGAGGGTCATTGATTAAGGAAAATGACAATGCCCAAGACTTGGGTTCTACGAAATAGTGATTATCTTAAGGCATCTTATGAAATTCTAAAGTTTGATTTTGGTGATTCCAGTCCACAGGTTGATAATCTTAACAGGATGCTCGACATGACAATATCATGTCGTAAAACTTTCACGTCTGTTACTGAACTTTTATCATTGTCCTCTTACACTGGCACGACATCTTGTCCTGTCCTAGCCTTGAATTGAAGAATCAACACTTGTTCTTTGCTTCTCTAGGTCACCTCGATAGTTTGAAACTATCTTTGTATTGATTCTTGGTTGCTTGCTTGGTTTTGCATAGGTCCTGACAACTTAATGTGGTATTTCCCCTTGACATGAGTTAAGATGGTTTACGAGGTTAAACAACAATTATTAACCTCGTTTAATGTTTAGTCAACCATAGGATCCCTTAGCTGTAGCATAAGAGTAGCAAAGCATTGAACACTCTTGTGATCAAAATAGCAGGAATACTGAAGATATGGCGACCACAAGGCTTTTGGGTATATCAACATCTTCAAACAATAGAAATAGAAGATGAAGACTCTTCGCAGTGGCATATGAAGATTTACGAATTCAGTATCCTCACATGCTCTCAACACAACAAAGAACTCATTCATATGGCAACTACAAGGTTATCAAGGTTACCATATACCAAGTCGAGAACTTATAGGAACTTCAAGGAGTTTTGCGAGATTGATTATCAAACCGAATCTTTGCAAAGAATGAGAATCATAGATTGTACAAGGTTGATCATCGAACCGATGATCACACGATGAAGAATGGTATAATTGCAACAATCAAAGCACTTGAACCTAAACAAGTCAAGGACGGAAGTTCAAGTGTCTGTTTAGTTGCAAGGGAGGTTGAGTGATCGGTTGCCCAGGTATCACTCAATGAAAGAGAGATCAACCATATAAGAAGTCAACTGAAGATGGTGAAATGATTGTAGTCATTAGACACCTTGGAATAGTCTGAATGGAAATACATAATCTTGCTCTGAATTTTAGTATTATCATGCATTCTATCATTCGTACTTCATTGGTAATGATGCTTCATGATGCGTCATATGTTGTATGGTGCAGTGAATATGCACATGGTATGGTGCAAATAGTGCATATGTATGGTGCAAATGGTGCACATGCATGGTGCAGTAGCTTTTATAGTTTGAGCAAGACTAAATGAACCACACACACAAAGTCAAGTACTGTCTGATGATTTGCAAGGATTGGATACCGTGGTCGTGAAAGACACTTAATAGGTGATGTCTCTTTCATGGTTCGACCACGATCAAGAAATTCACTTTTAAGAGCATTGACAAGGAACGCGGAAAGTATACCACGGTCTTGATCTTTCAAAAGCTTGTTCATGTTCTAATCAACTTAATTGCATCTTCATCTAAGTCCTGGAGGTACCTGTTGACTCGAGGAGTAACTTCAACCAGAGAAAACAACTAACTAATGTCTCTAGTGATACTTCACTCAACCTTCGCTTTGATCTGGCAGGAGGAACTGATATCCTATTCTTGATTACTATAGTGGAGTTAAAGTCACACTCGTCTTAGAGTAACTCAATCTGGTGGTGGAGGTTGAATTCCTCTTGAAGTTGTAATCTCAATTTATCGTCTTCTTGTTGACATGACTCGTTGTAACCAAGGTTGATGGTTGAACAACACAATCACTTGAGTGCTCGCCTTCCCCCTTAAAGTTCCGAACCAGGATGTCGAAGCTTACTTCAAACAATCCTTATGGGAAGATGAGATGCAACTCGAGTAATTGCGACCTGCGTTCAACATCACAAGATGTGATGTGACAAGTCACATAAATAGGGAACAACCATGACCATCAAAAGAACTGGGATTGGATCGAGTCAAACACCCGATTTCCATCAGTAAATGGTTGATTCATAACACTTGGTGGTTTCAAAGTTTCTCGAAATGAAGTCGAAGACCATTTACCTAACCAAAACGAAATGTACACACTGATCCAGTTTCGGTTGCAACCAGACCAGCCTGTACGCAACTTCAGTTTTGATTCAGCAAATGTCAAAATCGGATCTTGAGGTGAATAAAAAAGTTAAAGTATACTTAAAGACCTTTCCAAAAAGTATTGATTTGCCTCTATATCATCTCTGTTTTGCATGTTATGCTATTTTAAAGTTAGCCGGTTTTTTTGCACTTTCAGCAGAACCTGCTTAAAAAGTAGCAGTTTTGATATAAAGTTTTCAGACCGTTCTGTTCGAAATCTGGAAATATTCTTATTTACAAATTTGTAGCCAATGTAATAATATTTCCAGAATGTATTTATTTGTATGCATATCAGTCCTAGTTCAAAAGATATGAATTTTTGAAGTTTGCTAAAAATTCAGCATTCAGAAGAAATAGAGGTTGAGTTCAGACTGACCACTATGCATTCAAACTTGATTTGGGATAGGTAGATGACCGATTCAGATCTGGAGCCAATTACAAAAATTGTAGCTGACTCACTAACATTTCCAACTGTTACTCATGTTACCCTATTGGATGTAAGGTATGCGAGTTATGGTTCAAATTCAGAAATATACAGATTGCTGTCCAGTTTGGTTGATTCCGAACAGTTTCTGCGATTTTCAAAATTTCACCCACTTAAAAAAGGATTATGGTCTTGAGTTGAATAGAAAACTTGTAGAGGACGTCCAAAGATTTCTAAAGAATATTTACTTGCCTTCATAGCACTTCTGGTTGAGGAGATATGGAATTTTAAAGTTCGGCCAAGTTCCCAGATTTTTTAACTGAAATTTGGCAGAGTTTCCTTTGTATGTTGCTGATTTTGTCCACAATTTTCAAATAGAGAAAAATTAATATTTGCAGAAAAAATATATTGCAAACTTGTTACACACATCCTCAGGATTCCATAAATGTAAATTATGAAGTCTTTTGATGATCCCACTAGAAATTACGATCCAAACAGCAACTGATTATATAACTGTTCAGATTTTGGACTGTTACGACACCTTAAACGATACTTCGATTTAGACCTGGTTATTTTGAGGTTTAGTCTTAGCTCTGAATAGGAAATTGATAGAGGACTCTTTCATCTTTCCAGGCATGTATAGATATGCAAAAGTTGCTTTTCTAATTTAAGAGTTATGGCTGTTCAAAGTTCAGAAATTTTCTGGCTATTTTAGATAGCACTGTACATAGGTACTAACTTCAACTCCAGTTTCTAATTAGTTCTAAACTGAATTTGAGGTAACAATGAACAGAAAAGTTGTATAATAGCTCTTTCCCCTTCCAAAAATGTATCACAATAGACTAGAAGAGCTTTCTACATATAATTATGGCAAAAATTCAGATGCTTGTTCATATAGTTTCAGAACAGCAGCTGATTTAGTTAGAGAAGATTTTGATCACCTTACAACGGTTTATTGGCTTGGATGTCAATATAAAACTTATAGAATACTTCAAGAGCTTTCCAAAAAGTATTCATTTGCCTCCATAGACCTTCAGGTTGAAGACATATGGATTTTTAAATTTGGACACTGCTACCGGATTTCATAAGTGAATTTGACAAAATTTACTTTATTTGTGGCTAGTTTGATCCCTCATTTTCAAACAGATAACATCACAACTTGACAGCAAGTTACATTAAAAACTTGTTATACAGGTTGCAATGTTTACGGAACTGTATTACTTGAAGCTATTCAACCATTCTACCAAGAGTTATGGTCAAAATCGTGACTGTATACAAAACTGTCCGCTAGGTGTTCAGATTTGATAGAGGTTGGAACTTCGAGTTTTTCCTCGAGTTTCATGAGGATTCTGACCTGGAGTTCAATAGAAAAGATGTAGAGGACTCGCTACACCTTTTAACCAGGTATTATAGACCTTCATTGGTGAAGTCTACAAGGAGTTATGGACAAAATGGTGAAGGGTTCAGATCTGATTCAGATGCAGTCCAGCTTCGACAGGGTTTAAAATTCTGAACTTTGGAATAGGATAGCAATGGAGTTTGTTGTCGAGGTACACATGAAACATTTAGAAGACTTCCTAAAATTTTCAACCGTGTAACATACACCTCTATTGGATTAATAAACTAAGAGATATGGCTTTTCAAAGTCAGGTCAAATTCTGCTCATAAACCGAACTCGCCGGCTTCGAAACCCAAGAATTGGAAACAAACTCAAATTTTGAACTTAGCTCAAAACTCAAGCTCGATAGCTAGAACTTGCTTTACAACTAATCATCTGCTTTGGAACTGAATGGAACTTGAAAGAGAACTTGACGACCTTCTCATCCATAGAATATCACTATGGATCTTCATGCTTAACCAAAGTCTCAACCTGGCGAAGTCGAGCTAAACTCTCGTCAGAAACAAAGAACTTTGATTCACCTAATCTTGAAGAGAAACATTTTACATTGTCCATAAGATACTAGCAATTGATACTTGGACTAAATATGAATATGAAGCCATTTCTTTCGTGGGGGTTGGTCAAAGTATCAAGTGTGATACTGATGGTACTACGTGCCTTACCAAAAGAAAAGTCTAATATGGTATATCCAGATATGTCTATAGGTGGTCCTAATATCGATCACTCACAAATGTTTGCTACACGGGTCGCTAACGTAGTTAGTGTACCTGCAGAAGACAAACAATCCCCTTTCACACCTTCACACCTCAAGGGTGGCACGGGGAAATACGACAGACAGTCACAATAATATATATATGAAAGTAAATGCATACGACTCTGGTGTGAGTAGCCCTCGAGCGAAGTCATGTCTCGAGGTACATGGTTGTACTACGTCTGTACAGCAAAGACTCCCGCACGAACCGGCTTATACACACTCGGGCATACGTGTTTCACATGTTTCCATAGAACATGAATAGTTCTAGAAAAGCATACTATCAGGTTATCTACCACCCGACGGGGTCTCCCACTGATTTTGTGTCACACTAGGGTACCGCGTGTCATATGTTCCCAGAAACATGAATAGTTTCGGAGACTCATATTGACTTTCCGTGCTAAGCTACAAAAATATCACATACCACACCTCGTATGCAGAGCTTATCGAGATTGATCCGCTCTCGGTAGCGTACCTTACCTCTTACCTTGAAGATGGAATGTCGTTACAGAATATGATAACAAGTAAGTTAGTTCACCACCTTTATAACGCATACTAGTAATAGTCCTAATGGGCATATAGCTAATCCTCACTCGACTACTTCAGAGTTTTCAAAAATAAACTCTTTTCGAGCGTGCTATTTCCAACGAAGCTCTGATACCATGTTTGTGGGGACCGGAGTCTCGACATCCAATGATCTCATTGGGTGGTGTTGTGCGATGCGGCACCTAACAGCACACACGATAAGAATGCAAAACAAGCAAAAATTTTATTTCACAAAAAGAAGAGTTTACAAAACAGTGCACAACAGAGATACACACGCAGCGGAAAATACATACTCATAATCTCACTTAACCAAGCAGGAGAGAAGACGTCCATGCCCTAGGACGCTTCTCACTAGCAACATGATGATCATCCAGTAGCGGCTTGGTTCACACGAGATTCTTCTCGGCACCTCGAGATCTCATGTACAACCTGAGCAGCAGAAATAAACTAATACCTGCAAAAATCGTTAAAGTGCAAACGTGAGCATAAGGCTCAGCAAGACTGACCCGTCTCACTAGACATATGCAAGGTGAATACTAAGCATAGGTAAGGTAAAGCAGTAACTGACTCGCCTACAAGTGGATCCTTATAGTCATGTTTTTTGTAGCACATGACATTCTTCAGGCACGACACATCATAGACTCCACAATCAAACAAGAAACGCTTTGCCGATAATATGACATGCCCAAAGCACATATTTCTATTACATGTAAAGTATGGGGAAACTGTAAAATTTTAATTGTGATATCTCTAAGCCATACAAGGTTGCAAAACAATTATAGTTCAATACATCATATTCTTGTGACTTCTTAAGTATTTACTATGTCACGACATAGTGAACAAGTGATACTCTATTACCACGAGGGACAGTGATTGCAATTAGGACTCACCCGGACAACACGACACATACGCACTTTCGGGAGCGCCAGCGAGTACATATAGCAGTACCAACATAACACTTCATACTAGTCGTATAGGGCCATCTTTCACCCAACACTCGAATGTCGAACTGGTCGATCCATCATGAGCAGGAGGTCACTGCATGGGGTGTGCTCTGACGTGCCCACCAGCTGATTTACACGTTGCTGCCCTCAACCCACACCTATAAAATGGAACGGAATGCCTCGACAAACCAGTATCAAGCTACATCAGTTTACTGGAGCCTATTTCTCCAGTATGTCGCTGGTATAATTCAAGCTTGTCCAACAGGGCCGCACACGGCACGGGCCTTAATCGACACAGTCAGAGTTATGCGACCAAGACCACCTCTTGTCGCTTCCTACTCATTTTTTACCAGTCTCAATTTCATATTTATAAATCATCTCTTAATCCAACTCGTCTCGTGTGATAAAATCATATCTCGTGAGTAGATTCCAACTACTCGACTTCTACCGGATCCCTATGAATATAAGCATGGCATTTACTACACGAGTCTGTGAGCTATTCTAACCACTCCCTGGGTTATTTGGTCATGCAAGTGGATGTCAAACACCTTAAACATAATGCACAAACATCTGAAGGCGTAAGGTGAATGAAAATTGCAAATACACTGTAAGGAACTTAAATGCAAACTGGGGCTTGCCTTGTTTGCGACTCTATATCAATGTCAGTTGTTATGGCTTAGTCTTCCTCCGGAGAATCCGCCATGGAAACTTGAAGTTGGAACTCCTCGGCCTTCTCCTCCAAGAGAAACTTCTCGTTGATCACCTATCATCATGTTCCTATCGACATTATATGCATATAAGTAATTAAGGTAACTTAATAATAGACTCTAAGAGATGGTGTAAACTTTAAGAATAAGGAGTTTGACTAGGAAGGACAGGTATGCCTCTGTTGTGTGGGTACTCAGAGGATGAGTCAAGGTGGACATAGTAGTGTCGGTATGAATGGAAAGGTACAACGTAAGGCTACATTGCAACTTTGTAGACAACACTTGAAGCTATTCCACTTAAGAGGTATAAGATTGAAGGATGAAGAAGTACCGAACTAAGTGATGTAAGAAGGACTAAGCGGTCAAGGTGGAGCATTGAAAGCTTAAGGCATGAGTGAACTGTGCAAAAAGAGGTCGTGACTCAAAAGTCGACCACTGAAGTTACACAAACTCATTAAGGAGTAAACCTAATTAAGTGACAAGTGTGGTCGCAAGGTTTTGAATTAGGATGAATCGACGTGAAACCCTAGAGACACTTGGAAAAGAAGTGAGATCGGCATTGCTTGGACTCAAAGAGTCATCACAAGCACTGCTAACCTAACATGAGTACCAAGAAAACGTTCAAATGACCTTTAGGTAAATCAGTCGCTACGACTATCTTCGCAAGCATCGTCCAAGTTCTTACATGACACTATTACAGTGTCCTTTGCAAGATTGTCCACATGAGCTCGGTGAACTACTGGAACTCGAGCATAAGGCAAAAACTCCCTCATTATATTTATTTATTTACTCTTTTCTATCTAGATATTATTCAATGTAAATAATTTAGCTCATGTTGATTCGAATGGAACTTTAAATTTTCTGAATTTTGCAATTACTTACTTAAATTAACACATACCCAAATATTTTTACAAGCAATGGTTAAAAGTTTTTGAATGTTCATATTTTGAACATCACTTGTTAACTAGTTCATTTCAGAAATTTGGCTTTTACAAGAGGACTTCAGACAAGTCTGGTATGCAAGGCCGGACAAGTTCGAGGTGGCAAAAGAACAGGCTTCTGGACTGAAAATTGGACAGAATCGGACTAGTCCGCTCGGACAACGGACAAGTCTGGACAACATCAGAAGATCAACCGGACTAGTCCGTGCGATGTGCCAGACAAGTCCGGGTTCTGAAAAAATCTAAATTTTCTGAAACAGAAGAGAGACACCGGACTAGTCCGGGGTGGATACTGGACAAGTCCGCTCCCTGACAGGATTAAGTTGCTAATTAGCCCTAAATTCATTTTAAATGTGTTCCTTTTTATGTTGCTTAATGTTAAACATGTATGAGGATGCATGCAATGCATTATGCATGAAAAATGAGGGTGTTACAACCCCCCCCCCCCCCCCCCCCCCTTCAACGATGTTCCATATTGTCGACAACATCGGGTTGTATTCTTCTGACAACTCCGGGAGCTCTTCCCAAGAGTCGGAATCAGTTGTATGAAATCCCTCCACCAGTTCCAGCCTGTCGTGTTGATCCACTCGAATCACTACCCACTCTTTCTTCCTGGTTTCCCACTTTCCGATAGCAAACGACTTGATGTACTTGAAGGGGGGTTCTTGCGCCTCACAAAGTAGTAGAACTCGATCAGCTAGTTACCTTTGCCAGTTGCTCAGAGCATGAAGAAGCTCCGGAACAACGGCATACAGGGCGGCACACTCACCCACATCTCGCACAAGTGGAAAAAGATTGCCACCAGCAAGATTGAATGGGAGTTGAGGTGCTGAAGCTGGAGTCCATATGACTCTAGCAGCATGAGGAGGAAGTTGGAGACAGGCGGCACAAGCCCCACCACTGTGTACACCGAGAAGACGACAATCTTGCCGGATCCCTCCTTCTTGAATGGGAGCTTTCCACAACGGATCAAGTTGTTGAAGGAATTGCTTGTCCAGCCCATCAGCTTCCGGACTCTCAACAGGTTACTATCGCTCTTGATCTTGGTGTGGAGAAGTCCTAATTCCATCGCGGCAAGTTCGAGCAATAAGTGAACGACGCAATGCAAGGGGTCAAGCGGAGAGCTCCATGTGCAAGAACATTTTGATGTGTATGAAATTCTTCTCCTTACAATGCCCCTTCCTTTAGTAAGCCTCTGCAACGCTAGGATGGTAATTGCACACGGACCTTGATTATGCTCTGCGAAGTTATCTCGTCAATGACAAGGGGGCCCAGATCCACTTTGTCAAAAAAGTCGCACCAGGTGAACCGTTGTCATGATGAGATGGTGGAAGCCCAAAGGGTAGCAGTGTGACAGCCCTACAGAGATTGCGCTGGGTATCGATACGGAAATCTTATTGGGAACTAGCAACCTTTTTTGTGGCATCCGCATGTCATGTAACTCACCTACCAAACCAAGAAGGGCCATGTGGTGATGACACAGGAGCGTGTCATCATTTCAACCGCCCGAATGAAAAATTGAAGCATCAAAGCCAGAAGAGATAGTGGCCCCACCTCCGAGATCAGAGCCTCAGGGTCACTTTCGGTACCCTGTGTACCGGGTACCCCTTGGTACGAGAAATAGAAGTTCCAAGTCCCATTGTACTTGAATGCGGACGCTCGGAGGTGACATGTGTCCCGCGGTGCAGGACCTGCCTCCCTCCTCAGGGTGGCTCTGGTCCTGCCAAGTGTCCTGTAGTGCCGAACCTACCTCCCTCCTCAGAGTGGCTCCGGTGCTGCCACGTGTTCAGTAGCTTCGGACCTATCTCCCCCCTCAGGGTGGCTCCGGTGCTACCACGTGCCCCAGGGTTCCATACCTGCCTCCACAACAAAGGAAGCTCCAGTGCTTGCACGTGTCCAGTAGCTCCGAACCTACCTCCCTGCACAGGGAAGCTGCAAAGCTGCCATGTGTCACACGTCCGCATCTATGTCTACAACGGGAAGACTCCGGGATCTCCAACAGTGCGGACATTCAAGGGATATCAATTGGCCGTTACAAGACCTTGTTGATGCCTCATTAATGCCATATTAATGACGCATGATCAGAGGACTATCAAGACCGATAATGCTGCCATTAAGGCACATTATCACACAATTAACCACCTTTAATACTCGTAGATCGTGTATAGGGTAGTTATTACAGTCGGGGTACTGTAACAGCCAGTCCTTGGCATATAAAAGGACTGTGATGCACGGTAGAAGGGGACACTCTGACATTCTGACTCATCCACACTCAAGCTTACACAAGCTCATACAATACACAAACACCTCATGGAGTAGGGTATTACGCTCAGGCGGCCCGAAACACGTAAAGCTCCCTATGTCACCTCCCTCTTGGATCTTGATTAGCGTCCCGCCTGAATACGAACCTCCGCGGACTACTCTAAGTAGTACCAGAGGAAGTGTTGTTACAACACTTCGACAGCGGCATTGTCAAGTTTGGCGACAGATCATCCGTCTGTGTCAATGCGTGCGAAACAGTCATCTCCGCATGCGAAATGGAGAGCACTACACACTCGGTAATGTGTATTACATTCTCTGACTCACTGCTAATATTGTTAGTTGTGGTCAGTTGGACGAACTCGGCTTCCAGATTCTAGTGCAGGAAGGAGAGATATGCATCCATGATGAGAACAAGCGCCTGGTCGCCAACATTCATCGCGGACCAGGCAGACTGTATGTGCTCGACGTCGAGATTGCACGTGCCACCAAGGTGCTCGACTTGGTGCACGATGATCTCTGGGGTCCCATCAGCCCGACAACGCCCAGTGGGAAGAAATATTTTCTTCTCCTCATCGACGACTATAGCCGCTACATGTGGCTCACCCTGTTTTACACCAAGTATGAGGTGCCAAACGCAATACGCAAGGTGCAGGTAGCAGCCGAAAGAAGAATCCAAGGGAAGCTGGATGGTGCCTGCGCACTTGTCGGGGAGGGGGGGTTCACAGCGGCTCAGATCAACGGGTACTTCGCTGCACCGGTGGTCCGACGAGAACTAACGGCGCCGTACTCACCACAACTGTCGAAGTGTGCCAACGATACTTCCCCCATTACTACTATGGAATAGTCCACGGAGGTTTGTATTAGGTTGGGGCACTAATCAAGATCAAGCACAAGAGGTGAACACAAGGAGTTTTACGTGGTTCGGGCCGCCTGAGCATAATACCCTACTCCACGGGGTGTGTGTTGATTGTATGAACTTGAGACAGCTTGAGCGGGTGTCAAATGGACTTGCCCTTGTATTGTACAGTGCAACCCTTTTATATGCTAAGGACTGGCTATTACAATGTATGTCGTGGCCCAACAGGTGGCCCTGGCTGTATTAATTGCCCTATACACGATCTATGGTGTTATGAGGGGTTAACAACGTGCCTTAGTGGCAGCTTTACTGATCTTGATAGTCTTCTGATCATGCATAATTAACATAGCATTAATGATGCATTAACCAGGTCTTTGTAATGACCAATTGATAGCCCTTGAATGTTCGCACCGTTGGAGATCCCGTAGTCTTCCCGTTGCTGACATAGGTCTGGGTGCCTGACACGTGGCAGATTTGGAGCTTCCCTCTACTAGAGGATAGGTCTGGTGCTATTGGACACATGGCAGTGGCGGAGCTTCCCTGGGGAGGGAGGTTGTTCCGGTCCTGCAGGACACGTGGTAGCACCGGAGCTACCCAAACAAGGGAGGCAGGTCCGAGTCTTTTGGACACGTGGCAACACCAGAGCCACCCTAAGGAGAGAGGCAGATCCGGTACTAAAGAACATGTATATCCTTCGATGTAAGTCACCTTTTAGGATTGAAGAGCACGTGAAAAGATACTAGGGGGTTGAATGGTATATTAAAACTATTTCAGCAGAAGCAACGAAAAATCCCTCGACAGAAAATCAATCTGTTAAGAAACCATGTATGCGACTAATCTAAACATGATCAATCGTAACAAAACTAGTCTAGATTGTTAAGAATCAAGTCATGAATATGACACACCAAGAATCACGAAAACCGTTGAGAAAAACTTAAGTTATGATCAAAAGATTGAACAAAGGTCAATCTGTTCTACCCGAGCAAAGACAAATGTGCAACACTTCAAAGAAACTCATGTAGATTAGAAACCACAAATCCAATGACCATGAAATTTTCACATATGATAGATAATCAAGTTGTGAAGACATCTCAAAAGGAATCACATAAATTGCATCTGTAAAACTCAAGTTATGATAAAAATTATTGAAGTAAAGTAGTGTTGTGCAGAAACTCGACGAGAAAAACTTGTCTGATAAAAGACGGACGAACAAGGCACAAAAGTTCTTTTAAACTATGATCTTTATTCAATAGAACACAAGAGGAACAGCCCAAAATCCGTGCACCACAAGCTCTGGCCTCCCTTGCTTATATAACCAGCCTTGAGGCCAACCCAAACCAAACTAGGACTCGTATCCTACTCAGTTTCTCAAAACTTTCCATAACTGCTCAAGACCCTTCTATGTATAGATAGAAGCAATATTAAGACTTCCAAACACCTTAGGAATGTATCCCACATTTCTAAAACAACTCAACTTTGTGAGCCACACGAAATCCTATCGTAACCAACTCAAATCTTTTCATATTTGAGTCAAACCCGACTCAGTCGCAACCTGAGTCTATAACCTAGTCAATTGGACCTTTCCGACCAATTCTTTATGTTCACATCTCTTCATCACGCCTTGGAACCATGGTCCATGCACTCCATGCACACGTGCAAACATCTTCCAACAACGTCCATGACACCTTCATATGCATTGTTCTAGATTCAAACATGTTGTGCGACCACCTGATCAACTCAACCACAATTCCTCCTGAACTTAGTTGTTGAACCTCATCTTCTCCCTAAGACTAGTTCAATGGATCCTGTCACCAGCCATGTCTTGAACTCAAGCAACACCTGCACATGAATAAACAACCAATACTTTCGAGCACAAGTCCTCTACTTGACTCACGTTAGTTCCGAAACCACAACACCTTACGTGAGCACCTCACATAAGCATGTTTGCAAATAATAGCAAAGCATTCACCACCATGATCAGCCAAAACGCATCAAAAACTTAGTACAATAATACTAAGCAAACTTTCTATAGATGTAAATAAAGTACAAAACATTGCAAGTTAAAAGCAGAACCATTGCGATCAAGCACTGGATCTTGCAAAAGCTAACCGGACCTTGAGCCGGAGCTAACCAAAGCTAGTCAGACCTAGCGTCGGAGCTTACCAAAGCTAACCGGACTTAGCGCTGGAGCTTACCAAAGCTAGTCGGACCTAGTGCCAAAGCTTACCAAAGCTAGTCGGACCTAGGCACAACAAGTCGGGCCTAGCCAAAATAAGTCAGACATAGACAAAGAAGTCGGGCCTAGCCAAAGCGAGTCGGACCTCACGTCGGACCTTGACGGAGCTACCCAAAACAAGTCGGACCTATCGTCGGACCTTGTTAAAAGGGGTGTTTTGGCAGTATTCAAAACTTTTATCGTCATAGCCAATGTATTCAACACACATAGGTCTCACAATCTCCCCCTTGATGAATGCATTGGCAACACCACTGTTAACGGTTGTTATATACCAATTTCTACCATCAGTATAAATCAATTATGTTAAGGAATGAATATTTCATACACACATCATAGTTAGGAATAACCTAGTTCCACTTGTACTTGGAGAAATTGGTGCATGCAGGTATTATATATGCAGATTTGAGGTGAATGCATGGCCAAAAGGCAAGGAAACACACTTCCCACTAATCAGACGATGCCATGTGGCTTCCCATGGATCCAATGGCCCACTTACAAGCGGGTACCCGTAGGTTTTCACCCGGATTCATCTAGAAGGTCAACAAGAGCCCACATATCAGTGTCTAGGAGCAAGAGGGAGCCGAGTGGGGCCAACCCCAGTTCGACCGAACCCCCTATTCGACCGAACTAGTAAAGGCACGAAACTCAGTCCAACTGCACGTGTCAACTCCTTGTGGCTTCCTGGACGCGGGAGTAAGTGAAATCCCGAGAGATTAGCGTGTGAAATGGCCTGAGTGAGTGTATAAATAGGGGGGAGTGCCTCACATCACAACACACACACCACTTGAGCATTCACTCTCTTGTATACATTAGTTCTCCAAGTCCTTAGTGGAGGTTAGGCTGTAGAGAGGAGCCTCTAGTCCCAAGTCCAAATTGGAAAAAATACGACTCATGTATCTTTTCTTATATTTGTGACCTTATGCATTATAATAATAGTATTATTAGTCTCTCTTTATTCATATACTTGGGCAAAGCGTTTCTTGTTTGATTGTGGAGTCCATGTGTGTGCTAGGTGTAGATGTTGTTATGATCTAGATATAATGTCATTATCATGTTATTATAAACATCATACACCACCACTATAGTGTAATTTGGTAATAATATGATTATGTTATTATGACTATGTTAGTGCTTGGATCCAACATTGGTTCAGCGATGTTTAGGTTAGTTATTGCCTTAGGATGAATATTACGTTGTAACTCTTAAGGTATTAGCATGCAAGCATGGTGCTTGGATAGTGAAGTAGCATTGGATGCATCGTAGTCCACGGATTGTAGAGGTAGGCGGTAGGTGGTGACAGCCATATCCATCCATTGTAATCCTCCACATTCGGCTACGACGTAAGCTCTTGGCGGGAGTCGCCTAGCAGACCAGGGTAAGCCTGTGCCTGATATGTTGGACCACTAAGCCCTAGTATTCACCATTAGCATATTCATGTGTACTTTATTAGGCTATGTATATGAGTAATTAGAGCACAGTAGGAGTAGCTCCATCTCGTAGTCTAACCCTCACTAGGACAACCTTACCCTTAGAGTAGATTGCTTAGGTGTGTGTCACACTACCCTTATTATCATCTTACCTATCTTCTTATAAATACTTAGTACCCTATACCTTGATCATAAGAATAGTGTTTACTTTAATTCGTGCCTTCCTTTGGGATAAATAAAATACCGTGGGGAATAATCTTGGGTGAAATGCTACACGATAGTTTTCGTACGCTTGCGGACCTCATCTCTTTTGAGAGATGATCCATGACGTAAGAAACGTCAACAACTACTTAGAATCCGAACATTGGCTTATTCACATGAAAAGTTTTGAAAACAATTTTCTCTCTGAAATATTTCTCCCCCATTGTAAATCAGAAATAAAATGAGAAGAAAAACAAAAAATCTCCCTCTGAGAAGAATCGTGCCAAAAACACTTGTGAATGTGTGCAATGTGTGATCAATTCCCCCCCCCCCTTGACAATGTATTCATCAAGGTACAAAAGAGAAATTTTAATTTGTTATGAGCATATTATGACATATACATATAAAACAAAGCTCATCCACGCCATACTATCGGGTGACTTACACTATCACATCAATGAGATACATAAAGAAGTGTAAGCCATGCTAGAGATCAAGTGTAATTTTCAATTTAAGCAATTTATGATCTCACAAACTTAACTATTTCAAAACCTGAAAGCATGTCATTTGTTGCTGCATTTATTATTTTCAATATTATTTAGAGCATAAATTTTGATCATATGACATTTGCAAGAGATTATATGCCACATTAGCCTTATTCTATCGAACCTAGCCAAGCCTATGTCATTTGACAATCAGAAGCTTAAGGACATGGTTTTAGTCATACACAACTTCTTCCAAGTTCATATCTAAGTGTAATGATAAGCCATCTCAAAAGAAGAAGTGTGATGCATGCATATTCTCTTGATCTTTTCTCATTTTTATTTGATCATAAAAGCTCAACATGTGAATAGTTGAACGCTTTATTAATTCTTTATGATTAAAAGCACTTGTGAACATGCAACAAGTTCAAAACAGCAAGAAATTTTAATCATGACCAGATTTAGTGTAAGTAATTATTCCAATTACTAGTCATGGCAAAAACTATAAAATGTATAACACGAGTAATGTAGTAAGAACTTTCAACATGTAAAAGGAATCACAAAGTCATATATATATGTGAAATAGTATGCTCATATAATTTTAAATTCATGATCAACACGCTTGAACAAAACGCAAACTTTCCATTGATGTAAAGCAAGTACGAAACATTGCAAGTTAAAAGTAGAACCATTGCGATCAAGCACCGAATCTTGCCAAAGCTAACCGAACCTTGAACCGGAGCTTACCAAAGCTAGTAGGACCTAGTGCCAGAGCTAACCAAAGCTAGTTGGACCTAGCGCCGGAGCTAACCAAAGCTAGTCGAACCTTGCGTCGGACTTGGCGAAAATAAGACGGACCTAGCTAAAACAAGTCGGACCTAGACAAAGAAGTCGGACCTAGCCAAAGCAAGTCGGACCTTACATCGAACCTTGCCGGAGATACCCAAAACAAGTCAGTCCTATCGTCAGACCTTGCAGTAGCTCGAACCTAGAGTCGTACCTTGTTAAAAGGGGTGTTTTGGCAGTATTCAAAACTTTTATCGTCATAGCCAATGTATTCAGCACACATAGGTCTCACACACCTGGATATAGGAACTCTGTGACTTTGTTTGTGGTACCAAGGGGTATCCAGTACACAGGGTACCGACAGTGGCCCCCGGACCCACCTCAGGGAGAGGTTGTGCTACCGGAGGTGGGGTCATCATCGATTCTCGTGTTGCTGCTTCAAAGTCTTTACCTGAGGGGTCAAAATGATGGCATGCAGTTATGCCATCGCCACGTGGCTCTTCTTGATATGGTGAGTGGGATCCTAGCTTGCGGATCTCACACAATAGTAGGTCGTAAATTTCCAATACGAAGTTTGTATCGATTCCAGCGTAATCTTTGTAGCTCTGTTAGGTTGCCGCCCTCGGGCTTCCAACTTCCCATCATGACAACGGTTCGCTTGGTGTAATTTTCTAACATAGTGGACCAGAGCCCCCTTGTCATTGACGAGGTTATCTGTGATTTGAGTCCGGATGTAGTTTTCATCCAAGCGTTGTGGAGGCTTATTAAAGGGAGAAAGTTTGCACAGGAAGAGAACTCCTTACGCTTTCATCTGATCTTGTGCTTAGAGCTCTCTGCCCTGACATTTCTTTTTCCACTTCTGCTCTACTTTGCAGTGATGGAGTTGGGTCTTCCTCGCAGCCGAATCAAGAGCGGCAACGAGTTGTCGAGAGTTCGCACCTACATGGGGCGGTCAAGTGACTCCTTCAAAAACTCGATTCACTTCGGCAAGCTCACCTTCAAGAAGGAAGGCTCCGACAAGATTGTGTACTTGTCAGCGTTCGCCATGGTGGGGCTCATCCCACCATTTTCCAGCTTCCTGTTGATGTTGCTGGACTTCTATGGCTTATAGATCCACCACCTCGACCCCCACTCCTTCTTCCTGGTGGTGACTTTCGTCTACTTCCGCGAGATGTGGGTGGGTGTGCCTCTTGCATCGAGCTCTTCCGGACCTTCTTCACGGTTCACACAACTGGGAAAGGGAATGAGCTTCTTGGCTTTTACTACTTCGTGAAGTGCAAGAATTCTACCTTCAAGTACTTCGGGACGTCTCCTTCCGGGAAGTGGGATGGCTGGAAGAAGGATTGGATGGTCATCAGAATGGATCGCCATGACAGGCTGGAGCTACCTGAAGGCCTTGCCTCCACCGACACCTACACCTGGGAGGTGCTCCCAAAGCTATCAAAGGGGTACAACCCGATATTGACAAGGATTCAGAGCTGTGTGGAAGGAGGGTTGACCCCTCTTATGGTGATTGCAAACTTTTTGACCAACCGTTGGGCTCCGCTGAAGAAGAGGGAACAAAATGCATGGGCATTTAGTGGGGAAATGGACCCATACCGGATTGATTTGGCCTCGGGTCAATTTTTTATGAAAAGGATTTGAAGTTTCATCTCCAAAAGTTGCACCACAGAACCATCAATCCCAACGACATGACACCTCCGGCGGGGTTCCTGCCTCTGTGCATGGTTCCAGAGTTTAGGAGGGAGCTACGGAAGAAGAAGCTGATGCTTGATGACCTAGGCATTATGGAGAGGCACAGGAGCACTCCTCCACAAGGGATCGTGATTTTCGGAGCTCCTTGTCCACGTGAAGGCTCCAGACCTACATTAGTCAGTGTCAAAGGCAAAGGTCCCGCAGCTCCGCCTTCCAAAGAGTCGTCTCAAGCTGAGGCAAGAGGAATGATCTCTTCGACGCCCCAAGTCGCAAGCGGAAGTTGGAAATAAGCGGCGGGAGCTATGTGAGGTACGCTTTAAGAGAGGTGACCCCTCAGCCTCAGTTTAAATATTTGATGGTTGTGCCTCCAGCTTTGGCAGATCCGCCAGATCCAGTGGCCACAGAGGGCGCTAGGTCCGGCAAGTCGACTTCTGTCTCAGTGCCAGTGGCGGGCACTGGGTCCAGAGTAAATCCCCCAACGATGGAGGTAACAGATGTGGTAGTGCTAACGGCTACCTCAACGCCTGGTTCAGAGCCCGGAGCGTCCACCACACTGGCAACAGTGGGCTCTAGCTCCAAGTGCCCAAAGAAGAAGATTCATGCCTACTGGAGCGGCAACGACCCTAGGTAAAAGCCAATTCTTTAGGTTATTTCTTGATTTTTTTCTTGCTTTTTCTTGGATTCTCTATCCATTGTTTCCAGAGTATCGATAGCTTCTGCTCCAACACCGGCCAGCGCCTCGGCCCCAGAAGCCACACCGTCTAGAGCCTCCACTACTGAAATGGCTCCTCTGGTGGTCGAGGCAATTGACATCGCAGCTTTGGAGCCAACTAGCACTGAGGCGGCCTCGGTACCGGCGGTTGATGAAGAGTTTGTGGTGGCACCGGAGCAAGCTTCAAATGCTCTAGAGCCAGCATCGAAGGTACCTGTGCCTGTGCCTACTGCTCCAGAGCCAGCACCGGAGGTACCGGTTCCAGTGCCGGAGGCTTTGGAGGTTGTGGTTGAAACTCCGACACTGGCCCCGGATGCCACAGAGCCATTGGCAGAAGATCCGGTTGTAGTAACTTCTTCTTCTGCACCGATGGATGAAAGTCCAGTGGCAGGACCCTCCTCGTCAACACCGGAGGTAGAAGATCCAGGTCTGGGACCTTCCTTGTCTGCACCGGATATAAATGAACTGCTAGAGATTCCATGCTGACATCGAGCTATTGGAGTCCATGCTCGCGCCAGGGGCTCCTACGGTTGTTTTGGAAAACCCGTTGGAGCCTGCGGAGGAACCACAAGCGAGCCCGAAGCCAATTCCCCTGGCGCTGTCAATCGACAATGCCTGCTCAAGCCCCCGCCAGGTCCATCTTGCCTTCGACTACAAACGCTAGTCTCTTGAAGAAGAGTGCAACACCCTGAGGCGTTGGTGCAATAGGCTAAACTTTGAGATGAAGCTGGCGCAGTCGAGGCTTGCGGACCAGTAGGAGTGGGTGGAGAAGGAGAAGGCTCGGCTGACGCGCTTGAACAACACGCGCTCAATTGATTGGGAACATCTAGCATAAGGGATTTGACAATAACTTGAAAACTTGTTTGCTCCAAACTCATAGCCAGTATGACAGCTCCAAGGACCATTTGTTACATCGACGGCGAGCTCCCTGGAGTTATAGGAGCTTGGTAGCTTCGGCGGCGCCCACTATCAACATGTAAAACATCAACAACAGGCCCCCTGGGGGTTGTTGGAGATTGATAGATTCGACGGCGCCCACTCTCAATGCATAAAACATCAATGATGGACCCCCTGGGGGTTGTTGGAGCTTGTTAGCTTCGATGAAGCCCATTGTCAATGTCTGAGACGCCGACAACGGGCCCCCTGGGGGTTGCCGGAGTTAAGTGCTCTAGCAGCATCCATCGTTGTCGTTCATATTACCGTAAATTGTTCATTTTTCCTGCGCATGAAAGACAAAAAAGCAGTAAAATTCTTCCTCTTGTCTATAGTTTAATTGCGGCTTACAATCCTTCTTTGAATTTTAGGTCCCAACTAATTCATTAAAAAAATATAAGTATTGTGATTAAATTTCCAAAGGTCCGAATGCTTTCCGGACCTGCCTTACTAAGACCTGCCGAAATAGGTAGAGTGGCGTACTTAGGGTGTTGGACCAGGCTAAGTCGATAGCGCACTCTGGACCTATGTTGGCTTTGATTTTCAGGCGAGTAGACCATCTAGCAATGACCGGGATCCAATGGAAAATCATCAATAAGACTTATATATTTCACATGAATATTTTGGACCTTATTTCAAGCATATTGCACAACATCACTATTGACAAGAAGGTATAAAATGAAATGAGCTTGTAAAAATGAAATGCACGTAGAGTCTTTTTGTATAAAATTGCTTCTCATTATGGGTCCGAATAACAGGGGAATACAAGGACACACATAAATTACAGGACCAAGTTAAGTGTGCTATTCATCTTGTACTAATTCAGGGAAGGTAAAGACACACCTAAAGTACAGGACCAAGTTAAGTGTGCTTTTGATCTAGGACTCTCCCAACTCTGTTAAGAGACTCTAAAAGATACAACTTATACAAATACAGACTCACCTCCATGAACTAGGTGTAGAACTTACGAAGGTGGTCAATGTTCTAGAGATTGGGAAGTGGTATCCCATCCTCTGTTGCCAAGCGAACACATCCAGGGAGGGTAACTTTGACTACTTGAAAGGGACCCTCCCAGCTGGGGGAAAGTTTGTTCATTCCTTCGCGAGTAAGTATTCACCTCAACATCATATCGCCTTCTTGTAGCTGTTGATTGCAAACATGCCTTTGATGATCGTGTTGGAGCGCTTGGCAATAATGCGCATTTCGGACAACTGCTTCGCCCCTTGCCTCGTCGACGAGGTCTATGTCTTCACACCGAAGCTAGTCCTGCGTGGCATTGTCGAAGGTCCGGACCCGGAGAGAACCCATGTTGATCTCCGGAGGAAGGATTGCTTCAGCTCCGTACACCAAGAAGAAGGGCGTTTCTCCTATTGCCCGGCTGGGTGTTGAACGGCTTGCCCACAAAGCAGACGGAAGCTCCTCTATCTAGTTGGCGCCATGCTTCTTCAAGTGCTCATAAGTGTGTGTCTTGAGTTCCTTGAGTATTTCTACGTTTGCTCTCTCAGCTTGGCCATTGCTTGCCAGATGAGCTACTGAGGCATAGCTGACTCTTATGCTGAGGTCTTCACAGTACTCTTGAAAAGATGCACTTGTGAATTGGGTTCTGTTGTTAGTGATGACTCTGTTCGGAACTCCAAACCTGCAGACTATGGACTTCAAAAACTTGATGGTTGATTACTTGTTGATTTTAACAACTGGAGTTGCTTCCGGTCACTTTGTGAACTTGTCGATGGCGACATATAAGAACTGGTAACCTCCGACGACTTTTGTGAAAGGTCCCAAAATGTCCATCCCCCACACAGTGAATGGCCACGTAGGAGGAATCATCTGCAGTGACTGAGCCAGTGTGTGAATCTGCTTCGCGTGAAACTGGCACGCTTCACACTTCTTTACCATCTCAACTGCATTTTGGAGTGTTGTAGGCCAGCAAAAAACATGTCGAAAGGCTTTACCGATCAGCGTGCGAGAAGACGCATGGTTCCTGCACTTGCCTCTATGGATCTCTGCAAGAAGATCATGGCCTAATTCTCGGGAAATGAACTGCATTAGAATGCCATTGGCACCACGTCGGTAGAGATCCCCTTCTACCAACATGTGTCTTTTAGCCAATTTGACAATTCGCTCAGCGGATATACCGTCTTCAGGGAGGATGTTGTCTTTCAAGTAGTCCCAAACCTCTGAGATCCATGCATTGGGACCGACTTGAGCTTCTGGATCTTGCGCGCTTGGTTGCTCAAAGATTCCTATAGCGTCTAAGATCCTTGGTGGACGCCATGGTAACAGGGCCACTGGCACCGCCAGCTTCGGGGTGCTGGTCTTGCCCCTATCACTCAGTTCGGCAGGCTGAGCGGCGGGTGCTGATAATCTCCTAACAAAAACCTCGTCGGGTGCTTGAGCCCCAGTTGAAGCCTTCGTCGAGAGGTCGTTAGCTTCAGCGTTGTTGAGACGTTGGACATGACAAAGGTCTAGGACGTGGAAGTCTTTCTGCAACTTCTGGATTTCAAGTAGATAAGCAACAAGCTGAGGGTTATTGCAACTGCATTCACCTTTGACATGTTTGATGATGAGTTGCAAGTCTCCCTTCACCAGCAGCTGTCGGATGCCATATGATAGCGCCATCTTGAGTTCGAAGATGAGAGCTTCATGATCCGCCATGTTGTTGGTTTCCTTGAAGTCGAGGTGCACCATGTACATGACCTTCTCCTCGGTCGGAGCGAGGAGAAGGATTCCAGCTCTGGCCCCCTTCTTCTGCATGGAGCCATCGAAGTAGAGAATCCAGTGAGGCACAGTGAAGATCGGGACCTTGGGTTTCGGCTTCTGCAAACTGAGGCCCCCTGGAGTTGATGAAGAAGGTGTTCACTCCGCCACGAAGTCAGCCAATGCCTGACTCTTGATTGCATGTCAAAGCAAGAATTTGAGATCGAATTCTTCCAGGTCTGCAGCCCACTTGGTGATATTTCCCGTCGAATCAGGATTATGTAAAATAGCTCGCAGTGGATACACTACAGGAATCGCGATCATTTATGACAGCTACTGTTATTTGTGACGGTCGGCTATTGCAAATAACATATATTGCTCCGGCCCGCCTGTGGTCGTCGTAATTAGGACCCTATTTGCGATGGCTGCAGTTGGGGCCGTTGCAAATTAAATAGCCATCGCAAATATGAGGTTATTTGCGACGGTTGGAAAAATAACCGTCACAAATAAGTTAAATTGTGATGTCATAACCGACAAGCTGTTGCAATTAAGTCAGCCATAGCAAATTAATGGATATACCGTGCCCCGCCGGCCCCCGACTCACCACTCACGCGCGCACACCTGCACATGCCTCCGCCGTCGCGCGGCCCCCGCTGTCGCTCGATGTCACCGCCCCTGTAAGTCCCCCCCTCCCTCTCCATGGCCACCCCTCCCCCCTCTCCCTCCCTCCATGGCCGCCACCCCCTCCATGGCCCCCCTCCCCCTCCCTCCATAGCCGACCCCCCACCCCATCTCCCCTCTCCATGGTCGCCCCCTTTTCCATGGCCGCCCCCTCCCCCTCCCTCCTAGTTGACCCCCTCCCCCCCTCCATGGCTTCCCCCCTTCTCCATGGTCGCCCCCTCCCCCTCCCTCCTAGTTGACCCCCCTCCCCCTTCCATGGCCGCCCCCTCCCTCCCCTCCTCCATGGCCGCCCCCTTCCCCTCCCTCCATTTTGAATTTTGAGCACAATTTTTTGCTTAATGTGTTGAATTACTTAGGTTAATTGGTGATTAGTTGATTAGAGGATTGAATTGTGTAATTTGTTGGCTACATTGGTGATTAGTTGATTGAATTGTGTAATTGTTGGATTAAATTGTTGATTAGTGGAAGAATTGTTGTATTTGATTATGAATCATGTTTTGGTTATTTACTTACGTTAATCATGCTTTGGTTGTTTATTTATAACAAAATTGATATGTTATTCAAGCTTTGCTTATGTTAATCATGTTTTGCTTATGCTAATTATGTTTAGGTTTATTTATGCCTAGGTTCATTTTTTGTTAATTGAGATTAGGTTTGCTAAGCTAGGTTTAAGTCAATGCATATGTCTATGTTTAGGATAAATTTGTTTATGTTTAGGTTTATATTTATAAATTGATAAATTTGTAGGATCGAAGAGCGCATGAAAAGCTACCAGGGGGCAAATGGTAGATTTAAAACTTTTTCAGCGGAAGCAACAAAAACCCATTGGTAGAAAATTAATCTGTTAAGAAATAATGTGTGCAACTAATCCAAACGTGTTCAATCATGACAAAACCAGTTTAGATTGTGGAGAATCAAGTCACAAAGATACGACAACAAGAATCACGAAAAACCGTCGAGAAAAACTCAAGTTACGATCGAAAGATTGAACGAAGGTCAATCTGTTCTAATCGAGAAAAACCAGATCTGCAACACTGCAATGAAACTTGTGTAGACCCAAAACCACAAATCCAATGACTGTGAAATTTTCACAGATGATATATAATCAAGTTTTTAAGACAACCTAAAAAGAATCACGTCAATTGAATCTGTAAAACTCGAGTTATGATAAAACCACCGAAGCAAGGTAGTGTTATGCAGAAACACGACGAGAAAAACTTGTCTGAAACAAGTCGAACGAACAAGGCAAAACATTTTCTTTAAACTACGAATTTTATTGATCAAACCACAAGAGGAACAGCCACCTAAGTCGTGCTCAACGATCTCTTGCCTCCCTTTCTTATATAACCAGCCCTTAGGCCAACCCAATCCCAACTAGGACTTAAATCCTACTCAGATTCAACCGAAACTTTACATAACTACTCAAGACTCTTCCATACACAGGTAGAAGCAATCTTAAGACTTCCAAACACCTTAGAAACATATCCTACATTCCTAAAACAACCCAACTTGGTGACCCGCATGAAATCCTATCATAACCAACTCAAATCTTTCCATATTTGAGTCAAACACGACTCAGCCGCAGCGTGAGTCTATAACCTAGTCGGTTGGACCTTTCCGACCAATTCTTTATGTCCATATCTCTTCATCACACCTTGGAACCATGTTGCCACGTCCATGCACTCCTTGCACACATGGAAATATCTTTCAATGATGTCCAGGATACCTTTATATGCATTGTTATTGATTCAAACATGTTGCGGAACCTCCCGATCAACTCAACCACAATTCCTGCCAAACTTGGTTGTTGAACCTCATCTTCTCCCTAAGACTTGTTCAATGGATCCAGTCACCAGCCATGTCTTGAACTCAAACAACACCTGCACATAAACAAACAATCAATACTTCCGAGCATAAGTCCTCGACATGACTCTTGTCAGTTCTAAAACCACAACACCTTACGTGAGCACCTCACATAACTATGTTGCAAACTATAGCAAAAAGATATCAGCTATAACCACCAAAACACACTAAAAACTTAGTAAAAGAATACTAAGCAAACTTTCCATAAGTGTAAAGCAAGTTTGAAACATTGCAAGTTAAAAGCCAAATAATTGCAATCAAGCTCCAGACCTTACCAAAGCTGATCGGACCTTGAACCATAGCTTACCAAAGCTCGCAGGACCTAGCGTTGGAGCTTACCAAAGCTAGTCCGACCTAGCGTCAGAGCTTATCAAAGCTAGTCGGACCTAGCCACAATAAGTCGGACCTAACCAAAGATGTCGTACCTAGCCAAAACATGTCGAACCTAGACAAAGCAAGTCGGACCTTGCCGGAGCTACCCAAAACAAGTCGAACCTATCGTTGGACCTTGCAGGAGCTCGGACCTAGAGTCGGACCTTGTTAAAAAAGTGTTTTGGTAGTATTCAAAACTTTTATCGTCAAAGCCAACGTATTCAGCACACATAGGTCTCACAATCTCTCCCTTGATGAATGCATTGGCAACACCACTTAAAATCCGAACATTAGCTTGTTCACATGAAAAGTTTTGAAAACAATTTCTCCCCCTTTTTGAAAATCAAATGAGATAGAAATAAATTGAAATAAATTTCTCCCCCTATACATATTTCTCCCCCTTGCATACTTCTTCCCCTTTGACAATGTATTCAGCAAGGTACAAAAGAGATATTTTAATTAGTTATGAGCACATTATAACATATACATATAAAACAAAGCTCATCCAAGTCATACTATCAAGTAACTTACACTATCACAACAATGAGATACATAAAGTAGTGTAAGACATGCTAGAGATCAAATGTAATTTTCAATTTAAGCAAGTCATGATCTCTCAAACTTAACTATTTCAAGACATGAAAGCATGACACTTGTTGCTGCAAAAAAAAATTTAAAGCATAAATTTTGATCATATGAAATTTGCAAGAGATTATATGCGCATCTGCCTTATTCTAATCAACCAAGCCAAGACTATGTCATTTGACAATCATAAGCTTAAGGACATGGTTTTAGTCATACACAACTTCTTCCAAGTTCATATCTAAGTGCAATGATAAGCCATCTCAAAAGAAGAAGTGCGATGCATGCATATTCTCTTGACCTTTTCTCTCTTTTTTTCATTTGAACATAAAAACTCAACATGTGAGTTGCTTACTTGATTAATTCTTTATGACTAAAAGAACTTGTGAGCATGCAACAAGTTCAAATCAGCAAGAAAGTTCGATCATGACCAGATTTAGTGTAAGTAATTATTCAATTACTAGTCATGACAAAAACTATAAAATGTATAACATAAGTAATGTAGTAAGAACTTTCGGCATTTAAAAGGAATCACAAAGTCATATATGTATGAAATACTATGCTCATATTATTTTAAATTCAGATCCCAAATTTGAAAGCTCCCCCTCAATTTAAGCCATGAGGATGCATAACCCCTATTTCACTATGAATGAAACAAAAATGAGTAAAATCCAAAGATTTTGTAAAAATGTCAGTCAATTGTTGTTCGATATCTACATGGTGAAACATTATGTTTCCTTTTTCAACATTATCACGGAGAAAGTGATACCTAATATCAATGTGTTTTATTCTAGAATGTTGCACGGGGTTTTTAGCAATGCAAATGACACTAGTGTTATCAAAAAATAGTGGATCACTATCTAGATCAACCCCATAGTCCTTAAGAGTTTGAACAATCCAAAAAATTTGTGAGCAAGCGCTAGCAGCAGTTACATATTTAGATTCGGCTGTGGATTGTGCAACTAAGTTTTGTTTTCTAGAAGACCAAGCAACAAGTGAATTACCAAGAAAATGACAAGCACCCAAAGTACTTTTCCTATAAATCCTACAACCCCAAAAATTAGCATCCAAAAAGGCTTTCAAAGTAATGGTTGAGGAAGAAAGAAGAAAAATGTCAAATTCTTGAGTTCCATGTAAGTACCTGAGAATCCTTTTGACGGCTTGACAATGTGAAGCATATGGGGAAGTTTGAAACCATACACAAAGACATACACTGAATTGTATGTCCAATATTGATGTCGTGAGATACAAAAGTGATTCGATCATGCTTCAATATTCTTTTTGATCAACTGGGTCACCATCTTCATCAAGTTCAAGTGTCGTTGTTGTACCCATTTATGTCCGAAGAGGCTTGCTTTTGTCCATGTTGAAGCGCTTGAGAATGTCTCTTGTATACTTCATTTGATGCACAAAGGTACCTTCTTTGGATTGCTTGATTTGCAGCCCCAAAAAGTACGTGAGTTCTCCCATCATACTCATCTCAAATTTTGAACTCATCATAGCTGAAAACTTGGACACAAGATCATGAGAAGCACAACTAGAGATAATATCATCCACATACACTTGAACGAATA
This sequence comes from Tuctoria greenei, assembly GCA_036927565.1. Lineage (NCBI taxonomy): Eukaryota > Viridiplantae > Streptophyta > Magnoliopsida > Poales > Poaceae > Tuctoria > Tuctoria greenei. The sequence continues at coordinate 46,128,921 of JAYESD010000008.1, read as the reverse complement.
ATGAGTCATTGCCATGCTTAAGCACAAAAAGAGTTTTATCATCCTTGCCCATGGTAAACCCCTTTTCAAGTAAGAATGTTTTTAACATATCGTACCATGCTCTAGGGGTTTGTTTGAGACCGTACAAGGCTTTGGACAGTTTTTAAACATGAGTAGGAAAATCTGGATTTTCAAAACCCGGTGGTGCTTGACATAAACCTCCTCATCTATATATCCATTAAGAAAAGCACTTTTAACATCCATTTGATATAACTTGAAATCTTTAGATGCAACAAAAGCTAACAAAATTCTTATGGCTTCTAATCTAGCAACAGGAGCAAAAGTTTCATCAAAATCTAGACCTTCAGTTTGTGTGAAACCTTGAGCAATCAACCTAGCCTTATTCCTAACCACAACCCCATCCTCACTTTGTTTATTTTTAAACACCCATTTAGTTCGAATTAAAGTGTGACATTGAGGTGGAGGTACAAGTTTCCAAACATTATTTCTTTCAAAATTTTCTAACTCTTCTTGCATCGCAATAATCTAAGATTCATTAGTGAGTGCGTGTGATATATCTTTGGTTCAAAAAAAGAAACAAAAGCAGAATGAGCGTGAGAGTTTGGATCGCAAAACCTGGACTATGTGACTCGTTCGTGCAAGCTTCCAATGATTTGTCGTGGAGGATGACTTTTGATAATCCGGAGGGGGGTAGACACTTCACAAGCTTCTTCTTCTTCTTCACGTTCATCAAAAATCGATGAGCTTGTGACTTGAGGATGATCTGGACCAGCAATGGTGGTCGTCGGTGCTGGTGTAGAATCAAAATCAGGTGTTGGAACAATGTCATTTGCTGCTGAATTTTTGGGCAGCGGCTCCACTTCTTCCTCATCTTCGATGAAAATACTCTCTCTCTGCGGATATGGATCCGGACCTGCAATATTTGAGCTAGTACCTGGGCTAGCTTCATCAAAAGACACCTCACAAGTCTCCATAATTTTGTCAATATCAAGTAATAGCACACGATAGCCTCTAGTATGAGATGAATAAGCAAGAAACATGCCATCAACGGATCTAGGTTCAAATTTATCAAGATTACCATGTTTCTTAAGAAAGCATTTGAAACCAAAGACCCGAAAGTGTGTAACACTAGGCCTATGTCCAAACCGGAGCTCATATGGTGTTTTACCTAGCTTAGCACACAAGAAAACATGATTTGAGACATAACAAGCGGTTGCAATTGCATCAACCCAAAATTTCATATGAGTTTGATATTCATCAAGCATAGTCCTAGCCATCTCAACTAAGGTTATGTTCTTTCTTTCTACAACACCATTTTGTTGAGGTACATATGGCGAAGAAAATTGATGATCTATTCTATTTTCAGCACAAAAGTGATCAAAAGATTGATTTTAAAATTTGGTTCCATTATCACTTCTAATTGCTTTTAAAGATCCTGGGTGATCAATTGATAATCTAAGAAAGAAAGTCTAAAGTGACTAAAAGCTTCATTCTTAGATGCCATAAAGTAAACCCAAGAATATCTAGAAAAATCATCAACAATCACAAGAACATACCAGTTACCTCCAAAAGATTGAACACGTGAAGGTCTTACAGTGTCAAGGTGCAAAAGTTGACACGGTTCAGTTGTCATGGTTATTGTGAGAGGAGCATGTGAACCTGCAACCATCTTAGCATGTCTACAAGAAGAGCACACAATTTCTTTGTTCCCTTTAAGCTTAGGTAGCCCACGTATGCGATCAAGAGCACTAACATGCATTAGACGATCAAAGCCTACGTGACCAAGTCTACGATGCCAAAAATATAAGTCCTTTGATTCATTTGCAACTAGACACCTATTCTTAGAGGATGGTATATCAAAATAAGGTTTAAAAACTCTTCCAAACTGAGACATGTTAAAATAAGCACACTATTTGAATCTACAACTTTGCAACAATTTTAGTGAAAATAATTTCCAAGTTTTCATCTAGCAATTGTGAAACATAAAGCAAGTTGTATTTCAAATTTTTAACAAGTGTCACATCTTTCAGAGTGTAGTGATCATTTACTTTAGTTGAACCTTTAGTAATTATAAGAGTTGAAGAATTATTGGCAAAATTAACATTCTCTACACGTGACATAAAAGAGAGGGAGGAGAACCATTCTTTGTTACCGGTCATGTGGCATGAGCAACCTGAATCCACAATCCAAATGTTCTCCTTCCTCAAACGTGTAACCTACATAGAAGCACAATACGTCGATGACTCAATAATGGGGTTAGTAAAAAGGCATTTAGGAATCCAGTACTGAGTCACACGACGTGCATCAAGAAAAACACGCAAAAACTGAAACAAAACAACACGTTTATGAGCCAAAGTTTGAGGATTTTTGTACCTAACTACTGACTTATGAGGTGTTACATGTGTATCATGAAAAACAGTAGGTTTGGGAGCAAATTTTGCATGTTGTTGACTTATAACAGCAGGTTGCATGTTCTTGATTGTAGGATCGAAGAGTACGTGAAAAGCTACCAGAGGGGGGTGAATGGTAGATTTAAAAAATCTTACGCAACGGAAACAATTAAATCCCAACCCTTTTGTCAGAAAAATGATCTGTTAAAGAAATCGTGTGTGAGACTAATCTAAACGTGTTTCACCGTGAAAAAAGTGATATATATCAGAGAGAATCAAGTCACGAAGAAAAGACAAGAAGAATCACTCAAATCCATCGAGAGAAACTCAAGTTATGATCGAAAGATCGAACAAAGGTCAATCTGTCCTACCCGAGAAAAACAGTTCTAGAATGCTGCAAAGAAACTCCTGTAGATCAGAAACCACAAATCCAATGACCATGGAATTTTTACAGAGGATAGAAAGTTGTGAAGACAATCCAAAGATAATCACGTCAATTGAATCTGTAAAACTCGAGTTATGATAAAACCACCAACGAAAGGTAGTGCTGTTCAGAAACTCGACAAGTAAAACTTGTCTGGAACAAGTCGGATGAGCAAGGCACAAAAGTTCCTTCAAACTATGAATTTTATTCAATAGAACATAATAGGAACAGTCACAAAGTCGTGCACCACGAGCTCTGGCCTCCCTTGCTTATATATATCCAGCCCTTAGGCCAACCCAATCTTAACTAGGACTCCAATCCTACTCTGATCACGAATCGAAACTTTCCATAACTGCTTAGGACTCTTCTATATGCAGATAGAAGCAATCTTAAGACTTTCAAACACCTTAGGAACGTATCCCACATTCCTAAACAACTTAAATTCATGACCCACACAAAATCCTATCATAATCAACTCAAATTTCCATATTTGAGTCAAACCCGACTCAGCCGCAACCTGAGTCCATAACCTAGTCGGTTGGACCTTTCCGACCAATTCTTTACGTCCACATCTCTTCATAACGCCTCGAAACCATGCAACCACGTCCATGCACTCCTTGCACACGTGCAAACATCTTCCAACAACGTCCAATAACCTTCATATGCATTTCCCTTGATTCAATCATCCTGCGCGACCTCCTGACCCGCTCAACCACAATTCCTCTTGAATTTGGTTGTTGGAACCTCATCTCCTCCCTGAGACTAGTCCAAAGGATCCTGTCACCAGCCATGACTTGAACTTAAGCAACACCTGCACATGAACAAACAACCAATCCGTACGAGCCCAAGTCCTGGACTTGACTCAAGTCAGTTCCGAACACAACACCTTACGTGAGCACCTCACATAAGCATGTTGCAAAGCACAGCAAAATGATATTAGCCATATCAACCAAAACACACCAAAAACTTAGTAAAAGAATACTAAGAAACATTTCCATAAGTGTAAATCAAGTTCAAAACATTTCACATGAAAATTTGGAATATTACGATCAAGCTCTGAACCTTGCCAAAGCTAACCGGAGCTTGAGCTAGAGCTTATCGAAGCTTGTACAACCTGGCGCCGGAGCTTACCAAAGCTAGTCGGTCCTAGTGCCGGAGCTAACCAAAACCAGTCGGACCTAGCGCCGGAGCTAACCAAAACTAGTTGGAACTAGTCAACCAAAAAGTCGGAGCTAGAAAAACTTGTTGTAGCTAACCAACATAAGTCGGACTTAGCAAAACATATCGGAGCTTAACAAAGACATGCTGGAGCTATCAAAGATATATCGGAGCTAAAGACAAAGCTCACCGGAGCTACCCAAAAACATGTCGGACCTAGAAAACAAAGTCGGACCTAGCCAAAGCAAGTCAAACCTTATGTTGGACCTTGCCGGAGCTACCCAAAACAAGGCGGACCTATCGTCGGACCTTGCTGACAAAGGTGTTTTGGTAGTATTCAAAACTTTTATCGCCATAGCCAATGTATTCAGCACACATAGGTCTCACAATCTCCTCCTTGATGAATGCATTGGCAACACCACTTAAGATCCGAACATTGGCTTATTCACATTAAAAGTTTTGAAAAAAGTTTCTCCCCCTTTGTAAAATAGAAATAAAATAAGGAAAATAAATTCTCCCCCTGAGAAGAATCGTGCCAAAAACAATTGTGAATATGTGCAATGTGTAATCAAATTCTCCCCCTTGCATACTTATCTTTAAAAATTCACATATTATCTATTATCTCTCCCCCTTTGATAATGTATTCAGCAAGGTTCAAAAGAGAAATTTTAATTGTTATGAGCATATTATAACATATACATATAAAACAAAGCTCATCCAAGTCATACTATCAAGTAACTTACACTATTACATCAATGAGATACATAAAGTAGTGTAAGGCATGCTAGAGATCAAGTGTAATTTTCAATATTAGTATGTCATGATCTCACAAACTTAACTATTTCAAAACCTGAAAGCATCTGCATTTTATTATTTTTCAAAGCACAGATTTAGATCATATGATATTTGCAAGAGATTATATGCGCATCTGCTTTTTTCTAACCAACCAACCCAAGCCTATGTCATTTGACAATCAGAAGCTTAAGGGCATGGTTTTAGTCATACACAACTTCTTCCAAGTTCATATCTAAGTGCAATGATAAGCCATCTCAAAAGAAGAAGTGTGATTCATGCATATTCTCTTGATATTTTCTCAACTTATGTTTATTCATAAAAACTCAACATGTGAGTTGATTACTTGATTAATTCTTTATGATTAAAAGCACTAGTGAGCATGCAACAAGTTCAAAACAACAAGAAAGTTCCACCATGACCAGATTTAGTGTAGGTAATTATTCCAATTACTAGACATGGCAAAAACTACAAAATATATAACACGAGTAATATAGTAAGAACTTTCAGCATGTAAAAGGAATCACAAAGTCATATATGTATGAAATACTATGCTCATATTATTTTAATTTCAGATTCACAGATAGACTTCTAGGGTTTCAAAACTCCCCCTCAATATAAGCCATGAGGATGCATAACCCCTATTTCACTACGAATGTAACAAAAACGAGTGAAATCCAAAGGTTTTGTAAAAATGTCGGCCAATTGTTGTTCGGTATTTACATGGTGAAGCACAATGTTTAATTTTTCAACATTATCACGGAGAAAGTGATACCTAATATCAATGTGCTTAGTTCTAGAATGTTGCACAGGATTTTTAGCGATGCAAATGACACTAGTGTTATCACAAAACAGTGGAACACTATCTAGATCAACTCCATAGTCCTTAAGTGTTTGAACAATCCAAAGAATTTGTGAGCAAGCACTAGTAGCAGCTACATATTCAGATTCGGCTGTGGATTGTGCAACTGAATTTTGTTTTCTAGAGGACCAAGCAACAAGTGAATTACCAAGAAAATGACAAGCACCGGAAGTACTTTTCCTATCAATCCTACAACCTCCAAAATCAGCATCGGAAAAAGCTTTCAAAGTAACGGTTGAGGAAGAAGGAAGAAAATGCCAAATTCTTGAGTTCCATGTAAGTACATGAGAATCCTTTTGACGGCTTGACGACGTGAAGCACGTGGGAAGGCTTGAAACCGTGCACAAAGACATACGCTGAATTGTATGTCTGATCTTGATGATGTGAGGTACAAAAGTGATCTGATCATGCTTCTATATTCTTTTTGATCCACGGGTTCACCATATTCATCAAGTTCAAGTGTTGTTGCTGTTCCCATTGGTGTCCGAAGAGGCTTACTTTTGTCCATGTTGAAGCGCCTTAGGAGGTCTTTTGTATACTTCGTTTGATGCACAAAGGTGTCCTCCTTGGTTTGCTTAATTTGCAGCCTCAAAAAGTATGTGAGTTCTCCCGTCATACTCATCTCAAATTCTGAATTCATCATAGCTGAAAACTCTGACACAAGATCATGAGAAGCACAACCAAAGATAATATCATCCACATACACTTGAAATAATAATGAGTCATTGCAATACTTAAGCACAAAAAGAGTTTTATCAACCTTGCCCATAGTAAACCCCTTTTCAAGTAAGAATGTTTTTAACCTATCATACCATGCTCTAGGGGCTTGTTTGAGACCGTACAAGGCTTTGGACAGTTTGTAAACATGATTAGGAAAATCTGAATTTTCAAAACCCGGTGGTTGTTTGACATAAACCTCTTCATCTATGTAGCCATTAAGAAAAGCACTTTTAACATCCATTTGATATAGCTTAAAACCTTTAGATGCAGCAAAAGCTAACAAAATTCTTATGGCTTCTAATCTAGAAACAGGAGCAAAAGTTTCAATAAAATCTAGACCTTCAACTTGAGTGAAACCTTGAGCATCCAACCTAGCCTTATTCCTAACCACAACCCCATCCTCACTTTGTTTATTTTTAAACACCCAATTAGTTCCAATTAAAGTGTGACCTTGAGGTGGAGGTACAAGTTTCCAAACATTATTTATTTCAAAATTCTCTAACTCTTCTTGCATGACAATAATCCAAGATTCATTAGTGAGTGCGTGTGATATATCTTTCGGTTCAAAAGAAGCAACAAAAAGCAGAATGAGCATGAGAGTTTGGATCGCAAAACCTGGACCGTGTGACTCGTTCGTGCAAGCTTCCAATAATCTGTTGTGGGGGATGATCTTTATAAAACCGTAGGGGAACATATGTCTCACAAGCTTCTTCTTCTTCATGTTCATCACAAATCGATGAGCTTGTGACTTGAGGAAGATCTGAATCGATATTGATGGTTGTCGGAGCTTGTTCACAGTTCGGAGCTGGACACGTGTCAACTTCGGAACTACCACGCAGTATCACTGGCTCTTCTTCATCTTCGAAAAGACCCTCCCCTTGAGGATATGGATCTGATCCTGCAATACCAGAGCTAGTACCTGGGCTAGATTCATCAAAAGAAACTTCACAAGTCTCCACAATTTTGTTAGTGTCAAGTAAAAACACATGGTAGCCTCTAATATGAGATGGATAACCAAGAAACATGCCATCAATAGATCTAGCTTCAAATTTATCAAGATTATCATGTTTCTTAACAAAGCATTTGCAACCAAAGACATGAAAGTGTGTAACACTAGGCCTATGTCCAAACCGGAGCTCATATGGTGTTTTACCTAACTTAGCGCGCAAGAAAACACGATTTGAGACATAACAAGCGGTTGCAATCGCATCAGCCCAAACTTTCCTAGGAGTTTGATATTCATCAAGCGTAGTCCAAGCCGTCTCAACTAAGGTTTTGTTTTTCCTTTCTACAACACCATTTTGCTGAGGTACATATGGTGAAGAAAATTGATGATCTATTCCATTTTTAGCACAAAAGTGATCAAAAGATTGATTTTTAAATTTAGTTTCGTTATCACTTCTAATTGCTTTTAAAGATCATAGGTGATCAATTGATAATCTAAAAAATAAAGTTCTAAAGTGACTAAAAGCTTCATTCTTAGACGTGATAAAGTAAACCCAAGAGTATCTAGAATAATCATCAACAATAACAAGATCATACCATTTACCTCTGAAGGATTGAACACGTGAAGGTCATACGGTCTCAAGGTGCAAAAGTTGATCCGGTTCAGTTGTCATGATCATTGTGGGAGGAGTATGTGAACCTGCAACCATCTTAGCATGTCTACAAGAAGAGCACACAATTTCTTTGTCCCCTTTAAGCTTAGGCAGCCCACGTATGCGATCAAGAGCACTAACATGTGTTAGGTGATCAAAGCCTACGTGACCAAGTCTACGATGCCAAAAATATAAGTCCTTTAAATCATTAGCAACTAGACACCTATGCTTAGAGGAGGACATATCAAAATCAGCTTTAAAAACTCTTCCAAACCGAGACATGTTAAAAATAAGCTCACTATTTGAACCTACAACTTTGCAGCAGTTTTTATTGAAAATAATTTCCAGATTTTCATCTAGCAATTGTGAAACAGAAAGCCAGTTGTATTTTAAAATTTTTAAAAGTGCCACGTCCTTCCAAGTGTAGTGATCATTTACTCTAACCGAATCCTTAGCAACTATAGGAGTTGAAGAACTATCGGCAAAGGTAACATTCTCTACACGTGACACAAAAGAGAGGGAGGAGAACCATTCTTTATTACCGGTCATGTGGCATGAGCAACCTGAATACACAATCCAAATGTTATCCTTCCTCAAGCATGTGACCTACATAGAAGCATGGTACGTCGATGACTCAATACTGGGGTTAGTCAAAAGGCATTTAGGTATCCAGTACTAAGTCACACGACGTGCAGCAGGAAAAACACGCGAAAGCTGAGATAAAATAGCAGGTTTATGAGTCAAAGTTTGAGGTTTTTTATTCTTAACTACTGACCTATAAGGTGTTACTTATATAGCACAAAAATTAGTAGCTCCTGGGGCAAAAACAGAAGGTCCGGAGGTAAACTTTGAATGTTTTTGACTCATAACAGCAGGTTGCATATTCCTGACATTCGGTTTAATATGTGCAGCAAATTTTGCATGAAAGTTATGAGATCTAGCAATCATTCTTTCCCTTTTCTGTTGTCTAGCTAGTCTATAATAAAAATCTATGACATGACCATCTCTACCACAGTAGGTACAATGAAATTTAACTTTGTGTTCATGTCTAGATGAGCAAGCAATATTTTTATTTGAAACCAAATGAGACAACACTCCTGCAGATTTGAAAATCACTTCTTTTTGTTTAGGAACTATTTGAATCAAACCACTTCCTAATGACTTTACAATTTTAGGTGGATGTTCCTTAGCATGAGCATGACAATCAAAACCTAAACCAATTTTATCATTGCAAGACTTGGAAGAATTCAGCAGCAAGTTTAGGTTCCTATCCCCATTACAAAATCGATCTAATGTCCTATGCATGTTATCAAGTTTATTGGACAGATCAAGGCAATTTTCACATGAAGTTTTTCCTTTTAATTTGCAATTGGAACAATATTTAACTTCATGAGAACGTAAAGCATTATTCAATATTGAAATTTCATTCATAGCATATTTTAGTTTCTTTTCAAGATCATCACAACTAGAACAATGCAAATCAATTGTAGAACAAGAAGCATCTTTTAGGTTTCCAATGTCAAGTGCAGCAAGCCTTTGTTCTTTTCAATTTCAAGTTCAAGTCTATCTAGAGTAGAGGAATGTGCAGTTCTTAATGTGGACAATTGTTCATAGATTAAATCAGACGAGGGACAAGAATCATCACTAGGAATCAAGGTTTTCAAATGGTTAATTTCAGATTTTAGTGATTCAATTTTAGCAGCATTATCCCTAAGCTTTTTGTCCTTTTTCTTAACAATAATAGTTGCACGAGAAATTGCATCACACATTTTATTACAGGTAGAACATACCTCATCGTCGTCACTGTTGTGTTCTGCATCCTCCTGACTTGATCTTGATCTTGTTTTGCCCGCCATGAAGCATAAGTTGGCCAGATCGTCATCATCTTCATCACTTTCAAAGTCTACATCGCTTGAACCGAGCTCTTGAAGTGCAGTGATGAAGTTGTTAATCATCTTGCGTCCTACGGTACCCTTTTTTTCTTGTTGGGGTTTCCAGAGGTGGTCTTGACCTTGTTCTGTTTTTCTTCACGGGTAGTAGGACCTGAAAGGTAAGGGCATTCTGTACGGAAGTGTCCTGTCTTACCACATTCAAAACAGCGTTGAGGTCTAGAGCTTCCTCTCCTTCTAGTTCTCACATTTTGCAATGCTTTTGAGAACCTAGTAGAGAGAAGTGCTAACTCCTCCTCAGGAAAGTCCTCGATCTGCTCCAGGGTTAGTGAGGACAACAAGGCAAGAGTATTGCAAGATGATGATTCGCCGGAGCTAGGCATATCATGTTGTGAGACAAATGCAATAGACTTATTTGGGTTCTTACGTGATAAGATGTCAATTTCATGAGTTTTGAGTTTAGAGTAAAACACATCTAAAGTAAGTGTACTCATGACAGTAGATTCACGAATAGATGTAACTTTCATCTCCCAGATTGACATGTCTAATGCACTAAGAAGTTGCCTAGCATTTTCAGCATCAGAAAAAATAACGTTGACACTACGCAAGTTACTGAGAATTTTGTTAAAGCGGGCAAAGAGATCATCAATGGACTCACCGGGTTGCATCTCGAAGCGCATATATTCTTTCTTGAACATGTCTTGCCTTACCTCCTTGATCGTCCTGGATCCTTCTTGATAGTCACAAAGTGCTCTCCATACATCGTATGCCGATCGGAGATGTGCAACGCGTTCAAAGTCGCTCTAATTGAGTCCTTGGATGATCAAGTTTAGGGCTTTGTTGTTGTCGACGTCCCGTAGGTTTGTAGCCGTAACTTGATTGTTAGGTGGCACTTCGTAAGGCTTGTACACCTTCTCCCATATTGCGAAGCCTTGCGCCTGGATGAAAGCCTCCATGCGTGCCTTCCAAACCTGAAAATCAATACCAGCAAACACACAGGATTTGGCGGAGTATTTCTCCATAATGATTAGTCAAAAACACGTGCAAATCACAATGATTGGAGCACCATGGATCTGATACCAATTATAGGATTGAATAGTACGTGAAAATCTACCAGAGGGGGGTGAATGGTATATTTAAAAAATCTTACGCAGCGGAAAAAATTAAATCCCAACCCCTTTGGCAGAAAAATGATCTGTTAAAGAAATTGTGTGTGAGACTAATATAAACGTGTTTCGCCATGAAAAAAGTTATATATATCAGAGAGAATCAAGTCACGAAGAAAACACAAGAAGAATCACTCAAATCCGTTGAGAGAAACTCAAGTTATGATCGAAAGATCGAACAAAGGTCAATCTGTCCTATCCGAGAAAAACAGTTCTGAAATGCTGCAAAGAAACTCGTGTAGATCAAAAAAAACAAATCCAATGACCATGAAATTTTGAAAGGTGATATATAATCAAGTTGTGAAGACAACACAAAAAGAATCATGTCAATTAGATCTGTAAAACTCGAGTTATGATAAAACCACCAATAAAAGGTAGTGCTGTCTAGAAACTCGACGAGTAAAACTTGTCTGGAACAAGTCCGACGAGCAAGGCACAAAAGTTACTTCAAACTACGAATTTTATTCAATAGAACACAAGAGGAACAGCCCCAAAGTCGTGCACCACGAGCTCTGGCCTCCCTTGCTTATATAACTAACCCTTAGGCCAACCCAATCTTAACTAGGAATCCAATCCTACTCAGATCACGAATTGTAACTTTCCATAACTGCTCAAGATTCTTCTATACGCAGATAGAAGCAATCTTAAGACTTCCAAACACCTTAGGAACGTATCCCACATTCCTAAACAACTCAAATTCATGACTCACACGAAATCCTATCATAATTAACTCAAATCTTTCCATATTTGAGTCAAACCCGACTCAGCCGCAGCCTAAGTCCATAACCTAGTCAGTTGGACATTTCCGACCAATTCTTTACGTCCACATCTCTTCATCACGCCTCGGAACCATGCATCCACGTTCATGCACTCCTTGCACACATGCAAACATTTTCCAACGACATCCAATAACTTTCATATGCACTGCCCTTGATTCAATCATCCTGCACGACCTCCTGACCCGCTCAACCACAATTCCTATTGAATTTGGTTGATAGAACCTCATCTCCTCCCTGAGACTAGTCCAAAGGATCTTGTCACCAGCCATGACTTGAACTCAAGCAACACCTGCACATGAACAAACAACCAATCTGTACGAGCCCAAGTTCTGGACTTGGCTCAAGTCAGTTCCGAATACAACACCTTACGTGAGCACCTCACATAAGCATGTTGCAAAGCACAACAAAATGATATCAGCCATATCAACCAAAACGCACCAAAAACTTAATAAAAGAATACTAAGCAACCTTTCCATAAGTGTAAAGCAAGTTCGAAACATTTCACATGAAAATTTGGAACATTACGATCAAGCTTCGAACCTTGCCAAAGCTAACCGGAGCTTGAGCTGAAGCTTGTACAACCTAGCGCCGGAGCTTACCAAAGCTAGTCGGTCCTAGTGTCTGAGCTAACCAAAACCAGTCGGACCTAGCGCCGGAGCTAACTAAAACTAGTCGGAACTAGTCAACCAAAAAGCCGGAGCTAGAAAAACATGTCGGAGCTAACCAACATAAGTCGTACCTAGCAAAACATATCGGAGCTTAACAAAGACATGTCAGAGCTATCAAAGATATGCCGGAGCTAAAGACAAAGCTCACCAGAGCTACCCAAAAACATGTCGGACCTAGACAACAAAGTCGGACCTAGCCAAAGCAAGTAGGACCTTATGTCGGACCTTGCCGGAGCTACCCAAAACAAGGCGGACCTATCGTCGGACCTTGCTGACAAAGGTGTTTTGGTAGTATTCAAAACTTTTATCGCCATAGCCAATGTATTCAGCACACATAGGTCTCACATTGATATTCGGTTTATCATGTGCAGCAAATGTTGCATGAGAATTATGAGATCTAGCTTGCATTCTTTTCTTTTTTGTTGTTTAGATAGTCTATAACAAAAATATATGACATGACCATCTCTACCATAGTAGGTACAATGAAATTTAATTTTGCGTTCGTGTCTAGATGAGCAAGCAACATGTTTATTAGAAACCTAATGAGTCAGCACCCCTGCAGAATTGAAAACCACTTCTTTATGTTTAGGAACTGTTTGAATCAAACCACTTCCTAATGAATTTAGAATTTTAGGTGGATGTGCCTTAGCATGAGTATGAGAATCAAAATCTAAACCAGATTTATCATTGCAAGACTTATACGAAATAAGCATCAAGTTTAGGTTCTTATTTGCATTACAAAACCGATCTAATGTCATATGCATGTCATCAAGTTTATTGGACAGATCAAGGCAATATTCACATGAAGTTTTTCCTTTTAATTTGCAATTAGAACAATTTTTAACTTCATGAGCACATAAAGCATTGTTCAAAACAAAAATTTTATTCATAGCATCTTGTAGTTTCTTAACATGATCATCACAAGTAGAACAATGCAAATCACTTGTAGAACAACTAGCATCTTTCAAGTTTTTATCATTAAGTGCAGCAAGCTCTCTGTTCTTTTCAATTTCTAACTCAAGTTTATCAAGTGTGGAGGTGTGCACGCTTCTTAATGAGGACAATTGTTCATATATTAAATCACATGAGGAACAAGAATCATCACTAGGAATGAATGGTTTCAAACGATTAATATCAGATTCTAGTGACTCAATTTTAACAGCATTGTCCCTAAGCTTTTTGTCCTTTTTCTTAACTATAACAGTGGCACGAGAAATAGCATCACACATTTCTTCGCAAGTAGGACATAACTCTTCATTGTCGTTGTTGTGTTCTGCCTCCTCCATACTTGATATTGATTTGCCCGCTATAAAGCACAAGTTTGTCAAATCATCTTCATCTTCATCACTTCCAATGTCCACGTCGCTTGAGCCAAGTTCTTGAAGGGCAGAGATAAAACTGTTCACCAGTTGGCGACCTGTAAAACCCTTCTTCTTTTTATCGTTAGCAGAGGAGTGTCTTGTCCTCGTTTGTCTTTCTTCACGATAAGGGGGGCTTGAAAGGTTAGGACAATCCGAACGAAAATGTCATGTCTTATCACATTCAAAACATCATTGAGGTTCGGAGCTTCCTCTCCTTTTAGTTCTCATATTTTGCAATGCTTTTAAGAACCTAGTAGAGAGAAGTGCTAGCACCTCCTCTGAAAACTCCTCAATCTGTTCAAGGGTTAGCGAGGACTACAAAGCAAGTGTACCACAAGATGAAGATTGGTTGTAGCTAGGCATGTCACATTGAGAAACAAATGCAAGAGACTTGTTGGGGTTCTTACGTGAGATTATGTCAATTTCATGAGTTTTCAATTTAGAATATAGAACATCTAATATAAGTGTACTCATGACAGTAGATTCACGAATAGATGTGAATTTCATCTCCCAAATTGACATGTCTAATGCACTTAGTCATTGCCTAGCATTCCCAGCATCTGAAGAATTAACATTGATGCTACGCAAGTTACTGAGAATTTTATTAAAACGAGCAAAGCAGTCATCAATGGACTCACCGGGTTGCATCTCAAAGCGCATGTATTCTTTCTTGAACATGTCTTGTCTTACCTTCTTGATCGTGTTGGATTCTTCGTGGTAGTCACAAAGTGCTTTCCACACATCGTACGCAGATCAGAGGTGTGCAACACGGTCGAAGTCACTTTGAGTTAATCCTTGTATGATCAAGTTTCGAGCCTTGTTGTTGTTGTCGACATCTCTCAGATTTGCAGATGTAAATTGATCATTTGGAGGCACGTCGTAAGGTTTGTACACCTTTTCCCATATGGCAAAGCCTTGCGCCTGAATAAAAGCTTCCATTCGTGCCTTCCAAACCTGAAAATCAATACCACTAAACACACAAGTTTTTGCAAAGTATTTCTCCATGATGATTAGTCAGAACATGTGAAAATTACAAAGATTAGAGCACTGCGGCTCTGATACCAATTGTAGGATCGAAGAGCATGTGAAAAGCTACCAGAGTGGGGTTAATAGTAGATATAAAACTTTTTCAGTGGAAGCAACAAAAACCCCTCGGTAGAAAATCAATTTGTTATGAAATCATGTGTGCGACTAATGTAAACATGATTAATTGTGACAAAACCAGTGTAGATTGTGGAGAATCAATTCAATAAGACATGACAACAAGAATCATGAAAAACCGTCGAGAAAATCTCAAGTTATGATCGAAAGATTGAACGAAGGTCAATCTGTTCTAGCCAAGAAAACCAGATCTGCAACACTGCAATGAAATGCATGTAGATCCAAAACCACAAATTCAAGGACCGTGAAATTTTTACAAATGATAGGTAATCAAGTTTTGAAGACAACCCAAAAAGAGTCACATCAATTGGATCTATAAAACTCGAGTTATGATAAAACCACCAAATTAAGGTAGTGTTGTGCAAAAACTCGACGAGAAAAACTTGTCTAAAACAAGTCGGACGAACAAGGCAAAAAAGATCATTTAAACTATGAATTTTATTGATCAAACCACAAGAGGAACAACCCCCAAAGTTGTTCTCAACAATCTCTGGCCTCCCTTGCTTATATAATCATCCCTTAGGCCAACCCAATCCTAACTAGGACTCAAATCCTACTCACATTCAACTGAAACTTTCCATAACTGCTCAAAACTTTTCCATACGCAGATAGAAGCAATCTTAAGACTTCCAAACACCTTATAAACATATCCCACATTCCTAAAACAACCTAACTTCGTGACCCACACGAAATCATATTATAACCAACTCAAATCTTTCCATATTTGAGTCAAACACGACTCAGCCGCAGCCTGAGTCCATAACCTAGTCGGTTGGACCTTTCTGACCAATTTTTTACGTCCACATCTCTTCATCATGGATTGGAACCATGTTGCCACGTACATGCACTCCTTGCACATGTGCAAACATCTTCCAATGATGTCCACGATACCTTCATAGGTAGTGTTCTTGATTCAAATATGTTGTGCAACCTCCTGATCAACTCAACCACAATTCCTCCTGAACTTAGTTGTTGAACTTCATCTTCTCCCTAAGACTAGTTCAATGAATCCCATCACCAGCCATGTCTTGAACTCAAGCAACACCTGCACATGAACAAATAACCAATACTTTCAAGCACAAGTCATCGACTTGACTCTCGTCAGTTCCAAAACCACAATACCTTACGTGAGCACCTCACATAAGCATGTTGCAAACTATAGCAAAAATATATGAGCCATAACCACCAAAACACACAAAAAACTTAGTAAAAGAATACTAAGCAAATTTTCTATAAGTGTAATGCAAGTTTGAAATATTACAAGATAAAAGCCGAACAATTGCAATCAAGCTTCAGACCTTGCCAAAGCTAACCGGACCTTGAACCAAAGCTAACCAAAGCTCGCGGGACCTAGCGTTGGAGCTTACCAAAGCTAGTCAGAGCTTATCAAAGCTAGTCGAACCTATCTACAGCAAGTAGGACCTAACCAAAGATGTCGGACCTAGCCAAAACATGTCGGAGCTAGACAAAGCAAGTCGGACCTTACGTCGGACCTTGCCGGAGCTACCCAGTGCAAGTCGAACCTATTGTCGGACCTTGCAGGAGCTCAGACCTAGAGTTAGACCTTGTTAAAAAAGTGTTTTGGTAGTATTCAAAACTTTTATCGCAAAGCCAATGTATTTATCACACATAGGTCTCACAAAATTACAATTTAATAATTGTTATGTTTATGTTAATTGAATTGCTTTGTTTTTTAGATTATGGTTATAATTTTTAATTTGATTGATTGAGTGTTACTCTATGTACAAAATGGGATTCGGGTCGGCTTGACCCGACACAACCCATTTAGGGCCCGACAAGGCCCATTTAGTTAGAAGTTAAAGTATGCATCTAAACGGACAAGAAGACGAACGACAATGGTGCGAATGACGTATGACTCGCAACATACGTATGACGGCTATAACCGTATAGTCGTCCCCCTTTTTACTTTATGAACTGCACCGGATAGGGGGTGTAGTGTTAAATAGGTGGCATTATGCTGTCCAAATTTTAGGACCTATCCTAGACAATAAATGTAGGGCCATGACATTAAACAAACTATGAAAACGGGCACGAAGGTGAACGACAACAGTGTGAACGACGTATGATTCGCAACATACGTATGACGGCTATAACCGTATAGACATCCCCATTTTTACTTTAAGAACTACACAGTATAGGGGGTGTAGTGTTTAATAGGCAGCGTTATGCTGTCGAAATTTTAGGACCTATCTTGGACAATAAATGTAGGGTCGTGATATTAAACAAACTATGAAAACGGGCACAAAGGTGAACGACAATGGTGCAAACGATTTATGATTTGCAACATACGTATGACGGCTATAATTGTATGGTCGTCACCCTTTTTACTTTAAGAACTGCACCGAATAGGGGGTGTAGTTTTAAATAGACAGCGTTATGTTGTCGAAATTTTACGACCTACCTGGATAGATTAATGATATTTTTTACATTTTAGAATGCAGAGTCAAACATGGGTGAAGACCGCAGTTGGATGTATACTGGTTGGAAGATCAAAACTGGTGGTCACTCGGATCAGTGGTACATCAAGGTAGATAAATTTTTGAATCGAGGATTTTTGTTGTCAATGGATGATAAGGTGTGGTGCCCGTGTACGAAATGCCGGAACACCAAGTTTTTGAGCAGACTGGATCTTTTGTTTCACTTATGTCGAAATGGTTTCACACCACATGATGAGGTGTGGACCTTCCACGATGAGACTAAATCTCGAGTCATAGTAGAAGTAAATGAGGATGATGATATAACAGGGGTTGATAGTGTGATGCCCGGTTCCAAAAAATGAACCAAGCTAACGCATATGTGTGTCCAGGACGTTCAACACACATACACGAGTGCAATCACAAAAGAGTATACAGAAAATTACCACAGAACAAGATTAATTAACCAAATTTTATTACACAAACCAGATTATCCTCGAATACAACCTCTAATGAATATTAATGACAAGTTCAACTAATGCGGCAGAAATAAACTAATTAAGCAAACTAAGCAACTAAGCATAAAGGATAACGCAGCTCCAATCAACACCACAGGCAAAGCTGATGGTAGACACGGCCTAGAACTCCGTATTATCGCCATTAAACTCCCAATCCTGACCTGCAACTGTTGGGGGGGATTGAAAGAGTGAGTACATGTCGTACTCACAAGTGTGGAAAGTATGACATATGGCTGATTCAAATGACGACAATAATAATGGCAAAGTGCTGAAAAGTACATTAAAACATTTGAAAAGCAATATATTATATGTATGTGAATGTAAACCCATCATAATCATAAATAATATCATAATACCAGTCTGAATTCACTACATTCATCAATAATTCCATATTTCACCATTGCCAAAGACCATATTCAATACCAGAAATTAAATCCATAACCAGCCATAACCATTATCAAACCATAACCATTCCAATAACCATCTCAATACCAAATTCCCTCTAATCATGTAGGTCATCCAGGCGCTCATAACCGGGAGCACGGCTATCATGATAGTTTTAATAGACTCTGCAGAGTTTGTACCTCTTTACCCACGTGTTTGTGATTTTATCACCCGTTGGCGACTAAAGAACCTCCCTTATGCCAATTACACTTGCTTTGGTGTATGGCCAAGAGATCACAAAATAGCCTTTACAAAGGGATTACTAGCCTATTTAGACCCCATTGAGGTTTCATCGGTGGCGATGTCTCCCGCAGAGCACATCTTCAACCAAGGGCCCCCTCTTGAGCCATTCGGATCCCAGGATAGTCCCGCCAATCATCAACAAACCCAATCCGACTACCCCTTCCCCGAGCATCCATAATGGTCCAAATAGCACTGGCAAAGCCCTAATTAATCAGCTACTCCACACCCATACTTGGCCTCATGGTGGCACTGTAGTCCTGGCTTATTCTCGCATGAATCGGTCCTTAGATCTAAAGCAAGCAAAACCACCATATCATCCAGCCCATCCACATACCAGGCTTGCTTAGATCACCCATTACCATATCATATTGACCAGTTCACATTAACCAAAATATCATTAATGCTTAATTAAATGTGTAGTGTTGTTTTTCCATCCTAGTTAATTAAGCAAAGCAAAAAGGTAAAAGCCCTTCCCGACTCTCTACCATAAATTCCAGGTGACAAGGGTGGTTTAACAAATCTAGTAAACTTCCTACCATAGGATTCCCATCAAATTGACACAGCATACAGTTTTGCAAACAAAACATTTATTTTAAAAACAGGATCAATATGCTTCAAGGACACTTGCCTTGCTCTTGCTGTTGATTAGGGTCAAAGCCTTCAAACTCTTGGTGATGTAGATCCTCCGTGGCACTCTCTAGCGCAAATCCGTCTAATCCACACAATAAACATACAAGACACGAAACACAATCAAAAAGTGCACAAATATTACTCAATATGTCATGACATGCATGATTGATGCAAATGCAAGGTAGAACTTGTTACTAGATTGCTTTTAATGACCACTAACTAGTTCTAATAGCTTTTAACAAGTTTATACAGGTTTGGATTCGATTAGATCAAATTTTAGAAATAATTTAACACAATTTAACCAGAAGGATCGGACTAGTCCGCTAGGGACCGGACAAGTCCGCACTCTGCGAGATCAGCGGATTAAGGTTTTCTAGATCGACGTGAATTTGGAGATTAGGGGTTGAATTCATGTCAGGAAAAGATAATAGAAGGTATAACAGGTGTTTAGGACTCCAACGAATCAAGAAACTTGGAGGTAACACTTGGATCTTGATGATCTAGGGTTGGTGATGAACTTGGAGATGAATTGGTGGTGAAGGACGAAACTCGGTGGAGATCTTGATCCTCTTTCGTTTCCTCCTCTTCTTCTTCTTGCTTGGGATCTTCTCCTCCCTCCTTGATGGTGGCTCCCCACGAACTAGGGTTTGGGTGGGTGGAAAAGTGGCAAATAGATGTCAAACCAAGGGGTGGGGCTGTTTATATAGAGGTGGAGGCTAGGGTTAGATGGATTTCGAGTTTTGGGATGAGTAGAGGCCGGTTTAGAGTCCCACATGGGCTCTAAAAGAGTAAGGCACGACGTACCTAGGCCCACTTAATGTGAAACCCAAGAAACAAGTCATAAAACAAAAGATCAACTCGGAGTCGCGAAATATCGGACAAGTCCAAATAGGACCGGACTAGTCCGAAGTCGTCCAGAGAGAAAATCGGACAAGTCTGGCCAAACATCGGACAAGTCCGAATTTGAACAGGGAGGAAAACGGACAAGTCCTTAGAACACCGGACTAGTCCGGAAAAGTCCAAGGACTTAGCAAATTTTCAAGGATTCATGGAATATCGGACTAGTCCGCACAAAATCGGACAAGTCCGAAAGTTTCCAGTGCCAAAAATCGGACTAATCCGCAGCAAAAACAGACAAGTCCGTTTTTAGTCAGAGAGAAATCGGACTAGTCCTCAGCAAAATCGGACTAGTCTGCACTTTCCTACGTTTTTAAGTGTGATTTTGTTCCAAATCAATTTTAAACTTGTTCCTCTTTATGTGGATTAATGTTAAACATGTGTATGAATGTATGCAAGGCATGATGCATGAAAATGAGGGTGTTACAGATAGGATGGATGAGATGCTAGAAGCACTGTAAGCGGAGGATCCTCTTACAAAGGAGGTAGAGGAGTTCTTTGAGGAGCTCAATAAATCACAATAGCCGTTGCATGAAAACACGGTTGTGACCGTCTTTGCTTTCTTGACCAGATTTATGGCAATTAATTTTAAGTACGGAAATTAGAACAGGTCACGATGGAAGATCGTTGGGCTGGTTCAAGGAGTAGGGCACATGATAATGATGTTGATGAATTTTGAAAGTGATTACAAGTAATATTTTCTTGAAGATAGTAACATGAATTTTGTATATATCATTTGCATATTTACTAATTATCTATTAAAAAAGGATGGCGTCAAGGAAGAGTAAGAAGGTGGCACCGACGAGGGGGTTCTTCCCCACCAAAGCTGAGGACACTTTTGATGGTGCCTCGTCGACTGGGAGCAGATGCTCTCAGCTGCTGGGGCATGTTCTGAGCAGATCTAGGGCTTCCTCACAAGTAAATTTCACTCATCTTTGACAAATTCTTCAAATTCAATTTCCAATTAAACTTAATTAAGAATCATTTGAATGTTGTAGTCCTCACTGACTGACTTAGAGTCTACGACGCTACTTGAGCTTGGCTACCCATTGGTGAGCCAGCCCTCAGCCAGCCAGCCCTCCATTGGTGAGCCTTGTGTTTCTGAGCCCTTTGGCTTGGCTGGTGACGAGCCTTCTAGGTCACCTGACATGGTGCCCGAACAGACACAGAGGATGAGGAGGACTCACTTTGTCAGTCATCATGCGGTCCCTTCACAGAGGATCGTGATTCGTCCAGTCAGAGACAGATAATAAAATCATAGTCTTCAATTCTGTTTTCTTTTGGTTACTTAAATAATGAATCAATAAATATCTTGCAACACTTGGTACGACGCGTCTTTCACTGGTGAGAGACATCACAGACTGGTGAACGGTGTCCTCGGGTCCTTAGTGCGTTTGCACTATCCCGGGGTTGTCGACGAGGTGCCTGCTCTTTCGTGGGAGGACTACGCACGTGCCCATCACCAGGAACACGACAACGTTCAGGAGGTCGTATGGGCTGATTTTATGATAAGTATGTTAAATAAAGTTTCTAGGTTTTAACTATTAAACTCTTTGAATGAACATCTCTTCAATATATTATTCATCGCAGGCAAGGTATATTTTAGAGGACTCGAACGACCCTCGCATGTTTGAGGATGCGAGGAAAGTGTTTCACGTCAATGCTACGAATTCGGTTCGACAAGCTTTGTCGAACTCTCGTATTCAAGTTATCAATGAGCACTTGAAGGCAAATTAGCACCATGTGCTACACTTCCGGCAAGAGTGCAAGAGGCACCTTACGGAGGAGGAGTAGGTGCAGGTACATGGGGTGTAGTAAATATTTTTTCTGATAATTTCCTCAATGGTATTTTAACGACATACAACTATGTGCAGGGGCACGTGAGCTGGTTGCAGGGTCGGTCGGATGCATTTCGGGCCCTTTGTGAGTACTGGGCTAGTGATGAGTTTGAGGCTAAGTCTCAGATGGCTCGAGGGTGCAGAGGGGTCGAGGGGAAGCACAACCACGACCAAGATAACTATTTGCATTTAGCTAGATGCATGGTAAGTGTATGTAACTTACGTTTATATATTCATAATATATTGTTCATACTAACACGTATTGACAGGAGTGCGAGATAGGGGTGCCGCCGACCCCTGCTGAGGTCTAGAAGAGAGGTCACAAGGACCCTTCTCAGCCTCAGTGGTGCAGTCAGGCCGCAGCCGAGTAGTTGGTAAGTTTAGAAATCATTCATATTAAATATAACTATATGGATTGTTGAACTTAAATGGTTTTCTTGTTTGTCAGGCTAGGTACGGGAGGGAGGCTAAGAGGATACACGGTGCAGGTTTTGACTGGAAACATGAACCAATCGATCCTCAAGCCACGTATGCAACCGGAGGTGGAAAAGCCCACAAGAGATGAGTTCAAGTCATTTTATCGTTTTCAACTAAAAATATTCAAGATATTTCAATTTCATATTACTCATTCTTTTTTTATAGGCTCGCCATATTCGACGGAGTTGTCGACTCGAGGGCAGCGAGACCTGCGAGAGGCAGCTCCACGCAGGCTTCATCGATGGGCACATCAGGTCGCCGCGTCTAGCAAAGAGACATCGAGGTGCAGTCCCTCTAACAAACGGTAGAAGGGAACCTCAGGCGACAGGGGGGAAAGAGGGAGGCAGAACGACAAAGGATCGAGATGGCGGCCACGATCTCTTCCCAGGCAGCCTGGATGGCGCAGATGTGGGACACAATAGAGATAACAAAATGAAAACTAAAGTTCTCATTAATTCAGCGTAAATGGCTTACTAAGAGGAAATATCTAATGTTTGCAATGACAGGCCATGGCTCGGGCGCAAGGTCTGGGGATCCAGCTACCGCCACTACCTGTCATTCCAGACGACCCTTCTTCTACAGGTCAGATAATTTTTTATGTCAACTTAACAATTTTTGTTTTACCTCAACTTAGCTAGAAATAGAGCGAGGAAAGAGAGTGAGAGTGAGAGATAGTTAGAGAGAGTGAGTGATACAGTTAGAAGAGTGAGGAAGATAGAGGGAAAGGGATAGCGATATGGAGATAGAGTGGGAGAAAGAGATAGATTGAGATGGAGAGGGAGCAATGGAGAGGGAGAGAGAGGTAGATTGATATATATAGAGAGAGGAATGAAGAGGGGGAGAAGGATATGTAGATAGAGATAGAGGGAGAGGAAGGGAGGGAGAGAGATGTTGATGCATTTATATTTGAACTCTAAGTTTCATGAATTGCAGGAATCAGTGACGGCTGCTCAAACTCTGTCACCATCATTACCGCCACCTAGAGTGAGGCGCGATGACGATTTTGGTGGCTTCGGAGGTGGCTTCAGAGGTCAAACAGGCAAGTGAGCCCTTGTTCGGTTTATTGACGATGATGTGATGTATTGACGATGTGTTGTGTTCAATGATATGTTATGTGTTGTATTGACGATGTTGATAATATTTCTTTTGTTTGTTCTGTGTTTCTGGCCATCAAGTCGGGTAGCATTTTCTCTTTTAAAAAAATAAAAACCTTATTTGCGATGACTTTTTATACAGTACCATCGCAAATAACACTTTTGGTTGTCGCAAATAAATAGGCCCTTAATTGTGACGGCCACCATGGGAAGTCGTCGCAAATAGGCCCTTTATTTTGACGGCCACCACAGGAAGCCATCACAAATAAGCCCTTAATTGCGACGGCCACCATAGGCTGTCGCAAACAGTCATGTGGGCCCCATGGGCTGGGCTTGGGCTATTATTTGCGACGGTCGTCGCAAGCTATCGCAAATAACCTTATTTGCTATGATGCCCATCGCAAATATCCTTAATTGCGACAAAACTCTTGTGATGGCCGAAAATCGTCGCAAATAAGGGAAACTGTCGCAAATAGATTATTTGTGACGTTTTTTTTGCTTATTTCGATGGTCGCGATCGTCACAAATCGTCGGGGCTCCTATAGTGATAAGAAGTTGCCACTGATATCTTATGGGCCTGGAAGTAGTGGCATCGCTTCCTTGAAGCAATAAGGACTGCGTACAGCAGCTTATGCACCTCAATGTATTGAGTCTTGGCGTCATGGAGTACTTCACTGATGAATTACACTAGTCGCTAGATAGTTCGAACCCTCCCGAAGGGGTCTGAAACTTTTTCTTCATCAACTCGGGCCCTCCTGAAGGAGTACAGATCCCCTTCTTGTTCAACTCGGACCCTCCCGAAGGGGTCCGGATATTTTTCTTGAGCAGTAGAAACTCCCTCGGATGAGAGAGGTTGATCCACAGGCAACTTGCCTTTAGGATCCATGCCTGGGAGCTGGGACCCAGACTCGCCTTCAAGTAGCTCTGGACCCTCCCGGAGGGGTCTAGGCTCATGAGCTGAAGATGGCTTTGGTCTCTCCACAACCAGAACCATGCTGACAACCTCCGTAGTTGCTAAAATGAAAAGCAGAAGAGGCTCACCAGGTTTTAGAGCTACCATGATGGGTAGTGTGGTGAGGAGCTGCTTAAGCTCTTGGAACGTCTTATATGCTTCTTCAAACCAATGGAATGGTTTGGACTTCCTCAACAGCTTGAAGAAGGGAAGTGCCTGCTCTGCCAGCCTTGAGATGAATCGACTGAGTGAAGCTAGACACCTAGTAAGCTTCTGAACGTCCTTGATATGGGCTGGATGCCGCATCTCTTAGATGGCTTTGATCTTGGCCGTATTTATCTTGATTCCTCGGTGAGTCACCAATAAACCAAGGAGCTTTCCGGAGCTAACCCCGAAGACACACTTGTCCAGGTTGAGCTTCGTGCGCGTCAAGCGCAGCTTGTCGAAGACAGCTTGAAGGTTGTTAAGGAGTGAGTCATTGTTCTTCACCTTGACAACAATGTCATCGACATAGGCTTCCATCAGGTCACTTATAAGCTCCCCAAAAGTTTTGTACATGGCTCGCATAAAAGTTGATGGAGCATTTTGGAGACCAAAAGGCATGGTAGTATAACAATAAAACCCATCTATTATCATAAAGGCAGTATGCTCTTTATCTTCCTTAGATATTGGAACTTGATGATATCCAGAATAAGGGTCTAGGAAACACAGTAGTTCACACCCAGAGGTAGAATCCACTATTTGATCTATTCTTGGTAGTGGAAAGGGATCTTTCGGACATGCCTTATTCATTGTAGTGTTGTCGATGCACATCCAAAGCTTCCCGCCAGCCTTTGGTACAACAATTGGATTTGCCAGCCATTGTGGATGATGTACCTCTCGGATAAATCCATCGTCAAGCAGTTTTTTGACTTCTTGTATGATGAAGTTATGCCACTCAACATATTGCTTTCGGGCTTCTGTTGTATAGGTCGTGCATCAGGATATATCTTCATACGGTGCTTGATCACCTCCCTGGGTATCCCTGGCATTTGTGACTGTATCCATGCAAACATGTCAACATTCGCCCAGAGGAAAGTGATGAGTGTGAATTCCTATTTGTTAGTCAGACCTCCCGATATACGGGTAGTCTGATTGGCATCAGAACCAATTTGGACGACTTTGACGGGAATGTCGGTGTCGCCGCTTGGTTGCACATGATGTGCAGAGGATGAGCTGCGCTAGCGTGAGCTCGGAGGTTGAGCAGCTTACTCCTTGCCAGATTCTTCTTCTTGCGCTATTGCAAGCCCATGCAGTTCTTCCAACGAAGTAACCCTAGCAGTGTGGTCCCCTCGGATCTGGAGGACGCCTGATGGAGTTGGCATATTCAACATGAGGTAGTCGTAGTGGACCACTTCCATGAACCTATACAGGGCTGGCCTGCCTAGGATTGTGTTGAAGGGGAGATTGATGTGTGCCTTATAAAACACCAGCTTCTCGGATCTATAATTATCTCGTGTCCCAAAGGTCACAGGTGAAGTTACTGATCCAAGAGGTGTAATAGCTCCCGGACCCACTCCGGAGAATGGGCGTGAGGGCCTGAGGTCCGAGAGGTTGAGCTGAAGCTTCACAAAAGCTTCGAAGCTGAGGAGGTGGAGCGCCGCACCTCTATCCACTAGGACATGGAAGAGCTAGACATTGTTGATAGTGGGAGATACCATCAAATGCAATTGTCCTGCTCCCGCCATATTCTTCGAACAACCCAAAGCATCAAAAGTAATGTAGGTATCCATCCACTTCCGATGAGGCTCCGCCTTGGCGGTAGGAGCAGCGGCGGCCATCTCTTGATGCATAGTCTTCAGAATGCGCTGGGAGGTGATATCCTAGGACCCTCCATACATCATATGGAGAGTCTTCCGACGCTCATTATCGGAGATGTTGGAGTCGTCGTCGACGGTGTTGTAGACTTCCTTTAACGCCTTCTTGGCGTCTTGGAAGCCTAGATCCTGATTAGACGAAGTTTCTTCATCGATGTTTTGCTTCCCTTCCTGCTGACGGAAAGGAGTCTCGTCTTGACGCTTGATGTTGCGTTCAGAAAGCCTCTTGACCTCACGACAGTCTTCAAGATTGTGGCCCATAGATTTTTGAATTGGGCACCATATCTTGTCACTGTCAACAGACGATGGTCGAGGTCGCTTGTTGGGGTGTGACCCCCGGCCACTAGGTGCTGCGACAGCGACAGCTATAGGTGTACCGACAAGTGACTTCTTCTTTCCACTTGACTTCTTCTTATTTTTTCCACTACCATTAGTAGTAGCTCCGACTTTGGAGGTGGACTGTCCAGCCTCCGCAACTGGTTTGGAGTGCATCTTTCGACCCTCCGCAGCTCTGGCACATTTGTCGGCCAAGCTGGAGAGTTCCGTGACGCTGGTGACATTCTTAGTTGCCAACTTCTCCAGCATCTTCTTGTCTCAAACCCCCTGTCAGAGCGCAACGACAAAAGAAGCATTGGAGATAGAAGGAATGGTGTTTCGTACCTAAGAGAATCATTGGATGAAGGATCGTAGTGACTCTCCCTAGTCTGTTGTACGGCGAACAGATCCAGATGGATGCCAGGCCGAGTGTAGGAGCTCCCAAATTGGCGGTGAACTGGCAACATAGCTCCTCTCAACTAAAGATGGAGTTAGGAGCTAAGATCATGAACCAGGACCTTGCAGTCCCGGTCAGAGCCACAGGGAAGTAGTTGGCCATCACGGTCTCATTGCCTCCAGCAGTGAGGATGGCAGTGGAGTAGATCTAAAGAAACTCGACAGGATTGACTGTCCCATCGTATTTCTCCAGCAGATGAGTCTGGAACATGGTCGGCCACTCCACCATGCGTAGGTGCATGACAAGAGCCGAACAGCCGGCCCCGACTACCACAAGAGAAGGGTTTTCACGAGGGAGTCAACTCTTGCGAGCACGCTCGATATTGACGCGGTCGTCCTGCCTCATGTATCGGCGGTCGAGCTTCGACCGGAGGTCCTGGGTTGGGAGCCTCGATGCCATGTGGGTACGATGAGCACTGGAGGGCAGTGACGACGTGTGCTGAGAGGGAGCAAGTCTCCTGGGTTGCGACGCCGCAGGACCAAGCCTTCCAGACAAGGTCCTGTTTCGTGAGGGTGCCTGCCCTGCATGTGGCAGACCTTGGTTGTTGAGCGCGATGGCGGCAGTTGCAATCAGGTGCTCAACATTAGTGTGCCACTATTCCAGCGCGCCAGGAGGATCTCCTAGTGCCAGAGGACGTTGAAGTAGAGTCTACACTGCATTCAGCGTGTTCTATGGATTGTTCATTGATGCAGTGGTCAATGCAAATTCACCATCATGTTGTGCAACATTGACTGCTGCAGCAGGTGGTGGTGGTGGTGGTGGTAGAACGACACCCGCCAGGACAACCGCGTTGGCCGACTACTGAATATTGGAGGGATTTCCTCCAACAGCTTGTGCAACTAGTCCATTGGAAGTAGCGATGGAGTTCACCATCTTGGAGATCTCGAGATCAAGCTCCCTCTACCTGGCGTGCTAAATGTCGAAGTGTGACAATGACTTCCTCCAATACTACTAAGGAGTAGTCTGCGAAGGTTTGTATTAGGATGGGGCGCTAATCAATATCAAGCACAAGAGGTGAACACAAAGAGTTTACGTCGTTCGGGATGCCTGAGCATAATATCCTACTCCACGGGGTGTGTGTTGATTGTACGAACTTGAGTTAGCTAGAGCGGGTGTCAATTGGACTTGCCCTTGTATCGTGCAGCGCAATCCTTTTATATGCTAAGGATTGACTATTCCAGTGTATGCCGTGGCTCGACAGGTGGCCCCAGCTGTATTAACTACCATATACACTATCTATGGTGTTATGAGGGGTTAACGGTGTGATAACGTGCTTTAATGGCGGCGTTACCGGTCTTGATAGTCTTCTGATCATGCATCATTAACATAGCATTAATGACGCGTTAATCATGTCTTGTAACGGCCGATTGATAATCCTTGAATGTTCGTGCCATTGGAGATCCCACAGTCTTCCCGTTACTGACATAGGTTCGGGTGCCTAACACGTGGCAGATCTGGAGCTTCCCTCTGTTGGGGGATAGGTCCGGTTCTAGTGGACACGTGGCAGTGGCGGAGCTTCCCTGAGAAGGGAGGTTGGTTCGATCCTGCAGGACACGTGGTAGCACCGGAGCTACCCAAACAAGGGAGGCACGTCCGAGTCTTTTAGACACATGGCAACACCGGAGCCACCCTAAGGAGGGAGGCAGATCAGGTACTGCAGAATGCGTATCTCCTTTGGACGTCAGTCATCTAGATATAGGAACTCTGTGACTTTGTTTGCGATACCAATGGGTACCCGGTAGGCAGGGTACCGACAACAACTAAATGACATTGTTGAGAAGCATAACCAATAATCACCAAAACAGCTTGCAGCATGCTCAAGGCCAAGAGTGTGCTCGACATGTTCTAGGGCAAAGCAGTCACCACTAGAGTTTACATTCTAAATTGCACCGTGACCAAGGGAAACGGTGGCAGGGCTCCATACGAGTTGTGGACAGGGGTCTCCTCGACGGTCCATCACCTTCGGACGTTCGGCTGTGTGGTCCATGTAAAACCACCAGGAACATGACGAAACTAGATGATAGGAGTAAGCCGCCGATCTTTGTCGGGTACTAAGCCAGCTCAAAGGTGTACCACACTTATGATCTAAAGACTCGATATGTTTGTGTCTCAAGAGATGTGGTCTTCGATGAAGAAAGCGCATGGAAGTGGGATGGCGAGACTCCAGACGGTGAGTTGACCATAGACTACGTTACCGTGACGCACCTAAAGGTGGTGATCACATGTCATGAGCCTACACGCGCGCCCCCAGGGCAAGGCTCGCCGACACTGTCGCCCATGATGGTGCAGAGCAATCAAGCTACAACAGCAGCCCAGGCTAGTCATGCTACACTAGGTTCAGCCTTCCCACCTTCGAGCATGCTTGATGTTGATCACGACGACGCGCTAGTGCATCTCCGTTCTATGCAAGAGGTACTAGGCGCTGAAGATGCAGCAAATCTGGAGATGGGGGAGCATGGTGATGATCCGCTAATGCTCAACGCTGACAAACCCGCAAATTTTCATGAAGCTGCAGTTCACGAGTGCTGGCGCTAGGTGATGCTCCATGAACTGGCAGCAATGGAAGCAAACCATATGTGGGAGCTAGTTGATCTGCTGGCAAATTGTCACCCAAATGGCCTCAAGTGGGTTTTCAAGACCAAGAAAGATGGTGAGGGAATCATCACCAAGCATAAGGCATGTCTCATGGTAAAAGGCTACGTGCAACAAACAGGCATCGACTTTGAAAAAGTGTTTGCACTGGTGACGCGTCTGGAGACCGTGCGCTTTCTCTTGGCGTTCACGGCAAACAGAGGATGGAAAGTACATCACATGGACGTGAAGTCGACCTTCTCAATGGCATCTTGAAGGAGGAGGTGTTCGTGGCTAAGGATGGCAATGGATATCCATTACCCGTGTACCCGCGGATACCCAACCCGACGGGTACGGGTTTGGGTAAAAATTTGTACCCGCGGGTACGGATTCGGGTAGTAAATTGCACCCAACGGGTATTTTTTAGCGGGTAAAAAAAAATCCATACTCGTACCCATTTACCCGTACTCGTACCCATTGAACTAATATGTTATGTTGAACTAGTATGGTGTGTCAAACTATAATGTATGTGTTGAAATGTTAGACTATTATTTTACGATCTGTTACTTTCGAAGAGTAATTATCTGTTGAATGTATGTTATGAATTGATCGTGTTAGGATGTTATGCATCTAGCAGCTGAATGTAAGCTGCGGGTACGGATTACCCGCGGATAAAAAATACCCGCGGGTAACGGGTACGAGTAACGGTTTTTACCCGTTACGGGTAACGGGTACGGTTTCGAGTACGGATTTTATCCAACGGGTACGGGTATACACGGGTAATATCCGCGGATATTTTACCCGTTGCCATCCCTATTCGTGGCACAACCACCTGGGTTCATCATGGACGGATCGGAGGAGAAAGTATTGCACATGAAGAAGGCGTTGTACAGGCTCCGGCAAGCACCGCGGACATGGTACACAAAACTTGACACAAGTCTCTTTGAACTTGGTTTTCAGCATGGGGAAGCAGAACATGCTTTGTATACGTGAGCTGACAAGGATCGACACCTCATCATGGGTGTATACGTCAATGATTTGATAATCATCGGCGCGAACGAAGGTGAGCTTAAGCAGTTCAAAAGAGAGATGCAGTGCAAGTTTCAAATGGCTGATTTGGGTGACATGAAGTTTTATCTTGGGCTCGAGGTCTGTCAAACACCGGAGGGAACTTCATCAGTCAAGGCGCCTATGCAGTGAAGATACTGAAGATGGCAGGCTTGCTTGGGTGCAACTCATGCCATACGCCCATAGAACCACGCCTCAAACTAAGTAAGTCCAGCATTGCCTCCGTTGTTGATCCCACTGATTATCGGAGACTTGTAGGGGCGCTTCGCTATTTGGTGAACACCCGACCAGACTAGGCATATGTTGTCGGATACATTAGCAGGTTCATGGAGAAGCCCACAAGTAAACATCTACTGGCAATGAGAAAAGTGTTGCACTATGTCAACAGGACAGTTCATCTCGGGTGCCTTTACAGGAGGAAGAAGCAGGAACTAGAGCTGATCGGGTATAGTGACAGTGATCATCAGCAAGAGCACCACCGGAGTATTGTTCTTCCTCGGCAACAATGTTGTGTCCTGGCAGTCACAGAAGCAACATATCGTTGTGTTGTCAAGCTGCGAGGCGGGATACATTGCAGCAGTCACGACGACATGTCAGGGTGTTTGGCTTTCTAGACTTCTCGCAGAAATCAAAGGAGAGAAGGTCGGGTCTTTCACAATAAAGATCGACAACTTGTCAGCAATCCAATTGAGCAAGAATCCTGTTTTTCACGACCGCAGCAAGCATATAGATGTGAGATATCACTACATCAAGCAGTGCATTGAGGAAGACAGGGTGAAGATAGAAGATGTCGGCACCAGCGATCAGTTGGCTGACATACTCACGAAGGTGCTCGGACAGGATCAGTTCGTCGAACTGCGAACCAGACTCAACGTCGTTCACGCTCAGAAGGAGAACAAGGCTTAGGGAGAGTTTTGTTAGGTAAGCCTTGTATCTCTAAGTTTTATTTCTTGCATGCATGTAAGAGCGCATGTTGTGTAACGGTGGGCGTGTAAAAGTGGGCTCGGCCACGATCAGCGTGGCGCGAGCGCATCGTGCGGGCAGTTGAATCGTGCCGCAAGAGTCGGACGTTCACGCCCTCATCTTTATTTCCTTTGTAGCATCGATTAATATAAAAACGTGCATCTGTGCAAGGCTACAAGCCAGAAAGCCACCCACATCTTTTGTGCTCACGTCGGTGTTCTGCCGTTCACCGAGCTGTCCTCGTCGTTGTAGCTCGCAGGAGCCAACAAGTGTCTGGCTCGATGCCGCCGTGTCCATCATCTTAGTAGCGCGCGTCTCCCTTGCTGAGCAGCTGGGTCTTTTTTGAGGAACGGCGAGCTGGTGGCGAGCACGGCCTGATGTGCACGAAGAATGTCTTGCCGCCAACCGAGAGGGAACGTATCCGCTGTCGTCGAGAGATAGCGTCCGAGATGGCTCGCCAAGTGTGGTGAGGCCTGCAGTCGTACGGGCTTATCTGGCAGAACATTGACGATTGTGTCAGCGGCTCTGCCAACAGCGAGGTTCTTAGATTCAGGGCCATCAACACAACACCAGAGTGAGGGTTCGAGTCGGTTGGCAGAGGTTCTTAGATTAATTCAGACCATTTTCATCTTATCCAACTACCAGGGAAAAAAACTTTTCCCATGAAGGACCCGTTTCGTTTTGGTTTGTGTTTCATCAGAATATTTTGGTTTTCAATACGAAATGCAGTTGAAACTGACACTAACCATTACAGTACAAAGTTTCCAACAAAAGACCACTGACTTGAACAAACTTCTAATCAAATTGCAGTCCCGATGTTGTAAAATCTAGAGTAAGCATATCAGCGACCTATAGAGATATCATTACAGAATTGCATGTAGTAGTCATATTTCAATTCTCTCTCGCAACTCAACAATAATCGACTGGAACCTCTGCACGAGCTACCCAAAACACTCAGTCAACACAACCTTCTTGAAATTTTCTTCATCCGCAAAGAAGTCAAAGCACTTGCTCTTCAGCTCAAAACAGCTGTACATTTCAGCGCAAGCTAAAGTAGCGGCGACCGTATCAACAGACACACCGTTCCACAATTTCTGCGCGCACATGAGCTTGAGCCGATCCAAAGCATATTGGTCGGCGCCGCTAGTAGATTCTGGATCATCTCACTGCTGGGATACTTGATAGTAGCATGTGGCACAACAAAAGCAAACAGTTTAAAAGCTTCAACCCAGCTTCGGGACAGAACATAGACAACGCAACAACAGGATACATAAAATCTACCACTCGCTCCAGTCCTACCACGAAAGATATAATACTCTTTCCAAAATGTTTATCATTTTTTAGTTAAAAATAAACTAGAGGGTGATAAGTATTTAGACTGACCGCAGTGGTGCCTCTTAAGGCACCGCTATGCACATTTAGATGTGGGAGGCAGCCGCAATGGCTACTCTAAAGCCACCTCTATTTTCTAGATTTGAACAGTAACACGCTAAATGTAGGGGCACCTCTATATGGAGAGAGAAGAAATAGAGCAGAAATAAAAAAAGGGAAACAAAGAAATAAAGGGGGAGAAAGGAATAAAATAGATAAAAAATGGTATAGAGGTATGATTTAGAGATGAACGAGTGGGGAAAACAAAACTGTAAAGAGAGAATCTTTTTAGAGATGGGATATAGAGATGAGATATAGAGGTGAACGAGTGCGAGTAGTCTTAGAGACTAGAAAACTGATCTCGAGCAACAGCCAGGTGACCAGAAAACTGGAGCTTTTTCGAGCAGCGTCGTCATCCTGTACGCTGCCATGCAAGTTTCCGCGAGGTATCTTAAAACTTGGGTACTGAAATTAAGTCCTAAGATTCTGAGCACTTATCGTTCTTATGCAATAACCAAGAAAAAAATTCCACAAAGGACCTGTTCGGATTGGTTTCTGTTTCAATAGCAGTTTTTGAATTTCAATACAAAATGTGAAGCTGGCACTAATCATGACGAAGTTTTCAACGAAATACCACTCATTTGAACACCTCCTAAGCAAATTACAGTTGCAGCGTTGTAAAATCTAGAGTAAGCAGAGCACTGCTTTCAGCAGTCATCAAATGCATCAAATTCTAAATTCTCACAAGGAAATATGCAAAATGTACAGAATTGCAGTTAAACAATACAAGAAAATTCCAGTGAATTGGAGCACTAATGGATTATACAAGACTAGCAGACTACATATAGTTAAGTACTCCTTTCGTTTCCAAAAGTATCACGTTTTAATTTATTTTTGAACTAACAAGAGACAACTTTTTGAAAACGGAGGAAGTACTTGATAGTAGCATGTGGCATAACAAAAGCAAACTTTTCCTATGAATGACTTGTTCTTTTTGGTTTGTGTTTCATCATGATATTTTGGTTTTCTATACAAAATGCGGTTGAAACTGACACTAACCATTAGTCCCGATGGTGATTCCAGCCGGTAGAGACAGGTTGCGCACACAGTAGAGAAAGAGCACAAACTGACCCTTTAGTCATATACGATCACAATCTACTCTAACCAATTTCAAACCCCAAAAACCGTGCGATAAAATTCATCGTATGAACATGCCTGCAGTAGATCTCATCTACTAACAAGATCCAGACCAAAAACGACACAAGTCGGCTCTGTGCCGCTGTTGGGGAATCGGCAGTACGCTACTCTAGCAACTCTACCGCATCACCGAGGAAACATGCGAGTACAGAGGTCATGAATTGTTACGCAGCGCAGTGGAACGTAGACGCGCGTCGGTGTAGAGGAAGTAGACGATCTCGTTCGTCTCCTCCTCGTCCTCGTCATGGCAGCAGGTAGACGATCACGATCATTGTAACCGATCAGCGCATCAGTAGCAGCAGCGCCTTCACGGAGTCCACACATACGGAGAGGAACATCGTGTGCCGGTGTGCTAGCATCGCGCGTGCGACAATGGTCTCGGCGTGAGGCCTTCGAGGGGTGGCAGCTAGGGCTGTCACGTGATTGGATGATTAGCCCCTAACCCTACCTCTCATATTTATAGGCTTACTAATAGGCTTTTAAGTCGCAGACCTATTAGTACCCTAATTGTTTACGGATCAAATATCCAATAAGTCTCAATCCGAATTGTTAAGATTGTCTCTTGGTCAAATCACCAACACCTTCCTGATTAATCACACACTTAATTTGGATTTCAGCGCGGCCAACTTATTAAGACCGACGATTATCACTATCGACGAACAACCTTCAATCTTGTTAGTAGAACTGAAGGTTGGTGGCGGTACTCCGACCTTTCAGTCTTGGCTCAGCAGCTCACGTACGGGAACCTGAATCGATCGACAGCGCGTTTGTGGATGTTTTGATAAGGGAGAGCCATTAGAACCTCGCGTTGATCTGTTTATAGAGCTTGGCAACACCGCTGCTCTCGCCGCCGAGTCGAACTGGTATTGTACCTGTACCTCGGATCGACTTCGGACTCGGCATCCCGCTGCGACAGTGCAACACCGCGTACCGATCGAGACCAACACGGCAAGCTGCCGCAGAAGTTGGTCGTATCTGTCTCGGAAAGGGACGCGGTGTATCCGAGTCCGATGGCGTTTATGGAAAGCAAGCCGTGATGGGCCGTGGCCAGGAACACGTGTTTAATCAGACCGTTCCCACGATACCGCCGAAGAAACAACTGGTCGCAAGCGACGAGTACGGTGAATGTCACAGGTAGCACCTCGACGTCCGGCATTTGCTGCCCGGTGGTCTCCGCATCCATTGTAACCCGCTCTCCACTGTTCGGCAGCGCCGAGGTGCATGCTTGTATGGGTCCCGGCTCTGGCATCGGAAGCACCGCCCTTTTCGGATGGTCCCTGCGGATTCGGCGCCGAATTCACGCCTAGGGAAGGACGCTTGTGCCAAGTCCGTGGATTTGATGACTCGCGCCTGGTTCCAACGCGAATCCAACCCGTCCGCTCTGCTGCGCCGAACTGATGCCGGGGCAACGGGAGGGGGTGTAGCGAGATATGGTCTGACCAAAATCTCAGGGGACAAGACAGCAGCAGCCAGCAGCAGTGGAGGAGGTGACATGACGAGCGGGCACCAAGGGAGCATGGGCGTTGCGTAGACTGCAGGCGGCGGAGACTGCACCGAAGAGACAGGACCGGCAGGAGGTCCAATCACCGGGGAGGAAATTCAAACGGCGGCCGGAGGAACGGTTCAAACCTAAGACTATCTATCAGACGCCATTCTCTCGTTCAAAATGGTTCGGAAATCGAAGCGTTCATCTACCTTCTCCAGAGGTTTTGGCCTGCCACTACCATATTAGCACTATATAAACAACTACCACATTCGCCTTAACTTTCCAACTCCCGAACTCAGTCCACCTTATTCGACTTACGTTTCGCGTAATACGTGCACCTCTATTCTGAGGAGAGGAGAAGCTTGCCGTCGGGGACGTGGTCTACTCTGGTCAGGAACATCTCCGCCTGTTGCCAACGGAGTTGCTGAAGAACCATCAGCTCCACGACTTCGACGCAGCCATGAATAGCGAAGGTAAGGCGACGGAGTTCGGAGTACCGCCACGAACCTCCTTGGGATTGTGACAATTTGAGTGTTTTTTCTTCAGTTTAACATTTAGATTGTTCGATAGTGAATCATTCGTGTTAAGTTTACTGAAAACCTTGTCCTTGGGAAGCGTAGGAATGCCTACCAAGACGTTGTATTCTCGTACTTTGGAGTTCAAACTTGATTATTCAGGTTCAAGGAACTTCGCTATCAAGGATTACGGCCCTGTTTGGCATAGCTGGAACTTGTTACAAAAGCAGCTTGTTTGAAAAGCTGGTGGAAAGCAGCTTCTGCTTATGTCTAGCTTTCAGTTCATTCTGAGAAGCAGCTGAACTAATAAGCTGTTACAGAAGCTTCTTATTTAGCACACTCTCAGTTTATTTTTGTGAAGAACCTGCAGCAGAAGCTGTGCCAAACAGGGTCTACATTTCCTCCGGAAACTTATTCGTCGGTGACCACCTATGGAGGGTTGATTGCTACCCGCTTGGGATCGAAGTAAACGACAAGGGTCAGTACGTCTCAATCTACTTAAGGCTCATGTGCAAGTCTAGAAATGTCAAGGCCATTTTCCATGTTTTTAACTTGGGGAAAGACGGTGAGCCGTCGTTTTCCCATGAAGACAGTGTAGTGCATGTATACAATGACGGTTCTTATATTTCAAAAAACAATGAAGATTTTGAAGGCTATGAATGGTCTAAATTCATGAAGCGATCCCTTCTTGAGTCATTATACGTCACAAACGGATGGGCCACGTTCCTATGCAGCATCATAGTTGTGAGTGATGACACCATTGATGTATCATCCTCTTACTTAGGTTACGATCTTGACCTCCTGCGTTACTCTAATGTTGGTTCAGATGTGTTGTTCATGGTGAAGGGTGAGACAATTCCGGCACACCGTTTTGTGCTTGCTGCCCGCTCGCCAGTTTTCAAAGCTGAACTCTTTGGCTCCATGGCAGAGGCAACGTCGCAGGTAATAACAGTGAAGGACATCGAGCCTTCAGTATTTAGAGCTATGTTGGGGTTCATGTACAGTGACTGGAATCCTGAATATTACGAGCTTGGCTTCGAGGACTCCCCAATTGAGATGATGCAACAACTTGTTGCTGCTGCTGATCGATACCAAGTGGACCGGCTGAAACTGATGTCTGCTAGCTGGCTATGGGATATTATCTCGGTGGATACATTTGCTTCTACCATAGTTTGTGCTGAGAAGTACAACTGTCCAGAGTTGAAACAGAAGTGCATTGAATACTTTGCATCGGAGAACAATTTCAAGAAAATCATGTTTACAGATTGTTTTGCGTCTTTGGTTCAGAATTTTCCGGGGCTTGCTGCTGAGCTTAAAGAGAGGATTAAGAAATGATGTGCTTAAATCTTTAAAGTGTTACCTGGTAGGAAGCAATATTTTCCCTTATTTAGTGTGTTCCCAGTGCAAAACTTATTGAAATGGTATCAGCACTATGTTGATGAACCCTTGCAATTTTTTTGTGTCATTCGTGTTATGTCCTTTTTGTTTATTATGTACTTATTTGCAGAAGTTTAGTTATTATCGACCTGACCGTTCATCCTGGATATGTGTTACACTTGGTCCCAACAAGCTAACCAGATGCATTTCATATGTATGCCAGGATTAGTTCATTCATACATGTGTAGATGAAAAATAAATAGTATCACATTACAAGTCATGTTCGAAATATAAATAGGTCTTACAGCAACGACCCGTAGGTCTCAAATAAACAACAGAAAAGCAAATACATAGATAAGCATGAAGATAGCAGCAGCGTGACGCTTTCTCCAATTCACAGGCTGTTGCGCGAGGGTACGCCTGCCTAGAACATCTCCGGATCGGCGTAGAACTCTTCATTTACTGCTTCTTCTTCTTCATGGTCTGTAGGGGGAGAAGAGGGGGAAATCGCTTTGAGTACATGGAGTATTCAACAAGTGTGGGAAGATAGATGAAATGAATGGTACAACAAGGAATGCTCATAATGGCTATTAGCACTAAGCATTACCTATGCCTTAGCTTTCATTAAGCAATTTATAACTAGGTGATTCCACCCAATCAAGATTATAGTAAAAATAATGAGTAAATAAGTAATAGCACATGAGTATTTCCAATCCATAAATCCCACCATAAACCCAACCATATACTAATTATGAAATCGACACCAAGCCGCTCTTGTCCGTAAGCACGGTTGTCATGACAGTTTCCCAATCTCTGCAGAGAATGTATCATTTACCCACAAGCCGTGATTTTACCCCCTGTTACCAGGTGGACTAAACAAACCTCTCTGATGCCCGTGACCCGTCGGTCACATTACAGACTTCTGTAGGTGTGCGGCCAGGAGATCACTACGAGGTCTTTACAAAGGTCCTCCCGACTAGTAACCGCCCTCTCAGGTTTCACCGCTCCGACACCTAGAGTCCATTTTACCTCCGCCAGGAGAAGCTCCCTCTTAAGCCATGCGAATCACAAGGCAGATACGCTGAACCAATTCCCCGCACTTTCCAGCTACGAGCACTAAATCGGAAGAGACCTAATTAATTGACCAAGTTGCCCCATTCTCAGTCTTGTGGCGACACTGTATGGCTTAGTGGCTACCCCATAAACCGGTCCTTAGAATCCGGCAAGGTTCAATCCCCAAATCCCGGGTCTCGTGCGTACTGCACCATGCCATTCAAACCAACCCGCCAGATTCCTACTTACTACGATCCATTTCCAACATCATATTCATCATCATAATAGTAAGTCATAAATAATAAGTGTGGTCATTGTTCTCCCACCCAACTAGTATGCATGGCTAAGCGTAAAGTAATCCCACAACCCCCTTCCATTACCCAAGTGACAAGATAAAGGTAATACAACAGGGCATAACATAGGATTCATATTAATTAACATGCAACTAACTAAACCCTTAAAAAGGTGCAAGATGGTCAATGACATTTGCCTCTCTCGAAGTGATTGTCAAACTGGAGTTCTTGGAAGTTGGCCTCCGGCTCGGTAATCGGGTCTACTCGAAGAGAATAATATGCAATAAGTACTACATACAATGCTAAACATAAAATGTGCGTACAATCACAAAAGTCTAAGCAATCACGTACCTACGAGAGATTTAATGTGTATGTGCATGTGTTCATTTAATGATATCCATTAAGGGTGAATTTTATGTGTTGAAAATGTGATTTACCATTTTATAACACATTTACAACTATTTTTATGCTTAATACACATTTTTTTGGGGGTTTTTCCTACATGCAAATATAATTATCTATGATTATTATATTATTTCGGATTAAGATAATGCATTAAATAATTTCTAATGTTGTGTGATATTTATCTCTAGGCTTAAAATAATTTTATATGATTTATACTCAATTAAATATATTTTCTATAACATTTCTAGTGGCCAAAATGTATTTTAAACATTTTTAATAAATTTCCCATGGTCAATATATTTTATTTGCAGACTACAATTAATTACAGAATAAAAATATTCTATACAATTTTTCCTACTATTTTTATATTTATTTGCCATTTTTATCTATTTCCTACACCTTAATTACTCATATAAACACTATTCAGCAATTAAATAAAATACCAGAGGCTATCTGGTAAGTTTCCCATACTGGGCAGGGGTCAAAACCATAATTCTATAAATTTCCAGGGCTAGATTGATTAATTCATTGATTAAATCCATTTTCAAAAGATCTAGGGGCTAGACTGTTAAATCTAGGGGCTAGATATGCATTACAGCAAAGTCCAGGGGGTAGCTGGTAATTTTCCGAGGGCCTGGGCGTAAACTGGCGGCGGGAAAGGGATGTTTAAATGTGGGCCGTTGGATTCCATTTGGGCGGCCCAGATTTAAATAACCGAAGCGGTATGGCCTTCTAATCTTAACCGTTGGCCGGGAATGGACGGCCCTGGTTGAGCCACGTCGGCTCTAACCGACGCCAGCGCGGCGCGCGGTGGCGCCCGACGGCCGACGACGGCGGTCTCGCCGGAGCTAACTAATTCGCATGAATCAAAGCCTAATCATCGAATTAAACTGAGGGAAAACGCATGGGGAGGCCTCGCGAGCTCACCGGAGGGGTTGATCGGGCTCGGGGTGGAGCAGAGGGCGTCGGCGACGGTCGGAGGCGGCTGAGCTCGTCGGTGACCGACGAAGTCGACGGCGCGAAGACGATCACCCGAGCTAGGCTGTCCGGCGTGCTCCTAGTGATGCAGTGAACACGTTAGGCCAACAAGGATGGAGAGTAGAGGGTAGAATCGTCGGGAACGCGGGGGACTGCGGCAACTCACCGACGGCAAGGCGCTAGGGCTAGAGAAGCTCGGGGAAAGGGGAAAAATGGGGGCGCCGACTCCTTTATAGTGCGGAGGGGGGTGCGGTTGAGGCGTGTGTGCGAAATTCGACGGGGGGGGGGGGGGGGGGGGGGTGGATCCGAGGCGAGGGGAGTTGTGGGCGCGGGGTAGATCGTGGTGTGGCGTCAGTTGCGCGTGGGAAGAGAAGAGGGGGGGGAGAAGGTGCTGACAGGCGGGCCCAGGGTGGCAGCGGGAGAGAGGAAAGGGAGGGCGGCTGGGCTGGCAGGAAGGAGATGGGCCGCAGCTAGATTCGGCCCACGCGGGGGTTTTTCTTTTATTCTTCTTTTTCTTTTCTATTTCTTTTGGTTTTGATTTGAAT
This sequence comes from Tuctoria greenei, assembly GCA_036927565.1. Classification (NCBI taxonomy): domain Eukaryota; kingdom Viridiplantae; phylum Streptophyta; class Magnoliopsida; order Poales; family Poaceae; genus Tuctoria; species Tuctoria greenei. The sequence goes on along the minus strand of JAYESD010000008.1, from coordinate 46,087,975 downwards.
TTCAAATTATTTCGAAGTCTACACGTTTGAATTCAAACTTTCACACCAAAATGCAAATTCAAAAGTATACTAACATGATTTGGAAGAGTTGATTACAATTTTTGAAATTTTTGGGTGTTACAACTCTACCCCCTTAAAAGGAATCTCGCCCTCGAGATTCGGACGTCCTAAGAGAAGAGATAGGGAAATTCGGCTTTTAGGTCTTCTTCTTTCTCCCAAGTTGCTTCTACCTCCGAGTGATGTTTCCATTGCACTTTGCACATCCGGGTGACCTTGTTCCTTGTAACACGTTCTGATGTATCAAGAATCTGCACCGGTTGTTCTGAGTAGGAAAGATTCTCTTGCACATCTATAGCTTCCATGGGTAGCTGTTCCTCCGGCACTCTTAAGCACTTTTTCAGTTGCGACACATGAAACACGTCGTGCACATCCGAAAGTTGAGACGGTAGCTCGAGACGATAAGCTACCTCTCCTCTTCTTTCTAGTATCTTGTACGGACCAATGTATCGGGGTGCTAGCTTTCCCTTCACTTTGAACCGTCTTAGGCCTCTTACTGGTGATACCTTGAGATACATGAAATCTCAAACCTCAAAAGTTAGATCCCGACGTCGAGCATCTGCATAGCTCTTCTGCCTTGACTATCCTGTCTTCAGATTGTTCTGGATCTCTTGCACTTGTCTTTCGGCTTCCCTTAGTATCTCCGGTCCAAACACTTGACCTTCTCCTGCCTGATTCCAAAACAAGGGTGTTCTACACTTTCGCCCATACAATGCCTCGAACGGGGACATCTTGAGACTAGCTTGATAGCTGTTGTTGTAAGAGAATTACGCATAAGGTAAGTTCTTGTCCCAACTCTTGCTATTCTTCAAGGCACCGGCACACAACATATCCTCCAAGATTTGGTTTGTCCATTCTGTCTGACCATCCGTCTGCGGGTGTTACGCTGAGCTGAAATTGAGTCGAGTGTCCATTGATTCATGTAACTTCTGCCAGAATCTTGAAGTGAACTGGGTACCTCGATCAGACACTATGTTCTTCGGGACGCCATGCAAGCATACAATCCTTGCCATGTATAGTTCTGCCAACTTTGAGCCATTGTAGTTTTCCTTGACTGGTATGAAATGAGCAACTTTAGTTAAACGATCCACGATGACCCATATGGATTCGTATCCTGACTGGGTCCTTGGTAACCCCACAACAAAGTTCATGCTTATCTATTCCCATTTCCATTCGGGTATCTTGAGTGGCTGAAGTAGTCCAGCAGGCCTTTGATGTTCTGCCTTGACCAACTGGCACGTGTCATACAGAGCTACATACTCGGCCACATCACGGCCAAGCCACCAATATCGATCCTTAAGTTCTTTGTACATCTTAGTACTTCTAGGATGAATAGAATAGGATGAATCATGTGCTTCTCTCAATATCAGTTCTCGGATCTCCTTGATATTCGGTACACATATCCTCTTTCCCAACCATAAGGTTCCGTGTTCGTCTTACCTGAAATCTGGGGCTTTACCAATCTTCATCAACTTCTTGAGCTTTTGGATCTTCTTATCTTCCTTTTGGCCTTCTCTAATGTCTCGTTCCAACGTGGAATCCACTTCCATAGCTACCGCATCTATGTTAGACACTATGCATAGGTTCAGTCTTGCAAACTCCTCACATAACTGCGGTTGATGAGCTTGTATAGTCATACTGTTGCATTGTGGATTCCTACTAAAGGCATCCGCGACCACATTTGCCTTTCCAGGGTGATAGTTGATCCCAACGTCAAAATCATTAATTAGTTCGAGCCATCTTCGTTGTCGGAGATTAAGGTCGGGTTGAGTGAAGATGTACTTCAATCTCTTGTGGTCGGTGTAGATTTCTGTTCTTTTCCCCATCAAGTAGTGTCTCCATAGCTTCAGCGCATGAACGACAGTTGCTAACTCTAGGTCATGGGTCGGGTAATTCTTTTCATGTTTCCTAAGCTGTCTTGAAGCGTACGCCACTACATGTCTTTCTTGCATCAAAACACATCCCAGTCCTTGTCCGGAAGCATCACAATAGACCGAGAACTCCTTTTGCATATCAGCCATAACCAACACTGGAGCAGTAGTCAAAATCTTCTTTAGTTCGGCGAAACTTGCTTCACATTCCGGCGTCCACTTGAATTTAGCCTCCTTTTCGAGTAGCTTGGTTAGCGGGCGTGCGATCTTTGAAAATCCCTCAATGAATCGACGATAGTATCCAACCATTCCCAAGAAACTTCAGATTTCTCCCACATTTTCTGGCATTTCCCACTTGAGAATACCTGCCACTTTACCTAGATCTACTGCTACTCCTCCTTCCGATATGACGTGTCCCAAGAATGATACTTGTTTCAACCAGAACTCACACTTGCTGAACTTAGCCTACAATTGGTGTTGTCGAAGCTTTTGTAATGCCAACCTCAGATGTTCTTCATGCTCTTCTTCATTCTTGGAAAATATCAAAATGTCATCAATGAATACCACCACAAACTTGTCCAAGTATTCCATAAATACCTTGTTCATGAGGTACATGAAATAGGCAGGAGCATTGGTCAACCCAAATGACATAACTGTGTACTCATAAAGACCGTATCGAGAGATCAATGCAGTCTTGGGAATGTCCGAGGGTCGAATCTTCAACTGTTGGTAACCCGAACGAAGATCAATCTTGGAGAACACACATGCTCCTCGCAACTGATCGAACAAATCTTCAATCCTCGGCAGTAGGCATTTATTCTTGATGGTCACTGCATTCAATGCACGATAATCCACACACAATCTTTGTGTGCCATCCTTCTTAGGTACAAAGATAACTGGTGCTCCCCATGGCGACGAGCTAGGTCGGATGTAACCTTTCTCCAATAACTCCTCGATGTGATCCTTCAGTTCCGCAAGCTGTTTGACATCCATTCGGTACGGCCTCTTATATATCGGAGCCGTCCCAGGTATAAGATCGATAATGAACTCAATCTCTCTGTCAGGTGGCATACCAGGTAGCTCTTCAGGGAATACATCTGGAAACTCCCTAACCACTTTGATTTATTCTACTCCTTCAACTTGATTAACCTGAACCCTTGTCACTGGCGTTGGATCAGGACTGAACTCAACCTTTGGTGCCATCTGGATGTGTCAAACAAACCATCCTGGTTGCACAATGGATCATCCCATTGTATTTTGCCAACCAGTCCATTCCCAAGATAATGTCCAACCCTTGAGATTCAAGGACTATGAGGTTCGCTGAGAAGGCTACCCCCTTATGTCTAACCTTACATTAGGGCATACTTGACTTGTTATCATTTCTCCTCTAGGGGAGTTGACTATAAGTTGATGAGTCATTAAATGCACTACAATGTCATGCCTTCTTATAAATTCTCTAGATATGAATGAATGGGTGACACCAGAATCAAACAACGCCGTAGCTATATGAGAATCGGCAGGGAACGTACCAACAACCACGTCTGGCGCCTCATTAGCTTCCTCAATTGCCACATGATTGACCCTTCCACGTGTAGCTTGCTGCTGCGATGGCTTCTTTGGGCAACGAGTGGAGTAGTGCCCTACCTCTCCACAGATGTAGCATGTAACCCCTGCATTGTTACCTTGGGCTTTATTACCCCCGTGCTGGTTCTGCTGCTGTTGGCCTGCAGGGCGAGGTGCTGGAGCTGCAGAGCGAGGTGGCTGCATTGTTTGGCGTGGAGGCTGTGGTGGCTGGCGCATCTGGTGGTTGTAGGGCGTGGGTGGCATGTAAGTGGGGTTTTGGAACCTCTGGCCTGTGTAGGAGTTCATGGGGCGGGTCATAGGTGCCATAGGCTGAGGGGCAAAGCGGGGGCACACATTACTGCCAGAAGCATGCGCTTGAGCTAGCTTTCTCTTCCTATCATCCTCGTCCAACTCTTTCTTGGTTCTTTCCACTTCGAAGGCCTTGTCAACCAACTTCTGGAAGTTATTGTAATCACAGGAGGACATGGCGAACTTCAACTCTTTGTCAAGGCCCTTCTTGAAACGGAACAATTTCTTGGAGTCTGTGTCCACATCAGTGGGTGCATAACGAGACAACTGGGTGAACTTGTTCAAGTAGTCTCGCACACTCATGCGGCCCTGTTTCAGCATGAGGAACTCCTCACGTCTTGCCTGGATCTCTCCCTCAGGCACAAAGTGGTTGCGAAAGTTAGTCTTGAACTCATCCCAAGTGATAGTTTCTGGGTTCTGATGGGCCTCAGTGTAAGCAACCCACCAATCAGCTGCAGGCCCTTGAAGTTGGTGAGAGGCTAGCAATACTTTCTCTCCTCCTTCATATTTTACGATCCTCAGCTTGCTCTCGACTGACCTCAGCCAGTCATCAGCATCCATTGGCTCAGTAGGGGTGGCAAATGTGGGTGGATGGGTGTTAAGGAAGTCTCTCATATGGGATCTGGGTCCAGGGGTGGTGGTGGTGGTGGAGCTTGCTGCATGTTGGCTACTATTTGGGTTAGGTTGTTGAGCAGTTGGGTCTGTATAGCCATCATCTGCTGCATCTGCTGCGCTGCTGGTGCTCCTCGAGCACCTCTACCGTTCCATCCTGGAAAACCCTCATGTGCCTCATCGTTGGGTGGAATACCCCTTTCCACGACCTCTGCCTCTACCGGCCATCTGTACGAGAAATAACTGAAGCTTTTAGGGTAATAGACACGATATAGAAGAGTATACTATGGTAAACGATCCCAACTACATGCATCAAGGAGAATATCCATACAGAAATCAAATCCATGAACAACTGATGTGGATGTGGACAAGATGCCTAAGGCATTCCACAACTCGCGTCCCATACAAACACACCATGAAGCAACTAACTCAAACATAAACATAGATACACGACTGAAGACTGGAGAGGGCGTAGCTACATGCTCCTACAAACTAAGGGTAGGTGTCTTAAGTCGTCGGTGCAGCTGAGGAGTACTCTCACTCCTCGGGATCCTCGTCCATGTACTCCTCCGGGCCCTCGTCACTGCCAGGAGTGCTGCCCACTGACTCACTGCTGAAGATCTCGACAACGGGTACTGCTGGAGCAGGCGGTGGAGCAACAGGTGGTGACGCAGGAGCTGGGGAAGAGGCTGGGGGTGCCACGGGAACAGGTGGTGCGGCTAGCGGAGAGGCTGGTGGTGTGATGTGGGCGGGTGACCCAGGAGCTGGCGAAGTAGGTGGGGAAGGTGGAGCTGGTACAACTGGCGAAGCTGGTGGGGCTGGTGGGGCCGGTGGAGAAGGTGGAGCTGGTGGCGCAGGTGGTGCTGGTGGAGCTGGTGGAGAAGGTGGAGCTGGTGACGCAGGTGGTGTTGGTGGAGCTGGTGGAGAAGGTGGAGCTGGTGGCGCAGGTGGTGCTGGTGGAGCTGGTGAAGCTGGTGGAGCTGGTGGTGCTGGTGGCGTAGGTGGTGCTGGTGAAGGTGGTGGTGACCCAGGCGTGGTCGCCCTCGGGTAGTGCTGAGGGTCACGGCGGTCAGGGGAGTCGGGGCACCAGGGCTCACCGTCGGAGGCGTAGCAAGGCAGGTCAGGGTCACGGTGGGTGATCCTCCCTGTAACGCCAGATGATATGGTCCTTCCGGTCGTTAAGGTCCCGGAAGTCCTGTAGCTCCTGCTGGCAGCGGTTGTACCGCACAGACAGCTCGACCGCGTCGTCCACCAAACGCTCAGACTGGTAGAGGCTATGTGGACTCTCCACAGCATGTCCCACAAAGTCAGCGGTCCCGCTCGAGCGCTGGGGCGTGTAGGCGTGCGAGGAGTGCTCGAGACGAAGACGGTGCGCGTGACTCCAGAAAGTCATCGCCTCCCAAGTCGCGTCCTCCTCGGCGGAACGCTGGGAGCTCCTCCAAGCTGGCGAGTAGTGAACCCTCAACAGCTCACTATCGTAGTAGCTGGCCAACTGGCAGTCCCACTCGATCAAAAGGGGGCCGCTGACCCTGGTGGTGGTGTAGCGCAGGTCGAGACGAGGGTGACGGTACCCCGCGGCGTGAAGTAGCGAACGAAGTCGTCGGCGCAGGTCACCAACAGCCTGTACGGTGGAGCAGATCACCGCCTCACGGTGAGGGGCAAACGGGACAGAGCGGCTAGCCATCGCGTGTCGGGGCACGCGACCTCCAGTGGACTTACGCGCCGTCTGCTTGCAGCGCGCCATCTACAAAATTTGAAATAGAAGAGTGTAAGAACTCCAACAAATCAAAACAACATAACAAAGGTAGTACAATAAAGGAAGAAGCACGAAGAAGTTTTGTAAAATAGTTTTTAGAGAAAATAGTATAGTCCTTAATACGTCCATTTCTATCTAGGCTTGTGTCCTACGGGCAACCTGGCTTTGATACCACTTTTGTCACACCTGGTCCCAACAAGCTAACCAGATGCATTCCACATGTATGACAGGATCAGTTCATTCATAGATGTGTAGATAAAAAGTAAATAGTATCATATTACAAGCCATGTTCAAAATACAAATAGGTCTTACAGCAACGACCTGTAGGTCTCAAATAAACAACAGAAAAGCAAATACATAGATAAGCATGAAGGTAGCAGCAGCGTGACGCTTTCTCCAATCCACAGGCTGTTGCGCGAGGGTACGCCCGCCTAGAACATCTCCTCCGGATCGGTGTAGAACTCTTCGTTTACTGCTTCTTCTTCTTCATGGTCTGGAGGGGGGGAGAGGGGGAAATCGCTTTGAGTACATGGAGTACTCAACAAGTGTGGGAAGAGAGATGAAATGAAGGCTACAACAAGGAAGGCTCATAATGGCTGTTAGCACTAAGCATTACCTATGCCTTAGCTTTCATTAAGCAACCTATAACTAGGTGATTCCACCCAATCAAGATTATAGTAAAAATAATGAGTAAATAAGTAATAGCACATGAGTATTTCCAATCCATAAATCCCACCATAAACCCAACCATATACTAATTATGAAATCGACACCAAGACGCTCTTGTTCGTGAGCATGGCTATCATGACAGTTTCCCAATCTCTGCAGAGAATGTATTCTTTACCCACAAGCCTTGATTTCATCCCCTGTTGCCAGGTGGACTAAACAAACCTCCCTGATGCCCATGACCCGTCGGTCATATTACACACTTCCGTAGGTGTGCGGCCAGGAGATCACTACGAGGTCTTTAAAAAGGTCCTCCCGACTAGTAACCGGCCCTCTGAGGTTTCACCGCTCCGGCACCTAGAGTTCATTTTACCTCCGCCAGGAGAAGCCCCCTCTTAAGCCATGCGGATCACAAGGCAGATACGCTGAACAAATTCCCCGCACTTTCCAACTACCAGCACTAAATCAGGAGAGGCCTAATTAATTGAACAAGCTGCCCCATTCTCAGTCTTGTGGCGACACTGTATGGCTTAGTGGCTACCCCATCAACTAGTCCTTAGAATCCGGCAAGGTTCAATCCCCAAATCCCGGGTCTCGTGCGTACTGCACCATGCCATTCAAACCAACCCGCCAGATTCCTACTTACTACGATCCATTTCCAACATCGTATTCATCATCATAATAGTAAGTCATGAATAATAAGTGTGGTCAATGTTCCCCCACCCAACTAGTATGCATGGCTAAGCGTAAAGTAATCCCATAACCACCCTTCTGTAACCCAAGCGACAAGATAAAGGTAATACAACAGGGCATAGCATAGGATTCATATTAATTAACATGCAACTAACTAAACTCTTAAAAAGGTGCAAGATGGTCAAGGACACTTGCCTCTCTCGAAGTGGTTGTCGAACTAGAGTTCTTGGAAGTTGGCCTCCGGCTTGGGAACCGGGTCTACTCGAAGAGAATAAGATGCAATAAGTACTACATACAATGCTAAACATAAAATGTGCGCACAATCACAAAAGTCTAAGCAATCACGTACCTACGAGAGATTTAATGTGTATGTGCGTGTGTTCATTTAATGATATCCATTAAGGGTGAATTTTATGTGTTGGAAATGTGATTTACCATTTTATAACACATTTACAACTATTTTTATGCTTAATACACATTTTTGGGGGGTTTTCCTACATGCAAATATAATTATCTATGATTATTATATTATTTCAGATTAAAATAATGCATTAAATAATTTCTAATGTTGTGTGATATTTATCTCTAGGCTTAAAATAATTTTATATGATTTATCCTCAATTAAATATATTTTCTATAACATTTCTAGTGGCCAAAATGTATTTTAAACATTTTTAATAAATTTCCCATGGTCAATATATTTTATTTGTCTTCTACAATTAATTACAGCATAAAAATATTCTATACAATTTTTCCTATTGATTTTATATTTATTTGCCATTTTTATCTATTTCCTACACCTTAATTACTCATATAAACACTATTCAGCAATTAAATAAAATACCAGGGGCTATCTGGTAAGTTTCCCATACTGGGCAGGGGTCAAAACCATAATTCTATAAATTTCCAGGGTCTATATTGATTAATTCATTGATTAAATCCATTTTCAGAAGATTCAGAGGCTAGACTGTTAAATCTAGGGGCTAGATATGCATTACAGCAAAGTCCAGGGGGTAGCTGGTAATTTTCCGAGGGCCTAGGCGTAAACTGGCGGCGGGAAAGGGATGTTTAAATGTGGGTTGTTGGATTCCATTTGGGCGGCCCAGATTTAAATAACCGAAGCGGTATGGCCTTCTAATCTTAACCGTTGGCCGGGAATGGACGGCCCTGGTTGAGCCACGTCGGCTCTAACCGACGCCTGCGCGGCGGCGCCCGACGGCCGACGGCGGCGGTCTCGCCAGAGCTAACTAATTCGCATGAAACAAAGCCTAATCATCGCATTAAACTGAGGGAAAACGCATGGGGAGGCCTCGTGAGCTCACCGGAGGGGTTGATCGGGCTCGGGGTGGAGCAGAGGGCGTCGGCGACGGTCGGAGACGGCTGAGCTCGTCAGTGACCGGCGAAGTCGACGGCGCGAAGACGATCACCCAAGCTAGGGTGTCCGGCATGCTCCTAGTGATGCAGTGAACATGTTAGGCCAACAAGGATGGAGAGTAGAGGGTAGAATCGTCGGGAACGCGGGGGGCGGCGGCAACTCACCGACGCAAGGCGCTAGGGCTAGAGAAGCTCGGGGAAAGGGGAAAAATGGGGGCGCCGACTCCTTTATAGCGCGGAGGGGGGTGCGGTTGAGGCGTGCATGCGAAATTCGACGGGGGGGGGGGGGGGGGGGGGAGTGGATCCGAGGTGAGGGGAGTTGTGGGCGCGGGGTAGATCGTGGTGTGGCGTCGGTTGCGCGCGGGAAGAGAAGAGAGAGGGGGGGGGGGGAGAAGGTGCCGACAGGCGGGCCCAGGGTGGCAGCGGGAGAGAGGAAAGGGAGTGCGGCTGGGCTGGCGGGAAGGAGATGGGCCGCAGCCAGATTCGGCCCACGCGGGGGTTTTTCTTTTATTCTTCTTTTTCTTTTCTATTTCTTTTGGTTTTGATTTGAATTTCAAATTATTTCGAAGTCTACACGTTTGAATTCAAACTTTCACACCAAAATACAAATTCAAAAGTATACTAACATGATTTGGAAGAGTTGATTACAATTTTTGAAATTTTTGGGTGTTACAATATGGATGCATCACTCGCTTTGACCTGCAATTTGCTTGAGTTGGTCCCAATACCCACTTTAGAGCTTCGGTGAGCCCTCGTTAATAGTTGGATCTAGGCTCGAGCAGCAACCGGGTAGCCCGAAAACTGGAGCTTTTCCGAGCAGCGCCGTCGTCCTGTACGTTGACATGCTAATTTCGGCGAGGTATCTTAATACTTGGGTACTCGGCTAAGATTCACACTTCTCATCTTCTCATACAACAACCAGAAAAACATATTTCACAAAGGACCCGTTAGATTTGTTTGTGTTCCATTGAGTTTTGAAATTCAATACAAAATGTGAAACAGACACTAAGCACTGTGAAATTTCCAACGAAATACCACTCATTTGAACACTTCCTAAGCAATTGCAGTTGCCGCCCTGTAAAATCTAGAGTAATAAGCGTAGCATTGCTTCCATCAGTTGTCAAATGCTTCGAGCTCTAAATTCTCACAAGGAAGTCTGTAAAATGTACAGAATTGCAGTTGAACAATACAAAAAAATCCCATCGAAGGAGAGCACTAATTGATCATAGAATACTAGACATAAGTTAGGTACTCGACGGTAGCATGTCCTATAGCAAAAGCAAACAGCTTAAAAAGCCAGCTTCCGTACAGGACATAAACGACACAACAGCATAATTATGTCCATGTTATAACCGATGAAAACTTCTGCACCAGCCACACAAAACCCTCAGTCAACACGGATTTCTTGAAACTTTATATTGTATCAAGCTCAGCTATGCTTGAACACCAGAACTATACAAGGTTGTAACACCCATATTTCATGTACAAAAATTTTCTCAAACCCTTGATCATTGTAGTATGCATTTTTGTGTGAATTTTTGGTGTTCAAACGAGTAGCAAACGGTTCAAATTGAATTTGAATTCAAATCAAAAGAGAGAAAATGGAAAAAGAAAAAGAAAAGAATAAAACCCCCCTGTTGGGCCGATTTCTCCCCCTGGCCCAATTCCCCTCCCCTCTCCCGCCGGCCCAGCCGAACCCCCCTCTCTCTCCCTCTCTGCGCGGTGGACCCCGCATGTCATCCCCGACCCCGCTCAACCGTCGCCCCCCTCTCCTTCCCGCGCCGCGCAGGAAACCACCCCCCCCCCCCCCCCCCCCCCCCGCGCCCACGATCAAACACCCCCGAAGCCCGCTTATCTATCTTGCTTTCATTAGTGTTGAACTGTTTAGTGTTGTGAATATTTGTGGAGTGTATTTGTAGACCTTCGGGTCGTTCTGTAAGACTATTTATGTAATCGAACATGGCAATGTAATGGTATTTCACTTTCGTCAACGCATGTACGATTCAACTGATCCTGGCGTACATGTGATTAGCGTCTGTTCATCTTTACGATGACCGGGCGTGACAAAGTGGTATCAGAGCCGTGTTGCCCGTAGGACGCAAGCCTAGTTAGAAATGGCCGAAAATTAAGGACTATACTATTTTCGTATGAAATAGTATTTCCAAAACTTTGTGCTCTCCACCTCAACCCTTGTGCTTCTTACCTTGCTTTGCTTATTGTTTTTATTCTAACTTGATTTATTAATTATTAATCTCACTCTCTTCTTTTCAAATGTTTGTAGATGGCGCGGACCAAGCAGACGGCCCGTAAGTCGACTGGAGGTCGTGTCCCTCAGCACGCCCTAGCCAGTCGCTCCGCACCTTACACACCCCGGAGGGAGACGACTCTGCTCTCCAACGGGAGTGCTGCTTCAAGGATGCGCGTCCGTCTTCGTTCTCTTCTTCGAGCTGCGGGGTACCGTGAGTACCGTGTCCGCTTAGTCTACCACACCACTAGGGTCTTTGCACCCTATACTGGTGAGCTGGAGTGGACTTCTCAGCTGGCCGTCTACTACGACTCGGAGTTGCTGCACTCGCACTTCTCTCCGGCCTGGAGGAGCTCCCAGCGTGCAGCTGAGGAGGACGCCACGTGGGAGGCGACCACCTACTGGAGCCACGCCCACAGGTTCCTTCTTGGGTGCACGGAGCACGCGTACACCCCTCAGCGCCCTAGTGGCACAGCTGCCTTCACTGGACGTGACGTCGAGGGACGCTTGACTCACCCCCAGTGCGAGAGGCTGGTGGACGACGTTGTGGAGTTGTCTTCGCGACTCCAGCGTTGTCAGCAGGAGCTGCAGGACAGCAGGGACCTGGTCGACCGCTACGAGCGACTTCGACGACGCTACACGAGGATCACTGGAGTTGATCCTAACTCTCCGCAGTACGCTTCGGACGTGGAGCCTTGGGACCCGAACTCTCCGGATCGCCGCATGAACTCCCCCGGGAACTCAAGAGAAGACTCAGAAGAAGAAGACCCGGAGATGGAGGTTGAGGAGGACTCCGACGAGTAGGAGTGGACTCGTTTCCCCGCTGGACGACTCAGGACAGTTATCCTTAGTTTGTAGGAGCGTGTAGCTACGCCCTCTCTAGTCTTGAGTTGTGTCTTTTATGTTGTTATGCTAGTAGTTGCTTTATGTTGTGTGTGTTGGTTGCGACATGAGTTGTGGAATGCTTCGGCATCCTGTCCACATCCATGTCTTTAGTCTTGTTTATGTGTCGTGTGAGTGGTGGAATGCTTAGGCATCTTGTCCACCTCCACACTAGTTGATTAATGAACTTGCTTTATGTCTATTACCCTTGATGCATATAGTTGGGACCGTGTTACCCTAGCATAACCTTTCTCACCTCATCTATTATTCTAAAACCTCAATGAACTTCTCTATCACAGATGGCTGGACGAGGAAGAGGTAGAGGCCGTGGTCGTGGTAACCCACCCCTGGATGAAGGACTTGGAGGTGTCCCTGGATGGAATGCAAGGGGTGCTCGAGGAGCCCCAGCCTCTCAACAAATGCAACAGATGATGGCTCTTCAGACCCAGTTGCTTAACAACCTCACCCAAATTGTCACCAACCTGCAACAAGCCCCACCCCCACCACCACCAAACTACAACCTTCCGCCACCACCACCTTTTCCACCTAGGTCCTTCCTTAGGGACTTCCTGAACACCCATCCACCCACTTTTGCCACCGTTACTGAACCCATGGACGCCGATGATTGGCTCCGTACCATTGATAGCAAGCTGAGGCTCATCCACTGTGAAGGAAGGGAGAAAGTGCTACTAGCCTCCCATCAACTTCAAGGACCAGCAGCTGACTGGTGGACCGCCTTCACCGAAGCCCACCGGGACCCGGAAAATATTACATGGGAAGAATTCCGAACCAACTTCCGCAATCACTTCGTACCTGAAGGAGAGATACAAGCCAGGCGTGAAGAGTTCCTGATGCTAAAGCAAGGCCGTATGACTGTGAGGGCCTACCTGAATGCCTTCACCCAGCTATCCCGCTATGCCCCAACAGACGTGGACACCGACGCCAAGAAGCAATTCCGCTTCAAGAACGGGCTGGACAAAGAGTTAAAGTTCGCCATGTCTTCCAGCGACTACGGCGACTTCCAGAAGTTAGTTGACAAAGCTTTTGAAGTGGAGAGGACTAAGAAGGAACTGGATGATGATGAAAGAAAGAGGAAGTTGACTTTAGCAGCACATGCCTCTAGCAGCAATGTACGCCCCCGTCTCAACCCTCCGCCTACAACTCATATGGCTCGTCCCATGAATTACTCGGGACAAAGGTACCCCAACTCCAACTACAGGCCACCCACCCCTTACAACCAGCCAATGCGCCAGCAGCAGCAGCAGCAGCAGCAGCAGCCACCACGCCAGCCAATGCAACCCCCACGCCAGCAGATGCAGCCACCCCGCCCTTCAGCCCCAACTAACCGTCCAAGTGGCCAACCCCCAAGAAACCAGTCAGGAGGCAACAAGGGCCCAAATAATGCTGCAGGAGTACAATGCTACAAGTGCGGAGAATGGGGACACTATGCCAGCAGTTGTCCAAAGAAGCAGCAAAACCCAACTGGCCATGTCAACCATGTGACTCTGGAGCAAGCACAGGAGGCACCTGATGTGGTGATCGGTACGTTCTCTGTCAACTCCCACCCCGCCACCATATTGTTTGATTCGGGTGCTACACATTCATTCATATCCAAGGATTTCATAAAGAAGCATGACATGGTAGTTACATTCTTGAATGGGCCATTATTGATAAACTCTCCTGGAGGAGAGATGGTGGCAAGGCATCTATGTCGAAAAGTGAGTATAAACATAAGGGGGGTAGTCTTTTGGGCCAACCTAATAGTGTTGGACTCACAAGGATTAGATATCATTCTGGGAATGGACTGGTTGACAAAGAATCAAGGAGTAATTCATTGTGCAACTAGAACAGTCTGCTTAACACACCCGGATGGCACCACAGTGGAATTCAAGCCAGATCAGACACAAGAAGCAATAGTGCAACTCAACCATCTTGAGAGTACTAAAGACATCAGGGTTGTGAAAGAATTTCCGGATGTATTCCCAGATGACTTACCAGGTATGCCCCCTGATCGAGAGATTGAATTTATCATTGAATTAGTACCTGGAACGGCCCCAATATATAAGAGGCCATATAGAATGGATGCTAAACAATTGGCTGAACTAAAGGATCATATTGAGGAGTTATTAGCAAAAGGATATATTCGTCCTAGCTCATCACCTTGGGGAGCACCAGTTATATTTGTACCTAAGAAGGATGGAACTCAAAGGTTGTGTGTGGACTACCGTGCTTTAAATGAGGTGACAATCAAGAATAAATATCCACTACCAAGGATTGAAGATTTATTTGATCAGTTAAGATGAGCATGTGTGTTTTCCAAGATTGATCTTCGTTCGGGCTACCATCAACTCAAGATTAGACCGTCGGATATTCCCAAGACGGCATTTGTCTCTCGGTATGGGTTATATGAATATACCGTTATGTCGTTCGGACTGACCAATGCTCCGGCGTATTTTATGTATCTTATGAACAAGGTTTTCATGGAATACTTGGACAAGTTCGTAGTGGTATTCATCGATGACATACTTATCTACTCCAAAACTGAAGAAGAGCATGAGGAGCACCTCAGGATGGCCTTACAGAAGCTTCGCCAACATCAACTGTATGCCAAACTTAGTAAGTGTGAGTTTTGGCTAAAGGAGGTATCATTTTTGGGACATGTCATATCCGAAGGAGGTATAGCAGTGGATCCAGGCAAAGTGGCCGATGTCCTTAAGTGGGAAACACCTGAGAGTGTACATGATATACGGAGATTCTTAGGTATGGCTGGTTATTACCGTCGATTCATCGAGGGATTTTCAAAGATCTCTCGACCACTAACCAAGTTGCTTGAGAAAGGAGTTGCTTTCAAGTGGACCCCCGAATGTGAGGTAAGCTTCGCCGAATTGAAGAAGAGGTTAACCAGTGCACCGGTATTGGTGATGCCCGATATGCAAAAGGAGTTTGTGGTCTATTGTGACGCATCTGGTCATGGTTTAGGATGTGTCTTAATGCAAGGAGGACATGTTGTGGCCTACGCTTCAAGACAGCTTCGGAAACATGAGAGGAACTATCCAACACATGACTTAGAATTGGCAGCTGTTGTTCATGCTTTGAAGATATGGAGACATTACTTAATGGGAAAAAGGACGGAGATATATACAGATCACAAGAGCTTGAAGTACATATTTACACAGCCGGATCTTAACCTCAGGCAACGTCGCTGGTTGGAATTAATCAATGATTTTGATGTGGGAATCAACTACCATCCAGGCAAGGCTAATGTGGTCGCTGATGCTCTAAGCAGGAAGGGACAAAGCAATAACTTGTCAGTACAAGCTCTTCAACCCCAGCTATGTGAAGAGTTTGCAAGGTTAAATCTATGTCTAGTGTCTAGCACTGAAGCAGTTGCTATGGAAGTGGACTCAACCCTCGAGCGTGATATACGAGAAGGGCAGAAGAATGATGAGAAGGTCAAGGAGATCAAACAGTTGATGAAGAAGGGGAAAGCTCCGAACTTTAGAGAGGATGAACAAGGAACCTTATGGCTTGGAAAGAGGATTTGTGTTCCAGATGTCAAGGAGATTAAAGAGTTGATATTAAGAGAAGCTCATGACTCATCATACTCCATCCACCCCGGAAGCACCAAGATGTATCAAGACCTTAAAGATCGATATTGGTGGCATGGAATGAAACGGGATGTAGCCGAATATGTGGCCATATGTGATACATGTCAATTGATTAAGGCGGAACATCAAAGACCAGCAGGGTTATTACAACCAATCAAAGTGCCAGAATGGAAATGGGAAGAAATAAGTATGGACTTCATCGTGGGACTACCAAGAACACAATCTGGATATGATTCTATATGGGTTATTGTGGACCGTCTAACTAAAGTGGCTCACTTTATTCCTGTGAAAGAGACCTACAACGGCCCCAAGTTGGCGGAACTGTACATCTCCAGGATTGTATGCTTACATGGAGTTCCTAAGAAGATCATCTCAGACAGAGGCACTCAATTCACCTCAAGATTCTGGCAGAAGTTACATGAATCAATGGATACCCGTCTAAATTTCAGTTCGGCGTATCATCCTCAAACTGATGGTCAGACAGAACGCACCAACCAGATATTAGAAGACATGTTGAGAGCGTGTGCTTTAAAGAATAGCAAGAGTTGGGACAAGAATCTGCCATATGCCGAATTTTCTTACAACAACAGTTATCAAGCCAGTTTGAAGATGTCACCTTTTGAAGCATTGTATGGGCGAAAATGTAGGACCCCGTTGTTTTGGAATCAAACTGGAGAAAGTCAAGTCTTTGGGCCTGATGTGTTACAAGAGGCTGAAAGGCAAGTACAAGAAATTCGGAAGAATCTAAAGGCAGCTCAAACAAGACAGAAGAGTTATGCGGATACTCGAAGACGCGATCTTACATTTGAAGTTGGTGACTATGTATACTTGAAGGTGTCCCCTATGAGAGGATTGCGAAGGTTCAAAGTAAGAGGCAAGCTGTCACCCCGATACATTGGCCCGTTCAAGATACTCGAAAGACGAGGTGAAGTGGCATATCAACTTGAGCTTCCGCCACACCTGGCAGATGTGCACAATGTGTTCCATGTGTCACAGCTTAAGAAGTGTTTAAGAGTGCCTGAAGAGCAATTGCCCATGGAAGCCGTGGATGTACAGGAGGACTTGTCTTATGTAGAGCAGCCTGTCAAAATACTTGAGACACTAGAAAAAGTCACGAGGAACAAAGTCATTCGCATGTGTAAAGTGCAATGGAAACATCATTCCGAGGCAGAAGCAACCTGGGAAAGAGAAGAAGCTCTCAAGGCGGATTTCCCTCATCTATTCTCTTAGAACGTCCGAATCTCGAGGGCGAGATTCCTTTTAAGGGGGGTAGAGTTGTAACACCCATATTTCATGTACAAAAATTTTCTCAAACCCTTGATCATTGTAGTATGCATTTTTGTGTGAATTTTTGGTGTTCAAACGAGTAGCAAACGGTTCAAATTGAATTTGAATTCAAATCAAAAGAGAGAAAATGGAAAAAGAAAAAGAAAAGAATAAAACCCCCCTGTTGGGCCGATTTCTCCCCCTGGCCCAATTCCCCTCCCCTCTCCCGCCGGCCCAGCCGAACCCCCCTCTCTCTCCCTCTCTGCGCGGTGGACCCCGCATGTCATCCCCGACCCCGCTCAACCGTCGCCCCCCTCTCCTTCCCGCGCCGCGCAGGAAACCACCCCCCCCCCCCCCCCCCCGCGCCCACGATCAAACACCCCCGAAGCCCGCTTATCTATCTTGCTTTCATTAGTGTTGAACTGTTTAGTGTTGTGAATATTTGTGGAGTGTATTTGTAGACCTTCGAGTCGTTCTGTAAGACTATTTATGTAATCGAACATGGCAATGTAATGGTATTTCACTTTCGTCAACGCATGTACGATTCAACTGATCCTGGCGTACATGTGATTAGCGTCTGTTCATCTTTACGATGACCGGGCGTGACAAAGGTGGTGTGTCGCACTTGGTCATGTCACAATCTTCTCCCTCAGCTCATCGATAATGGATGGAAATTGCTGCACCAACTGAACGAAGCCCGGGGTTAACACGGCCTCCTTGAAATTCTTCTCCAATGCAAAGAAGTCGATGCAATTCTTCTTTAACTCCGGACAGTTGTGCATTTCAGCACAAGCTAAGGTAGAGGCTACGGTATCGACAGATACATCACTCCACAATCTCTGTGCGCACAGAAACTTCAGCCGGTCCAATGCGTACCGGTCAGCCGCAGCTAGAAGATGCCGCATCATCGCGGAGGGAGATTCTCCAAGCTCGTCGTCCCCAGGGAAGACATCAGTGTAAATAAACCGAAGCATGACTCTAAATGTTGCAGAAGTGATATCGTGCAGGGTGATAGATGACATTGCAGCCTCAGCCATGGAACCGAGAAGCTCAGCTTTGAAGACCGGCGAACGAGCAGCAAGTACCGCTCTATGTGCAGGGAACGTTTCACTGCCGATGTTGAACGACACATCGGTCCCGTCTGTGCTATCCAGCAGAGCGCCTAGATGTTTTCCCATGTCCGAAGTCGGCACCAGAATAGACCTCTCCTGTACGATAATGACAGCGCACATGATTGTGATGTGTCCGTCCACCACATAGTACTTACTTACCAGGTCAGTGTGTGAGACAAACGGACGCCACCCCCAGTCTTCTCCCCGCTTGAACAGATGAAGTAACCTTTCATTCGTGGAAGATGGTTGGCCGTCCTTGGCAATCACGAAAGCCTCAATGATGGCACTAACACTGCTAGAATTGCTCGCTAACTCGATAAAGATATCGAGATATTTGCCCTTGTCAGACTCCCTGCATCCTCGTGGGAAGCACTTTATTCTCCACTTGTGCCCTCCAGCCACGAAGGCGCCCGAGCGGATTGACTTGCCGATGGGTTGGCTCTTGGTTTGCTCATAGTTTATCCTTAGTTCTTGGAAAGCTGAATCGATTGTCCGTGCCTCCATCAGTGTTGGGCGGCCTCGCTTGGACCCTGAATCGGGAAGTAAATTGACTCACAACCAATGAAACAAAAAAAACAATGGCAGTCAAATTTAACAGAGTTGCGACTTTGTCATAGTCCTACCTGATCGTGAACATTCTCCGCATTTGACAGGATTTCAAATTCAGTAAAATAAAAAATGGAGCACGAGGGGGGTGGTAGGTACTCACTGAGGTGATGGTGGTGGCACTGATGCTTGCCTGCTGGCGACGTCGACGGAAGATGAGTTGCCACCGACCGATCCTACGTCCTCCCCGCTCCGACTTCCGCCCTCAGTAGTTTCCGGCGGCCTTGCCGGAGAGGAAACCCTCCTCAAATCGCTACCGGAGACCAAAGCCGCCGCAGTTCGTCTTGTCTCCCGCAGGTAGGGTTCGCCTCGCTTTTGAGCCTGCCGCCTGCGGGTACCGGAGGAGGAAGACGGCAAGAGTTGGGTAACGGACTCGTGTGCTGCGCTCAAGGTTGGCCCAAAAACGACCCAGCTCAAGCCCAGGTCAGAAGGCCTACGCTCTGTTTCAACAACCATATCCCTTTTTTGATTTTTTTGTAAAAGGTATTATGATATCTAAATTTCAAAAATGGGGTCATTTAAAAAAAAATACAAGAATCCGGTGTATGAATTGCCCTCCCACCAGGTGAGGGGGGACCAGGACTGAAATCGAAAAGGTATTGTATACATATTCATGAACAAATCTAAATAACCTGTATATAAATTCTGAGTTTGGATATCATCCCGGGTACCCAAATACTCGAATAACCGACCCATAAAGTCTCATGTTAAATTATGTTATACTAACTATAAATACACTCTAAAATTTTATTTTTATTTTGTGAGTTAAGGCATGGAAAGTCGTTATATTGAACTATTTTTGTACGATATATCATTAGTAAACTTATAATTTATTGTCCGTGAAATTAAGTTTGCGAATGATATTGGATTTGTACCGAACGTTCAGAGTCGAAACCGAAATTTAAAGTATCCAAAATGTCCGGTTATGTAATATTTTGGATAGTGATTTTGTAAAAGTGAAATACTGAATAACCCAGACCGAATTATCGTGTAGACCCAACGTTCACTCCTATAGTATGATTTTTTTTAACAGCAGATGAATCGGTGGGAGGAAGAATGGGCGATTCATTGGAGTGGAACCCGGAAATAACCAAAAGGGCGTGCTACTTATTGCTTCCATCCTCCTCCCAGTGAATGCAGAGAAGCCCTTCTGTGCATTAGCTAGAATCTAGAACGTACAGGATGAGACGAACGGTTGCAAATTTTTTCCTCTACCATCGCCAATACGTTCATCTAGTCGTATTGCTGGCGACCTTGCCTTTGAGTGCCTGCTTTTTTATTATTTTTTTGGCATGTTCCATGTCCACTGTGTTCCTGTGACAGTGGTTTTGGTTTGTGAGACCTTTCGGGGGACAACGAGAACTTCAGTGCATCAAACTAAGGGTAACGGCAGCCACGATTCTTATGATTTACAGTAATGCGCATAATTTGCTTACCACGCTTACTACTAGCTTGGTCATGGTCAGTACTAGTTCTAATGGATGTTGCCGAAAACTAAAACGTTTCTGAGGGAAGTGTGTCCTATATTAATTGAATATTTTGAACGCACCTGCAGACAATGGAACTTGTAAACTTTTCACATTGGAGCAGAACAGGTTAATTTGAGTTTCCCTTAGTTTGACGCAATGAAGTTCTCATTGTCCTTCGAAATCTCTCAGAAAGCAAAACCACTGTCACGGGAACACACAGTGGACATATGCAAAAAAAAAAAAAAAACAGCAGGCACTCAAAGGCGGATGCATATCCTCTGCAGTACTGCAGATGCAGTAGCAGTCACTGACATGTGGGCCCCATAGCTAGTCGGCTCATATGTCAGTGGTTGTTACTACACCTGCAATACTGCATGTGATTTCAACGCCTCAAAGGCAAGGTCGCCGGCAACGGGGTGACTAGATGAATAGATCGGCGATAGTAGTGGAAAAAATCACAACCGTTTGTCTCCAACTTGTACGTTCTAGATTCTAGCTAATGCACAAAAAGGCTTCTCTGCATTGACTGAACAAATGCAGAGGATATGAACCCATCTCCCTGACCTCGCCTTTTCCTCCATCGAACAACAGAATAAAAACGCACGACAAGCATGAAGGCGACAGAAATCTCGTCATCTTTTTGCAGAACAGGCAACTGAGACAGACGGGCCCAAGAAGACAAGCGGTTTAGAAATCAAGAGGGAGCCCAAAAATCAAATAGCCACTAAATCATCTCGAATTACATGGAGAAATCTGATTACAACATGAACACCAAGTGCTATCTCTCAAATAGCACAAGAACATCAATAATACCTTCTCCTCCATCTTTGTTGTTGCTTGACGATGCGGCCATCTAGCCAACAAGGTGAGGCCGCAAGAAGAACGACGACGAGAGGCGTTTCCCCTTGTTCTTCTCTTGGCATCTTGATCGGATTCTGAGTGGATTAGAGTGTTCAAGTGTGTATGAGTGTATGCCCTTAAGCCTTCTTTGATCACACACTTGACCCTCTTCTTATAGTTGACCAAGAGACACAAGAGGGGGCCTCCCACCCTTAGAAATTATTGAGTCTCCCGATCAGAGACTCAAAATTTGGTGGGTTGTGTCCTTTCAATTAGAACACATGTCAATTTCGAGTTCAAACTGACGGTTACTGAAAAATCGAACTAGTTCGTATAGAGTCCGGACTAGTCCAGTTACCCTTACTGGACAATATCGGACTAGTCCTCTAAGGGTCCGGACTAGTCCGATTATCCTTACTGGACAAAACCGGACTAGTCCGGTCTTTACCGGACAAGTCCGGTACTCCCCAACATTCTCCCCCTTGAACTCGAATCTGAAACTTATCGACTTACTTAATACTAAACTTAGTGTCCATTTTCTCATGCTTGACATATAGGGCACGACACATCACAACAACCATTTACGTATTGTTGGACTCGAAGACCACAATACATCTCACACTTGAAAATGAACCTTACTCTTACTTGGCCCCTAAATATCCAGTGATCATAGGCTCTCTCTTAAACCCATGCCGGCTACGTGTTCACTGAACACGCTGGGTGGAAGACCTTTTGTTAGCGGATCCGCAAGCATACGCTTGGTACTTATATGCTCAAGACTTATAGTATGATCCTGGATTCGATCTTTCACAACATAAAACTTAATGTCGATTTGTTTGGCAGCACCACTCGACTTATTTTTGTGAGAGTAAAATACTGCGGGCTCATTATCGCAGTATAACTTAAGTGGCTTTTCAATGCTGTCGACCACTCTAAGATCGGGTAAAAATTTCTTAAGCCAAACAGCCTGCCCGGTGGCCTCATAACATGCAACAAACTCGACATGCATTGTGGACGATGCAGTGACGGTTTGTTTGGAGCTTTTCCACGAAATGGCTCCATTCGCGAGGGTGAATATATAACCTGACGTGGATTTCTTAGTATCCACACAACCCGCGAAATCTGAATCTGAATATCCCACTACTTCAAGTGGGTCTGACTTACTATACGTCAACATGAGGCCTTTTGTGCCTTGCACATATCTTAATGCTTTCTTAACTGTCTTCCAGTGATCAATCCCTGGATTGGCCTGATATCTGCCAAGCATTCTGGTCACATAAGCTAAGTCAGGGTGAGTACAGACTTGAGCATACATAAGGCTTCCGACAGCAGAAGCATATGGAACCGACTTCATTTGATCGATCTCATATTGGTTCCTGGGACACTGAAAGTTCCCAAACTTATCGCTCTTGACAATCGGAGCAGGCGAAGGCTTACTCTTATGCATACTGTACTTTCTCAGTACATTCTCTAAGTATGCCTTTTGTGATAAGCCTAATACCCCCTTATTTCTATCTCGGTGAATTTCTATGCCCAATACATAGGATGCTTCACCAAGATCTTGCATATCAAAATTAGAGGACAAAAACTTCTTAGTTTCTGATAGTAGATTGACATCACTACTTGCAAGTAGTATATCATCTACGTAAAGCACGAGGAAAATAAATTTCCCGCTCTTAAACTTAGCATAAATGCAATTGTCCTCCTTATTTTCTTTAAACCCAAACTTTCTTACTGTTTCATCGAACTTGAGATACCACTGTCTTGATGCTTGTTTAAGTCCATAAATGGACTTTCTTAAGTGGCATCCCATATGTTCCTTACCCTTAATAACAAAACCTTTCGGTTGTGTCATATAGACGTTCTCATATAGATCACCATTGAGAAAAGCCATCTTTACATCCATCTGATGTAATTCTAAATTATAATGTGCAACTAATGCCATAATGATTCTGAACGAATCCTTACTTGAGACAGGTGAAAATGTCTCATTATAATCAATCCCTTCTCTTTGAGTGAAGCCTTTTGCAACAAGTCTGGCCTTAAACTTATCAATATTCCCTTTGGAGTCACGTTTAATTTTGTAGACCCATTTACAGCCTACTGTTTTGGCTCCATTAGGAATCTCAACTAAATCCCAGACTTTGTTTGTTTCCATAGACCTCATTTCATCCTCCATGGCTTTACGCCATTCAGATGATTGAGGATTTCTCATAGCTTCTTCAAATGTGGTGGGATCACCCTCCATTTGAATTGCCTCACTCAAATAGATCTCATAATCGTCTGGAATGACCGATTTTCTTTCTCGTTGAGATCTTCTTAATTGCACATTATCCTCATTTTGAGGCTGTTGTTGCTCTTCATTATTAGTGACAACGGGCTGAAAATGCTCAACCTCTCTTAATAATTCTGTTGTCAATGGAGAACTAACAACAGGTGTTGAATCATTACCAATAGGCACTGATGATTCAACAGCAGTAGGTAATGAGAAATATGGTTCTTGAATCATAGGAGTGGGTACATAAACCCGCTTCTCTTCAAGATTAATTTCTCGTCTTACCGTACTCCCCCTGATCATGGCATCTTCTAAAAAGACGGCATGCCTTGTTTCTACAAACTTAGTATATCTTTCTGGACAATAGAAACGATATCCCTTACTCTTTTCTGCATAGCCAATAAAATGGCAACTTACTGTCTTAAAATCCAACTTACCAATGTTTGGATTAAACAATTTTGCCTCAGCGGGACAGCCCCATATATGCATATAACTTAATGAGTCCTTACGTCCTGTCCACAACTCATACAGTGTTTTGGGCACCGACTTAGTAGGAACCCGATTTAGCACATGAATGGCAGTTTTTAATGCCTCCATTCATAAGCTAACCGGCAAATCTGATTGACTTAACATGGATCTAACCATATCCATTAGCGTACGGTTGCGCCGTTCTGCTACTCCATTTTGCTGAGGCTCGCCCGGTGTGGAATACTGTGCGACTATGTCATTCTCCTGTAGGAACCGAGCAAATGGTCTAGGAACTTGGCCATACGGGGTATGACGACCGTAGTACTCACCACCACGATCGGATCTTACCACTTTAATCTTAATATTGTGCTGATTTTCAACTTCAGCCTTAAATATCTTAAATTTATCCAACGCTTTAGAGCGTTCTTTAATTGGATAAATATAGCCATAGCGAGAATAGTCATCCGTGAAGGTTATGGAATCAAAACGATCAACAGATACTACGGGGAATGGACCACAAATGCCCGTATGGATTAATTCCAAAATTTCCGCACTGCGTATGGCACCTTTCTTAATTTTCTTAACAAACGTTCCCTTAATACAGTCTATGCATTCTTCTGAACCCGAAAAATCCAAATGGGGAAGAATCGATTGTGAAATCAATTGTTCAATTCTCCCCCTCGAAATATGGCCCAAGCGACAATGTCATAATTTCGAAGACATTTTGGAATCGATTCTCTTACGCTTACCCTGATGTGAGGAAAACTGATTGTCGCTTACAACATTAACATCATCATGCATAGATAATAAGTATAGCATGCCTTGTCTTATGGCAACACCAACCATCTTATTATCATACTTAATTACACATCTGTCTTTGCCAAACTGGCAAACATAACCATCATCATCTAAGCATAGCATGACACTGAGATGAGATTTCTACATAAAGAGGGTACATATAACACATCCTGAAGTGTAAGTACAAAGCCATTTCTTAATACTAATGGATAATCTCCAATGGCTTTCACTTCAGCTTCATGGCCATCAGCAACTTTAATGGCCCTTTCCCCTCTTTCTAGGGTCCTCCTCATATTTAACCCCTGCAACGAATTACAAACATGCACAGTGGCACCTGAGTCAATCCACCAAGAAGATGGTGTATAATCTAAAATCAGGGATTCATCAACAAAGGTCACAAAGTCATTACCATTTTTGCAACACCATTTAAGGAAGCCAATGCAATCCTTCTGATGGTGACCTTTGTCTAAACAAAAACGACACTGATCTTTATCCACTTTCACATCCTTATTGTAAGGATGGCTTTGTGGAAACTTACCCTTATCTTTATCATGGTGAGATGAACCATGATACTTAAAAGATTGCTTAGAAGAATAATTTCTTAGCCTTACCTTTTCCCTTCACGTAATTAATAGCATCATAACCGTGAAGGGACTTAATCCTCTCTTCCTCCTGAACACACATAGCCATGAGTTTTACTATGTTCCATAGTTCAGGTTGAGAGTTGTAGTTGATGACAAAAGTCTCAAATTCCTTAGGAAGTGAGGCAATGATGAGATGCACAATGAACTCATCTTTAATCCCCAAATCCATAGGCTTAAGCTTCACAGCCATATTTGTCATCCTTAAGATGTGCTCACGCACACCACCTCCATGATATTTTTCAGTAACAAGCCTCTTGATAAGAGTGCTTGCAGTGGCCTTAGAAGAACCAGTAAACTGATTCTCTATCCTTTAGAGGTACTCAATAGCAGTTTCACATTCAGGGATTGCTCCCCGAATGGCCTCAGTGATAGTGCCCTTAATTACCATCAAACATTTCCTGTTTGATTTCTTCCACTTATAACAATCAATGTCATAAGTCAATAACTCAGTAGTATATTCCTTTGTCCTCACAGCAAAGGCTTCTTGAGTTTCATCAGCATTTCTTACTGGTTCAACCGGTGCAACCGGATATGGAGTAGTGAGAGCCAAGTCTATCTCAGAGACTGCCAAAGCAATCTCTAACTTCTCTCGCCATCTCCCATAATTGCTTCCATTGAGTGGATCAATAGAAGCGATGAAACTCAGTGCTGAATTAGCATTGGAGGAACCTTCTCCTCCATCTTTGTTGTTGCTTGACGATGCGGCCATCTAGCCAACAAGGCGAGGCCGCAAGAAGAACGACGACGAGAGGCGTTTCCCCTTGTTCTTCTCTTGGTATCTTGATCGGATTCTGAGTGGATTAGAGTGTTCAAGTGTGTATGAGTGTATGCCCTTAAGCCTTCTTTGATCACACACTTGACCCTCTTCTTATAGTTGACCAAGAGACACAAGAGGGGACCTCCCATCCTTAGGAATTATTGAGTCTCCTGATCAGAAACTCAAAATTCGGTGGGTTGTGTCCTTTCAATTAGAACACATGTCAATTTTGAGTTCAAACTGACGGTTACTAAAAAATCGGACTAGTCCGTATAGGGTCCGGACTAGTCCGGTTACCCTTACTGGACAATATCGGACTAGTCCTCTAAAGGTCCGGACTAGTCCGATTATCCTTACTGGACAGAACCGGACTAGTCCGGTCTTTACCGGACAAGTCCGGTACTCCCCAACAGTTGTTACTACACCTGCAGTACTGCATGTGATTTCAACGCCTCAAAAGCAAGGTCGCCGGCAACGGGGTGACCAGATGAATAGATCGGCGATAGTAGTGGAAAAAATCACAACCGTTTGTCTCCAACCTGTACGTTCTAGATTCTAGCTAATGCACAAAAAGGCTTCTCTGCATTGACTGAACAAATGCAGAGGATATGAACCCATCTCCCTGACCTCGCCTTTTCCTCCATCGAACAACAGAATAAAAACGCACGACAAGCATGAAGGCGACAGAAATCTCGTGATCTTTTTGCAGAACGGGCAACTGAGACAGACGGGCCCAAGAAGACAAGGGGTCGATCAACTAACAAGCATTCAGAAACAGGCAAATCAAATACAGTACTACCAATGACACCAGGAGATCGATACGACGCCTCCTCAGCATCACCCATCATCGACACTGCACATGGCTATCTTACAAAAGAAATGGGTCAGGCATAGTTCTCCGACTCCCTCCGCTTGAGCACGACGGCCCACGTAACAGCTTCCAGGATCAGGGCGACAATGCCCAGAACGCTAACGGCGACGACGTACGCGGTCTTCCACTTGTGCGCGACGTTCAGGATGGACATGCCCCTGAAGATGTTGGCGATGCCCAGTATGATGATCAAATAACCCATCGAGTGGTGGTACACGTTCCAGTAGAACCGGTACTTGTGATCTTTCTTCGGCCTCAAGAACAGGGCTGTGACCTGCAGAGTACAAAGAACGAATACTGCGATCCCGATGTTCCTATGAACCGAGTAGGTGACTCCCTTGGACAAGCGTCCGAGGTGAATGCCGGTTGCCCAGCCAGACACTCCGACAACGTACCCAATCACCTGGCAAGTTACGTGAAGATAGAACCATGCAGGATCGGCTGACTGGAACGTCTTGAGGTATCTTGCGTATATGGCTCCCATGGGTAACAGAAGACCCCAGCTCACAGCATTTAGGACTCCATGAGTCTGCACGCAAAGAACGGGAGAAATGAGCATGTTTCGTTACAGTTACGTAACTCGCACGCAAAATTGGATAGTGCTCACGTTTTTCTTGCGGAGGAGACTGCTACTGCCGTCGGTGATCGCCCCGGTGAGCAGGTTCACCTTCCCCTTGGCGGCCAGGTTGTCGGCGGCCATGGCATGGGCGTTGATGCTCCCGCCTGAGACCGGGCCCACCTGCCAGACCTGGTTCACCACCCGGGTGCCGTTCGGGAGCTTGAGGGTCCCGAACATCCGGACGCGGCCGTCGCGCCCGAGCTCGGCCGCGAGGCCGGACGTGGCGTAGGCGATGGGCCCCGGGGCGCCGAGCGAGTACCCGGGGATGCTGTACGTCTGCACGGCGTAATAGGCGGCGCCGCCGGCGGCCCTGGGCGCGGCGACGAGCGCCTGCGCGCCGCCCATGCCGTCGCGGGCGGGGTTGATCCCCCAGGCGACCCAACCGCCGGGCGAGGGCGGCGCGGCCACGAACGCCATCGACAGGTAAGACGACCCCGAGGCGCTGCCGTAGTAGGTCCAGTGCACGGACGCGCCGAGGCGCGGCAGGTCGGCGCACGCCGCGAACGCGCGGTTGCCGGAGAACCTCTCCGCCGCGCACGCGCCGCCGGTTCCGACTCGCGCCCGCGCCGGCGACGCGGCCACCGTCGCCAGGACGAGGAGGAGGAGGAACCGAGCGACGGACATGGTCGCTCCAAGGCAAGACGGGCAGGAGGGGGGATCCCGGGCGGGGTGGGGGAAACGGCAGTCGCGGAGCGGCTGCGGCGGCTTCGGGGGTTCGGACGGAAGTACTACGGGGCACGGAAGCTGACCAGCTGGGTGCAATTAATAAGGACGAGGAGGCAATGGAGGCGTATCCTGTGCATTTGGCCTGTGTCTTGGACCAGCTGCTGCACCCTTGCTGTCAGCCAAGCAGGCTGATTTGGTTGTCACCGCTCACCGCCAGATTGTCCGAAATGAAGACCTCAATCTGGCGCTTGGACGACGACCAACCAAACCGAGTCGCTCCCACCCCACGTCCCCACCATGCACGTCGCCGCACTCGGCGTCCGGGTTCAGTACACACCCGTCCGGTGTGTACCACCGGCTTGACAGTCATTTACGGCGATGAGCAGGCATGCAATCCTGTCGTTGACATGCATCTCGTACTACGAACCTGTGCTTCGCCATGCAGCCCTATGGTACTGTGCAGAGTGCCAGAACATGCATGGGTTCTCGCGCCCTGCATCCATGCCCTATCGTACCAGGAACCGGCATCGCGCAGTCCTCTGCAGCCATGCCTTCGGTCACCACCGCGCCGTGCTCTTCTCTGTACGCACCGAGCGAGTTAGGCTGTTCTTGTTTTCCTCGACCCCTGGCATTGGAGGGGAGCATGCATAGACTTCCCAAAGTTATGTGGACCGCGCAGCATGGACCAGACGCCGTCGATCAAGTGCAGCATGGCTTCTTTCCAGCCCATCGTCAGCTACCGCAACTTTAACATCGATTCAGCAGAGATACCCGCTGCTGACTCCAGTCACCACTGCTCACACTCGAAACGGCTCTAAGAACACACCAGCCCGACACACTGAGCTAGCCGAGCTCGTGCCGGACGACGTCCCACAAAGCCTCCGAAATGACGCACCAGCTATCGCGCTGCTCCGGCTCCTCGGCGACGCGCCTTGCAGGCGCCTGCACGGGCGAGAAGTTCCCAGCCGGCCGGGAGGACGTACGAGAAGTGCAAGCAGGACCTCTAGAAGCTCGGGGGCACGCTGCACTGAACCCACAACGCGTCCGAGAACTCTCTGTCGGTGGCGTTCTTCCTAAGACCATGTGCAGTGGTACACTGTAAAACATACTAGATATACTGTTTCGCAGTGTAATTTAGAGTACGTACTGTAAAAACTGAAGAAGAATAGTGTATAGAGTATGCTTTAGAGTACGCTAGTGCGGATGGTCTAACCCTCAAGAGCAAGTCTACTAGAAGGGGAATACTAAAACTCAGGCGACTGAGTAGAAACGAACATTTCAGGTGACGGCCCGCAGGTGCGTTCACGCGGGCGCACAGCTGCTGGAGAGGAAGATAAATGATTTTTTATATATTTTGTTAATTGTTAATCCGTAATTTGTAAGGATTATGTTAATTGTAAAATAATCAAACAAATATTGTTGTGATTGATTAACCTATAAAATTAAGAGTTAATAATTAATTACATAGATTAGTGGTTAATGATATTAATTAGCTGCTAATTATATGGTGCCTGAAATTTCTTCAAATTTCAGCCACCTGAAATCTAGACAGCTTTCTGCTAGAAATATCAAAACCATCTCCCATGAAAAGAGGTTAGTGCAGGGTTTCTCATCCTAGGGTTGCAAGAGCTGGGGATGGAGGCAATTCATGAAGCAGTCCACTCTCGAGTCACTTTTTACAACAAACGGATGGGTCACGTTTATGTAGAGCATCATAGTTCTGGGTGATGACACCACCATTGATGGGCCACCCTCTGACTTAGGCTGCAGCCTCGGCCTCCTGCTTGACTGCAATGTTGGGACGGATGTTCTGTTCATGGTGAATGGCGAGACAATACCCGCACACCGTGTTGTGCTCGCTGTCGGCTCGCCGGTCTTCAAAGCTGAGCTCTTTGGCGGCTCCACGCCGGCAGACGCGACGACGTCGCGGTCCATCACGGTGAAAGACACCAAGCCTTTGGTGTTTAAAGCCATGCTCAAGTTCATGTACAAGTAAGAGATGGCATGAGAGACTAGGCCACCCATCTATGGTAATAGTTAGTAAAATTGTGAGTGAAAATGATCTACCTTGCTCTTCTCCACCAAATAAAGAACAAGTTTGTGATGTCTGTCAGCAAGGCAAAAGTCATCAGCTTCTGTTCTCTAGATCATCTAGTGTGTCTCAAAGTCCCTTAGAGTTAATTTTTCCCAATGTATGAGGTCCTGCTCCTGTGTCAGTAGGGAGAAATAAATACTATGTCAGTTTTATTGATGATTTCAGCAAATTTACTTGGATTTATTTGATTCGACACAAATCTGAAGTTTTTTCAGAAGCTCCATATTTTTTAGGCTATGGTTGAAAGACCGTTTAGCCGGAAAATCATCACTATTCAAACTGACTGGGGTGGAGAGTGTCAAAAACCCAATTCCTTTTTGATCAAATTGGCATTGTTCATCATGTAGCATGTCCACACACGCATCAGCAGAATGGATCAGCCGAGCGCAAGCATAGACACATAGTTGAAGTTGGGCTCACCCTCCTTGCAAAAGCCTCAGTGCCGTTAAAATTTTGGGATGAAGCTTTCTCCACCGCCTCATATCTCATAAACAGGACCCCATCTAGAGTAACCGGCTACAAAACCCCAGTAGAAAAATTGTTTGGTGTGAGACCGAACTATTCACAACTTCGTGTTTTTGGGTGTGCGTGTTGGCCCAACCTCTGACCATACAACACTCACAAACTTGCCTTCAGATCCAAACAATGCGTGTTTCTGGGGTATACTCGCTGCACAAAGGCTATAAATGCCTTGATATTTCTAGTGGCCGAGTATATATTTCCCGTGATGTAATTTTTGATGAAACTAATTTTTCGTTTCAGCAATTACATCCCAATGCAGGAGCACAACTCAGATCTGAGCTATTACTCCTTCATCTAACTTTGATCCCTTTCTTGGATGGAAATACTCAGCAAAATTGTTTTCATCCTCCTGCAGACTCATTGGATTTTTCTAACCAGGGTGTATCTGGAGAAAGTTTCTGTTCGCAGGATATAGCAGGAGAAACCACAGAAGATCCAGCAACAACCGTCGGGGTAGATGCGTTGGGATCCCATGCTGGTCCTGCAGCGCAATCCCCCTCGGAGCGTGTGCGCGCCCAATCATTGGGTGCATCCGACATGCAGTCACCTAACGGCGCAGCGTTCACATTCAACCCGACAGGAGTCCGCACTTCTCCATCCAGCAGCGGCCACATGGCGTCACCTGAACGAGATAGCACTGTAGTCTCTGATTCCGACCAGATTGGCTCGGGTCACATACTTTTGGCGCCAGGGGGTGAATCCACCTCAAATCTTGTGCCCAGTTCAGACTTGCCTCAAACGGTGACACCAGCTGCTGCAGATGATGACGCCATCACTGTTGTACAAGTTCAACATAATGCTTCTCATCCAAGAACCAGGTCACAAAACAATATTACTAAACAAAAACTTTTTGAAGACTATGTGTGTCTACTAACTGTCACAGGGAAGCCAGAAAATCTTAGCCAGGCTTTGGGTAACGCAAATTAAAAAGAAGCCATGGACAAGGAGTTTCAAGCTCTTGAAAAGAATCAAACATGGCACCTTGTTCTGAGAAAGGGGGTGAACAATGTCATAGATTCAAAATGGGTTTACAAAATCAAAAGAAAATCTTACGGCTCCATTGACAGGTACAAAGCCAGGTTGGTTGCAAAAGGCTTCAAACAGAGGTACAGAATTGACTATGAAGACACATTTAGCCCTGTTGTAAAGGTAGGTACTATACATATTGTTTTGTCTATTGCTGTGTCAAGAACTAGTGTCTCATACAACTAGATGTTCAGAATGCTTTTCTTCATAGTGACTTGGAAGAAGAAGTTTACATGACACAACCACCTGACTATGAAGACAAGAGGTACCCTGATTTTGTATGCAAACTAGATAAAGCTATTTACGGTTTAAAACAAGCACCCAGGGCATGGTATGCAAAGTTGAGCTAGACTTGTTGATCTCGGTTTTGCTATATCAAAAGGAGACACCTCACTCTTCATATACAACAAAGGGAAATAACTATGTATCTTTTGATTTATGTGGATGACATTGTAGTTGTGAGCTCCTGTGACCAGGCCGCAGAGGCATTGTTGGCTGACTTAAAGAAGAATTTTGCCTTAAAGGACTTGGGGGCGTTACACTATTTCTTAGGCATGGAGGTCGATCAAGTAAAAGAAGGAATCCTTCTCAGTCAATGAAAATAAGCCATAGAGATTATCAAGAAAGCAGGTATGACAAATTGTAAACCGGCTAATGCACCATTGTCATCTTCAGGAAAATTCTCTACTTATGATGGAAAACCACTCAGCGCGGAGGAAGCTACCAAGTATAGAAGCATCTTTGGTGCACTCCAATACCTTACACTAACCAGACCTGATATTGCCTTTTCTGTGAATAAAGTCTGTCAATTCTTGCATTGTCCAAGCACTGCTCATATGATCATGTTGAAAAGAATATTAAGATTTGTTCAAGGAACTATCAGTCTGGGTGTCTGTCGGTACCCTGCACACTGGATACCCCACGATACTGCAAGAAAAGCCGAAGAGTTCCTACATCCGAGTTGAAGACCCCCGAAGGCAACACACGTCTGACAGCACTGGGCCCACATCACTCGTTTGGGTAGCTCCGGTACTACCACGTGTCCAGCGGTACTGGGTCTACCTCCCTTCACAGGGAAGCTCTGGTCCTGCCATGTGTCTAGCAACCCCGGACCTAACCCCCAGTAGAGAGAAGCTCTGGTACCGCCACGTATCAAGTGGCTCCAGACCTACCTCCCCGCAGAGGGAAGCTCCGGAGTTGCCACGTGTTGTACCTCTGGAGCTTCGCCAGCAACGACTACAGAATCTCCAACGGCACAAACATTCAAGAGGCTATTAAAATAGCCGTTACAAGACCTGATTAATGTGTCATTAATTCAGATTAATGACACACGATCAGAGGACCTTTAGTACCGGTAACGCCACCATTAAGGCTCGTTATCACATTGTTAATCATACTTAATACATGTAGATCGTGTATTAGGTGATTGAATACTATCGGGGCCACATGTCGGGCCAGGCAACCCCTGTAACGGCCAACCCTTAGCATATAAAAGGGCTAAGCTGCATGGTAGAAACAAACTCGAATTGAGCCGACTCAAGCACATCTGCATACACTCTCATACAATCAACAACCACCCCGTGGAGTAGGGTATTACGCTCAGGTGGCCCAAACCACGTAAAAATCACCTGTGTCACCGTCTCATTCATAATTTTACGCGTGCCCCAACCGAATACGAACCTCCGTGGACTACGCTTTAGTAGTACCGGGGGAAGTGTCGTAGCAACACTTTGATGAGGACATCACTCCTATGGATATACACAACACTCTATTGAACATACAAGGTGCAATCAATAGAATTTACACACAACAATTAATTTCAGAGGTGAGCTTGTTCTTATATGTTTCCTTATATATTTTTAGAATAGATTGCTACCTAATAATTTAATTATGATTAGGATACATGGAGTGATTCAAGGAGTAATTCGAGGAAGGTTTAGGGGCATGTAGGACCAGAGGATACGTTCAAAGAAGATGGAAACCGACCCCAACTCAAAATCGTGTCCAACTCGGAGTCCAGGAGAAGTACACAAACGGACGCCCATGACACATACGAACTCCGTTTTGGACGTTCTACATACGCACGGAAAGGGGAGAGGATAACCTTTCCAATGGAGCTGGTTCCATGTCAAAAATTCCTTGGGAGTGCATGGGAATCATCAAAACAATATCGAGTACAAAATCTGTCAAGGTGTTGCGTCACCTAATTGGGCCATTGGGCCTTGTATCAAGTCTAAGTCCATTACTTTCGTGTCTTAGGGTTAGGTAACGACCCCAACACCCCCTTGGACGTCCTTCCACCTATATATACTCCATAGTAGCCACCATAAATAATTGGGTTTTGCTTAGATCCTTCATCATCAATTGGTGTTAGATTTCCAGGTTGCACGTTAGGTAATTCAACTATCCTTTCGATTTGTTTTTTTTTCATAACTAGAGTCCACAAAAAAGCCACAAAAAACTTGTAGTTTAGTAGATCTATTCATCACTTTGTCCAAACCACCATTGAGCCTTTGCAACTTTGTTATTCAGTTTTGTTTTGTTGAGTTTGTGTCTGTGGTTGAGTCATATTGCTGGTTTAGAAGTGTTTTTGGTCTTAGTTTGAGTTTTGGATTGTGTTGATTCATCCTATTGAATCACGTCATCACTTCCATATTAGATTCATCTCTGTCCAGTTAAGTATTTTTATCATATCTCGCTCATATGGACTCGGATTTTAGTGTTCTTGTACTTCCTGGAAAGCTTAAGAAGTTCTCTATAATTTTCATATTCACCAATTTTCCAGAAAATAGAGTTATCGAGGTTGAAATTGCATTGTATCCGAATCTGTTATTGACCTAAAAATTCTGAACAGTCTGTATTTCGGGGGCAATATCTCCTACTGTTCTGATCCAAAATAGGTCTTCCATATACTGAAATTAAAGAGGAAAAATAGATATATAATCTTTCTGTTGAAAGTTTTGGATTTGAAGCCTCTAAGTGTGCCTATTTGTCCTTGGACGATTGAGCATAAAATCTGTGACAGACCCACGAGATATCTTTGATTGCTTTTTATTGTGTTCTTCTTTTGCAACACATTTTGAAAAAAAGGAAGAAAAAGAACAAAGGCAATTGCAAAACAAGATACAAAAGTCACACCAAAAAAGGAGAAAAAAATAACAAAAAAAAACAGAAGTGCTTGCATTCTTTGTGTCATCTAGTTTTGTCTCATGTCTTACTAGCTTGAACTACTAGGAACACATTTAGGCCAACAACTTTGACAAGTACTTTGGACACCTATTCAACTTTACTATCTGATTTCATTGTTGCTAATCCTTGCTACATATAAAGTTCCATCTAAGCTATACTTTACTTTTGAGCAGAATCGATACACATTTGCAATCATCCCACACTTCATTGGTTTCATCATACTGGCCACTGTTTGCCACTTGCAGTGTCGGTAAGAACACTTGTAAGAGTGTGGTGAGACGCTTGAGAGTGTGTGATTCTACTTCCACTTTGTCATTATCCTTTTTAGTTGATAGGGATACCATATTTTTTTGTTGTCTTTTGTTTGCTACTAACAATGTCAGGTAAAAGCAAGAATCATGCATTATATGCTGAGATGATTGACATGATGAAGACGACAATGGAGTTGCTCACTAAAAATCAAACATTAACCAAGGTTTCACATGACATTCAGACCACTTTTACAACACCTTCCACAAGAAGTAATTACATTATCCCATCTCTTCCTTCTTATGATGGTTTTGGTTACGATGAATATATTGCTTGGGAAATAGAGTTGGATAAAATTTTTGGACAATGTCATATGTGTGAGAGGAGAAAGATTAGAAATGTTGCAAGTGCATTAGTAGGTTGTGCATTAACTTGGTGGAATAATTTAAATGATTTAGAAAAACCTCGAACATGGGAGGATATGAAAATTTGTATGCGAGAAACTTTTATGAATGTATCTAATTGCAAATATGAAGTGCATCAATTTGAGGAGAAATTTCTTGTTGTACCTCCTTTTGTGTCTAACGTTCTGCAGGACAATATAGAAAATAATGTAGATGATGCAAAAGAGAACGAGGCTTTTGACAACACTTGTGAAATTTTAGATGGATCAACTCATAATGCACTTGAAATCACTGCTGAAAATGGTAAGGCGAAACATTCTACAAATACAGAAGGTGAGAAGTTTTTGGATGTTCTGAATTTTTCCACCAATCATGCTATTTTCGAGGAGCAACTATTAAAATTGTTTATTTATACACCATTATCACATGTTGATTTTCCTGCTAATCATTGCGCTAAAAAAGAGTTGTGTGCTGATAACTCTATTATACCTATGCGAAAAAGGGTTAATGTACTAGATGATTGTGTTTTGGATTCACCTACCTGTGTTGAAATTCATAATTTGATCACCGCTACTCCTGAAAATGATGAGCTGAAATTTTTGTCTTCTCTAAATACTTTGGATTATATTGAATTTGACACTCTTTGTGATGCAAATATTGTAGAGAGGAGAATATTTTCCCAATCTGAATTGCTTTCGTTAAGTAGAAATATTTTTCATGCTATAGGCAACTATGAAGATAGTGGTGAATTTATGGTGCATAATGTTTACATATGCTCAAATGAGATATCCCATTTAGTGTTGCAACAACATGGTGAAATGAATGATGCACTAACACTAATAATGTATTGTCAAGTTTTTCTAGCATTTTTTCTTGCAGCAAGGACAATATATAAAAGAGGAGCATTGTTTGTTGCGGTTGTGCAATATGGGCAACACTCATTCTACCCCCAAAGCAAGCCTCTTTGTTGGACATACGAGCAAGCCGAGGACGGCTTGTCATAAAGAAGGGGAGAATGATGAGATCATGCACATTATCATTGCACAAATAAACATGGCACAATGTTTATTTGTTTGGGATCCTGGATCAAGTGAATGTTCATGCTTATTTGATGGAGAACATCGAGATGGTGCACTATATTGTCCACCACCTTGGCCTCCTCCTTTGATGCACACAAGAGGATTTGATGGCATTGCACATATGGACCCACACTTGAGAGAAGATTAACTTGAGTCGAGGACGACTCCAATTCAAGAAGGGGAGGATGATGAGGACATCACTCCTATGGATATACACAACAATCCATTGAACATTCAAGGTGAAATCAATAGAATTCTCACACAATAATTAATTTCAGAGGTGAGCTTGTTCTTATATGTTTCCTTATATATTTTTGAGAATAGATTGCTACCTAATAATTTAATTGTGATTAGGATACATGACGTGATTCAAGTAATTGGAGGAAGGTTTAGGGGCGAGTGGAGGACAAGAGGATACGTTCAAAGAAGATGGAAACCGACCCCAACTCAAAATTGTGTCCAACTCGGAGTCTAGGAGCAGTACGCACTAAAATGGACGCCCATGACGCATACGAACTCCGTTTTGGACGTTATACATATGCACAGAAAGGGAAGAGGATAACCTTTCCAATGGAGCTGGTACCATGTCAAAATTACTTGAGAGTCGACGGGAATCGTTGAAACAATATCGAGTACAAAATCTGCCAGGGTGCTGCGTCACCTAATTGGGCCATTGGGCCATGTATCAAGTCTTAGTCCATTATTTTCGTGTCTTAGGGTTAGGTCACGACCCCAACACCCCCTTGGACGTCCTCCCACCTATATATACTCCATAGTATCCACCATAAACAATTGGGTTTTGCTTAGATCAATAATATCGCCGTTCTATGGTTTGTGAAACCCCAACTTCACGATTTCAGATTGTGTCTTCTACGTTCTTGCTTGTGTTCTCGGTTGCACTTGCAGATATTAGCCTTCTTGGCGAGGTCAATCATGTGAAGCATGGTTGATAACCAACGAAGCGGTGGTGTAGTGATTGCAGGGTCTGTTCGTGTTCTACTCGAGAGCCTCGGATCATCAACGTCGAGATCTCCACATCAATTGACTTATCCATTACCTTTTGGAAGATCAGGACTAAACCCTTCCTCATAATACTAAACCCTTCCTCATCATAATTTATGAGGAAGGTTTTAGTCCCGATCTTCTGAAAGGTAATGGATAAGTCGACTGATGGAGATCTCGACGTTGATGATCCGAGGCTCTTGAGTAGAACACGAAAACCCCTGCAATCACTACACCACTGCTCCGTTGGTTATCAACCATGCTGCACGCGATTGACCTCGCCAAGAAGGCTAATCTCTGCAAGTGCAACCGAGAACACAAGCAAGAATGTAGAAGACACGATCTGAAATCGCGAAGTTAGGGTTTCACAAATCAAAAAACAACGATATTATTGATCTAAGCAAAACCCAATTGTTTATGGTGGCTACTATGGAATATATATAGGTGGGATGACGTCCAAGGGGGTGTTGGGGTCGTGACCTAACCCTAAGACACAAAAATAATGGACTTAGACTTGATACAAGGCCCAATGGCCCAATTAGGTGATGCAGCACCCTCACATATTCTGTACTCAAAATTGTTTCGACGATTCCCGTCGACTCCCAAGGAATTTTGACATGGGACCAGCTCCATTGCAAAGGTTATACTCTACCCTTTCCTTGCATATGTAGAACATCCAAAACAGATTTTGTATGCGTCCTGGGCGTCCGTTTTAGTGCGTACTGCTCCTGGACTCCGAGTTGGACACGATTTTGAGTTGGAGTCGGTTTCCATCTTCTTTGAACGTATCCCCTGGTCCTCCATGCCCCTAAACCTTCCTCCAATTACTCCTTGAATCACTCCATATATCCTAATCACAATTAAATTATTAGGTAGCAATCTATTCTCAAAAATATATAAGGAAAATATAAGAACAAGCTCATCTCTGAAATTAATTGTTGTGTGCGAATTCTATTGATTGCACCTTGTATGTTCAATGGAGTGTTGTGTATATCTATAGGAGTTATGTCCTCATCATCCTCCCCTTCTTGAATTGGAGTCATCCTCGACTCGAGTTCATCTTCTCTCATGTGTGGGTCCATATGCGCAACACCATCAAATCATCTTGTGTGCATCAAAGGAGGAGGCCAAGATGGTGGACAATATAGTGCACCATCTCGATGTTTTCCATCAAATAAGCATGACCATTCACTTGAAACATTGTGCCATGTTTATTTGTGCAATTATAATGTGCATGATCTCATCACACTTCGACATTTTGCGCGCTAGGAAGGGGGGCCTGAGATTTCGAGATGGTGATTTCCGCCGCAGGATCGTCCAACGGCCACACCGAGCAACCTGTTGGAGGAAACCCCTCCAACGTGCAGCAGCTGGCCAACGCGGTTGTCCCGACGGGTGTTGTTCCACCACCACCACCATCGCAACAATATGGTGTCTTTGTGTCGGTCACTACATCGAAGAACAACCCCGAGAACACGCTGAATGCAGCGCGACCTCTTCTTTAGCATCCTCCAGCGCCTGGGGCTCCTCTGGGCGCGATGGAGCAACGGTGCACCGATGTGGATCATTTGGTTGCAGCAGCAGCCAATGTCACCAGTAACCAAGGTCCGCCCCCTGCAGGGCAGACACCTTCTTTGTGTAGGACCTTGTTTGGCAGACTCGACCCTCAAGTGTCATAGCACAGGAGGCGTGTGCCCTCCCAACAAGTGACGTCACTGCCCTTCAGGGCACGCAACACTCATACAGCGTCAAGGCTCTCGACACATGATCTGCGGTCGGAGCTCGATCGCCGATACATGAGGCACGACAGCCATGTCCTCATGGAGTGTGCTCGCGAGAGGCGAGCTACTTGTGAAAACCCTTCTCCCCTGGGAGTAGGGGCGGCTGTTTGGCCCTGGCCATGCAACTTCGCATGGTCGAATGTCCACCAAAGTTCCAGCCTCATCTACCGGAGAAGTACAATGAGACTGTCAACCCCGTTGAGTTCCTCCAGATCTACTCCACAACCATTCTTGCAGCTGGAGGCAATGAGGTTGTTATGGCCAACTATTTACAAGTGGCTCTAACCGAGACAACCAGGTCCTGGTTCATGAGTCTTCCGCCTGACTCCATCAACGGTTGGGCAGAGCTTTGTCGCCAATTCACCGCCAACTTCTGGAGCTCCTACACCTGACGTGGCACCGAATTAGACATATTTTCCGTACAACAGAAGACGGGAGAGTCGTTGCGATCGTTCATCCATCGGTTTTCTCAACTACGGAACACTATTCCTTCAATCTCCAATGCTTCTGTCATCATCGCATTTTCGACAGGGTGTTAGAGATAAGAAGATGCTGGAGAAGCTGGCGACAAAACAAGTCAGCAGTGTCACGGAGCTTTTCAGCCTAGCCGACAAATGGTGCTAGGGCTGCAGAGGACAGGAAGATGCACTACAAACCAGCTCTGGAGGCTAGTAAATCCCCCTCCAAGGATGAAGCTGCAGCGTCTAGCAGTGGAAAAAAGAAGAAAAGTCCAACGTCAAGAAGAAGCCGTCGACCGACACACCTACTGCTACTACAGCTGCAGCTTCGGGTGGCCGGGGGCCACGCCCCGAAAAACGTCCTCGACCATCGTTTGAGGATGGCAACGGTCAAAAGATGTGGTGTCCGATCCACAAAACAGACAAACACAATATTAAAGATTGCTGCGAGGTCTAACGCCTTGTTGAATGCTTGAACAGGCGCTAAGAAGAAGCTTCTTTCCACCAACAGGATGGAAAGCATAAGGTTGACGAAGCTCCAGCTGATCAGGAGCTAGGCTTCCAGGACCCCAAGAAGGTCCTGAAGGCCGTTTACAACACCGTCGATGATAACTCCGATGTCTCCGACAATGAGTGTTGGAAGACTCTCCATACGATATATGGAGGGTCGTGGGATATCACCTCTCGACGCGTCCTCAAGACCATGTGTTGGGAGATGGCTGCCACAGCTCCCACCGCCAAGGCAGAACCCCATCGCAAGTGGATGGACACTGCCATCACTTTTGATGCTTCAGACTTCCCAAGAAACATGATCGGAGCTGGTCAACTGCCGTTGATTGTTTCTCCTACCATCAACAACAGACATTCCCATCAAAGTCGTCCAAATCGGTTCTGATGCTGCCTAGACCACAAGTATATCTGGAGGTCTAGACAACAAATAGGAACTCACGCTCGTCACTTTCTTCCGGGCAAATGTCGACGTGTTTGCATGGCAACCGTCACAGATACCTGGGATCCCTAGGGAGATGATTGAACACAACCTGAAGATATATCCCGATGCCCGACCAGTACATCAGAAGCCCCGAAAGCAATCAGTCGAGCGACAAAACTTCATTAGACAAGAAATCAAGAAGCTGCTCGAAGCTAGTTTCATCTGGGAGGTTCATCATCCACGATAGCTCACAAACCCAGTCGTTGTACCCAAGGCTGCCAGGAAGCTTCAGATGTGTATCGACTACACCACCTTGAATAAGGCATATCCAAAAGACCCATTTACACTACCTAGAGACCTATTTCCACTACCTAGGATAGATCAGATAGTTGATTCCACCTCCGGGTGTGAGCTATTGTGTTTCCTAGATGCTGTTGACGGCTCCTAAGATATACTAACAAATCATCCCCGACAACAGTGCCAAAAATGCTTGTTGGTATTACTTATGCACCATTAACTAAACATCTCCAATCGATGTGTCAGAAATGCTTGTTAATGGTTCTATTGGATCACAGAGTGAATTCCACAAGCGCACAAAGATATCATTGTAGCATTTCCCCTTAAGAGTATTCCCAAGGGTGTCATTTATTTGATCCCAAAGGAAGGCAGGGAAGAGATATAACAATCATCAAGTGGAAAGGGTAGAAAGGTCTAGGTAAGAATCTAGTAAGGATGGATAAAATAATAGTGGAGGTAGTGTCACACACACAAAAGCTTTCAAGTCTAAGGGGGTAAGAGGATCCTAGAGGTTAGTTAAGGTTGAGAGTTATGGAGGTACTCCTACTATGCTCTATTGTACATATACATAGCCTAAACTAATTATCCATAAGCTAGATCAATAGTGAATACTTATGCTATGCGATTCAACACATCGGGCACGGGCTTACCCCTAGCAATACTAGGGCGACTCCCGCCAAGAGCCTGTGGCATAGCCGAACGTGGAGGATTACAAAGGACAGATATGGCTGTCACCACCTACTGCCTACCTCTTCAATCCGTGGGTCTACGAGACATCCAATGCTACTTAGCTATCCTAGCACCATGCTAGCATATTAAGTAATTACCTTAAGAGCCTAGGCACAATCCATCCTAAGGCAATGAATTGAATCATCATTGAACCAATGTTGATACATAGCATAATTATCCATACTAACCTAGTTATGTTATAATTAACTAGACTATAGTGGGGGTCTATAGGTTCTATGATAATGAGATATGTTCATGATGAAACAGTCATAGAAGCTATACCTTCCACATACATGGACTCCACAATCAAACAAGAAACGCTTTGCCCAAGTATATGTATAAGTAGAGACTAAAGATACCATCTTTATTATGCATAAAGTCACAAATACATGAAAGAATACATGATCCATACCTTTCCCAATGTAGGATTGGGAAGAGAGAGACTCCTTACTCCTTTCCCAATTTGGACTTGGGACTAGAGACTCTCCTCTCTACATCCTAACTCCTATAAGACTATGGATGATAGTGTATACAATAGAGATGAAGCTCAAGTGGTGTGTGTTGAAGTGAGAGGTAGGGGGTCCTATTTATACTAGTGTTGAGGTCGGTTCCCGCCACCAAAAGCGCGTGAATCAGTCACCATTGACTCCAGGGAGCCGGGAGGAGCCAACACGTGGAGGCTGACCGAGTTTGGTGCAAAGACCAGGTTGGCCGACCCCCTGGTTCGGCCGACCTGGTCATTGCACCGTTT
Organism: Tuctoria greenei; assembly: GCA_036927565.1. Lineage (NCBI taxonomy): Eukaryota > Viridiplantae > Streptophyta > Magnoliopsida > Poales > Poaceae > Tuctoria > Tuctoria greenei. The sequence continues at coordinate 46,045,435 of JAYESD010000008.1, read as the reverse complement.
CTTGTGTGCTTTCTCCAGGTGGCTGCCAGGTGGGTCCCATTGATGTATATGGGTGATAGACCATTGGATCTCCTCGGATACTTCTGTTTGTGGGCCATTTGATCCATGGGATGCCACATGTCATCGTCTAATTGGCTGGGATGATATTTTATAGGATTGGTCCCTCTACATTTCCTCATTTCCTGCATAAAATGTTGCATACACATATTTCTCCAAGTCCAAGCAGAATTGGGTTAGATAGAAAGGTGATGTGTGCAAGAAATGATAAATCCTTCACATAATCGAGTTAAATTGACGGATGAAATTGGTATATAACAACCGTCAACAAACTCCCCCAAGCTTATCCTTTGCTCGTTCCGAGCAAAGTCAAGACTTTAGGTTGATGATCAGGAGTTGCTACAATGTCTTATTTGCAAAAGTATCTAATGCACAACAAGATACTCTACCTAGTATTGCAGAAATTGGCTATGATACCCTACCTCTCTTAAGTTATCATGGGGCTTATGCTTTTTCATATTCATGAGTAGTTGAAAGGTAGAATAGCAAATGGAGCAAACATAGCCTAGAAATCAAGTTCCACTTAAATCCCAGAGAATTCAATTTAGATATTAAGTACCTCAATTTTATTCTCTCAGTCACTCCTTTGTGGATAGTGGAAATATTTCCTCACCAAAGCATCGTGCCTCTACTATTCCTACTCATTGAATATGGCTTGTATCTGGAGCTTGGTAAGGAAAGTAAGTAGGCATATTTGTATCACAATATTGCTAAGTCAAAAGAGTAAGCCTTAGGAGAATTCAAATCAAAACTTTTTGATTCAAGACTAGTGCATGTGTGATGGAGTGGAAGTGGATGTGGATAGTTTAGATAACTCCTTTTTGGTATAATCTCTCTTTCTTTTGCAGGGATGAAACATGGCTACTTTTCTCTCTTTTTCTTTTTTTTTTCTCATGCTTATGATGTAAGCATGCCCTGTTTTATTTTCTTTTTGTAGCCATGTCTTCTACTCTCTTTCTTTGCAATGAATTTTGAAGAGAGTGCTAAACATGAATAACATGGAGTTTTTCTTTTTGTTGTGGTATGGTGGATATGATGGACGTTTTGCTTACTTCTATTGTAGAAGTATAGCATGTGCAAGTGAAGTCTTGAATTCAAAAAGAGTTGAATGATTTCTCACATAGGTCTATACTAGTTTGACTAGGCTCAATGTGAAAGCAAATAGCATATGCATAAGGTTTTATCTATGTATGAACATCATATGGCTTTGGTAGGTATTTCCAATCAATTGAGGGAAACTTAAATCTTTTTAGAATTTCTTTGGAAATCTAAGTTTTACTTTCAAAATAGGACTAGCAGCCCTATTACCAATTCTAGTCTTGCAACAACCTAGAATTAGATTAAGCTTTTGCTACCCACAACTTCCAAATTAAGGTAAAAGTATTTCAAACCAATGAAAGCAATATTCGGAGGGTAGCAAGTTGTAAACTAGAGACTTAAGAAAATAAAACAGAGCAACTATTCATCATTTCATCTATGTGAATTCTAAATTATTCTTATCGCATATCTTTATTTGATGAAAGCAAAACTAACCTATTTTTATATTTTTTTAAATGCAAGGTGGATGATGGATGGATGGAAAATAAATATGCAAGGAATGTGATACATGTTACCTCAAGTGGGGGTCCTCCCCCAAGCTTGTTCTTCAACTACCTCCGTGATAAGGGTTGAACCCTTGATGATGGAAGTACGCTGCAAGATCGACTTATTGTTGTTGTAGCGCTGTGTTGAAGTTGGTGAATTGAGAATCCATGTGTTGTTGCCAATCCTGGGTACCTTGAACATGCTCGAAGTGTGCTGTAGATGTCACCCGTTCTCACTTCAAGTTCTCCCATACGTCTAGTGAGGTCCATCATTCCTTGGCTATAGTCATGATGACTTCTAGCCGAAGAGGAACGACGTCCTCTCATGGATGTTGGGGGCAAGCTGCTAGAGCTTGAAGTGGATAAGGGTGGATCCCTTTGCCATTCTTGCCAAGATGATCCCCCAGTCTCATACGTCGAAGGTTGAGTCCATCAAGGCACATGACCCGTTGCATGGTCCAGGGGGCCGAGTCATACTATCCCCAAAAACCCACCACCTGCTGTCACCTTTTCTCGAGCCATCCTTTTTTTCCGTCATCGTCTTCTTTAGAGTTGCGTGCAACTACTAATGCCGATTGGGCCTTCAGATAGGTGCTCAACTACAGGCTTCTCTTTTTTTGGGGAGACTTTCCACTATCTTGGATGAGATAAAAGCAATAGACAATTGCTCCTTGGTATTCATGGACTGGAGAGATTATCGGTGGCATGCCTGTGGCTGCAGCCCTCGCACGATTCCTTGTTACCCTGCCAGAGACATTACTTCTTCTTGCTTCCTCAAGGGGAAGAAGATTAATGGTTAGCCTCCGGCATTTGTACAAATGAAAATCTGGGTTAGGTAACCAAATTTCATTAACAAAGCCGAGATAGAAAAATATCAAGGACCCATCTTGATCATGCTTAAGGGTATGTCCTTGCACTAAATAGTCTTCATCAATTAATTCACTTTCAGTTTCAATATATTCAAATGAAGAGTATTTAAGTGCTCCTACCCTTTCAACAATATGAGTAATCAATGAAGTGCATTCAATTGGTCCTGATTTTGAAATGTAATCTAACCATTGTATCATCATGACTTTGACTGGAGCAACTTTTATCTTTTTAGTCATGGCAAACAAAATTTTCAATTCATCATCTCGCACAACCCTAACATCTCTCCTAGGGAACATAGTCATAGCCACCCATCTATGCATGAAGCGTAAGGTAGGGTTTTGGATGTGGCTATTCCTACGAGCCCTACATGTGACCTCACTAGTTAGATCATGCTAAAAATTTTGTTTGTTAAACTTAGGCAAATTGTCTAAGTAGCAAACACCGTTTATGGAAGCCTAGGATGCTACCTAATTCTTTCCATAGGATGTTGTATTCTTTTTGAAATAATCTAAAAGTAATATCATCAAATCCTATTCTTAGCATGCAAAGGAATTGGAGAGTGAGAAGGCGTGAACCTTTCTCCTCTATGTGAGCAAAGTCATCAAATCCAATTGCATGCCAAATGGAAAGATATTTGGAGTCCATACCTATTTTGGAGATCAAATGTGGATCGTAAGCCTTGGTGTGGCGGAACTCACGATCTCGGAGAAGCCTGCGTGCTTGATCTTCAACTTCGCTTCGTATGTCGAGGTTGTTGTCATGAAGAAGTTGGTGTGGGTTGCTTCTCTCTTCCATGGGAGTGTACTCACACACACTTCTCCTCCTTGGGCTTGTACCCACAGAAGAGAGGCGTGCACTAGAACCTTCACCATGGCTTGAGCTTGCAGTTCCCTTCCTCTTTCTGAACAACCTCTTCATGTCTTTTTGAGTTCAACAAGCAAGAACAAAACAAGGTGAGAAAAATCCGAAAAGAAGCGATGTTTTGAAAACAAAACTCTTAACGAATTTTCTCCTCTTGAAAGCTTGAGTGTAAAATGCAAATGCAAACAAAAGAAAATCTTTTTGGGGATGGATTTGAGCAAGAGTGTTGCAATGAAGAGCAAGAAAAACAAGGTGAGCTAGAGAGTGACTTTGGGAGGTGTAAAATGATGTGGTGTGTGAAGAGAAGTGCTCCTCAAGGCCACAATTTATAGGGTGCACCCTCCAACAGTCACTTGGGGTTCAAAATGTAGCCGTTGGAGGAAGGGGAGCCAATTTGGCTCCACTTCCTGTTCGGCTGACCAGGGGGTTCGACCGACCTGACAGGTGGCCCCCGTGGTTCCCCTTTTGGCAAGTGGCTCCCCAAGGGCTATAAAGTTAGCACGTTGGTGAAATGCCACATGTGCAGCTCAAAAAAAAATTGTTTTTCAAATAAAAATAATTTTTCAAATCCAAATAAAAAAATTTATTTCGAAAAGAAAGAAAGAAAAATGATAGTTGAGAATATAAGATTCTCAACTTGCTAGGAAAAATCAAATATGCATTGGGAAAAATCCGAATGGGGTGGAAAAAAGAAAGAAACAAAAACAAAGTGGGATAACTACCAATTTAACCTATTGGCGTAGGTCTCACCACCGTCCGATGAGATGGACATTCCTCCGTCTTCATTTCACATCTGGGACCGGAGGGATGGGCTCGAACGACTTGTGTTGCTTCTTCCGCCATTCCTTCTTTGGCGGCTTGGTGGACTTGGGCCTTCGGGAAGGTCCAGATTATTCCGTCGCCTTTGGATATCGGCGTGATCGAAACGACGGATTCTCCTCGTAGATTAATCTTCTCATGAATGCAATGAGTGAGTACACCTTTGGAGGTGTGACTTCGATCTCTCTGATGTGTTTATCATTCAGCCCATACTTGATTCGAATCATGGAGCATTGTTCTGATTTTGGCCGAAAGTTAAACATTTCCTCCTTGCCATTGATATGGAAGTGGATTTCTCCAGCTCCCACATCTATGCGAGATTTTGCAGTGCTTAGGAATGGGCGCCCAAGAATGAGTGGTGTATCTTTCTCAGTGTCCATGTATAGCACAACAAAATCCACGGGTATGAAGCAGTTTCAGATCTTCACCGGGACATCTTCAGCAATACCCGCTGGATAACGGACTGAAGAGTCAGCCAGTTGTAGCTGCATTGGTGTTGGAGTGAGCTCTATGAAGTTCAGCTAGTCGAACGCAACCTTGGGCATCACACTAGCACTTGCTCCCAAACCACAAAGTGCCATGTCAAAGTGGTGAGCCCCAATTGAGCATGAAATGGTAGGACATCCAGGGTCCTTTTGCCAGTTGCTCACTTGTACGGAAATCATGTTGACATTTTCAGTCTGGGGTTCTGGCTGGCATGGCATCTTTCCATTCTCCATCGGAGGAATAGCAGCTGCCAGCTGAGCCAACTGAGTCTCGAGCATCTTGTTGAAGCTCAGTTGATTCTTGAAGACTGAGGATAGTCCTTCCATCTTTGCATTGATGTTTTCCAGGGTCTTGTCATTAGCTGACAGCTTCTTGGATAGGGCATCGTTGATCTTGAGCTGGCTAATGGAAAGTTCTCTCAAGTTGGGCTGATTTCCAGGGTTGCCATTGTTGTTGTACCCTCCTTGAAAGAATGGGCGTTGTTGACCCCACCCTTGACCTCCTGGACGATAGCCATTGTTGTTGTTGAAATTTCCATTGTTGGCGAGGTATAGGGCATCCTCACGAGTTTCTGGGCAATCATTGCCCATATGACCCCTGTCGCCACAGACTTCACATGTGATGTGAGAGTCTAGGGCATAGGCATTGCCAGACACTTCACCATTGGCTTGTCCATCAATTTTCTTCATTAGGAGGTCCAATTTTGCAGCGATCATGTCCACCTCCTTCAAGGTGTGCATGCCTCGCTGTCGGGTATGGAGACGCTCATCGTTCCATCCCATGTTGGACACCATCTTCTCAATAATATCTTTAGCTTTTGGCACCATCAGTGAGAAGAAGGCTCCTCCAACAGCAGCATCCAAATGGTCACGAGCTGATGGGATCAGCCCGTTATAGAAATTTTTAATAAGGAGCCAGTCATCCATCCCATGGTGGGGACAGGCTAGGATGTACTCCTAAAGCCTTTCCCATGCCTCGGGAATAGATTCCTTGGGATCTTGCTGAAAGCTGGAAATCCTTCCACGTAGGGCATTGGTTTTTCCCAACGGGAAGAATTTGGCGAGGAATGCCGTAGAACACTTCTCCCAAGTGTCTACAGCACTTCGGTTCGCGTAGAACCACTGCTTCGCTCTCCCAAGGAGAGAGAACGGGAATAGTGCCAGACGGATCACATCTGGAGACACGTCCTTGATCTTAAAAGTGCTACAGATCTCAAGGAATTGTTGCAGGTGAGCACTTGCATCCTCGTTAGCCTTCCCACAGAATGGGTTGGCTTGCACCATAGTGATAAGGCCATTTTTGATCTCGAAGTTCACATCTCCCGTGTTAACAGTGGGCCCAATAGGCACATTGTTAGCAGAGGGAGCTGAGAACTCACGAAGGGTCTTCTGAGCCATTGGCATTTGGATTGTTGGTGTAGAAATGTTGGCTTGCTTTGCCGCTCGAATCTTCTGAGGAGTAACGACACGGGGTCAGTCTCTCAGAAGAGATTCGAGATCTTCAACAAAGTTTTCCGGCAGACGGAAACCAGACATACACTACCCTGTTTCCACATTTAAAATGCAAAAACAAAGAATGGTTATCCTACTAAAATCCTACCCAGGGTTCTATCCTATTCACTCAGTCATGTTATATATCTATATGCCTTCCCTGGCAACGGCGCCAGAAATGCTTGTTGATGGCTCCTAAGATATACTAACAAATCATCCGTGACAACAGTGCCAGAAATGTTTGTTAGTATTACTTATGCACCATTAACTAAACATCTCCAACCGATGTGTCAGAAATGCTTGTTAATGGTTCTATTGGATCACAGAGTGAATTCTGCAAGCACACAGAGATATCATTGTAGCATTTCCCCTTAAGAGTATTCCCAAGGGTGTCATTTATTTGATCCCAAAGGAAGGCAGGGAAGAGATATAACAATCATCAAGTGGAAAGGGTAGAAAGGTCTAGGTAAGAATCTAGTAAGGATGGATAAAATAATAGTGGAGGTAGTGTGACACACACAAAAGCTTTCAAGTCTAATGGGGGTAAGAGGATCCTAGAGGTTTAGTTAAGGTTGAGAGTTATAGAGGTACTCCTACTATGATCTATTGTACATATACATAGCCTAAACTAATTATCCATAAGCTAGATCAATAGTGAATACTTATGCTATGTGATTCAACACATCGGGCATGGGCTTACCCCTAGCAATACTAGGGCGACTCCTGCCAAGAGCTTGTGGCATAGCCGAACGTGGAGGATTACAAAGGACAGATAGGGCTGTCACCACCTACTGCCTACCTCTTCAATTTGTGGGTCTACGAGACATCCAATGCTACTTAGTTATCCTAGCACCATGCTAGCATATTAAGTAATTACCTTAAGATCCTTGGCACAATCCATCCTAAGGCAATGAATTGAATCATCATTGAACCAATGTTGATACATAGCATAATTAACCATACTAACCTAGTTATGTTATAATTAACTAGACTATAGTGGGGGTCTATAGGTTCTATGATAATGAGATATGTTCATGATGAAACAGTCATAGAAGTTATACCTTCCACATACATGGACTCCACAATCAAACAAAAAACGCTTTGCCCAAGTATATGTATAAGCAGAGACTAAAGATACCATCTTTATGATGCATAAAGTCACAAATACAAGAAAGAATACATGAGCCATACCTTTCCCAATGTAGGATTGGGAAGAGAGAGACTCCTTACTCCTTTCCCAATTTGGACTTGGGACTAGAGACTCTCCTATCTACAACCTAACTCCTCTAAGACTATGGATGATAGTGTATACAATAGAGATGAATCTCAAGTGGTGTGTGTTGAAGTGAGGGGTAGGGGGTCCTATTTATACTAGTGTTGAGGTCGGTTCCCACCACCAAAAGCGTGCGAATCAGTCACCATTGACTCCAGGGAGCCGGGAGGAGCCAACACGTGGAGGCTGACCGAGTTTGGTGCAAAGACCAGGTCGGCCGACCCCCTGGTTCGGCCGACCTGGTCATTGCACCGTTTCTCGTGTGCTTTCTCTAGGTGGCTGCCAGGTGGGACCCATTGATGTATATGGGTGATACACCATTGGATCTCCTCGGATACTTCTGTTTGTGGGCCATTTGATCCATGGGATGCCACGTATCGTCGCCTGATTGGCTGGGATGATATTTTATAGGATTGGTCCCTCTACATTTCCTCATTTCCTGCATAAAATGTTGCATACACATATTTCTCCAAGTCCAAGTGGAATTGGGTTAGATAGAAAGGTGATGTGTGCAAGAAATGAAAAATCCTTCACATAATCGAGTTAAATTCACGGATGAAATTGGTATATAACAGCCGTCAAGAGATGTGTACTCTGGATATCATCAGATCCAAATGTCTAGGAAAGATTAAGAGCATACTGCCTTCATAACAGTAGATGAGTTGTATTGTTATACTGCCATGCCTTTTAGTATCATAAACGCTGCTTCAACTTTTGTGCAAGCCATGCCCAAAACAATTGGAGAGCTCATTAGGGACTTGGTGGAGGTCTACGTCCATGACATCGTCGTGAAGGTAAGGAACAAGGAATCAGTCATTGACAACCTGCAAGCCATCTTCAACAAGCTGCGCGTGACACACACCAAGCTAAACCCGAACAAATGTGTTTTCGGGGTTAGCTACGGGAAGCTCCTCAGATTCTTAGTGACTCACCGAGGAATTGAGACAAATCTGGCAAAGATCAAGGATATTGAAGAGATGCAACCCCCAGCCCGCGTCAAGGATGTCCAGAAGCTAACTAGATGTCTAGCTGCGCTCAGCCGATTCATCTCGAGACTGGCAGAATGGGCGCTTCCCTTCTTCAAGCTATTGAGGAAGTCTGGCCCATTCCATTGGTCCGAAGAAGCAGAAAGGTGTTCCAACGGCTCAAACAGGTCCTCACCACAAAACCAATCTTGGTAGCTCCGGAGCCTGGTGAGCCGCTTTTGCTTTACATTTCGGCAACTACGAAGATTGTTAGCATGGTCCTGGTCGCGGAGAGACTGGAGCCATCCTTTGTTTAGGAGTCCAGATCCCTCTGGGAGGGTTCGGAGCTACCTGAAGGCGAGTCTGGGTCCCAGCCCCCAGACACAGATCCTGTAGGCAAGCTACCCGAGGATCTACCTCTCTCATCTGAGGGAGTTCTCTTGGCTGAAGAAGAAGTTTCGGACCCCTCTGAGAGGGTTCGGGAAGCTCAATAAGAAGGTCCAGACCTCTCCTGGGGGAGGGGGGGTCCGGGTTGATGAAGAAGCAGCTTCAGGCCCTTTCAGAAAGGTCTAAACAGTCTAACAGCCAGTATACTTCATCAGCGAAGTACTACATGACGCCAAGACTCAGTACTTTGAGGTGCATAAACTGCTCTACGCAGATCTTATTGCCTCAATGAAGCTTCATCACTACTTCCAATCCCATGAAATATCAATGGTAACTTCTTATCCACTACGTGCCATATTGCATAACCCAAACTCTACGGGAAATATTGCAAATTGGGCAGAGGAGCTGGCAGAATTTGATCTTGAATTCTTGCCTCGACATGCTATCAAGAGTCAAGCTTTGGCTAATTTTGTGGCGGAGTGGACCCCTTCTTCATCAGATCCTGGGGGCCACAGTGAGCAGAAGCCGGAACCCAAGGTCCCAGTCTTCATCGAGCCTCACTGGACTCTCTACTTTGACGGCTTCGTGCAGAAGCAGGGGGTCAGAGCTGGAATCCTTCTCCTCGCTCCGACTGGGGAGAAGGTCAACTACATGGTACACCTTGACTTCAAGGCAACCAACAACATGGCGGAGAATGAAGCTCTCATCTACGGCTCAAAGTGGAGCTATCAGATGGTGTCAACCAGTTGATGGTGAAGGGTGACTCGCAACTCATCATCAAACAAGTAAAAGGTGAATGCAGTTGCAACAACCCTCAACTCGTTGCTTACCTCCTTGAAGTCCAGAAGTTGCAGAAGGACTTTCACGTCCCAGATCTCTGCCATATCCAGCGTCTCAACAATGCTGAAGCTGATGAACTCTCAACGAAAACTTCAACCGAAGCTCAAGATCCCAACGGATTTTTTTGTCAGGAGATTGTCAAGACCCACTGCTCAGCCTGTCGAACTGAGTGAAGGGGGCGAGACCAGCACCCAGAAGCTAGCGGTCCTGGTGGCCCTGTTACCATGGCGACCACCAAGGATCGTAGGCGCTGCAGGAAGCTCCAAGCAACGTAGCGCGCAAGATACGAAAGCTCGAGTTAGCTCCAATGCATGGATCTCGGAGATTCGGAGCTACTTGAAAGATAACATCCTTCCTGAAGACAGTGCTTCCACTGGCCGAATCGTCGAATTGGCTAAAAAATACACGTTGGTAAAGGGGATCTCTACTCGCATGGTGCCAATGACGTTCTAATGCGGTGCATTGTCCGGGAAGAAGGTCATGAGCTCCTCACGAAATCCATGGAGGCGATTGTGGAAACCACGCATCTTCCCGCACGTTGGTTGGTAAAGCCTTCCAGCATGACTTTTACTGACCTACAACACTCCAGGATGCAATTGAGCTGGTAAAAAAGTGTGAAGCGTGTCAGTTCCACGCGAAACAAATTCATGCACCGGCTCAATCGCTGCAAATGATACCTCCTACATGGCCATTCGCTGTGTGGGGGGTGGATATTTTGGGACCTTTCCCAAAAGCCGTCGGAGGTTACAAGTTCCTGTACGCCGCCATTGACAAGTTCACTAAGTGGCTGGAAGCTACTCCAGTTGTGACTATCAACAAGTAATCTGCTATCAAGTTCTTGAAGTCCATAGTCTACAGATTTGGAGTTCCGAATAAAGTCATCACTGGCAATGAAACCCAATTCACAAGTGCTACATTCGAAGAGTATTGCAAAGATCTCAGCATACGAGTCAGCTACACATCAGTAGCTCACCCTGCAAGTAAATGGCCAAGCCGAGAGAGCCAACACAGAGATACTAAAAGGACTCAAGACGTGCACATAAGAGCGCTTGAAGAAACACGGAGCCAACTGGATAGAAGAGCTTCCGTCTGCACTGTGGGCGAGTAGGACAACACCCAACCGGTCAACTGGAGAGACACCTTTCTTCCTGGTGTACAGAGCTGAAGCGGTCCTTCCTCCGGAGATCACCATGGGGTCTCTCTAGGTTCGGACCATCGACGAAGTCGTATAGGACAAGCTCCAGCGCAAAGACCTTGGCCTCATCGGTGAGGGAAAATGCCAAGCAGCTGTTCGGAATGCACGATACCATCAGGTGCTCCGATGCTATCATCAAAGGCATGAGCACAACCGATAGCTCGAAGAAGGCGATCTGGTGTTGCAGAGAATACTGACTCGAGAAGGGATGAACAAACTCTCCCTAGGCTGGGAAGGTCCATTCGAGTTACCAAAGTTTCCCGCCCCGGATGTGTTCGCTTGGCAACAGAGGATGGGACCCCACTTCCCAATCCATGGAACATCGAGCACCTTCATAAGTTTTATGCTTAGTTTCACGTAGGTGAGTCTCTACTTACACTTAATGTAAATTATAGAGTCTACAGACAGAGTCGGGTAGGTCCTCAAGAAGAACATCCGGACCCCTCCGGGAGTGTTCGGACAGTTCGAGCACACTTAACTTGGTCCTTGTACTTTAAGTGTAGCTTACCTACCCTGGGTTAGAACAAGATACCCTAAGTGTGTCCTTGTCTCTGAAACACATTGTTGTGTAAAAACAAACTCCACGTGCATTAATTTTGTGCTGGCTCGTTTCTTTTACTATCTTTTCCTTCTTATCTATAATGAAGTTGTGCAATTCTTTTTTAGATTTAGTCTGGGTTATTCATATGGTATACAAGTTATATTGTTGATCTTCTTTCGGATCTTATCATTGCTAGATGGTACACTCGCCTGAAAACCAAAGCTAATGAAAGGTCTGGAGTGTGCTATTGACTTAGACTGGTCAAGCACCCTAAGTACACCACTCTACCTACATTCCAGCAGGTCTCAGCAGGGCGGGTTCAGAAGACACTCAAACCTAAAGAGATTGCATTAATATACTTGTAAGTATGTTGAATTCCTTCGGATCTAAAATTCAAATAAGAACAATATGCCACAAACAAGTTATAGACGAGAGGACAAATTTTATTGCTTTTCTTGTCTCTATTGCATAGGAAAAACGTAAAACACATGGCAAGGGTGGACGATGTCGGAGCTCCTAAGCTCCGACAACCCCCAGGGGGCCCTCCGTCGACGTTTTAAAAGTTGAAAATGGGTGTCATCGGAGCTAACAAGTTCTGACAACTCCCATGAGGGCCAACCATTGACATGAAGAATTAATGGCGATCTAAATGAAGATGGTGGATAAATCACCCTAAGGGGCCCCTAGTCGACGTTCTAAGCATTGATAGTGGGCGCCGTTGGACCTATCAAGCTCCGACAACCCACAGGGGCCCGCCATCGGTGTTTCCAAGCGTTCACAGTGGGCGCCGTCGGACCTATCAAGCTACAAAAACCCCTAGGGGGCCCACCATCGACATTTCCAAGCATTGATAGTAGGCTCTGTCGGACCTACAAAGCTTTGACAACCCCCAAAGGGTCCGCCGTCAACGTTTCTAAGCGTGGATAGTGGGCGTTGTCGGACCTATCAAGCTCCAATAACTCCCAGGGGGCCTGCCGTCGATGCAACAAAGGATCCCTGGAGATGTCGGAGGTAAACTTCGGAACTCGGAGCTATCGTTTTGGCTACGAGCGAGAAGTGAAGTCATCAAGACATTGTCAAATCCTTTTGGTACATGTTCGCAATCAAATTGTGTACATCTACCAGGGGGGCAACAATATAAAGGGCAATGGATTGAAGACATACAAAATGGAATTCATTCATTCAAAATATTGTATTTCATTCATACAAAATGAGGATTACAAGTGAAGACATAAGAAAAAAGATCTAGCTATTGGAGGTCCTATGGAAAAATTAGGCAACTTCTTGAACGCTGGCCCTGGCGGCATCTTCTTCTTCAACAATGGGTCCTTCGACCACTGGATCCAGAGACAGATGAGGGTCCCAACTTTTGAAACATGTCTGCACATATTCTGCGACGTTCTTGGCCAAGGACTTCCCCTCTGTCTCCAGTTGGTCGACGATGACATCACCTATTGCGTCTACCTTGTTGCCGGCAGAGCTCAACGCCATCAACGCCTTCTCCAGCTCCGGCTTCGGGTCAGCCAGACGTACCGGACTGAAGCCAAGCAAGCTTTGTTACCATGCCCCAGGAAGTCTCATACTTGCTGGGACTCAGTCGCCCTCGAACTCCTCAGTTCCTCCAGCGAACTTCTAGCGGCCGCAAGCTCCAAACTCTCCCGGGCAAGGCGCTCAACCTCCTTAGCATGTTGTTGGATCCTTTCGGCCACAAGCTTCTCTCGGTCAGCAAGCTTCGTCTCTAGGAGGTGGATGCAGTTACAACAGTCCGCCAGGTCCTTCACTCTGCCTTTCACTCTTTCCTCCCGAGTGGAGACATCAGTCTCTCTCTTGGAGAATTCTTATCCCACATGCCAAATCCTCTCTTCCTCCTGAGCACAATGTTGTTCAAACTGTTTGGCACGATCAGCCAAACTCTACTCCTGAGTGATAGCTTCTGGGCGAGCTCCTCCTCCCTCTTTAAGAGGTCCTCCTCCTTCTCCAGGAGCTTTTCCTCCTTCTCGTCGAGAGCTCACCGACGCTTGAGGAGTACTTCATTTAGCTCATTGAGGGTGTCCTGACGATCATCAACAACCTTGTTTGTCTCCCTAGCATGCTCAAATATTTCTCGAGTCTTCTAGTCGAGAGACTTGATGGCGGCCTCTCGTTCATTCAACAGGCGGTCCAACAACGTCAACCGAGCCTTCTACTTGACCACCCATTCCCGCTGGTCCGTGAGCCTTGATCACGCCAGCTTCGTCTCGAAATGAAGCCTATTGCTCCAACGCCTCAAGGTGTTGCGCTCTTCTTCGAGAGTCTTGCTTTCATAATCGAAGGCAAGCTGGACTTGGCAGAGACTGGACCAGGCATTGTCTATAGACAATTGAAAGTGCATCTAGGATCCCCATGGGTTTTGGATGATTGATGACGACAATTATGTAACTAATGAGCTCAGTGATCTTAAGCACAGGTGTGGACTCAAGTGGAAACACAAACCCTCAAAAAGGAAAAGGATGAAAATGGCGATGTCGACTCAAAAAGAAGAAACTAGGATTTCTAGCGTGTCGAGTTTAGACTAGTCGTATATGTATGAGGATGTGTGAGTAAAGTGCATTGAGATCAAGTTGGGAGCTCAAAGCGGTTTAGAGATCAAAACCTATTGAGAGAAGAGTGTTAGAGTAGTCTGGCAGGAGTGGCCGGACTAGTCCGCTCCTGGCCAGACTAGTCCGTTTTCAGGCGGACCAGAAGGGTCTGACTGACTTTGGACTAGTCCTTAGTGGGACGGACTAGTCCGGGTAGTCATGGAGTGGGTTTTCAGGACTAAGTCCCAAAACCATATACTTGTCTGTTTTAGTCCGGACCAAGAGGTCCTGACTGAGATTGGACTAGTCCGCCCTTGGGGCCGGACTAGTCCGGATTGGTGAGAGTTAGGTGCTTCAGCGACTAAGTCTGGGAGGCCGGACTAGTCCGCCCTGGGGGGCCGGACTAGTCCGTGGTCTCCAGACTAGTCCGTTTTCACACGGAACAAAAGGTTCTGTGTGATATCGGACTAGTCCGGTGTGGACCGGACTAGTCTGGTTTGAAGTGACCGTTTGAATTTGAAGTTTGGTGGGTAGCCTGACGATTTCCGCACAGTGTGGCAGTTGTCAGGGATGTCAGTGGCCCCAAAGGCCGGACTAGTCCGGCAGTATGGGCTGGAAACCTCTATAAATAGAGGACCCCTGGGTTCATTTGAACCAACCCTTGGTAACTTTGAAACCCTAGCACTGCCACAGCAAACTTTGAGCCTACAAAAGCCTCCTTCTTGCCTACCTTCCCTCTAAAACTTATTCTTGTGTGGATTAGGGTTTGGTGAGGTGAAGAAGAGAAAGAACACCGCTCTAGGCTCTCAGTTTGATCTCTTGCACTTGTTGAATCTTTGTGATCTGTGGCTTGAGTTGCTCTTTGTGATTTGTAATCATATTTGTGGTGGGAGCCTCAGATTGTGAGAAGCCCCAATGAATCTTGTATTCAATCTTTGTGATAGTGGAGAACCAAGTTAGGCCCTTGTGGTAAACTTGGTGAGGTAAGGGTTGTTGAACCCGGTCCTTCGTGGACTCCTCAACGGGGACATAGATTCCTGTGTGGGATCGAACCTCGGGATAAAATCCTTGTGTCCCTTGTGTACTTTGCTTTCATTTATCGCACATTGCTTCTAGGGTTAGCTTTACCATTTTTGTTCATCACTCTTGTTTTATTGTGATCCTTAGCTTCATACTTGCCATATAACTTGCTAAGGTTCACTGAATCATTCTAAAACTTTTTGCATCACACAAATCCAACTAAAACTTGTTAGAAACACTTTTTAGGCTTTCCCTGCAGGTGGACCGGACTAGTCCGCCCCTGGACCGGACTAGTCCGCTCCGTGAGTACTGATCTCGTTTTATTAAGTCATTTCAGGTCGATTAGCCTATTCACCCCCCTCCTGACAACTTTCAACAATGCCAAAGGAGTTGGCTCCGGACCAGCCTGGACCTCTTCCGCCGGCTCAAACGGGTCTTCCAAGATGACTGAGGGGCCCCAAGGTGCAAGCTCCCTCTCTAGCAACTCCACGTCAGCTGGACTAATCGATGGAAGCTCCTCCATGTCCACTACACTCGAAGCTGATGAGGAAGGTCCCACTGTCGGATCTTCGATTGTTGGCTCGGTGGGTTGAGGACCCGCAATCGCCTCCTCTGAGTGCTCCGGTTCGGACATGTACACCTCCGGGGCTGGCGTAGTGGCTTTGTCCAGAGCCTCCGACTCATGTGTCGAGACTTCAACTACCTCCAGCTCAGGTGTCAGAGCTTCAACTACTTCTGTCTCAGGTGCTGGAGCTTCAACTACGTCTGGCTCAGGAGTCGGAGCTTCAGTTACCTCCAGTTCAGGTATCAAAGCTTCTGCCATCTCGGGCTCCGATGCCGGAACTTCAACCGCCAACTCAAAAACAGCCGACACTTCTTCACGAGCCTCTCCCCCGTGGTCCAGCGCCACCACGGGAGCTTCTGGCATTGTCACGAGATCCAAATCCACGACAGCTGGTGCCGGAGTTGTCCTGTCTTCGGCCACCACTTGGGGTTCGCAGGAGCCTCTGTTTGCACTGCCTCTGTTGCTGCAGTGGGGGCCAGAGCTTTAGTGTTCTTCTTTGACACCCTGGAAGCAAAAGATCAAAAAATTCAAAACATGGAAAAGATAAAAATAGAAACTCAATGTGAGAGAACAATGCTTACCTAGGGAAGCTTCCACTCCAGTCGTTGCGAAACTTCTTTTTTGGGGGTCCAGAGTTAGAGCCCATCGGACCTGGTGAGGCAGAGACCCCGAACTTCAGTCGGAGTTTGTCACAGGGGTTGGAGTCGCCTCAGCCAGGACCTCCCTCAGCTGGGAAGGACCTCCGTACCTGGAGCCCGCAACTGGCACTGGAGTCGGGGGTGACTTGCCGGAGCTAGCGCCCCTCGTGGACGCTGGCACCGAAGAAGGTGTGGTCGCCGAAGTTCTGCTCGGCCGAGGGGAAGAGGCTGCTGGAGATGGAGCTGACCTGAGGGAGCTCCCATCAGCATGTCTCAGTTTCCTCTTTCGGCTGGAAGATTCAGCTGGCTCCTTGCCCTTGCCCTTGCCCTTGCCGACATCATCAACCTTCCGGCTTGGAGCAGTGGGAGCTACCCTTTTCGAATCTCCAGGAATAGAAATCCTGGTGGTCCCACACTTCCTTGCCAAGTCGAGGTCGTCCAGCTCTAGCATTCCCTTCCAAAGCTCCCTCCTGAACTCAGGAACCATGTTTACAGAGCGGAAGGCTGCCGGGAGGGCCAAAGCATCGCGGGTGATGGCTCCATGTTGAAGCTTCTGGAGATGGAGATTCAAAGCTTCATCATCCAAGTTAGTCTGAAAACCAGCTTCAATCCGGTTGTGATCCATCTCACTCTTAAAATCACATGTGGGCTACTCCCTCGTCTTCAGTGAAGCCCACCCGTTCACCAGGAAGTTACCGAAGACCATCTGAGGGGTCACTCCATCCTCCATGCATTGCTGGATTCTTGTCACGACGGGCTTGTAAGCTTCGTACAACTCCGGAGCTGCATTCCAAGCGTCGGTGTCAACATTGGGGGAGGCTTGTAGGCAACTCCAACTTGCCGTGATGATCCAACGTGATGACCACCCAGTCCTTCTTCTAGTTGTCCCACTTCTCGGAGGGGAAAGTATTCATGTACTTGAAGGGACAATTCTTGCGCTTCACGTAGTAGTAGAAGCCTATCAACTCAGTCCCCTTCCTAGTAGTATGGACAGTGAAGAAGGTTCGGAAGAGCTAGATGCTTGGTGGCACGTTCACCCACATCTCGTAGAAGTGGACGAAGGTATCCACAAGCAAGAATGAGCGAGGACCGAGGTGATGAAGCTGGAGCCAGTAGAAGTCCAGCAGCATCAAGAGCAAACTTGAAAAAGACAGGATCAACCCCACCATGGCGTATGCTGAGAAGTAGACGATCTATCTGACGCGTTCCTTCTTGAAGGGAAGCTTGCCGAAGTGGATTGAGTTGTTGAAGGAGGCGCTGGACCACCCCATATAGGTTCGAACCCTTGCCAAATCTTCATCCTTCTTGATCTTTCTACGGGGAAGACCCAACTCCATCGCGGCAAAGCGGAGCGAAAGTTGGAAAAGCTAAGCAAAGGTGGAGAGGTTCTGAGAGCAAATTTGAATGGAAGCATAAACAATCCTCAAAACCGTGCAGGATTTCCTTCTTAAGTAAGCCTCCGCAACACTTGGATGGAAACCACGTCGGGATCAAGATTTCATTTCAAAAATTTACCCCATCAATGAGAAATGGACCCTGTCGGAGCCTGGTTCCGACTATTATCCTGGCACTATTGTTGGTGCTCGCGGAGTTTCTTAGTTCGGTTAGGGCGCGCGGAGATTCAAAACAAGACAGTGACTTGACACGAGGATTTATGTGGTTCGGGCCGCCTGAGCGTAATACCCTACTCCACGGGTGTGTTGTTGTTGTATTGAGTGTATGCGTGTGTGTGTGTGAGAGAGAGTGAGAGAGTCCGAGCGTCTAGAGAGTCTAGCCCCACCCCCCACCCCCCCCCCCCCCCCCCCCCCGTGTATCGCTCAACCAGTCCTTTTATAGTACAAGGGCTGGCCGTTTACATCGTTAGCCTGGCCCGACATGTGGCACTGGTGGTTACTGATGCCTAACACACAGTTTAATGTACTTAATTCCCCTTAATAGCATGGTAACGCGCCTTGATGGTGGCGTTACTAGTATTCAGGGTCCTCCGATTGTGTGTCATTAAAATAGCATTAATGAATCAGGTCTTGAAGCCTTAAATGTCCCTTGAAGGTCCGAGCCGTTAGAGGTCCACCAATCTGCCTGTTGAGGTTGAAGGTCCGGTGGTTGGATGCGTGGTAGCTTCGGAGCTTGCCATCTTGGACGAGTAGGTCTGATGCCTTTGTACACGTGTCGGTACCGGAGCTTCCCTCTATCGAGGGTTAGGTATGGGGGTGCCACACATGTATCTAACCGGAGCATTCCCATGTATGGATTGTAGCTCCGGATTTATGATACACGTGGCGGCTCTGGGACTAATCATAGGAGGGAGGCAGGTCCGGTTACGACTAACACGTGGGCCCTTCGGAGGTCTTCAACTAAGATAGGTGGAGTTCCTTTGCACTCTTTGCAGTTCCAAAGGGTATCCGACATTCAAGGTACCGACAGTGGCCCTCGGGCCCACCTCTGGGACAGACCCTTTGGATTAATTCATTCTGCCGGAGGTGGGTCCATCTTTTGATTTATGCGCCGTGTCTTCAAGGGTTTTTGGATGTGCTGTTGAGGTGATAGTTCGCAGTTAAACCATCGCCGCATGGCATCTTCTGGAAGTGGCAGGTGAGATTTGCGCGTGCGGATCTCACACAATTGTAGGTCAACAGTTCCCAATACGAAAATCGTATCAGTTCCGCGCGCCCTGTCAGGCCGCCGCCCTTGGATTTCCCGCCACTCATCATGACAACTGTTCGCCTGGGGTAAGGACCTCGACTTGATCGTCTGGGTGGCCCCGGGCCCCTTTGTCATTGGCAGAGTGTAATTTTTGAAATGTATCCTTGGCCTTTTTGCGGTTTCCATCCAAGCGTTGCGGGGGCTTACTTAAGAGGGAAAGCGCACATGGTTTGGGGATTCCTTACGCCTTCATTGGAACTTGTGCTCGAATCCTCCAAACCTTCACTTGCTTTTTCTCTCTCGCCCCGCCGTGCTGCGATGGAGTTGGGACTTCCCAAGAGCCGCATAAGGAGCAAGGAGGACTTGTTGAGGGTTCGGACCTACATGGGGTGGTCTAGTGACTCCTTCGACCGCGACATTCACTGCGGAAAGTTCCCCTTCAAGAAGAAGTGTGCCGAAGATATGGTGTACTTCCTTGGGTACGCCATGGCGGGTTTGATCCTGCCTTTCTCTACTTTCTTCTTGATGCTGCCAGATTTCTATGGTCTGCAGCTCCACTATCTTGGCCCCCACTAGATCTTGCTAGTAGCGACTTTCGTCCACTTTTGCGAGATGTGGGTGGGTGTGCCTCCTTGGGTGGAGTTTTTTCGGACTTTATTCACGGTCCAATCCACCGGAAAGAGCAAGGAGTTCATCGGCTTCTACTACTTCGTGAAGCGGAAAAACTGCCCCCTCATGTACTTGAGGTCTTTTCCTTCCGGCAAGTGGGACGCCTGGAAGAAAGATTGGGTGGTCATCACCGTGGAGGGACACGAGAGTCTGGAACTGCCTGAAGGCCTCCCCCGCATCGACATCAGCACTTGGAGTGAAGTTTCAGAGCTGTCGAGGGAGTACAGGCCCATTCTGGACAGAATCCAAGAGTGCGTCGAAGGTGGGGTGACCCCCCAGATGGTCTTTGACAACTTCTTAGCGAACAGGTAGGCTCCGCTGAGGGCCAGGGAGCGACCTGCATGGGCCTTCAACAGTGAGATGGATCACAATCGCATCGAGGTTGGTTTGGGCACCAACTTAGATGATGAAGCTCTGAAGATCCATCTTATGAAATTTCAGCATGGGGACATTAGCCCTGGCGACGTGTCTCCACCGGCGGCCTTCCTGCCTCTGAATATGATACCAGAGGTGAGCAGAGAGCTCCGAAGGAGGATGCCGCTGTTGGATGACTTGGGCCTGGTGTAAAGGCAACCAACTGTAACACCCCAATTTTCATGCATCATGCCCTACATACATTCATATACATGTTTAATATTAACCCACATAAAGAGGAACGAGTTTAAAATTGATTTGGAGCATTTAAAATTGATTTGGAGCAAAACCGCACTTAAAACGCAGGAAAGTGCGGACTAGTCCGATTTTACTGAGGATTAGTCCGATTTCCCTCTGACTAAAAACGGACTTGTCCATTTTTACTGCGGACTAGTCAGATTTTGCCACTGGAAATCTTCGGACTTGTCCGATTTTGTGCAGACTAGTCCGTTATTCCAAGAATCCTTGAAAAATCGCTAAGTCCTTGGACTTTTCCGGACTAGTCCGGTGTCCCAACGGACTTGTCTGATTTCCTCTCTGTTTAAAGTCGTACTTGTCCGATTTTTGGCCAGACTTGTCCGATTTTCGCTCTGGACGACTTTGGACTAGTCCGACCCTTCCTGGACTTGTCCGATATTTCGTGACTCCGAGTTGATCTTTTGTTTTACGACTTGTTTCGTGGGTTTCACGTTAAGTGGGCCTAGGGACATCGTGTCTAACTCTTTTAGAGCCCATGTGGGACTCTAAACCGGCCTCTACCCATCTCAAACTCGAAATCCATCTAATCCTAGCCTCCACCTCTATATAAACAACCCCACCCCTTGGCTTGACATCTATTTGACACTTTTCCACCCCCACCCAAACCCTAGTTCGTGTAGAGTCATCACCAAGGAAGGAGGAGGAGATCCCAACAAGAAGAAGAAGAGCAGGAAACGAAAGAGGATCAAGATCTCCACCAAGTTTCATTCTTCATCACCAATTCATCTCCAAGTTCATCACCAACCCTAGATCACCAAGATCCAAGTGCTACCTCCAAGTTTCTTGATTCATTGGAGTCCTAAACACCTGGTATACCTTCTATTATCTTTTCCTTACGTGAAGTCAACCCCTAAACTCCAAATTCACGTCGATCTAGAAAACCCTAAACTGCTGATCTCGTAGAGTGCAAACTTGTCCGGTCCCTAGCGGACTAGTCCGGTCTTCCTGGTTAAATTGTGTTGAATTAATTCTAAAATTGATTTGAATCAACCCCAAACCTGTATAAACTTGTTAAAAGCTATTAGAACTAGCTAGTGATCATTAAAAGCAATCTATTAACAAGTTCTACCTTGCATTTGCATCAATCATGCATGTCATGTCATATTGAGTAATATTTGTGCACTCTTTGATTTGTGTTTCTTGTCTTGTATGTTTATTGTGCGGGTTAGACGGATTTGCGCTAGAGAGTGCCGCGGAGGATCTACAGCACCAAGAGTTTGAAGGCTTTGACCATAACCAACCGCAAGAGCAAGGCAAGTGTCCTTGAAGCATATTGATCCTGTTTTAAAATAAATGTTTTATTTGTAAAATTGCATGCTTGTGTCAATTTGATGGGAATCCTATGGTAGGAAGTGTACTAGACTTGTTAAACCACCCTTGTCACCTAGAATTATGATAGAGAGTCGAGAAGGGATTTTTACCTTTTTGCTTCGCTTAACTAATTGGGATGGGAAACCAATACTACACATTAATGATGCATTTATGAGATTATGATTCACATGAACTGGTTAATGTAATGTGGTAATGGGTGATCTAAGCAAGCCTGGTATGTGGATGAGTAGGATGTTATGGTGGGTTGCTTGCTTTAGATCTGAGGACCGGTTCATGCGAGAATAAGCCAGGACTATAGTGCCACCACGAGGCCAAGTATGGGTGCGGCATAGCTGATTAATTAGGGCTTTGCTAGTTCTGTTTGGACCATTGTGGATGCTCGGGGAAGTGGTAGTCGGATTGGGTTTGTTGAGGATTGGTGGGACTACCCTGGGATCCGAATGGCTCAAAAGGGGCCCCTTGGTTGAAGATGTGCTCAGTTGGAGGCATCGCCACCGGTGAAACCTCAGTGGGGTCTAAATAGGCTAGTAATCCCTTTGTAAAGGCTAGTTTGTGATCTCTTGGCCATACACCAAAGGAAGTGTAATTGGCAAAAGGGAGGTTCTTTAGTCGCCGACGGGTGATGAAATCACAAACACCTGGTTAAAGTGGTACAACCTCTGCAAAGTGTGTCTAAAACTATCATGATAGCCGTGCTCCCGGTTATGAGCACCTGGACAACTTCCATGATTAGAGGGAACTTGGTATTGGAATGGTATTTGGGATGGTTATGGTTTGGTAATGGTTATGGTTGGTTGTGGATTAATTTCTGGTATTGAATATGGTTATTGGTAAATGGTGAAATATGGAATTATTGATGAGGATGGTGAATTATGGACTAGTATTATGATATTACTTATGATTATGATGGGTATATTTCACATACATGTAATATATTGCTTTTCAAATGTTTTAATGTACTTTTCAGCACTTAGCCATTATTATTGTCGTCATTTGAATCAGCTACATGCCATACTTTCCACACTTGCTGAGTACGATATGTACTCACTCTTGCAATCCCCCCCCAACAGTTGCAGGTCAAGATTGGGAGTTTAATTGTGATAATGCGGAGTTCTAGGCCGTGTCTACCATTAGCTTTGCCTGTGGTGTTGATTGGAGCTGCGCTATACCCCATGCTTAGTTGCTTAGTTTGCTTAATTAGTTTATTTCCACTGCATTAGTTGAACTTGTCATTAATTATTCATTAGAGTTTGTATTCGAGGATAATATGGTTTGTTTAATAAAATTTGGTTAATTAATCTTGTTCTGTGGTAATTTTCTGTATACTCTTTTGTGAATGCACTCGTGTATGTCTGATGAACATCCTGGGCACACATATGCGTTAGCTTGGTTCATTTTCGGAACCGGGCGTCACAGATTGGTATCAGAGCCACAGGTTGACCATAGGATGCAACCTAGATAGAATGGACACTTTAGAGCACATAGGAGCACTCAGGAATCAATGTGTTTTTGTTTGGTGTGTTGTTTGCTATATATATTGGTTGCTTGTGTGCTTAATAGAGGATTTTGGGATGCTTTAGCATTGCCATGTCCACATAGGCTAGCTAGTTGTCTAGTTTCATATCCCTTGATGCATATAGTTGGGGACGTTTCTAATTCTTACCTATTTTTTTCCTTCAGATGGTGAGGACTCGCAACCAGAGGGATGGCAATGATGAGGAGGGGAACAATGGAGTGCCTGAGAACAACATTGGACAAGGATCTACTCAGGGAGCTATCACCATTGAGCAGCTATTGGCTATGCAAAACCAGCTCATGCAGACCATGATACAAACTATGGGACAGCTGCAGGCTGGCAATATCAACAATCAATCCCACATGCCTCCACCGCCACCCCCACCCCCTCATAACTGGTTGGGAGAGTTTATGATGACTAGGCCACCGACCTTTGCTCAAGCTGCCGACCCTATGGATGCGGATGATTGGCTCAAGTCCGTGGAGAAGAAACTTGCTATTGTCCAATGCAGTGACCGGGAGAAGGTGCTATTTGCTTCTCATCAACTAGTTGGAGCAGCTGCGGATTGGTGGGATGCTTATTGCAATGCTCATGAGAATCAAGATAGGATTACTTGGGCCGAATTCAAGGAGAGTTTTCATTCTCATTATGTGTCGGAAGGTGTTATGATTTTGAAGAGGCAAGAATTTGAGAACTTGAGACAAGGAAAATCAAGAGTGAGTGAATATCTCAACAAGTTCACTCAACTCTCAAGGTATGCGCCTGAGGATGTGAGCCAGGACAGCCAAAAGCAATATTTGTTCATGAGAGGCCTCAACAATGAAATTCAAGTGCAATTGCTCAATTGTGACTATGCCAATTTCCAGAAGCTTGTGGACAAAGCAATTGTGGTTGAGAACAAGATTCGTGAGATGGAGCAAGACAATAAGAGAAAGGCATCATACCAAGGACAGCAACAAGGAAGTAATGTGCGCCCTTGCTTTGCGCCGCCCAATGCGCCTTACTTCAGCCCTATTGCGCCTGCTCAACGCCCTGGTTATGCACCACGCCCAACTCAGTTTTTGCAGCAGCGCCTTGTTATGCAAGCACCTAGGCCTCCAATGCCCTATGCACCTCGTGCTAACTTTCCTGCTACAAGTGTTCAAAACCAAGCACGTCCCAATAATTCTGGTGGAGTTAGGAAGTGCTATACTTGTGGAGAAGCTGGACACTTTGCGCATCAATGTCCTAAGTCAGGCCTTAGGACACAATGGAGGACAGCCACAAGGGAACCATGGACAACAGAATTTTGCTCGTGGCAACGTGAACCATGTCTCTACGGAGGATGCTCAACAAGCGGATGACGTGGTCATTGGTATGTTTCTCGCCAACTCCAACCCCGCGACTATGTTATTTGATTATGGAGCATCGCATTCATTCATTGCATCGAAGTATGTTGCCAAGTATAGTTTGCCTATCTCTCATATGAAGTTTACTCTATTGGTTAAGTCTCCTGGAGGAGAGACGAGGACAAATATAGTATGTCCAAAAGTAAGCCTTAGAATAAGGGGGGTAGACTTCTCCGCCAACCTCATTGTTTTGGATTCTCAAGGATTGGACATTATACTTGGTATGGACTGGTTGATGAAGCACAATGGAGTTATTGAGTGTGCCACGAAGACGGTGAAGTTGACCAATGAGGAAGGGATCGCCATAGAATTTGAAGCATCTCAAACCGCACCGAAGCAATTGCAGCTGAATCATATGGACGGTGCCGCAATTGAGGAGATTCCGGTGGTGTGTGAATTTTTGGATGTTTTTCCGGACGAGTTGCCAGGTATGCCACCTGATCGAGACATTGAGTTTGTTATTGATTTAATACCTGGAACTGCACCTATAGCTAAGAGGTCATATAGAATGCCTCCTATGGAATTAGTAGAGCTCAAGAAGCAAATTCAAGAGCAATTAGATAAGGGGTTTAATCGCCCAACCTCTTCACCTTGGGGAGCGCCCGTGCTGTTTGTGGACAAGAAGGATGGAACCCAAAGGATGTGCGTAGATTACCGAGCTCTCAACGAGGTAACAATCAAGAACAAGTACACCTTGCCACGCATAGAAGATTTGTTTGATCAGATGAAGGGTGCTTGTGTCTTCTCTAAGATTGATTTGAGGTCGGGATACTTTCAAATGAAGATTAGACCATCAGACATACCCAAGACAGCTTTCAGGACACGGTATGGATCTTATGAGTACACCGTGATGTCTTTTGGATTGACAAATGTGTCTGCCTACTTTATGTACCTCATGAATAAGGTCTTCATGGAGTACTTGGATAAGTTCGTTGTGGTGTTCATTGATGACATTATGATCTACTCGAAGGATGAGAAGGAACATGAGGAACACTTGAGGCTCACGTTGCAGAAATTGAGGGAGCATCAATTGTATGCCAAGTTCAACAATTGTCAGTTTTGGTTGAGAGAGGTGTCATTTTTGGGTCATATAATTTTAGGAGGAGGAGTATCGGTTGACCCTGGAAAAGTGAGAGACGTGTTAAAATGGGAACCACCGCAAAATGTCAAGGAAATAAGGAGTTTCCTTGGGATGGCTGGATATTACCATAGATTCATCAAGGACTTTTCCAAGATAGCCAAGCCTATGATAGAGTTGCTAATGAAGGGAAAGGTTTTCCAATGGACTCAAGCTTGTCAAAATAGTTTTGAGGAGTTGAAGAAGAGGTTGACAACATCCCCAGTTTGGGTACTGCCAGATGTGAGCAAGAGTTTTGACATTTATTGCGACGCATCGAGACAAGGA
Organism: Tuctoria greenei; assembly: GCA_036927565.1. Taxonomy (NCBI): domain Eukaryota; kingdom Viridiplantae; phylum Streptophyta; class Magnoliopsida; order Poales; family Poaceae; genus Tuctoria; species Tuctoria greenei. The sequence goes on along the minus strand of JAYESD010000008.1, from coordinate 46,019,662 downwards.
CTTGGATGTGTATTAATGCAAGAAGGTCAAGTGGTCGCCTATGCATCAAGACAATTGGAGAAACATGAGCTGAATTATCCAACGCATGATTTGGAGCTTGTAGCCGTGGTACATGCGTTGAAGATTTGGAGACACTATATTCTTGGACATAGGTATGAAATTTATACGGATCATAAGAGTTTGAAGTATATTTTCACACAAACGGATCTGAATTTGAGGCAACGGAGATGGTTGGAGCTCATCAAAGATTATGATTTGGGGATCAACTATCATCCGGGAAAAGCCAATGTAGTGGCCGATGCTTTGAGGAGAAAAGGAGTAAGTCATCAACTCATAGTTCGAGAGTTACCATCCAAGTTATGTAAGGAGTTTGAACGGTTGAACCTCGGGTTTGTAAATGAGATGGAGATGATGGAGTTAAATCCAACCTTGGAGCAAGAAATTCGAGAAGCACAAACCACGGATGAGGAGATCAAGGAAATCAAGGTAAGGACCGAGGAAGGGAGAGAATTTAGATTTGATGAGGATGAACATGGTACCCTATGGCTCGGAAAAAGGATCGTTGTGCCTAATGTGAAGCATATTCGGGAGACAATACTAAAAGAGGCACATGACTCGCCATACTCGATTCACCCCGGTTGTACGAAGATGTACAAGGACTTGAAGACTTGCTATTGGTGGGATATCATGAAAAAGGACATAGCTGAATATGTTGCATTGTGTGATGTGTGCCAACGAGTCAAGGCGGAACATCAAAGGCCAGCTGGATTATTGCAACCATTGAAGATCCCGGAATGGAAGTGGGAAGAAATTGGTATGGACTTCATAGTTGGGTTACCACGTACTCAGTCCGAGTATGACTCAATTTGGGTAATTGTGGATCATTTAACCAAGTTAGCTCATTTTCTCCCTATGAAGACCAAATATACAGCTGCACGATTGTCCGAAATATACATGGAACATATTGTGTGTCGGCACGGAGTACCGAAGAAGATAGTCTCGGATAGAGGTTCACAATTTACCTCCAGATTTTGGCAAAAATTGCATGAAGCTTTGGGAACGAGGTTGAATTTTAGTTCAGCATATCATCCTCAAACGGATGGACAAACTGAGAGGACCAATCATATTTTGGAGGACATGTTAAGAGCTTGTGCTTTGAAGCATGGGAAAAGTTGGGACAAGAGCTTGCCATATGTGGAATTTTCATACAACAATAGCTACCAAGCAAGCTTGAAAATGTCACCATATGAAGCGCTTTATGGAAGGAAGTGTAGGACACCTTTATTCTGGAATGAGGCAGGAGAAACTCAAGTGTTTGGTCCGGATGTGTTGCAAGAAGCCGAAAAGCAAGTCCAAATAATTCGTGAAAACTTGAGGGCTGCCCAATCAAGACAAAAAGGCTATGCGGACAATAGGAGAAGGAAATTAGCCTTTGAAGTGGGAGATTTTGTTTACCTCAAGGTGTCACCAATGAGAGGTCATAAGAGGTTTAACATAAGAGGAAAGCTCGCACCTCGTTATATTGGACCATTCAAGATTTTGGACAAAAGAGGAGAAGTAGCGTATAAGTTGGAGATGCCAGCTCATCTTTCAGATGTCCATGATGTCTTTCATGTTTCCCAGCTCAAGAAGTTCTTGAGAGTACCGGAAGAACAAGTGCCAATGGAAGGATTGGAATTAGATGAAGCTTTGACTTATGCCGAGCAACCGGTCAAGATCTTGGAAACCAAGGAGAGAGTCACAAGGAACAAGGTTATTAGATGGTGTAAAGTTCAATGGAAGCACCACACAAAAAAAGAAGCAATGTGGGAATTAGAGGATGATCTCAAGAAGGAATTTCCCTATCTCTTCTACTCTGCGTCGAATGTCGAGGGCAAGATTCATTTTAAGGGGGGTAGGTTTGTAACACCCTCATTTTCATGCATCATGCCCTACATACATTCATATACATGTTCAATATTAACCCACATAAAGAGGAACGAGTTTAAAATTGATTTGGAGCATTTAAAATTGATTTGGAGCAAAACCGCACTTAAAACGTAGGAAAGTGCGGACTAGTCCGATTTTACTGAGGACTAGTCCGATTTCTCTCTGACTAAAAACAGACTTGTCTGTTTTTGCTACGGACTAGTCCGATTTTGCCACTGGAAATCTTCGGACTTGTCTCATTTTGTGCGGACTAGTCCGTTATTCCAAGAATCCTTGAAAAATCGCTAAGTCCTTGGACTTTTCCGGACTATCCGGTGTTCCAACGGACTTGTCCTATTTCCTCTCTGTTTAAAGTCGGACTTGTCCGATTTTTGGCCATACTTGTCCGATTTTCGCTCTGGACGACTTCAGACTAGTCCGGTCCTTTCCGGACTTGTCCGATATTTTGTGACTCCGAGTTGATCTTTTGTTTTACGACTTGTTTCTTGGGTTTCATGTTAAGTGGGCCTAGGGACGTCGTGCCTAACTCTTTTAGAGCCCATGTGGGACTCTAAACCGGCCTCTACCCATCTCAAACTCGAAATCCATCTAACCCTAGCCTCCACCTCTATATAAACAGCCCCACCCCTTGGCTTGACATCTATTTGACACTTTTCCACCCCACCCAAACCCTAGTTCGTGGAGAGTCACCACCAAGGAAGGAGGAGGAGATCCCAAGCAAGAAGAAGAAGAGGAGGAAATGAAACAGGATCAAGATCTCCACCAAGTTTCGTTCTTCATCACCAATTCATATCCAAGTTCATCACCAACCCTAGATCACTAAGATCCAAGTGTTACCTCCAAGTTTCTTGATTCATTGGATTCCTAAACACCTGGTATACCTTCTATTATCTTTTCCTTACGTGAAGTCAACCCCTAAACTGCAAATTCACGTCGATCTAGAAAACCCTAAACTGTTGATCTCGCAGAGTGCGGACTAGTCCGGTCCCTAGCGGACTAGTCCGGTCTTCCTAGTTAAATTGTGTTGAATTAATTCTAAAATTGATTTGAATCAACCCCAAACCTGTATAAACTTGTTAAAAGCTATTAGAACTAGCTAGTGATCATTAAAAGCAATCTATTAACAAGTTCTACCTTGCATTTGCATCAATCATGTATGTCATGTCATATTGAGTAATATTTGTGCACTCTTTGATTTGTGTTTTTTGTCTTGTATGTTTATTGTGCGGATTAGACGGATCTGCGCTAGAGAGTGCCGCGGAGGATCTACAGCACCAAGAGTTTGAAGACTTTGACCATAACCAATCGCAAGAGCAAGGCAAGTGTCCTTAAGCATATTGATCCTGTTTTAAAATAAATGTTTTATTTGTAAAATTGCATGCTTGTGTCAATTTGATGGGAATCCTATGGTAGGAAGTGTACTAGACTTGTTAAACCACCCTTGTCACCTAGAATTATGATAGAGAGTCGAGAAGGGCTTTTTACCTTTTTGCTTCGCTAACTAATTGGGATGGGAAACCAATACTACACATTAATGATGCATTTATGAGATTATGATTCACATGAACTTGTAGGATTGAAGAGCACGTGAAAAGCTACCAGAGGGGGGTGAATGGTAGATTTAAAAATCTTACGCAGCAGAAACAATTAAACCCCAAACCCTTTCGGCAGAAAAACGATCTGTTAAAGAAATCGTGTGTGTGAGACTAATCTAAACGTGTTTCACCGTCTTAAGACTTCCAAACAACTTAGGAACGTATCCCACATTCCTAAACAACTCAAATTCATGACCCACACGAAATCCTATCATAACCAACTCAAATCTTTCCATATTTGAGTCAAACCCGACTCAGCCGCAGCCTGAGTCCATAACCTAGTCGGTTGGACATTTCCGACCAATTCTTTACGTCCATATCTCTTCATCACGTCTCGGAACCATGTATCCACGTCCATGCACTCCTTGCACACGTGCAAACATCTTCCAATAACGTCCACGATACCTTCATATGCATTGTTCTTGATTCAATCATGCTGCGCAACCTCCTGATCAGCTCAACCACAATTCCTCCTGAATTTGGTTGTTTGAACCTCATCTCCTCCCTGAGACTAGTCCAATGGATCCCGTCACCAGCCATGTCTTGAACTCAAGCAACACCTGCACATGAATAAACAACCAATCCATACGAGCCCAAGTCCTCGACTTGACTCAAGTTAGTTCCGAACACAACACCCTACGTGAGAGCCTCACATAAGCATGTTGCAAAACCACAGTAACACAATATCATCCATATCAACCAAAACGCACCAAAAACTTAGCAAATGAATACTAAGCAATCTTTCCAACAATGTAAAGCAAGTACGAAACATTGCAAATGAAAAGCAGAAGCACTACGGTCAAGTTCCGGACCTTGCCAGAGTAACCCGGACCTTGAGCTGGAGCTAACAAAAGCTAGTAGAACCTAGCGCCGGAGCTTACCGAAACTAGTACAACCAAGCTCCCGCCGGAGCTTACAAAACTAGCAGGACCTAGCGCCGGAGCTAACCAGAACTAGTCGGAACTAGTAAACCCAAAAGCCAGAGCTAGAAAAATCAACTTCGGAGCTTAGCAAAAACAAGTCGGAGCTATCAAAGACATGCCGGAACTAAAAACAAAACTTCACCGGAGCTGACCAAAGCTAGTCGGACCTAGCATCGAATGTAACCGGAGCTACCCAAACCAAGCCGGACCTACCGTCGAACCTTGCTGTAGCTCAGAGCTAGAGTCGGACCTTGATAAAAAGGTGTTTTGGTGATATTCGAAACTTTTATCATCAAAGCCAAGTTTCACTACAAGCCAATGTATTCAGCACATATAGGTCTCACAATCTCCCCCTTGATGAATGTATTGGCAACACCATTTAAAATCCGAACATTGGCTTATTCACATAAAAGTTTTGAAGACAATTTCTCCCCCTTTGTAAATCAAAAGTAAATGAGAAGAAAGAACTATCCCATATTATCTCTCCTTATGCACATATTCTCTCTCTCTTCATGCTTATCTCTCCCCCTTTGACAATGTATTCAGCAAGTCATGAGATATAAACAAATTATCTCTCCCCCTTTAGTTGTTATGAGCATATTATAACATATACATATAAACAAAGCTCATCCAAGTCATACTATCAAGTACCTTACATTATCACATCAATGAAATACATAAAGTAGTGTAAGCCATGCTAGAGATCATATGTAATTTTCAATTTAAGCAAGTCATGATCTCACAAACTTAACTATTTCATAAATTGAAAGCATGACACTAGTTGCTGCATTTTATTATTTTTCAAAACACAAATTTAGATCATATGATATTTGCAAGAGATTATATGCGCATCTGCCTTATTCGAACCAACCAAGCCAAGCCTATGTCATTTGACAATCAGAAGCTTAAGGACATGGTTTTAGTCATACACAACTTCTTCCAAGTTCATATCTAAGTGCAATGACAAGCCATCTCAAAAGAAGAAGTGTGATGCATGCATATTCTCTTGATCTTTTCTCAATTTATATTTGTTCATAAAAACTCAACATGTGAGTTGATTACTTGATAAATTCTTAATCATTAAAAGCATTTGTGAGCATGCAACAAGTTCAAAACAGCAAGAAAGTTCGAACATGACCAGTTTTAGTGTAAGTAATTATTCCAATTACTAGACATGGCAAAAACTACAAAATGTATAACACGAGTAATATAGTAAGAACTTTCAGCATGTAAAAGGAATCACAAAGTCATATATGTATGAAATACTATGCTCATATTATTTTTATTTCAGATTCACACATAGACTTCCCAAGTTTCAAAACTCCCCCTCAATTTAAGCCATGAGGATGCATAACCCCTATTTCACTACGAATGTAACAAAAACGAGTGAAATCCAAAGGTTTTGTAAAAATGTCAGCCAATTGTTGTTCGGTATCTACATGGTGAAGCACAATGTTTCCTTTTTCAACATTATCTCAGAGAAAGTGATACCTAATGTCAATGTGCTTAGTTCTAGAATGTTGCATGGGGTTTTTAGTAATGCAAATGGCACTAGTGTTATCACAGAACAGTGGAACACTATCTAGATCAACCACATAGTCCTTAAGTGTTTGAACAATCCAAAGAATTTGTGAGCAAGCACTAGCAGCAGCTACATATTCAGATTCGGCTGTGGATTGTGCAACTGAATTTTGTTTTCTAGAGGACCAAGCAACAAGAGAATTACCAAGAAAATGACAAGCACCGGAAGTACTTTTCCTATCAATCCTACAACCCCCAAAATCAGCATCCGAAAAAGCTTTCAAAGTAACGGTTGAGGAAGAAGGAAGAAAAATGCCAAATTCTTGGGTTCCATGTAAGTACCTGGGAATCCTTTTGACGGCTTGACGATGTGAAACACGTGGGGAGGCTTGAAACCGTGCACAAAGACATACGCTAAATTTTATGTCCGGTCTTGATGCCGTGAGGTACAAAAGTGATCCGATCATGCTTCTATATTCTTTTTGATCCACGGGTTCACCATCTTTATCAAGTTCAAGTGTTGTTGCTGTTCCCATTGGTGTCCGAAGAGGCTTGCTTTTGTCCATGTTGAAGCGCCTTAGAAGGTCTTTGGTATACCTCGTTTGATGCACAAAGGTACCCTCCTTGGTTTGCTTGATTTGCAGCCTCGAAAAGTAAGTGAGTTCACCCATCATACTCATTTCAAATTCGGAACTCATCATTGCTGAAAACTTGGACACAAGATCATGAGAAGGACAACCAAAGATAATATCATCCACATACACTTGAACGAATAATGAGTCATTGCCATGCTTAAGCACAAAAAGAGTTCTATCAACCTTGCCCATGGTAAACCCCTTTTCAAGTAAGAATGTTTTTAACCTATCATACCATGCTCTAGGGGCTTGTTTGAGACCGTATAAGGCTTTGGACAGTTTGTAAACATGATTAGGAAAATCTGGATTTTCAAAACCCGGTGGTTGTTTGACATAAACCTCCTCATCTATGTAGCCATTAAGAAAAGCACTTTTAACATCCATTTGATATAGCTTAAAACCTTTAGATGCTGCAAAAGCTAACAAAATTCTTATGGCTTCTATTCTAGCAACGGGAGCAAAAGTTTCATCAAAATCTAGACCTTCAACTTGAGTGAAACCTTGAGCAACCAACCTAGCCTTATTCCTAACCACAACCCCATCCTCACTTTGTTTATTTTTAAATACCCATTTGTTCCAATTAAAGTGTGACCTTGAGGTGGAGGTACAAGTTTCCAAACATTATTTCTTTCAAAATTTTCTAACTCGTCTTGCATGGCAATAATCCAAGATTCATTAGTGAGTGCGTGTGATATATCTTTGGGTTCAAAAGAAGCAACAAAAGCAGAATGAGCATGAGAGTTTAGATCGCAAAACCTGGACCGTTTGACTCGTTCGTGCAAGCTTCCAATCATCTGTTGTGGGGGATGATCTTTGTAAAAACGTAAGGGAACAGATGTCTCACAAGCTTCTTCTTCATTAGGTTCATCATATATTGATGAGCTTGTGACTTGTGGATGATTAGGACCAGCATAGGTGATAGCCGGAGCTTGTTCAATATCCGGAGCTGGACACGTGTCAACTTCGGAACTACCAGGCAGTATCACCGGCTCTTCTTCATCTTTGAAAATACCCTCCCCCTGAGGATACGGATCTGGTCCTGCAACACTGGAGCTAGTACCTGGGCTAGCTTCATCAAAATACACCTCACAAGTCTCCGCAATTTTGTTAGTGTCAAGTAAAAGCACACGGTAGCCTCTAGTATGAGATGGATAACCAAGAAACATGCCATCAAAGGATCTAGGTTCAAATTTATCAAGATTACCATGTTTCTTAACAAAGCATTTGCAACCAAAGACCCAAAAGTGTGTAACACTAGGCCTATGTCCAAACCGGAGCTCATATGGTGTTTTACCTAGCTTAGCACGCAAGAAAACACGATTTGAGACATAACAAGCGGTTGCTAACGCATCAGCCCAAAATTTCCTAGGAGTTTGATATTCATCAAGCATAGTCCTAGCCATCTCAACAAGGTTCTGTTCTTTCTTTCTACAACACCGTTTTGTTGAGGTACATATGGTGAAGAGAATTGATGATCTATTCTTTTTTCAGCACAAAAGTGATCAAAAAATTGATTTTTAAATTCAGTTCCATTATCACTTCTAATTGCTTTTAATGATCCTGGGTGATCAATTGATAGTCTAAGAAATAAAGTTCTAAAATGACTAAAAACTTCATTCTTAGACGCCATAAAGTAAACCCAAGAGTATCTATAATAATCATCAACGATAACAAGAACATACCATTTACCTCCGAAGGATTGAACACGTGAAGGTCCTACGGTGTCAAGATGCAAAAGTTGACATGGTTCAGTTGTCATGATCATTGTGAGAGGAGTATGTGATCATGCAACCATCTTAGCATGTCTACAAGAAGAGCACACAATATCTTTGTCCCCTTTAAGCTTAGGCAGCCCACGTATGCGATCAAGAGCACTAACACATGTTAGGTGATCAAAGCCTACGTGACCAAGTCTACGATGCCAAAAATATAAGTCTTTTGAATCATTAGCAACTAGACACCTATGCTTAGAGGAAGACATATCAAAATCAGCTTTAAAAACTCTTCCAAACCGAGACATGTTAAAAATAAGCTCACTATTTGAACCTACAACTTTGCAGCAGTTTTTATTGAAAATAATTTCTAGATTTTCATCTAGCAATTGTGCAACAGAAAGCAAGTTGTATTTCAAATTTTTGACAAGTGCCACATCCTTCAAAGTGTAGTGATCATTTACTCTAACCGAACCCTTAGCAATTATAGGAGTTGAAGAATTATTGGCAAAAGTAACATTCTCTACACGTGACACAAAAGAGAGGGAGGAGAACCAATCTTTGTTACCGGTCATGTGGTGTGAGCAACCTGAATCCACAATCCAAATGTTCTCCTTCCTCAAACGTGTAACCTACATAAAAGCACAATATGTCGTTGACTCAATACTGGGGTTAGTCAAAAGGCATTTAGGAATCCAGTGCTGAGTCACGCGACGTGCAGCAGGAAAAACACGCGAAAGCTGAGACAAAATAGCAGGTTTATGAGTCAAAGTTTGAGATTTTTTATTCTTGACTACTGACCTATAAGGTGTTACTTGTGTAGCACAAAAATCAGTAGCTCCGGAGGCAAAAACAGAAGGTTCGGAGGTAAACTTTGAATGTTTTTGACTCAAAACAGCAGGTTGTACATTCGGTTTAATGTGTGCAGCAAATTTTGCATGAAAGTTATGAGATCTAGCAACCATTCTTTCCCTTTTATGTTGTTTAGCTAGTCTATAACAAAAATCTATGACATGACCATCTCTACCACAGAAGGTACAATGAAATTTAACTTTGTGTTCATGTCTAGATGAGCAATCAATATTTTTATTTGAAACCGAATGAGGCAACACTCCTGCAGATTTGAAAACCAGTCCTTTTTGTTTAGGAACTGTTTGAATCAAACCACTTCCTAATGAATTTGCAATTTTAGGTGGATGTGCCTTAGCATGAGCATGAGAATCAAAACCTAAACCAGTTTTATCATTGCAAGACTTGGAAGAATTCAGCAGCAAGTTTAGGTTCTTATTCCCATTACAAAACCGATCTAATGTCCTATGCATGTCATCAAGTTTATTGGACAGATCAAGGCAATTTTCACATGAAGTTTTTCCTTTTAGTTTGCAATTGGAACAAAATTTAACTTCATGAGAACGTAAAGAATTGTTCAATATAGAAATTTCATTCATAGCATCCTGTAGTTTCTTATCAAGATCATCACAAGTAGAACAATGCAAATCAATTGTAGAACAACTAGCATCTTTCAAGTTTTTATCATTAAGTGCAGCAAGCTCTCTGTTCTTTTCAATTTCTTCATCAAGTCTATCTATAGTGGAGGAGTGTGCACTTCTTAATGTGGACAATTATTCATAGATTAAGTCACATGAGGGACATGCATCATCACTAGGAATCAAAGTTTTTAAAAGGTTAATTTCAGATTCTAGTGATTCAATTTTAGCAGCATTATCCCTAAGCTTTTGTCCTTTTTCTTGACAATAATAGTTGCACGAGAAATAGCATCACACATTTCATTGCAGGTAGAACATACTTCATCGTCTTCACTGTTGTGTTCTGCATCCTCCTGACTTGATCTTGATCTTGTTTTGCCCGCCATGAAGCATAAGTTGGCTAGATCGTCATCATCTTCATCACTTTCAAAGTCTACATCACTTGAACTAAGTTTTTGAAGTGCGGTGATGAAGCTGTTAATCATCTTGCGTCCTATGGTACCCTTCTTTTTCTTCGTATCTTTTGCAGAGGAGTGCTTCGTTCTTGTTTTCTTTTCATACCAGGAAGTAGGACCTGAAAGGTTAGGGCAATCTGAACAAAAATGTCCTGTCTTACCGCATTCGAAGCATCGTTGAGGTTCGGAGCTTCCTCTCCTTCTAGTTCTCACATTTTGCAATGCTTTTGAGAATCTAGTAGAGATGAGTGCCAACTCCTCTTCTGGAAATTCTTCGATCTGCTCCAGGGTTAGTGAGGACAACAAAGCAAGAGTATTGCAGGATAATGATTGGTCGGAGCTAGACATATCACGTTGTGAAACAAATGCAATAGACTTATTGGGGTTCTTACGTGAGATTATGTCAATTTCATGAGCTTTTAACTTGGAATATAGCACATCTAAAGTAAGTGAACTCATGACAGTAGATTCACGAATAGATGTGACTTTCATCTCCCAAATTGACATATCTAATGCACTTAGCAATTTCCTAGCATTTTCAGCATCTGAAAAAATAACATTGACACTACACAAGTTGCTGAGAATCTTATTAAAGCGAGCAAAAAGGTCATCAATAGACTCACCGAGTTGCATCTCGAAGCGCATGTATTCTTTCTTGAACATGTCTTGCCTTACCTCTTTGATCGTGTTGGATCCTTCGTGGTAGTCACAAAGTGCTTTCCACACATCGTATGCAGATCGGAGGTGTGCAACACGGTCGAAGTCGCTTTGTGTTAATCCTTGTATGATCAAGTTTCGAGCCTTGTTGTTGTTGTCGACATCTCTCAGATTTGTAGCTGTAACTTGATCGTTTGATGGCACTTCGTAAGGCTTGTATACCTTCTCCCATATTGCAAAGCCTTGTGCCTGGATGAAAGCCTCCATGCGTGCCTTCCAAACCTGAAAATCAATACCAGCAAACACACAAGGTTTGGCGGAGTACTTCTCCATGATGATTAGTCAAAAAACACGCGCAAATCACAAAGATTAGAGCACCGTGGCTCTGATACCAATTGTAGGATCAAAGAGCACGTGAAAAGCTACCAGAGGGGGGTGAATGGTAGATTAAAAATCTTACGCAGCGGAAACAATTAAACCCCAAACCCTTTCAGCAGAAAAATGATATGTTAAAGAAATCGTGTGTGAGACTAATCTAAACGTGTTTCACCATGAAAAAAGTGATAGATATCAGAGATAATCACGTCACGAAGAGAACACAAAAAGTATCACTCAAATCCGTCGAGAAAAACTCAAGTTATGATCGAAAGATCAAACAATTGGTCAATCTGTTGTACCGGAGAAAAACAGTTCTGGAACGCTGCAAAGAAACTCGTGTAGATCAGAAACCACAAATCCAATGACAGTGAAATTTTGACATATGATAGATAATCAAGTTTTGAAGACAACCCAAAAAGAATCACGTCAATTGGATCTGTAAAACTCGAGTTATGATAAAACCACCAATGAAAGGTAGTGCTGTCCAGAAACTCGACGAGTAAAACTTGTCTGGAACAAGTAGGACGAACAAGGCACAAAATTTTCTTCAAACTACGAATTTTATTCAATAGAACACAAGAGAAACAGCCCCAAAGTCGTGCACCACGAGCTCTGGGCTCCCTTGCTTATATAACCAGCCCTTAGGCCAACCCAATATCAACTAGGACTCCAATCCTACTCAGGTCATGAATCGTAACTTTCCATAACTGCTCAAGATTCTTCTATACGCAGATAGAAGAAATCTTAAGACTTCCAAACACCTTAGGAACGTATCCCACATTCCTAAAAAACTCAAATTCGTGACCCACACGAAATCCTATCATAACCAACTCAAATCTTTCCATATTTGAGTCAAACCCGACTCAACCGCAGCCTGAGTCCATAACCTAGTCGGTTGGACCTTTCCGACCAATTCTTTACGTACATATCTCTTCATCACATCTCGGAACCATGTATCCACGTCCATGCACTCCTTGCACACGTGCAAACATCTTCCAATGACGTCCACGATACCTTCATATGCATTGTTCTTGATTCAATCATGCTGTACAACCTCCTGATCAGCTCAACCACAATTCCTCCTGAATTTGGTTGTTGGAACCTCATCTCCTCCCTGAGACTAGTCCAATGGATCCCATCACCAGCCATGTCTTGAACTCAAGCAACACCTGCACATGAATAAACAACCAATCCATACGAGCCCAAGTCCTCGACTTGACTCAAGTTAGTTCCGAACACAACACCCTACGTGAGAGCCTCACATAAGCATGTTGCAAAACCACAGTAACAAAATATCATCCATATCAACCAAAACGCACCAAAACTTAGCAAATGAATACTAAGCAATCTTTCCAACAATGTAAAGCAAGTACGAAACATTGCAAATGAAAAGCAGAAGCACTACGGTCAAGTTCCGGACCTTGCCAGAGCAACCCAGACCTTGAGCCGGAGCTAACAAAAGCTAGTAGAACCTAGCGCTGGAGCTTACCAAAACTAGTACAACCAAGCTCCCGCTGGAGCTTACAAAACTAGCAGGACCTAGCGCTGGAGCTAACCAGAACTAGTCGGAACTAGTAAACCCAAAAGCCGGAGCTAGAAAAATCAACTTCGGAGCTTAGCAAAAACAAGTCGGAGCTATCAAAGACATGCCGGAGCTAAAAACAAAACTTCACCGGAGCTGACCAAAGCTAGTCGGACCTAGCATCGAATGTAACCGGAGCTACCCAAACCAAGCCGGACCTACCGTCGGACCTTGCTGTAGCTCAAAGCTAGAGTCGGACCTTGATAAAAAGGTGTTTTGGTAATATTTGAAACTTTTATCATCAAAGCCAAGTGTATTCACTACAAGCCAATGTATTCAGCACATATAGGTCTCACAGAACTGGTTAATGTAATGTGGTAATGGGTGATCTAAGCAAGCCTGGTATGTGGATGGGTAGGATGTTATGGTGGGTTGCTTGCTTTAGATCTAAGGACCGGTTCATGCGAGATTAAGCCAGGACTACAGTGCCACCACGAGGCCAAGTATGGGTGCGGAATACCTGATTAATTAGGGCTTTGCTAGTGCTATTTGGACCATTGTGGATGCTCGGGGAAGGAGTAGTCGGATTGGGTTTGTTGAGGATTGGTGGGACTACCCTGGGATCCGAATGGCTCAAGAGGGGGCCCTTGGTTGAAGATGTGCTCAGTTGGAGGCATCGCCACCGGTGAAACCTCAGTGGGGTCTTAATAGGCTAGTAATCCCTTTGTAAAGGCTATTTTGTGATCTCTTGGCCATACACCAAAGGAAGTGTAATTGGCATAAGGGAGGTTCTTTAGTCGCCGACGGGTGATGAAATCACAAACACGTGGGTAAAGCGGTACAACCTCTGCAGAGTGCGTCTAAAACTATCATGATAGCCTTTCTCCCGGTTATGAGCACATGAGCAACTTCCATGATTAGAGGGAACTTGGAATTGGAATGGTATTTGGGATGGTTATGGTTTGGTAATGGTTATGGTTGGTTGTGGATTAATTTCTGGTATTGAATATGGTTATTGGCAAATGGTGAAATCTGGAATTATTGATGAGGATGGTGAATTATGGACTGGTATTATGATATTACTTATGATTATGATGGGTATATTTCACATACATGTAATATATTGCTTTTCAAATGTTTTAATGTACTTTTCAGCACTTAGCCATTATTATTGTCATCATTTGAATCAGCTACATGTCATACTTTCCACACTTGCTGAGTACCACATGTACTCACTCTTGCAATCCCCCCAACAGTTGCAGGTCAAGATTGGAAGTTTAATGGTGATAATGCGGAGTTCTAGGCCGTGTCTACTGTCAGCTTTGCCTGTGGTGTTGATTGGAGCTGCGCTATACCCCATGCTTAGTTGCTTAGTTTGCTTAATTAGTTTATTTCCGCTGCATTAGTTGAACTTGTCATTAATTATTCATTAGAGTTTGTATTCGAGGATAATATGGTTTGTTTAATAAAATTTGGTTAATTAATCTTGTTCTGTGGTAATTTTTTGTATAGTCTTTTGTGAATGCACTCGTGTATGTGTGATGAACATCCTGGGCACACATATGCGTTAGCTTGGTTCATTTTCGGAACCGGGCGTCACACCAACCTCCGAGGTAGCAATCTCTGAAGCTTCTGAAGGGGCAGCCCTGCCTGCTCCAAGCCGACGGGTTGAATACACCAGCAAGCGCAAGGACCTTGCTGATCCTTCCGAACAGAAGAGGAAGCTGAGACATGCTGACGGAAGCTCCATGAGGCCAGCTCCATCTGCCTCAGTCCCTTCTCCTCGGCGTGGGAGGTCTTCGACGGCGACACCAACTCCAGCATCGGTGTCTCCTCGGGATGCCAGCTCCGACCGTGTGACTCCAGCACTAGGGCCAGCTAAGGGCGGCATCAGGCTTCGAAGAGCCTTCCGGAGTTACTACACCAGTTGCGACTGGGTCGGGCTCTGAGCATCCGGTGAAGAGGTTCCACGCTAGCTGGAGCGGAAGCATTCCAAGGTAAATTTGCTTTTTTACCTCAATTTGTTACTTTTGTTGTAACCATATTTTGAGTTTCTTTATCCTTCATCCACAGGGTATCCAAAAAGGGGTTAAAGCTCCGGTTCTTGTGACAGCAGCTGATGTTGTGCAGGCGGAGCCTCTGGCTCCAATTTCAGCGCCGCCCCAGGTGGTGGCTGAGGTCACGGCAGCTCCGGCGTTAGCTGTCGTGGTCCTGGACTTCGACTCATCTCCCGAAGCTCCCGTGGTAGCGCTGGACCACGGGAATGAAGATGTACCAGCAGCACCAGCTCCGGAGGCTGAAGCTCCAGTTTTGGATGCTGTGATGATGGACGCTCCGGCCTCAGAGCCAGAGGCAGCTGAAGTTCTGGCCTTCGAGCCGGATGTTACTGAAACCCCGGCGGCGGAGCCGGAGGTTCATGAAGTTCTGATGCCCGAGCCGGTTGACATGGAGGTGCCGACATTTGAACCGGTGGAGGTCGAAGCGCCGGTGCCTGAACCGGCAGTAGAGGAAGCACCAGCGTCGGAGCCGGAGATAGCCTCAGCTCCGGCTGAGTCTTCACTGCCTGCTCAAGAGGTGGTAGTTCCGGAGGTACCCGCTCCTGAGCCAGGGTGCCAAGATGAAGCGGCCAGTCCTCGACTTGAGGGACCAGTTGATGATGTCTTGGCGGCGGGACCTTCGGAGCTGACTCCGTAGGTAGAAGCTCCCGTTGCAGGACCTACCTCGGCGACGACCGAGGCACTCCCGGAGGGTGGCCCTAGTGCCATGGAAGCTTAGGGGACCGCTCTTGTAGAGTGGGACCCAATTTTATTTTGGAGAACCCGCTGAAGTCAGCGAAGAGGACCCCGGCAGGTCCGGAGCCAATCCACCTGTCTCAATCCATCAACAATGCCTGCTCCAGCCTTCGTCAGGTCCAGCTTGCATTTTATCACGACAGCAAGGCCCTCGAGGAGGAGCGCCAAGCTCTTAGGAGGTGGCGCAACCAACTCCAATTCGAGACCAAACTGGTGCAAACAAGGTTGGCCGACGACAAGGAGTGGGTCAAGAGGGAGAAGGCCCGGATGGAGTACTGGGGCCAACTACTGGATGAGAGGGAAAGCATGGTGCGATCCCTCGACGATCAGTCCCGGGCTATATAAGAACAAGCCCAGGTTGCTTATGCGGCGGCGAATGATTGCCAGGAGAAGCTCAATACCATCCACGAAAGCCTCGTCAAGCGCCGGGAGGGCCTTGACGAGCAAGAGAAAAAGCTCGAAGAGGAAGAGCAAAAACTTCTGGAGCTGAGGGATGACCTCATGAAGAGGGAGGAGGAGCTCGCCCAAAGGCTAGCTCTGAGTGACAAGAGCCTTGCAGAGCGCACCAAAAAGCTGGAGGAGTGCTGCAAGATCGAAGAGGAGAAGGCATGGCAGTGGGGACAGGACCGTACCAAAAGGGAGGTCGAAGTCGCTGCCAGGGAGAAGAAGGTGTGAGGCCGGGAGAAAGACCTCGTTGGCTGCCAGAACAGGATCCACGTCCAGGAGAAGGAGCTTGCTGACCTTGAAAAGCAAGTTGCTGAGGGTATTCAGCAGCACGCCAAGGAGATCGAGCGCCTTGCCTGGGAGGGTTCGGAGCTTGCGGCGGCTCGAAGGTCTTTGGAGGAGATTCGAGCTCAAGGGCTGCGGAGTCCCAACAAGTATGGGACTTCTTGGGCAAAGCCAATGTCACGCTGACGCTGCTGGGCTTCAGTCCCGTGCGTCCGGACAATTCGGAGCCGGAGCTGGACCTTGCGTTAGAGGCGTTGGGCTCGGTTGGCAACAAACTCGAAGCGATGGGCGATGCCATCGCGGATCAGTTGGAAACTAAAGGAAAATCTCTAGTGAAGAACGTCGCAGAATACATGCTGACGTGCTACACAAGCCGGGATCCTCACTTCCCACTAAACCCGGTGCTTGAAGGTCCCATCAACAGAGAGGGAGACGCCGCCAAGACCAGCGTATCGGAGGTTGCCCAGAAGGTCGCCTCGTTCTTCTGTAGAACTTAGGACTTTCTCCTTTTAACTCCCACTTGTATCTTCTCTTCTTTTCTCCAATTTTGTAATATCTTGTCTTCAGATGAATGAAATCCAAGAAATTTATGAATTTCATTTTTGTCTTCAACCTTTGTCTTACTTGGCTCCCTGGTAGATGTACACAATTTGATTGCGAACATGTACCAAAATGATGTAGCATTTTGTTGAAGACTTGAGTGCTTCAAACTTGTAGAGTATACGTTTGAAGTTTTGTTGCGTCGACAGCAGGGGCCCCCTGGGGTTGTCGGTGCTTAATAGCTCCGACAGCGACCACTGTCAACACGTAGAGCGTCGACAGCAGACCCCATTGGGGTTGTCGGAGCTTAGGAGCTCCAGCAGCGACCACTGTCAACACGTAGAGCGTTGACAGTAGACCCCATTGGGGTGTCCTTATACCATCTTTTCTTCAATTCTTTTTATTTCTTCACATTGACGGTTGGCCCTCTGGGTTTGTCGGAACTTGATAGCTCCAGCGACGCCCACTATCAATGTTTAAAACATCGACGGCGGGCCCCATTGAGGGATGTCGAAGCTTTGATAGCTCCGGCATCATCCACCATCATCATGAGATTTTTATTTTCCTGCGCACTGAAGTCAAGAAAAACCGTAAAATTCATTTCTTATCTATAACTCATTTGTGACTTACTATTCCCATATGAAACTTTAGGTCGACAGCAATCCTATATACAATCAAGCGCATTTGTTTATTTTCTCCAGGTCCAATCGTTTTCTGGACTCACCTTACTTAGGTCTGCCGGGGTGTAGGTAGAGTGGCGTACTTAGGGTGCAGGACCAGTCTAAGTCGATAGCACACTCCGGACCTAGATTGGCTTGGCGTTCAGGCGAGTAGGCCATTCAACAATGTTAAGACCCGAATGAATCAACAATGCAACTTGGACTATATATGAATTTTTCGAGCTAAAGTTTCTTAAGAATTGCACAACTTTGTTATAGACAAGAAAGAGAAAAATAAAAAAGAATGAGCTTGTACAAAATAAATGCACGTGGAGTCTGTTTTCACATACCGATGTCTTTCATTATAGGTCCGGGGTACAGGGGAGACAAGTACACTCTTAGGGTACGGAACCAAGCTAAGTGTGTTGCATTTCTTGTTCGACCCAGGGTAGCTAGCTAAACTTTTAGTTCTGTGACTGTGTCAAGTGTTGCTTGAACTTTGTGGACCTTCCTGGAAAGCTTCGGTTGTCCTCCCGGAGGAGCTACCCGTCTTTGTACAATGACGCTATAACATACATCATATGTAATTACAGACTCACCTCCGTGATATTAAGCATAAAACTTACAGAGGTACTCAATGTTCCAAGGATTAGGGAGCGGTGTACCATCCTCGGTTGCCAAGCGAACGCATCCGGGATGGGATACTTTGATCACTTGAAAGGGTCCTTCCCAGCTGGGGGAAAGTTGGTTTAACCCTTCTCGAGTTTGTATTCTCTGTAGCACCAGATCACCTTCCTCGAGCTATCGGCTATGCACATGCCTTTGGTGGTAACGTCGGAGCGCTTGGCGGTATCGTGCATTTCGAACAGCTGCTCGACACCTTCCCTCTTCAACGAGGTCAAGGTCTTCACGCCGGAGCTGGTCCTGCGTGGCTGCGTCGAAGGTCCAGACCCAGAGCGACCCCAAGGTGATTTCTGGAGGAAGGACTGCTTCAGCTCCGTACACCAGGAAGAAGAGTGTCTCTCCGGTCGACCGGTTTGGAGTTGTCCTGTTTTCCCACAAGGTGGGCGGAAGCTCCTCAATCTAGTTGGCTCCATGTTTTTTCAGGCGCTCATATGTGTGTGTCTTGAGTCCTTTTAGGATTTCTGCATTTGCTCTCTCAGCTTGGCCATTGCTTGTCGGATGAGACACGGAAGCGTAGCTGACTTGAATGCCAAGGTCTTCGCAATATCCTTGGAATGCAGAACTTGTGAATTGGGTCCCGTTGTCAGTTATGATCTTGTTCGGGACTCCAAATCTGCATACTATGGACTGCAAGAACTTGATAGTTGATTGCTTGTTTATTGTCACAACTGGAGTTGCTTCCGGCCACTTGGTGAACTTATTGATGGCGACATACAGGTACTTGTAACCTCTGACGGCTTTTGGGAAAGGTCCCAAAATATTCGTACCCCACACAGCGAATGGCCATGTAGGAGGTATCATTTGTAGAGGTTGAGCTGGTGTGTGAATTTGCTTTGCATGAAACTGGCATGCTTCACATTTCTTCACTAGCTCGGTTGCATCCTGGAGTGCTGTAGGCCGGTAAAAACCATGCCGAAAGGCTTTACCGACCAACGTGTGGGAAGACGCGTGGTTCCCACACTCACCTCCATGGATTTCCGCGAGGAGCTCGCGGCCTTCTTCCCTTGTAATGCACCGCATTGGTAAGTCGTTGGCACCATGCCGGTAGAGATCCCCTTCCACTAGTGTGTATCTTTTAGCCAATCTGACTATCTGAGCAGCAGATACATTGTCTTCAGGAAGTATGTTGTCTTTCAAGTAGCTCCGGATCTCCGAGATCCATGCATCGGAGCTAACTTGAGCTTCTGAGTCTTGTGTGCTGGGTTGCTCAGAGCTTCCTGCAGCACCTACGACCCTTGACGGACACCATGGTAACAGGGCCATCGAGACTGCCAGCTTTGAGGTGTTGGTCTCGCCCCCTCGCTCAGTTCGACAGGCTGAGCTGTTGGTCTTAACAATATCCAGACGAAGGTTCCGTTGGGAGTCAGAGCTCCGGTTGAAGCTTTCGTCGAGAGTTCATCAGCTTCAATGTTGTTGAGACGCTGGACATGGCAAAGATCCAGGACATCGAAATCCTTCTGAAGCTTCTGGACTTCAAGAAGATATGCAGCTAGCTGAGGGTTGTTGCAGCAGCATTCACCTTTAACTTGTTTTATAATGAGCTGTGAATCATCCTTTACCAACAGCTGCTTGAGACCATATAATAGTGCCACCTTAAGCCCATAGATTAGTGCTTCATACTCCGCCATGTTGTTGGTCGCCTTGAAGTCAAGGTGAACCATGTATTTGACCTTCTCCCCGATCAGAGCTAGGAGAAGGATTCCAGCTCCGGCCCCTGCTTCTGCACAGAGCCATCGAAGTAGAGAATCCAGTGAGGCTCAGTGAAGATCGGAACCTTAGGTTCCGGTTTCTGCTCACTGGGCCCCTAGGATTTGATGGAGAGGGGGTCCATTCCGCCACAAAGTCTGGCAATGCTTGACTCTTGATCGCTTGTCTTGGGACGAATTCAAGATCGAACTCGGCCAATTCCGCTGCCCACTTTGCAATGTTCCCAGTAGAGTTGGGGTTATGCAAGATTGCACGCAGTGGATAAGAGGTTACCACTGAAATCTTGTGAGCTTGGAAGTAGTGACGAAGCTTCCTAGAGGCGATAAGAACTGCGTAGAGCAGCTTATGCACCTCTAGGTATCGAGTCTTGGCGTCATGGAGTACTTCACTGATGAAGTATACTGGGCGCTGGACTGTCTGGACCCTCCCGGGGCGGCCTGGAGCTTCCTCCTTATCAACTCGGACCCTCTCGAAGGGGTCCAAACCTTCTTCGGGGACCTCCCAGTTCTTGCTAGAGGAACCCAAAGCTTCTTCTGAAGTGACCCGGACCCTCCCGGAAGGATCTGGATCTTCTTGTTCAGCAACATAAACTCCTTCATTTGAAGGAGATTGATCCTTTGACTTCTCACCTTGAGGATCTGGATATGGGGGTTGGGACCCAGACTCGCCTTCAGGTAGCTCCGGACCTTCGCGGAGGGGTTTGGATTTCTGAACTGGAGATGGTTGTGGTCTTTCCGCAACCAGGACCATGCTGACAACTTCGTCAGTTGCTGAAACGTAAAGCAGAAGTGGCTCACCATGATCCGGAGCTACCAAAGTTGGTAGAGTGGTGAGGAGATGCTTCAGCTCTTGGAATGCCTTATCTGCTTCTTCAGACCATTTGAATGGTCCGGACATCCTCAATAATTTGAAGAATGGTAGCGCCCGTTCCGCCAGTCTTGAGATGAACTGGCTAAGGGCAGATAGACACCCAGTTAGCTTCTGGACATCCTTGATGTGAGCTGGTGGCCGCATGTCTTCAATAGCTTTAATCTTCGCTGGATTCGCCTCTATTCCTGGGTGGTTCACCAAGAATCCAAGAAGCTTTTCGGAGCTAACCCCAAAGACACACTTTTCTGGGTTCAACTTTGTGCGTGTGATTCGCAACTTGTCAAAGACAGCTTGCAAGCTGTCAAGAAATGACTCCTTGTTCTTGATCTTGACGACGATGTCATCAACATACACTTCCACTGAATCTCTAATGAGCTCTCCAAACGTTTTGTACATAGCTCGCACAAACGTTGAAGCGGCATTTTTGAGACCGAGTGGCATGGCAGTGTAACAATATAATCCATCTACTGTGATCAAGGTAGTATGCTCTTCATTTTCCCTAGACATTCTGATTTGATGATACCCAGAATATGCGTCTAGGAAACACAGTAATTCACACCCGGAGGTGGAATCCACTATCTTTTCTATTCTAGGTAGTGGAAATGGATCCTTTGGGCATGCCTTATTCAGTGTTGTGTAGTCGATAGACATCTGAAGCTTCCCGCCGGCCTTAGGTACAACGACTGGGTTTGCCATCCATTTTGGGTGGAAGACTTCCCGGATGAATCCAACTTCAAGCAACTTCTTCACTTCTTGACGTATGAAGTTTTGTCGCTCTACTGATTGCTTCTGAGGCTTCTGATGTACAGGCCGAGCGTCGGGATAAATCTTCAAATTGTGCTCAATCACCTCCCTAGGGATCCCAGGCATTTGTTACGGTTGCCAGGCAAACACATCGATATTAGCCCGGAGGAAAGTGATGAGCGCGAGTTCCTATTTGTCGTTCAGACCTCACGATATACGGGTGGTCTGAGCAGCGTTGGAACCAATTTGGACGACTTTGACGGGAATGTAGGTGTCGCCGCTTGGTTGCACACGAGGTGCGTAAGTTGAGCCTCGATGACGAATGCTCGAGGGCTTCGGAGCTTGCTCCTTTCTAGATTCTTCCTCCTATGCTGTAGCAAGCGTGTGGAGTTCTTCCAGCGTTGTAACTCCGGCGGTGCGATCTCTGCGGATCCGGAGAACGCCTGAGGGTGTTGGTATCTTCAACACCAAGTAGCCATAATGAGCAGCAACCATGAATTTGTATAAAGCTGGCCTGCTGAAAGCATCTAGGCCCCCATGAGGTATGGTTTCGGTGATTAATGACAACCATTGGATTTTACTAATGAATTTGTGAATGCAAGGTCCCCATAATCACTCAATAAAATGAAATCAATATGTCACTGGAGACCCCTAACAATCAATATATGAGATCAAATCAAGTATGTGAAGACAAGAAGTGAAAGCTCTTATGTCAAAGTCATTCAACTTTAAATTGACATTCAATGCTTGAAGATCACCTGAACTGCCTTTGCAACAAATATCAAAGAGGTCAATCGAGCAAGATACAAAGTCACTTAGAAACAACTCAAAGCAAAAAAATCAACTCACCGGATCAACCGATGATACCTCAGAACAACACATCGGTCGAGTTGGTTCAGCTGAAGAAGAAGACCTCAGAACAAAGTACTCACCGGATCATCCGATGTGAATGGCTCAGTAACATCGGTCCATCAGTACAGTTTGCAATATCATTGGACCAAGTGCAGCACCTGATCATCCGATGTACACAGAAGCACACATCGGTCGATTACTCCAGTAAGCATCAAGTTTGAGTAAATTCTGGAGGAAGAGCCACCGGATCATCCGATGAGAAGACAGGATCAACATCGGTCTAACAACGGTCATATCTGACACAATGACGTCAGCTAAAGTAACTTGACCGATGATAACTAAAGAGGAGACATCGGATCATTCGGTGTTCACAGTAAAGTTCTGTCAGCCTACTTTTCCAACGACTATTTCGGGGAGGCTGGCTATAAATACCCCCTAATCCTGTCATTTCGTCAAGTCTTGATCACCAGACACCATCAACACATCCACAAGCGTTCAAGACCAAGAGCAATCACTTCCACACCATTTCGATCATATATACACCAAGATTTAGGCTAGAACTAGCTAGAGAGAGAGAGCTTGTGTGCCTCCATTCTGGGTGAGTGGACTCTCTAGGATAGTGTGAGAGCCTCAAGGGAGTGCCCTTGGTGTTTGTAACTGTGAGAAGACTTCCGGAGCTTGCCAAGGCGTGTGTGGAAGCCCGGAAGGTCGAAGTTGTACAAGGCTTGAGCTCCACCTTGCCAAGGGAGGCAAACGAAGAGGAATAGTGAAGACCCCTCGTCTCGGTGACTTGGGTGTGGAAAAACCCTTTGGTGGGTGCCACAACGTGGATGTAGGAAGATCTTGACGATCTTGCCGAACCACGGGATAAATCCTCGTGTCTCCTCGGGCGTTTGCATCCTTCTTCTTTCCCTTACTTTTATGCATTTTATATTCCGCGAAGTTTCTATCTACTAGAATGCATAGATAGTTTGCGTAGGGAATTGGGATTTAGAAATTAAGTTTTATTGCTTAGAATTTTTCAAAAGAAGCCCAATTCACCCCCCCCCCTCTTGGGCATTCGGTCCTTACAATTGGTATCAGAGCAAGGTTGCTCATAGGATCATTCTAGTTTCACCGCTAGAGAGCTAAAATGGTCAAGGTTGGCGGTTCGGTTCCTATCTTCGAGGGCAAGAACTTTGCCTATTGGAAAGCACGCATGTGCGCTTATCTAGAGGCTATTGCTCCCGAAGTTTGGGAAGCGACCCACGCGGGGTTTGGAGAACACAACTATGTTGGTGATCAAATTAAATGGGATGCTAAAGCTAGGAATGCAATCTATGAATGTATTAGTCAAGATGTATTTGCTAGAATTGCTAGTAAAGAAAAAGCTTGTGAAATTTGGGCTTGCTTAATAGAGATTCATGAGGAATCTTCTAGAGTCAAGAAACTTAAATATCACATGCTTAAAGCAAAATATGTTGAATTTAAGATGCTACCTCATGAAAATGTCAATGAGATGTTCTCTCGCTTAAATGTGCTTATTGAAGAAATAAATGCTCTTGACATTGCTTCTCTTGGCAAGGGACTCATCAACCGCAAGATCCTCATGCTCCTTCCCAAGCCAAAGTACAACATCATCAACTCCATGCTCCAAAAAGAGTCACTTGACCACATTGAAGTTTCGGAGCTCATTGGAGAAATACACGCTCATGAGATGAGTGTACTTGGGATGATGGAGCAATCATCCTCAAAGACAATTGCTCTAAAGGCCTCCACCAAGAAAACAAGCCTCAAGAAGAAGAAGGTGGTTGAGCCTAGCTCAAGTGAATAAGAGCAAGTATCAAGTGAAGATGATGATGATGATGAGCTTGCATTGATGATGAGAAAGTTCTCACGCTTGAACTCCAAGATTACCAAGAAGGGGTACACCTTTGATCCCAAGAAGAAAGCGTTTCTACCAAGGAGATATAATCACAAGACTTGCTACAATTGTGGTGATCAAGGCCACATCTCCTATGATTGTCCAAAACCGGACAAAAGAAGAGAGAACTACAAAAACAAGCATCGCAAGCTTGAAGAGAGTGATGAGGATGAAGAAGAGGCCAAACCCAAACCAAGAGCCTTTGGGAAGAAGAAACATGACAAGAGCAAGAAGGCAAGGCTCTTTCCAAAGAAGAGAAATGGCCCACAAAAGGTGTTCATGTGTGAGGCAAATGAATGGGTCACCGACGAAGAAACAAGTGATGAAGAGAGTGAAGAGGAAGAAGAAAGCTTGGTCGGCCTCGCCATCGCCAACAATGATGATGCACCTCTTCATCCACCGCCCATGTGCCTCATGGCAAAAGGTAACACCAAGGTATGTGACGACTCTAGCGATGATGAGCTTTCCCCCGATGATTTAACTTCTTTGATAAATGAATATCATGCTATCATTAAGAGGGAAAAGAGTAAGGTTAAAGTGCTTGAAGAAACTCGTGCTAGACTTGAGAGTGCTAACATTGATTTGCTTGACAAGTATGAAAGCATACTCAAAGAGCATGACACGCTCAAATCCCATGTCAAGCAAATTGAGGAAGAAAAGGCTAAAATCAAGATAGATAATCATGAACTTAACTTAGCACACCAAACACTCTTGGAAGAGCACAACAAGTTAACACAAGAACATCAAACACTTAACCTTGCTCATGACATGCTTGACCAAGAGTTGAAAATATGAAGAAGCAAACTCTTAATTATAACATATCCATTACTTCTCGTGCCACTAATGCTTTGCACAAGTCTTTGCCTTTGAAAGCTAATGCTAGGGAGAAGGACTTGTTGGAAGAAATTGAGAGTCTCCGCACTAGTGTGGCTAGAGTTTCAAAAGGAGAAGTCAAGCATAAGGAAATCCTCTTCCAACAAGCAAAGGCCTTCAACAAGAGAGGACTTGGATCCTTCCCGGTGCCTAACAAAGGAAAGGTGCCCTCACCGGAGCTAAGAACAAGCTTCATCAAGGAAGTTGGTTCTTATTGCCAACATTGTGAGGTCACCGGTCACCACACAAGGGAGTGTCCTCTTCCTAACCGACCTTCTCCAAAATTGCCTACTAACTATAAGTCTACTTTCAATGATCATTATTATCTCTTGAGTAAAGTACATGGCAAGGTGAAGGCAAGGTTCATCGGCAAAGACATGAAGGGCATGAAGGGGAAGCTCCCCAAGCAACTTTGGGTCCCAAAAACACTTGTATCACACATACAAGGACCTAAGTTGGCTTGGGTGCCTAAAGTCAAAAATTGAATTCATGTGTGTAGGTGAACTACAAAGCCGGAGGAAAGCATCGGATACTCGATAGCGGGTGCACTCAACATATGACCGGCAATGATGGTATGTTCACCACCATAGAAAACCCCGACAATCATGAACAAGTCACCTTTGGTGATAACTCTAAGGGAAAGGTAATTGGGTTAGGTAAAATTGCTATTTCTAATGATTTATCCATTTCTAATGTTTTGTACGTTAAGTCACTTAGTTTCAATTTACTTTCTATTGCACAACTATGTGATATTGGACTAACATGCACATTTAGCAAAAATGATGTTGTTGTGAGTAGTGAAACAAGCCAAGACATAGTTTTCAAAGGATTTCGGCATGGACATCTCTACCTAGTGGACTTCTCCAACAAGAATGCTAGCTTGACAACTTGCCTTTTCACTAAGACAAGTTTGGGTTGGCTATGGCACTGACGCATAGCGCACATAGGGATGAGAAAACTCAAGAAGTCATTCAAGCTTGGGATGGTGACCGGTGTGAAGGATGTCACATTTGAGAAGAACAAGCTTTGTAGCGCTTGTCAAGCCGGGAAGCAAGTTGTTTCACACCACCCAATGAAGACAATGGTGTCAACCTCCAAGCCACTTGAACTACTCCACATGGACCTCTTCGGACCGTCCACATATCAAAGCCTTGGCGGTAACCTCTATTGTCTCATTATTGTTGATGACTATTCTCGCTATGCTTGGACTCTATTTTTAGGAGACAAGAGTGAAACTCCGGAAGTGTTCAAGACCTTCGCCAACCGCGCTCAAAGGGAATTTCAACTTCCCATTATCAAGGTCCGGAGTGAAAACGGCACCGAATTCAAGAACTACAACATTGGGGAGTGGTGTGACCGCGAAGGCGTGAAACATGAGTTTTCGGCCACATACACTCCTCAACAAAACGGCGTCGTTGGAAGGAAGAACAAGACACTCATCACTCTTGCAAGAGCAATGCTTGATGACTACGGCACGTCGGAGAAGTTTTGGGCCGAAGCAATCAACACGGCGTGCCATGCCGCAAATAGGGTCTATCTCCATCGACTACTTCAAAAGACCCCGTACGAGCTTCTCATTGGGAGAAAGCCCAACATCTCCTACTTTCGAGTCTTTGGATGCAAGTGCTACATCTATCGCAAGAAAAGGCTCGGTAAGTTTGAAAGAAGATGTGATGTTGGTGTATTCATTGGTTATGCATCAAACTCAAAAGCATATCGAGTATTCAACCAAACCTCCAGTTTAGTTGAGGAAAGTTGTGATGTTGAGTTTGATGAGACTAATGGCTCCCAAGAGGAGAGTTTTGGTCATGATGAAATAGATGATGAGCCTCTACGAGAAGCCATGAAGAACATGACCATTGGAGACATCAAGCCCGAAGTTGAGGAGAGCCATGATCAAGGGGGAGCTTCAAGTTCCAACAACAACACCTCTATGGCGCCTCAAGTTGACGAAGAAGAGAAGGATGATCCATTGCCGACTCAAGACTCACAAGCACAACAACATCAAGAAGAAGAAGAAGTCCATGATCAAGTCCAACCACAAGAGGAGCAACACGCATCACCATTGCCAAGTGCTTCACAACCACTTATGAGGCATGGACGCATCTCCAAGGCGCATCCAATGGACCAAATCATTGGAAGTCCGTCAAGGGGTGTAAGTACACGTTCTCGCCGTTTCGCTTCATTTTGTGAGCACTACTCGTTTGTTTCATGTGTAGAACCCACTCATATTGAGAAAGCACTCCAAGACCCAAATTGGGTGATGGCCATGCAAGAAGAACTCAACAACTTCATCCGCAATGAAGTTTGGTTGTTGGAGGAGCGACCCAAGGACAAGAACGTCATCGGAACAAAGTGGGTGTACCGCAACAAACAAGACGAGAATGGCGTTGTGGTCCGCAACAAGGCAAGACTTGTGGCCAAAGGGTTCTCGCAAGTTGAAGGACTAGATTTTGGGGAGACATTTGCCCCGGTCGCCCGGCTAGAAGCCATCCGTATATTCCTTGCCTTTGCATCACATCATAGTATTAGACTTTATCAAATGGATGTGAAAACCTTTCTTAATGGTTACATTAACGAGCTTGTTTATGTTGAATGACCTCCTGGGTTTGAAGATCCGAGGAATCCTAATCATGTGTATAGGTTGCACAAGGTGCTCTACGGGCTCAAGCAAGCACCTAGGGCGTGGTACGAACGACTACGGGATTTCCTCATCATGCAAGGATTCAAGATCGGGTGGGTGGACACTACACTCTTCACCAAGGACATCAACGGAGATTTGTTCATTTGTCAAATTTATGTTGATGATATTATTTTTGGTTCAACTAACGAATCTCTTAGCCATGAGTTTGGCAAAATGATGTCTAGGGAATTCGAGATGTCAATGATTGGAGAGCTCAACTTCTTCCTTGGATTTCAAATCAAGCAACTTCAAGAGGGGACCTTCGTCTATCAAGAGAAGTACACCAAGGACCTCTTGAAGAAATTTGAGATGGGAGATTGTAGCTCAAGAAGCACTCCAATGGCAACCAATTGTCATCTCGACGCGGATAAGGACGGTAAACCTATTGATCAATCTAACTACCGTTCTATGATTGGTTCATTGCTTTACCTTACCGCATCTAGGCCCGATATCATGTTTAGTGTATGCTTTTGTGCTCGCTTTCAAGCGGCACCTAAAGAATCGCATAGGAATGCGGTCTTTAGGATACTTAGGTATCTTAAGCATACCCCTAGTGTGGGCTTGTGGTACCCTAAAGGTGCAAAATTCCATCTTGTGGGATACTCGGATTCGGACTTTGCCGGATGTCGCGTGGATCGCAAGAGTAACTCTGGTGGGTGCCACTTGCTTGGGCGTTCCCTAGTATCTTGGTCAAGCAAGAAGCAAAATTTCGTCGCCTTGTCCACGGCGGAAGCGGAATACATTGCGGCCGGTGCATGTTGTGCCCAAATTCTTTATATGAAGCAAACCCTTCTGGACTTTGGGATTAAACTTGGTTGTGTGTCTCTCCTTTGTGACAA
This sequence comes from Tuctoria greenei, assembly GCA_036927565.1. Lineage (NCBI taxonomy): Eukaryota > Viridiplantae > Streptophyta > Magnoliopsida > Poales > Poaceae > Tuctoria > Tuctoria greenei. Next base: position 45,990,973 of record JAYESD010000008.1, on the reverse strand, counting down.
TGAAAGTGCGGTTAAGATAGCTAAAAACCCCGTTCAACACCCCCGCACTAAGCACATTGATATTCGCCATCATTTCTTAAGGGGCCATGAAGCTAAGGGAGACATCTCATTGCGAGGTGTTAGGTCCGAAGAACAATTGGCGGATATCTTCACTAAACCACTTGATGAGAAAACTTTTTCTAGGCTAAGGAGTGAATTAAATGTGCTAGATGCATCAAATGTCATGTAAGTTGCCATGATCATGTAAGAATGCATATCATATAGGTCTTGCCTAACTCTCAAAGGATAGGGGTGAGCAAGGGTTAGCTTGGGATGGAGGTTCTTTTGGGTTTTCCCAAGGCTTGGAGAGTGGCTCTCCCTGAAGAAGCCTTTGAAAGGTTCAAACTTGGCAAGATAGATATACTTTATGTCTTGCATGATGCCTGCCATATAGACTTGCAATCATATTTAAATTTCTTGCACTACAATTTGTTTGGCATTGCATACGGTAGATTGTCACAAAGGGGAACCCACCTCATGAGAAAGAGACTTGTTTGAAACACAATATCTCAACTCATATGTGGTGGAAATAACAAAATGTTAGGTGCGTTAATGCCTAAAGGAACATGCTTTAAAGAGATAGAAGTCTCATACTCTAGCTCACAAAGCATGGGCCTTACATTTTATTTGGATAATTTTCCTCCTATTTTTTCTCGATGTTCCATTTGCTTTAAGGCCTAGCCAAGCTATTGGCATATCAGCTTTTTTGAGGGGTAAGGGGTTGCCCAAAAAGTCCTAAGACATGTGTTTATCTTTGCTTGTTTGTTTGGTCAAAGGACATATATGGGATGTTTTTGTTCTGCTCTCATCGGATTATCCGATGCCTAGGTCAATTCCTCATCGGATCAATTGGTGTTCAATCTCCAAGGGCCAGTTCAGTCAGTATCTCAATTCAACCGACGCGTTCATTCTGAAAAACATCGGTCGATCCGGTGTTCTCTCTTCTGAAATTGTGCCACATTCCACCGATGATGCTTCCTCCCACGTCGGACCATCCGGTGTCAACATTCCATTTTTGAACACCCTTACTGTACGATTCGACCGATGCTCCCGTCCTTCAACGTCGGTTCATCCGGTGTCAACGGCACTTTTCTGAAAAACCTTATTGTGGCTTTTGACCGATGTATCTATCGGTCAACATCGGTCCATCCGGTGTTAAAAAGTCGGCTAGGGTTTGGGACCCACTATTTAAACGTTATCTCGCTCCGCCGATTTCTCTCTCCCGATCCCGACGCCGCCACCTCCGATTCTCTCGCCCTTGCGCCACCGCCACTGCCGGACGCCGCCGCCTCCAAGCACCACCGCAGCCGCCGCCTCACCTCCGCCGCAGCCGCCGCCGCCTCACCTCCGCCACAGCTGCCACCGCTGCTCCACCAAGCGCCGCCGCCGCTCTCCCTCGCCACCACAGTGACGCCGCCGCCTCCTCTCGTGCACCACTAGCCGCCCCTCGCACACACCTCGCCGTCGTGGTGCCTCCACGGTCACCACCCCGTCGCTAGGGTTTCCCGGCCCGTTGATCTCCGTATCGTTCCGTGCGCGTGACTTCGTCAACCTCACTCTTGATCATCGCAATGGCTCGCGACAAGAAAAACAAGGGCAAGGCCATCGCGGAGCTGGCCGCGAAGAAGAAAAATTGTCGAAGGAGGAGAAGAAGGCATTGATGGCCGCTCGCGCCGCCGAGGAGCGTGAGCGTGGCCGAGGAGGATCGCTGAGGATCCGCGAGGCTCGTCCGAGGCATCCTCCTGTGATCGATGACTCCGAGGCCGAAGAAGAGCCGGTAGAGCCTCTCGTCCGCCGGCGCTCAGCCCGGACCCGTGGGGGTCATCCCCCGGCAGCACCTCGTCCGAGACCGACGGCTGCCGATCGTCGTGAGGACAGGGAGGCCCAGCCAGCTATCTACGAGATGGACACTACTGTCCATGTCGCTGAAGGAGTCCAGTTGACCGACTACCAGAAGATGAAGGTCAAGAAGCTTCGCAGACTCAGGTGGAGTGTGCTGCTTGAGGAGTGGTACCCGCAGCCCCGGGAAGCCCTTGTAGACAGTCGTTTCTGGACTGTGACGCAGGCGTCTCTCTACGAGACTTACAGACGCTGAGGCCACAAGTTGTTCCAGCACAACTTCCTGGACTGGGATCAGCTCGCTCTGGATGCCGAGACAGAGATTCGACCTTATTTCGAGAGGTACCGAGGTCTAGTGCAGCTAGTGTCCTATGAGAGGAGTGCCTACGTGGAGGATTGGGTCTGCGTGTTCTACGCCACCCTCTACGTCTCTGAGGGCAGAAGATTGATTGACTTCATGTTCATGGGACAGCACTATCACCAGATGAGGCAGACGCTGGCACAGCTGCTAGGAGTGGACTTGCACGACACCTGCGTGCATGAGAGGGTCTATGGTCAGGCAGACCCGCCGAGGAGGCCGCTCACTGGAGGAGTGGCACCACCGCTGGAGGAGATACGTTCCCTGATTGGTCCTACCTTCTCTCCTGACCAGCCGAGAGTACCGGCCTTGTTGACTCCAGCTGCGTGCACAGTGCACCTTGCCTTGCACCGCACGCTCCTGTCGAGGTCTGGCTACTTGGAGGGGTTCACCAGCTTACAGCAGACTCTCCTGTTCTACATCATGAACGGGATGGAGTTCGACATAGTGGACGTCCTCATATGCGAGATGGAGGATGTGATCACAGATGGAGTGGGGATGATGAGGCAGCTCGTGTATGGACACTGGATCAGCTACCTGCTCACCATGATGGTCCCTGAGGAGTCCACCGTGCACGACTGGCTCACTGATGAGAGCGTCACACGGTTTAGCCACTACCGTGCTCCAGCTCCTGGAGACTGCCGCCTTGGCCGTCCAGTCGAGCGTCAGGTCAAGGCTCGTCTTTCTGAGGAGGACTGGTCGGACTTGGAGAAGGAGGATGAGAGGCTAGCTGAGGCAGAGGCACAGGGTGAGGACCTGCAGCACATATGGTCCGAGAGCGACACCGACGACAGTGTCGAGGAGTACTTTCCACCTCCTCCCTCACCCAGGCAGCACGACGCGGAGGCTGGAGGCTCTACAGTGCCACCACCTACTCCACCTCCCGTCACTGAGGCACAGGTCACTCAGCCGTCAGAGCTGACTTCGCTCCTCCAGCAGATGGTTGAGCAGCAGCGTCTCGACAGGCTGACAGCTGAGCAGACCCGAGCGGAGCAGGCTGCCCGCCTCCTTGAGCTCCAGCAGCAGCAGCAGGAGTTGCAGCGTCAGACCGCCTGTGAGAGGCATGAGGACACTGACCGGCTGACTGGACTCATAGACCAGATGCACCAGCGCACCCTCGACCAGCAGCAGCAGACGCAGCAGGCGATGATGGGCATCCTGGGGTTGATCACCAACCTCTACACCCAGACCGGGATTGCCCTCCCGTCGCAGCTGCCAGGAGTCGCTCCACCACCTCCAGTCCTGGCTCCAGCTGCCGCTCTGGTGCCGTCTATGCCGATTCCCTCCTTCAGCATGTCTCCACTTCTGGCTCCTGGTGCTCCGTCTCACTCCCTGCTGCCGGCTACGACCCTGTTCCAACAGACGCCGGCCTTCGTCATAAGTGCCTCTGTTCCAGCAGCTCCTTCACAGCAGGCATCGACGGTGGCTCCTACAGCTCCGGTAGCTCCTTCCACCGCTACTCCAGCCAGCAGCTCCGACGACAGCGACGGTGACCAGTTCGTCATCGCGCCCAGTACTCAGGATCCTTAGGCACTCGGATCCCTTTTTGGTGTCTTGATGCCAAAGGGGGAGAAGAGTTAGAGGAGTCAGGGGGAGGTCTGCTTAGTCTCAGGGGGAGCGTCTTAGTCTCAGGGGGAGTCTTTCTTATGAGTTATCTTTTGTAATTTGGAGTTTATCTATATTATCTTGTGTAATTCGATGCTTTTGCTACTCATTTGGTGTTCATTGAGTACTCTTATGTTAATTAATCGATTGAGCTTATTTGGTGTTACTCACTTATTCACACTTGAGTTATTGATTGATTTTGAGCTTTCAAATAATAAGTGTGATATCTTGTATTCATTGCATATCCTTTAAGTTTCATTCCTTTAAGTTTCATTCTATCAAATTCATTACTATTGCGCTTTAAATTGTTGTGTTGTCATCAATCACCAAAAAGGGGGAGATTGAAAGCATCTAGGCCCCCATGAGGTATGGTTTTGGTGATTAATGACAACCATTGGATTTTACTAATGAATTTGTGAATGCAAGGTCCCCATAATCACTCAATAAAATGAAATCAATATGTCACTGGAGACCCCTAACAATCAATATATGAGATCAAATCAAGTATGTGAAGACAAGAAGTGAAAGCTCTTATGTCAAAGTCATTCAACTTTAAATTGACAACATTCAATGCTTGAAGATCATCAGAAATGCCTTTGCAACAAATATCAAAGAGGTCAATCGAGCAAGATACAAAGTCACTTAGAAACAACTCGAAGCAAACAAAATCAACTCATCGGATCAACTGATGATACCTCAGAACAACACATCGGTCGAGTTGGTTCAGCTGAAGAAGAAGACCTCAGAACAAAGTACTCACCGGATCATCCGTTGTGAATGGCTCAGTAACATCAGTCCATCAGTACAGTTTGCAATATCATTGGACCAAGTGCAGCACCTGATCATCCGATGTACACAGAAGCACACATCGGTCGATTACTCCAGTAAGCATCAAGTTTGAGTAAATTCTGGAGGAAGAGCCACCGGATCATCCGATGAGAAGACAGGATCAACATCGGTCTAACAACGGTCATATCTGACACAATGATGTCAGCTAAAGTAACTTGACCGATGATAACTAAAGAGGAGACATCGGATCATTCGGTGTTCACAGTAAAGTTCTGTTAGCCTACTTTTTCAACGGCTGTTTCGGGGAGGCTGGCTATAAATACCCCCTAATCCTGTCATTTCGTCAAGTCTTGATCACCAGACACCATCAACACATCCACAAGCGTTCAAGACCAAGAGCAATCACTTCCTGTAAGACCTATGTGTGCTGAATACATTGATTTGTAGTAAATACACTTGGCTTTGATGATAAAAGTTTTGAATATCACCAAAACACCTTTTTTATCAAGGTCCGACTCTAGCTCTGAGCTACAGCAAGGTCCGACGGTAGGTCCGGCTTGGTTTGGGTAGCTCCGGTTACGTTTGATGCTAGGTCTGACTAGCTTTGGTCAGCTCCGGTGAGCTTTATCTTTAGCTTCGGCATGTCTTTGATAGCTTCGGCATATATTTGATAGCTCCGGAATGCTTTTGCTAAGCTCCGACGTACTCTGTCTAGCTCCAGTTTTGGGTTGACTAGTATTGACTAGTTTTTGGTAAGCTCCGGTGCTAGGATCTACTAGTTTTGGTAAGCTCCGGCAGGTGCTTCATTGTACTAGTTTTGGTAAGCTCCGGCTCAAGCTCCGGCTTGCTGTGGGATGGTCCGGAACTTGACCGAAGTGCTTCTGCTTTTCATTTCTAATGTTTCGTACTTGATTTACATTGTTGGAAAGATTGCTTAGTATTCATTTGCTAAGTTTTTGGTGCATTTTGGTTGATATGGATAATATTGTGTTACTGTGATTTGCAACATGCTTATGTGAGGTTCTCACGTAGGGTGTTGTGTTCGGAACTAACTTGAGTCAAGTCGAGGACTTGGGCTCGTATGGATTGGTTGTTTATTCATGTGCAGGTGTTGCTTGAGTTCAAGACATGGCTGGTGATGGGATCCATTGGACTAGTCTCAGGGAGGAGATGAGGTTCCAACAACCAAATTCAGGAGGAATTGTGGTTGAGCTGATCAGGAGGTTGCACAGCATGATTGAATCAAGAACAATGCATATGAAGGTATCGTGGACGTTGTTGGAAGATGTTTACACGTATTAAAGGAGTGCATGGACGTGGCTACATGGTTCCAAGACGTGATGAAGAGATGTGGACATAAAGAATTGGTCGGAAAGGTCCAACCGACTAGGTTATGGACTCAGGCTGCGGCTGAGTGGGATTTGACTCAAATATGGAAAGATTTGAGTTGATTATGGTAGGATTTCGTGTGGGTCACGAATTTGAGTTGTTTAGAAATGTGCGATACGTTCCTAAGGTGTTTGGAAGTCTTAAGATTGCTTCTATCTGCGTATAGAAGAATCTTAAGCAGTTATGGAAAGTTACGATTCGTGATCTGAGTAGGATTGGAGTCCTAGTTGGTATTAAGTTGGCCTAAGGGCTGGTTATATAAGCAAGGGAGCCTAGAGCTCGTGGTGCATGACTTTGGGGCTGTTCCTCTTGTGTTCTATTGAATAAAATTCATAGTTTGAAGGAACTTTTGTGCCTTGTTCGTCCGAGTTGTTCCAGACAAGTTTTACTCATCGAGTTTCTGGACAGCACTACCTTTCATCGGTAGTTTTATCATAACTCGAGTTTTACTGATCCAATTGACGTGATTATTTTTGGGTTGTCTTCACAACTTGATTTTCTATCATCTTTCAAAATTTCACGGTCATTGGATTTGTGGTCTATGATCTACGCGAGTTTCTCTACAGCGTTCCAGAACTGTTTTTTTCGGGTAGAGCAGTTTGACCATTGTTTGATCTTTCGATCATAACTTGAGTTTTTCTCAACGGATTTGAGTGATTCTTTTTGTGTTGTCTTCGTGACTTGATTCTCTCTGATATCCATCACTTTTGTCACAGTGAAACACATTTAGATTAGTCTCACACATGATTTCTTTAACAAATCGTTTTTCTGCCGAAGGGGTTGAGGTTTAAATTGTTTCCGCTGCGTAAGATTTTTAAATCTACCATTCACCCCCCCCCCCCCTCTGGTCGCTTTTCACGTGCTCTTCGATCCTACAATTGGTATCATGACAACTTAACTATGTCAACTTTTGCATCTTGACACCGTAGGACCTTCACGTGTTCAATCCTTCAGAGGTAAATGGTATGTTCTTGTTATCGTTGATGATTATTCTAGATACTCTTGGGTTTACTTTATGGCATCTAAGAATGATGTTTTTAGTCACTTTAGAACTTTATTTCTTAGATTATCAATTGATCACTCAGGATCATTAAAAGCAATTAGAAGTGATAATGGAACTGAATTTAAAAATCAATCTTTCGATCACTTTTGTGCTGAAAATAGAATAGATCATCAATTTTCTTCACCATATGTACCTCAACAAAACGGTGTTGTAGAGAGAAAGAATAGAACCTTAGTTGAGATGGCTAGTACTATGCTTAATGAATATCAAACTCCTAGGACACCAATGGGAACAGCAACAACACTTGAACTTGATGAAGATGGTGAACCCGTGGATCAAAAAGAATATAGAAGCATGATCGGATCACTTTTGTACCTTACGGCATCAAGACCGGACATACAATTCAGCGTATGTCTTTGTGCACGGTTTCAAGCTTCCCCACGTGTTTCACATCGTCAATCCGTCAAAAGGATTCTCAGGTACTTACATGGAACCCAAGAATTTGGCATTTTTCTTCCTTCTTCCTCAACCGTTACTTTGAAAGCTTTTTCGGATGCTAATTTTGAGGGTTGTAGGATTGATAGGAAAAGTACTTCCGGTGCTTGTCATTTTCTTGGTAATTCTCTTGTTGCTTGGTCCTCTAGAAAACAAAATTCAGTTGCACAATCCACAACCGAATATGAATATGTAGCTGCTGCTAGTGCTTGCTCACAAATTCTTTGGATTGTTCAAACACTTAAGGACTATGGGGTTGATCTAGATAGTGTTCCACTATTCTGTGATAACACTAGTGCCCTTTGCATTGCTAAAAACCCCGTGCAACATTCTAGAACTAAGCACATTGATATTAGGTATCACTTTCTCCGAGATAACATTGAAAAAGGAAACATTGTGCTTCACCATGTAGATACCGAACAACAATTGGCTGACATTTTTACAAAACCTTTGGATTTCACTCGTTTTTGTTATATTCGTAGTGAAATAGGGGTTATGCATCCTCATGGCTTAAATTGAGGGGGGGGGTTTTGAAACTTGGGAAGTCTATGTGTGAATCTGAAATTAAAATAATATGAGCATAGTATTTCATACATATATGAATTTGTGATTCCTTTTACATGCTGAAAGTTCTTACTACATTACTCGTGTTATACATTTTGTAGTTTTTGCCATGTCTAGTAATTGGAATAATTACTTACACTAAAACTGGTCATGGTCGAACTTTCTTGCTGTTTTGAACTTGTTACATGTTCACAAGTGCTTTTAATCATAAATAATTAATCAAGTAATCAACTCAAATGTTGAGTTTTTATGAACAAATATAAATTGAGAAAAGATCAAGAGAATATGCATGCATCACACTTCTTCTTTTGAGATGGCTTGTCATTGCACTTAGATATGAACTTGGAAGAAGTTGTGTATGACTAAAACCATGTACTTAAGCTTCTGATTGTCAAATGACATAGGCTTGGCTTGGTTGGTTAGAATAAGGCATATGCGCATATAATCTCTTGCAAATATCATATGATCTAAATTTATGCTTTGAAAAATAATAAAATGCAGCAACTAGTGTCATGCTTTCAAGTTATGAAATAGTTAAGTTTGTGAGATCATGACTTGATTAAATTGAAAATTACATTTGATCTCTAGCATGGCTTACACTACTTTATGTATTTCATTGATGTGATAGTGTAAGTTACTTGATAGTATGACTTGGATGATCTTTGTTTATATGTATATGTTATAATATGCTCATAACAACTATAGGGGGATAGATAATTTGTTTATATCTCATGACTTGCTGAATACATTGTCAAAGGGGGAGAGATAAGCATGAAGAGAGAGAGAATATGTGCATAAAGAGAGATAATAAAGGGGGAGAGATAATATGGGATAATTTTTCTTCTCATTTTACTTTTGATTTACAAAGGGGGATAAATTGTCTTCAAAACTTTTATGTGAATAAGCCAATGTTCATATTTTAAATGGTGTTGCCAATGCATTCATCAAGGGGGAGATTGTAAGACCTATGTGTGCTGAATACATTGGTTTGTAGTGAATACACTTGGCTTTGATGATAAAAGTTTTGAATATCACCAAAACACCTTTTTTATCAAGGTCTGACTCTAGCTCTGAGCTACAGCAAGGTCCGACAGTAGGTCCTGCTTGGTTTGGGTAGCTCCGGTTACGTTCGATGCTAGGTCTGACTAGCTTTGGTCAGCTCCGGTGAGCTTTATCTTTAGCTCTGGCGTGTCTTTGATAGCTCCAGCATATATTTTATAGCTCCGGAATGTTTTTGCTAAGCTTCGACGTACTTTGTCTAGCTCCGGTTTTGGGTTGACTAGTTTTTGGTAAGCTCCGATGCTAGGATCTACTAGTTTTGGTAAGCTCCGGCAGGTGCTTCATTGTAATAGTTTTGGTAAGCTCCGGCTCAAGCTCCGGCTTGCTGTGGGATGGTCCGGAACTTGACCGAAGTGCTTCTGCTTTTCATTTGCAATGTTTTGTACTTGCTTTACATTGTTGGAAAGATTGCTTAGTATTCATTTGCTAAGTTTTTGGTATGTTTTGGTTGATATGGATAATATTGTGTTACTGTGATTTGCAACATGCTTATGTGAGGTTCTCACGTAGGGTGTTGTGTTCGGAACTAACTTGAGTCAAGTCGAGGACTTGGGCTCGTATGGATTGGTTGTTTATTCATGTGCAGGTGTTGCTTGAGTTCAAGACATGGCTGGTGATGGGATCCATTGGACTAGTCTCAGGGAGGAGATGAGGTTCCAACAACCAAATTCAGGAGGAATTGTGGTTGAGCTGATCAGGAGGTTGCGCAGCATGATTGAATCAAGAACAATGCATATGAAGGTATCGTGGACGTCGTTGGAAGATGTTTACACGTATGAAAGGAGTGCATGGACGTGGCTACATGGTTCCAAGACGTGATGAAGAGATGTGGACATAAAGAATTGGTCGGAAAGGTCCAACCGACTAGGTTATGGACTCAGGCTGCGGCTGAGTGGGATTTGACTCAAATATGGAAAGATTTGAGTTGATTATGGTAGGATTTCGTGTGGGTCACGAATTTGAGTTGTTTAGAAATGTGGGATACGTTCCTAAGGTGTTTGGAAGTCTTAAGATTGCTTCTATCTGCGTATAGAAGAATCTTGAGCAGTTATGGAAAGTTACAATTCGTGATCTGAGTAGGATTGGATTCCTAGTTGGTATTGGGTTGGCCTAAGGGCTGGTTATATAAGCAAGGGAGCCTAGAGCTCGTGGTGCACGACTTTGGGGCTGTTCCTCTTGTGTTCTATTGAATAAAATTTGTAGTTTGAAGAAACTTTTGTGCCTTGTTCGTCCGACTTGTTCCAGACAAGTTTTACTCGTCGAGTTTTTGGACAGCACTACCTTTCGTCGGTGGTTTTATCATAACTCGAGTTTTACTGATCCAATTGACGTGATTCTTTTTGGTTTGTCTTCACAACTTGATTTTCTATCATCTGTCAAAATTTCACGGTCATTGGATTTGTGTTCTATGATCTACGCGAGTTTCTTTGCAGCGTTCCAGAACTGTTTTTTCTCGGGTAGGGCAGTTTGACCATCGTTTGATCTTTCGATCATGACTTGAGTTTTTCTCGGCGGATTTGAGTGATTCTTTTTGTGTTGTCTTCGTTACTTGATTCTCTCTGATATCCATCACTTTTTTCACGGTAAAACACATTTAGATTAATCTCACACATGATTTATTTAACAAATCGTTTTTCTGTCGAAGGGGTTGAGGTTTAAATTGTTTCTGTTGCGTAAGATTTTCAAATCTACCATTCACCCCCCTCTGGTAGCTTTTCACGTGCTCTTCGATCCTACACTTCCACACCATTTCGATCATCTATACACCAAGATTTAGGCTAGAACTAGCTAGAGAGAGAGAGCTTGTGTGCCTCCATTGTGGGTGAGTGGACTCTCTAGGATAGTGTGAGAGCCTCAAGGGAGTGCCCTTGGTGTTTGTAACTGTGAGAAGACTTCCGGAGCTTCTCAAGGCATGTGTGGAAGCCCGGAAGGTTGAAGTTGTACAAGTCTTGAGCTCCACCTTGCCAAGGGAGGAAAACGGAGAGGAATAGTGAAGACCCCTCGTCTCGGTGACTTGGGTGTGGCAAAACCCTTTGGTGGGTGCCACAACGTGGATGTAGGAAGATCTTGACGATCTTGACGAACCACGGGATAAATCCTGGTGTCTCCTCGGGCGTTTGCATCCTTCTCCTTTCCTTTACTTTTATGCATTTTATATTCGGCGAAGTTTCTATCTACTAGAATGCATAGATAGTTTGCGTAGGGAATTGAGCTTTAGAAATTAAGTTTTATTGCTTAGAATTTTTCAAAAGAAGACCAATTCACCCCCCCCCTCTTGGGCATTCGGTCCTTACACCTGCCCAAGATGATGTTGAATGGCAAGTTGATTTGTGCCACGTCAAAGACCAACTTCTCAGTCCTGTAGTTCTCCCAAGTTCCGAAGGTTGCCGGGAGAGTAATGGCACCGAGCGGGATTATGGCCCCTGGACCTACTCCTGAGAAAGGTCGGGAGGGGCGAAGATCTGAAGGTCAGAGCTGAAGCTTGACGAAGGCCTTGAAGCTTATGAGGTTCAGCCCCGAACCTCCATCCACCATCACGTGGTGGAGCTAGATGTTATTGATGGTCGGAGATACTGTGACACCCGGTTCCGAAGATGAACCGAGTGAATGCATATGTGTGCCCAGGATGTTTAACACACATACACAAGTGATTCACAATTGATAAACATATAATTACCACATAAAAGGATTAATTAACCAAATTTTATTACACAATTCATAATATCCTTGAATACAAGCTGTAGTGAATATTAATGACAAATTTGAACTAATGCAGCGGAAATAACTAATAAGCAACTAAGCAAAAGGGATAGAGCAGCTTTAAAAACACCACAGGCAAAGCTGACGGTAGACACGGCCTAGAACTCCACATTATCAACGTAATACTCCCAATCCTGACTTACAACTGTTGGTGGGGGGATTGCAAGGGTGAGTACATGTCGTACTCAGCAAGTGTGGAAAGTATGGCATGTAACTGATACAAATGACGAATGTAATAATGGCTAAGTGCTGAAAAGTACATTAAAACATTTGAAAAAGCAATATATCATATTTATGTGAAGTAAACCCATCATAATATTAAGTAATATCATAATACCATTTTGAATTCACTACCATCATCAATAATTCCAGATTTCATCATTTGCCAATAACCATATTCAATACCAGAAATTAATCCATAACCAGCCATAACCATTACCAAACCACAACCTTCCCAAAAACCATCCCAATACCAAGTTCCCTCTAATCATGTAGGTCATCCAGGCGCTCATAACCAGGAGCCAACTATCATGATAGTTTTATGACTCTGCAGAGTTTGTACCACTTTACCCACATGTTTGTGATTTCATCATCCGTCGGCGACTAAAGAACCTCCCTCACGCCAATTACACTTCCTTCGGTGTATGGCCAAGAGATCACAAAATAGCCTTTACAAAGGGATTACTAGCCTATTTAGACCCCACTGAGGTTTCACCGGTGGCGATGTCTCCAACTCATCACATCTTCAACCAAGGGCCCCCTTTTGAGCCATTCGGATCTCAGGGTAGTCCCACCAATCATCAACAAACCCAATCCGACTACCCCTTCCTGGAGCATCCTTAATGGTCCAAATAGCACTAGCAAAGCCCTACTTAATCAGCTACGCCACATCCATACTTGGCCTCGTGGTGGCACTGTAGTCTTGGCCTATTCTCGCATGAATCAGTCATTAGATCTAAAGCAAGCAAACCACCATAACATCCAACCCATCCACATACCAGGCTTGCTTAGATCACCCATTACCATATCATATTGACCAGCTCACATTAACCAGAATAACATTAATGCATAATTAAATGTGTAGTGTTGTTTTCCTATCCCAATTAATTAAGCAAAGCAAAAAGGTAAAAGCCCTTCCAGACTCTCTACCATAAATTTCAGGTGACAAGGGTGGTCAAACAACGCTAGTAACCTTCCTACCATAGGATTCCCATCAAATTGACACAAGCATGCAGTTTGCAAAGAAAACATTTATTAAAAAAAACAAGATCAATATGCTTCAAGGACACTTGCCTTGTTCCAACGAATAGGGTTGCTCAAGCGCTTCGAAGTCTTGGTTCTGGAAATCCTCGTACACGACCTCTTGTGCACTTTCCTCTACTCGTGATCACACATACAAAAAAATACATACAAATCAACATGATGCACACACATTAATCAGCATGCGATGACATGCATGCATGCAAAGTTCAATTATTAATTAACTACAGTTGTTTATTAGTTAGATGCAACTAGTTCATACGTGTTCATATGAGTTACGGGGGTTTTAGCGAGGATTAATGCCGCTGAAAATAAAAAGACGATGCAACTAAAATCAATTTACGTCTATTAGATCTAATACGTCGCTAAAATTCGCACCGGAAAAACAAATCCTACCGTAGATGCGACAGCTTCGAAGATCGAGGGACGATGGCGACGCGTAGACGAAGTGGATGGCGCAACGGTCCTCCAGCGGCACGACGACGGTGACGCGACGACGACGACGATCTCCGGCGGACGACGTCACCCTCCTCTTTTTCTTCCTCTTCCTTCCCTTTTTTTCTTGCCTGGCGGTGCCTCTGTTCTTCTCCTTTTGTTTCTACACGACGGCTAGGGCTTTGGGGCTCTGGCGGCGCTTCTGGTGTCGAAAACTACGGAGCCCGACTCCTTTTATAGGCGGCGGGGCACGGCACTAGGGCCGACTCGGCCTGGGACTCGAGCGCGGTTGACGTGCGGGCATGCGTTGACCTTGGGCACGCAGGGCGGCGGGCTGGGCGTGTGGAAGGCGCGGGGCTGGCGCGGTCGGGCGGGGCCATGCGCGGGGCCAGGCGCGGTCGGGCGTGGGCGCGTGCGGGGCCGGGTCGCGCGACGCTAGGGGGGCGCGCTGGTTGGGCGCAGGAGCGGGCCGGCTCAGGCGGCCTGGCCGGCCGGGCGGTGCTGCGTTTTTTTCTTTTTTTATATACTTTCTTTTTTATTACATTTTTTTCATTATTATTGTTATATATTTTATTATTTATATTTTTTATACTTATTTTAATGTCGGTTATTTCCATATTATTTGTTATTTACATATATATATATATATATATATATATATGTTTCATTATTATTATATATATCTCTATCATTCATTATTACTCATTTTTCTTCTATAATAAATTTTCTTTCCTAATTACTTTTCTATTGTATAGAATTTCTAATTTGATTTTAATGTATATCTAGTAACTTAGTATATGCCTAAATGTGAATGCATGTGCATAGACGATTTGGTTTATTTTATTATTCTTGTTAACTATTGTTTCTTCTTCCATATTATCTTTTTCGTTTTCTTTTATTTCTTTTCTTCCATATTCGTTATGCTAATTTAATTTCTTTTAGTGTACTTACTATGGTAAATAAACTTCTTTTAGCTTATTTATTTTGGTAATAAATTTTCAATACATGAGGATGAAGGCAAAATGCAAAATGCAATATGAGATGCATATATTTTATAATTTTATTTATAAAAACAATTTCCTCCCATTATTAACTCTAAATTCCATTTAAATTTTTAATTTGCCGAAACTCGAAAATTAGGGTGTTACAATTCTACCCCCCTTAAAATGAATCTCGCCCTCGAGATTCAGATAGGCTGAAGAAGAGATTTGGAAACAAAAATTTTAAATTCCCTTTCATATTTAAATTAGCCAAGTTTGAAAATTTTGGGATGTTACAAGCCGCAAGGATAGCGGTGGAGTATATTTGAAGAAATTCAGCGGGGTTTACATTCCCGTCAAATTTCTCCGGCAAGTGAGGCCAGAACTTTTGCGGCCATCTGACCATGCGTAGGTGCATGGCCAAGGCAGAACAGCCTCCTCCTACTCCCTCAGGAGTAGGACTGTCCCGAGCCTCTCGCCTCTCGCGAGCACGCTCGATGTGGACGCGGCCGTCCTGTTGCCGGTAACGACGATCGAGCTCCGCCTGAAGGTCGTGAGTCGAAAGACTTGTTACCGTGTGAGTACGTTGCGCCCCGGAAGGCAGCGACGTCGCCTGTTGAGATACAACACGCCTCATGTGCTGCGAAGCTTGCGGACTGAGTTTACCCGACAAGGTCCGACGCTGCGATGGGTCCAGCCCCGAGGGGGGAGGACCTTGATTGCTGATGCCATCAGCTGCTACTGCAACCAGATGATCCATATTAGCTCTCCACTGCTCCATCGCACCCTGGGGTGCTCCTGGAGGCGGTGGACGTTGGAGAAGAGCACGCGCAGCAATAAGCGCGTGTTCGGGGTTGTTGTTCGCCGATGCAGCGATCGATGCAGACGCCCCATCTCGATGTCCGAGTTGATTCACCAGAGCGGACGATTGCAGCGGTGGCATGACTCCTACTGAGGCTATATCACCTGTTGGCTGCTGCATGTTGGAGGGATTACCTCCAGCAGGTTGCTCAACGTGGTTACCATTGGATGATCCACCAGTAGAATTCACCATCTTGGAATCTCATGCGCCCCTACCTTACGCACCAAATGTCGGAGTCTGGTTCTGGCAATTCTCCTAGCACTACTGTTGGTGCCCGCGGAGTTTCTTAGTTCAGTTAGGGCGCACGGAGATTCAAAACAAGACAGTGACTTGACACGAGGATTTACTTGGTTCGGGCCGCCTGAGCGTAATACCCTACTCCACGGGTGTGTTGTTGTTGTTGTTGTTGTATTGAGTGTATGTGCGTGTGAGAGAGAGAGTGTGTCCGAGCGTCTAGAGAGTCTAGCCCCGCCCCCCCTGTGTATCGCTCGGCCAGTCCTTTTATCGTACAAGGCCTGGCCGTTTATATCGTTAGCCTGACCCTACATGTGTCCCTAGCGGTTATTGATGCCTAATACGCAGTTTAATGTACTTAATTCCCCTTAATAGCGTGGTAACGCGCCTTGATGGTGGCGTTACTAGTATTAAGGATCCTCTGATCGTGTGTCATTAAAATAGCATTAATGACACATAATCAGGTCTTGAAGCCTTAAATGTCCCTTGAAGGTCTGAGCTATTAGAGGTCCACCAATCTGCCTGTTGAGATTGAAGGTCCGGCGGTTGGACGCATGACAGCTTTGGAGCTTGCCATCTCAAACGAGTAGGTCCAGTGCCTTTATACACGTGTCAGTACCGGAGCTTCCCTCTGTCGGGGGTTAGGTCTGGGGGTGCCACACATGTATCTAACCGGAGCATTCCCATGTATGGATTGTAGCTCCGATTTTATGATACACATGGCGGCACTAGGACTAACCATAGGAGGGAGGCAGGTCTGGTTACGACTAACACGTGGGCCCTTCGGAGGTCTTCAACTCAGATAGGTGGAGTTCTTTTGCTCTCTTTGCAGTTCTAAAGGTTATCCGGTACGCAGGGTACCGACAGACCCGAATCCACTTCGCTTAAAAAGTAACCCCAGGCGAACCGTTGTCATGATGGGAAGTTGGAAGCCCGAGGACAACCGCCTGACAGGGCTACAAAGATTACGCTCGAAACCAATACGTTTTTTGTATTGGGAACCGGTGACCTTCAATTGCGTGAGATTCGCACACCAAGATCCCACGCGTCGAGTAAAAAAGGGCCACGCAGTGGAGGCATAACTCTTTGTCGTCACCTCAACCACCCACCAAGAAGCTTTGAAGCTGCAGCGCAGGAATCGAAGATGACCCCACCTTTGGTAGAAAAACTTCACCTAGAGGGTTTCTCCCAGAGGTGGGCCTGAGGGCCACTGTTGGTACCCTGCATACTGGGTACCCGCCGATACTACAAGAAAAACCGAAAAGTTCCTACGTCCGAGTTGAAGACCTCCGAAGGCAACACACGTCTGACAACACTGGGCCTTCATCCCTCATTTGGGTAGCTCCAGTACTACCACGTGTCCAGCGAGACTGGGTCTACCTCCCTTCACAGGGAAGCTTCGGTTGTGCCACGTGTCTAGTAACCCCGGACCTAACCCCCAGTAGAAGGGAAGCTCTGGTGCTACCATGTGTCGAGTGGCTCCGGACCTACCTCGTCGCAGAGGGAAGCTCAGGAGTTGCCACGTGTTGTACCTCTGGAGCTTCACCAACAACGACTACAAGATCTCCAACAGCACGGACATTCAAGAGGCTATTAAAACAGCCGTTACAAGACCTGATTAATGTGTCATTAAGTCAGCATTAATGACACGCAATCAGAGGACATTTAGTACCGATAACGCAACCATTAAGGCTCGTTATCACACTGTTAATCATACTTAATACATGTAGATCGTGTATTAGGTGATTGAATACCGCCGGGGCCACATGTCGGGCCAGGCAACCCTGTAACGTCCAACCCTTAGCATATAAAAGGCTTGAGCTGCACGGTAGAAACGAACTTGAATCAAGCCAACTCAAGCACCTCCGCATACACTCTCATACAATCAACAACCACCCCGTGGAGTAGGGTATTATGCTCAGGCGGCGGGAACCACGTAAAAATCCCCTGTGTCACCGTCTCATTCATAATCTTACGCGCGCCCCAATCGAATACGAACCTCCGCGGACTACGCTTTAGTAGTACCAGGGGAAGTGTCGTAGCAACACTTCAACAGTACCACTTTTGCAAAAGATAGCTCCTTGCAGGTCAATGCCTTCTCTGATGCAGATCGGGTCGGGTGCCCTGATGACAGAAAATCAACTGGTGGATTCGTAGTCTATTTAGGTGCAAATCTGATTTCGTGGAGCTCTAGAAAACAACCCGCGGTCTCACGTTCTAGCACTGAAGCAGATTATGGGTGCAAACTATTTTGAGAGAACTAGGAATAACTCAACAAGATCCACCTATTCTTTGGTGTGATAATCTCGATACCACCTTTATGAGTTCTAATCTAGTTTTTCATGCCCGTACAAAACATATTGAAATAGACTACCATTTTGTGCGAGAAAGAGTTGCAAACAAACTCTTACATGTAAGGTTTCTTTCTTCAAAGGATGAAATAGCTGACAGATTTACCAAGCCGTTGTCATCACAAAAGCAAGCCGAGTTTAAGTACAATTTGAACATGAGATGCTCAGATCGAGAGGGTGTGTTGAAGGAAGAGAGTCCGACTATATGAAATAATGAAGTGTTGTACTTCGGTCTCTATCAGAAGATGTTCTAGAAGGCTTGAAGATAAATCCCGACGTGTTCTGGACGTCAAGATAAGTAGTTTAGATTAAGAGATAGTAACAAATACGATTATTTTCCTTTATCTTCTTTTGCACTGATCCTGGTTGATTGTGCGGTTAGCATCCCACCTAATGTAACAATCAAGATCTTATCTCCTGTATTGGTTTCTATATAATTAACACGCAACCTGCTGGGAATTGGGCCATAACAGCAGTTCCTCCAATTCTCACAACAGCTTCTTGCAGCGGCTGATCAGTACCAAGTGGACCGGCTGAAACTGATGTCTACGCGCTGGCTATATGATACTATCTCGGTGGATACGTTTGCTCCTACTATGGTTTGCGCCGACACATACAACTGTCACAAGTTGAAAGATAGGTGCGCTGACTTCTTTGCTTCGGAGGAAAACTTCAGGGCTCGTTTGGCAATTCGGGAAAATCATACGCATGTAACCTGCTCCACTCGTGGATTGGGTGAAACTCTGTCCAACCATCCAATACACGTCAGATTCAAAGTGATATTGATGTGCACAGAAAAGCTAACAGCGGGTGGCGGCGAGCAAGGTGACGCGCGAGAGTGAGGCGTTCCCAGCCTCAATAGGAGAGTTTTAGTATCCCTGTGTATCGGCGTGGTTTGAGCGTGGATTCCTCTAATCCACGGCTCTGCCAAATGCAACTATTAGCCCGTGACAGGAATTCAGTTCCACGAGTGTATTTGATTCCCTATCCACGTAAATCCACGCTGATCCACGTGTTTCCAAATGAAGCCTCAAGAAGATTGTGTTCCCCGATGGTTTCATGTGGTTCGTTCAGAATTTTCCGCCACTTGCTGCTAAGCTTCAACAGAGGATTGGGATATAAAGTGCTGCTTTGATTTTATTTTTTTTTGCAGATGAAGAAATTTTTTTAAAAAAAATTGTCTTGAGTGAGGGCTTTGTGCAGCTAGTGCAGAAGTTCGTATCGAATATATGCGAGCTGCGAGAGACTTGGGATATGATACAATTTTGCATTGATGTCAAAACTAGAGTTTAGGATATACTAAAATTTACTTGTATTGTCGAAATGCAATTTGGTACATTTTGCATATCTCTGTGCGAGAATTTAGACACCCGATGCTCGAAAGGATTACGGACAAGTCGTAACCCAACTCGCCTGACAAACATATTTTTTTTTCGAAAACCCCTGACAAACATATTTAGACCAACTACATTGACTTGACGCCTGGTAGCAAATTTGCGCGAAGTTCACTGCTGACATGATATTCGTATTTGGGCCGGACCTGAACTGAAGCAAACCACTAAGTGCAGCCACGCATTCGGCCCAAGTAGTACGTTACCCGCACAAACAACATCATCCCCCGCCCACCAGCCGCCGCTGCAGCGATCACAGCCGTCCATCCACTTTCGCGCCATCTCTAGGGTTTCACCCGTATAAGACTTCCGTCCCCGCCGCCCCGGACCCGCGTCTGCCTCCGCCGCCTCGAGCGAATCCCTCGTCCTCCCCCCTCTCGGCGCGCTCCCGTCCGAAGGTGCCGTCTCGCCGGCAGACTCTTTCTCCGCCGTCTCCTTTCTCGCTTCTAGTCAATCTCGTCTCACGTTTGTTGCGCGTTGCTGTTGTTTGGTGCTGCAGAGATGGCGGTGCCGCTGCTGACGAAGAAGATCGTGAAGAAGCGGGTCAAGCAGTTCAAGAGGCCTCACCATGACCGCTACATCTGCCTCAAGGTAGCAGATCTCTTCTATTCCGCACTTTGGTTGTCATACCTTCTGTGAAATGGAATCGCATAGCTGTTAGTACCTCCGAGCTGCGCGTCGCGTCGTAGTCGGATCTGTTTTTACCGGCGGGAGAGTCGTAGAGGCTACCGCAGTTGTTTCCATAGTTGCCTCGGTAACAGGCCTGGTCCTTGTGGTTCAGTTCACTCTCTGATAGATTGATGCGACCGATTCGTGCTTGATAGATTGGCCCGTGTCATTCTGTTCTGTTGAGTTGCCTAGATAATCTAGTTCGTTTGTCGGATGTCTATGATAACGCTGGCGATTAAATCTGTAACAACTATTCATTAGTGTCAAATCATGATTCTTCTGGTTTCTTGTGGAATTAGTGTCAAAGCATTAGCAAACCTTGTGTTGGACTGGATAGATCGTTAGTGCTCCAGTAGGGCTAATGGATGTTCCTAGTGCCTAGCGAAGCATGTCATTAGTACGTGATAACTGTTTGTTCCCAGTCCATGGTATTCCCCTTTTCTATTTGTCAGATGGAACTAGTGAGGCTATTTTGACTGTCAGTCAATCAGCCTGAGTGTGAACAATTGTTCTGGTTAATGACATCTGATACCAAGTTATGTGTTGGAGTAGTATGGTTGCTAGTACATTGCTGTTTTTTATTCTAGTCCTTAATCTGAGTGCAAATGGAATACATGGCTTGAAATGCTTGCAATGAATAACCCAAAAATCTTTTTTACTTGATCCCAGACAAGCTGGCGCAGGCCAAAGGGTATCGACTCTCGTGTGAGGAGGAAGTTCAAGGGGGTTACCTTGATGCCCAACATTGGGTACGGCTCTGACAAGAAGACCAGGCACTACCTCCCCAACAAGTTCAAGAAGTTTGTGGTGCACAACGTCTCCGAGCTCGAGCTGCTCATGATGCACAACAGGTATGAACCGTCACCAAAGCTCTGATATCTTCTGGTATCGTAAATCCTCTGTACCGATGCAATGTTTGCTTGCCTTGCACACAACAGGACCTACTGTGCTGAGATCGCCCACAACGTGTCCACCAGGAAGCGCAAGGAGATCGTTGAGCGCGCTGCTCAGCTTGACATTGTGGTCACCAACATGCTCGCCAGGATCCGCAGCCAGGAGGACGAGTAGTAGGCTATGTCTGTGTGTGTTTCAGTATGCAGCGTGGGTGTAGGAAACTACTACTGTGTGTTCCATTGTGTTACTATCGTGGATGTTGTCCCGACCTTTTCTTTTATACCAGTAGCTACTCTAATTTGGGGATTGATACTCAGCATGTCTATCTAAATTTTCTGCATTGGCTTATGGTTTCACTGGCCGACTGGGTGTAGCAATCTTTACAGTTACCTATTGTTAGGAATTGGGATTGCTCTGGATCGATGTGCCCATGCACTCCTGTGCTAGACGTTTAAACGATGTAGCTGTACGCTTGTATAGCGCATCTCTTACGTTGTGAACTTGTGATTCTCTGTGTTGTCATGCAACAACTGTCTTTGTTGGGCCAGCGTTTTAATTTCAGTTGGATTTTGGCATTGATAATGGCCGTTGTTTTCACCGGGAAGAAATACTATCCACCTCAGACTCAGAGTTCCCCTCCTCTGTTCAAAATAAATGAACTTGGTTAGTTCAATTTTCCTTCAATTTTAAAATCAGTGATGATTGTTAATTTAGGCTCCTTTTGGTACAGTTTTACAAAGCTGATTTTCTGGATTCATTTACGATTCTCTGATGAAGCGATTATGTGATTGAAAGTGATTTTCTAAAATAAATCCTTTAGTTCATTTTAGAGAATCACTTCTTAGAATCAGACAAGAATCACTTTTTCTGAAAAACAGTGTTTGGTACAGCTTCCATGATTGTTTTTGAGAATCAGCTATGTGAAGGTCTACCAAAATCTACCAAAAGGCCTAAAATTGGACTAACCGGTGTCATCCTGTATAAAACAGGGTGAGTATAAGGTTTCCAAGGCCGGGATTGGGCCTCCTTCGTCATGGCCCAACCGGAGGTTTGGCGCCATGGGCGGCCGTGACCGTGGCCCGTTTTTCTCCGGATCGCGTTGCAGTTGGAGTCGCTCGCTGCTGGAGTCACAGATAGCGACGTACCGCCGTGAGGGGACAGGCGAAGCACTGCGCCGGCCGCGTCATGTTCTTCACGACGTCCAGGTCCAGCCCCTCGCGCCAAGCTCGGCCACACGCTCAGCATTCCATCCACGGCTGGTACACCGTACACTTGTAAAGACACAGCACAGCTCGTACCACTACCACGTCGATATGACCTTGCACAGTACCGCACCCCAAGATCTCGTCCCCCCTTTAACTTTTTGTAACCACAACAAAGGTCTCTGCACTGTGTGTTAGGGTTCCAAGCTTCGCTTCAAAGCTCTGCCTTGTTCAGTTGTTCGGTCAGGCAGCAGGCGCACCACAACTACTTACGCTTGTGCAAAGCACAAAGAGACGGTGATGACACATAACTATAGTTATTTTTTCGAAAGATCCAACACATAACTAGATATAACTTTCCACTTTGCACGTAGCAGCACTTACTCCACTTTACTCGTCGTCTTCCTCCCCCTGCTTTCCCAGACTAGGACGTTGACATCACCACGAAGCTGTTGAGACGCGAGATGCATGATCATGGCAGGACAGCCAAAGTCAAACGAGGCGTCGATGAGAGCCTATGGCTGGTCCCGTGCCACGGCATGCTCCTCACAATCGCCCTAAAAACGCAGCGCCGTCACTGCTCTCGTATCACGCATTCACGTCGATCGGCTTGCCAGGCCAGGAATTAACGGTGCAGCACGAGAAGGCCTGCAGTACCTCTACTGCTAGCCTGACGAACAGTTCCGCTCACCGCACCAATCAGAGAGATCAGGCCAAACAAGCAAAGTGCGTAGGGTGCTATGCTTGCAAAAGAATGGGTCGATCTGTGCTAACCACCTCATGATGGATTACTGTCATTAGCTAGGGTTCATTTAGATCAATTTTAGTTTTTTAAAAGCTGATTTCTACATATGGTCTCTGAATAAAAATCAGGTCGGACTGTTTAGATCCTGGTTTATTAAAGCTACAATCCATTTTGTACTTGTAAAAAGTTACAATCCAGCAAAAAATAGTTTTAACTAGTTGGATCAACTTCTTTTTTTAGAAATAAACTACTCACTCTTTACAAAATGGGAGTATAGTATGAACTAAAAATCTTGTTCTATTTTGAGAAGGAGTGAGTAGGTAGCTAGTTCTTAGAAACTGAAAAAACAAACCTATTTGATAACAAAGTAAGCGAATTGGCAGAATTCACCGATCGCGTGGGATCCCTTTCTATATATATAGACATGATTACATGAAGATATGATAATTCAAAGTTCTTGGATACACGCCCATGGATTCCCCTTTCCTGTTCAAATGATTGAGCTTGATGGGGAAGACGAGTTAAATAACCATATATAGGGCCAACCTTTTCTTCATAGCTCCTTGAATAGACAAGTACGTTTGCTTGTACTAAAGTAAAACCCTTAATCGTGGTCCTAGTAGCACCACCACCACCACCTAATCTACTATTTATTGCTATATATTCCACGATCTGTCACTTGGTACACTTGGTTAATACTGCCCCGGTGAATGACTAAGAGAGAGAGTGTGTGTGTCCCTTGAGGGATTTTATGGTCAAGAACCGTGTGCGATTCACTTCACCTACTATATCGTCCAGCTTTTGGACGGGTAGCTGCTAGACTTGATTTTGGCAGTAGTAGTAGCTGGCATTGCAGGCTGCAAGCTCAGCTGGTGGACATTGTGGTAAGAACACGGTCTCGGGTACAAATTCTTCCCTGACTAGGTGTATGACAACATGTTTTCAAGGTTTCTGAGTTGGAAATTGCAGGTAAGGACTGTTACAGTTGAGGGTTGTTTAACGCCGCGTGATGCATGTGACAGTGGCGGGGATCCCGAGGCAAGATTATAATACTCCATCTATCTCACAATATTTGTCACTTAGAACAAAAAATGTATTTTATTTTAAACTAAAATTCTTGTCCTAAGTTACAAGTATTATAGGACGGAGGGAGTAAATGAGGAGATTAATTGGAGATACGGCCACGGATTAGCTAGCTAGAATATTGGGAGAGGTTTGATTAGAAACCGGTGATTGGTTCAGTGTAACACTCATATTTCATGTAATAAAATTTGATCAAACTATAGTGCATTTGTGTGATGCATTTTTGTGAATTTTTAAAGTTCAAACAAGTAGAATCTGTAGAAATTTGAATTTGAATTCAAATCAAATAGAAAAGAAACAAAAAAAGAAAAAGAAAAACAAATAAAACCCCTTGTGGGCCAAAACCTCCCCCTGGCCCAATTTCCCCTCCCCTCACCCGCGGCCCAGCCAGCCCTCCCCTCTTCTCTCTCTCTCTGCCGCCGGGACCCCACCTGTCATCCCCCACCTCAAGCAACCGTCGCCCCTCCCTTTTCCCGCGCCCACGCCGCGCCACCCCCCACCTTCAACCGTCGAATCCCGCACCAATCCACCCCGGGGAACCTCCCTTCGCGCGCGCCAGCAACTGCCGCCGCCTTCCCCTCTATAAAATCCCCCTCACCCCCTTTCTTTCTTCCTCTCCGCGCTCAAACCCTAGCCTCGCCGTTGCAAGGTTCGTCGCTCGTGTTCCCGATGCCTCGACGGTTGCCTCACCCCTCTATTCACCCTAACCCCTTTGCCTTGTCGTCAGGAGCGCGCCGGACAAGTTTGTGCGGGGAATTGGCCACTGGATTCATCGAGAGCCGACGCCGGTTGCCGCCACCACTCGACGCTGACCATCCTCCGGCCGATTTCGTGCCCCGATACTCCCCTAAGTGTGTTCCCCTTCTTCCCCTCTCTCGTTTCATGCAAGTAGCGTGTTAAATTGGCTTAGGATTCGCCAGTTTGGCCAACTCCGGCGAGCTCGCCGCCGCGGGACTCGGCCGCCGTCGCGCTGTGCGCCGCCGGTGACGCCAGAGGCGATGTGGCCGCATCTCGGCCCTCGGTTCAAACCGAACGACCAAGATTATATCGTGCGTAATGGTTCGACCGTTTTAAATCCCATGCGTCCATTTTAAAATCGGTGGCCCACGTTTAAAGTCCTTTTCCCGCCTCCGCATTTGCACCGTGGCCCCTGAAATCTTGCGGGCTACCCCCTAACCTTTACTGGAATTCAAGTCTAGCTCCTGAATTTAGCAAACTAGCCTCTGGACTCCCTGTAATTGGATTTAATCATTTAAATAAGTAATCTATCCTCTGGAAATTTGTAGAATTATTGATTTAACCCCTGTACAGTGTAGGAAACTTATTAATCAGTCCCTGGACTTTTATTTAATTGCTGAATATTGTTTTTAGGGGTATTTAATGTGTAGAAAATAGATAAAAATGGTGAATAAATGTAAAAACAGTAGGAAAATTTGTATAAAATGTTTTTATGCTGTAATTAATTTGTAGAATTCAAATAAAATATATTTTGACCCTGGAAAAATTATTAAAAATGTTTAAAATACATTTTGGCCATAGAACATTAAATAAAAATGATTTTGGGCCATAAATAAATCCCAAAAATGTAAGATAAATATAAAATGCATATTTTGGCTATGTAAAATAATAAATACCTCGTAGGGACGCATTAGTATAGAGTTTTATGCCTATGTGTATGTTGTGTTGCCATGTGTTGTGTGCTCTTTACTTATTTTAGCCTTTATTTCTCTTTGCCATGCTTGGGCAACATATTTAGAGTCGTACTACGACCCCAACTTCAATCTCCAAGACCAAGACTTCACCAACAATCAAGTCTTCGAAGAAGGCAAGTGCCCTTGACCATCTTGTACCAATTTTAGGATTTTAGTTAGATGTATGCTAATTAAATTGATGTCCTATTTCATGTTTCATACCTTGTTCCATATAATTCCTTGTCACCTGATGTGGTTTGGGAAGTAGATAGGTAATTAATTATGCTTAGCCATGCTTAGACATTGGGAATGGGATTTCATATAATTGTGACATGTTAAACTTTATGATTACTTTAATTGTGGTGGATACACAATAGTAGTGGATAGGAATCTGGTGGTTGGATAGATTTGGTATGGTGCAGTTTGCACGAGACCCGAGATTGGGTTTGGTACCACCGGATTCTAAGGACCGGTTTATGGAGGAAGCCACTAAGCTTTATAGTACCACCACGAGACTGAGATGGGGCAGCTTGGTCAATTAATTAGGTTTCTCCCGATGAAATGCTAGTAGTTGGATGGTGCGGAGAATGATGCAGGGGTACTGCTCTGGGAACCGCAAGGCTCAAGAGGGGGCTCTGAGGCGGAGGGTTACTCCGGGAATGCCTCAGTGGTGGAAACATTAGAGGGCTAGCACTAGTCGGAAGTACCTTTGTAAAGACCATGTTGTGATCTCCTGGCCTCACACCAAAGGAAGTGTGTAATGTGGTTAGCTACCACGGGCATTCAGGGAGGTTCACTAGTCCACCTGGCAATAGGGGATGAAATCACTGCTTGTGGGGAAAGAGTACACTCTCTGTAGAGATTTGGTAAAACTGTCATGACAGCCGTGCTCACGGACAAGAGCGGCTTGGGGCCAGTTCATAATTAGCTTATGATGGGAAATGGTGGTTATTTATGATTCAAGTTACATTCATAATATTTAATTATGTGTTGAATTACTTCTTAAATGATGATATTAATAATTGAAAGCTAAGGTTAGGTTCTAAGCATAGTGCTTAAGCCATAATTGGCCTTCCCTTGCTTAGCCATTCATGTCATCTCTTCCCACACTTGCTGAGTACTCTATGTACTCAAGCGTTTACTTTTCCTTTATAATATGAAGAAGAAGCAGCACCAGAAGACTTCTTCGTCAACCCGAAAGACTTGGGCTAGGCTGGCGATCCTTCGCGCGATTGCCTATGAAGATGGAGCCTATCTTATCTATTTAGCCTTCCGCTGTTGTTTAATCTTTGGGATCTGTTTAGATGTTGTAAATAGGTTGTGGTGTGTATTTGTAGATCTTCGGGTCGTATTGCAAGACTATTTATGTATTCGAACATGGCTATGTAATGATATTTCACTTTCGACAACGCATGTACAATTTAACTGATACTGGCGTACATGTGGTTAGCGTCTGTTCATCTTTACGATGACCGGGCGTGACATTCAGCTGCCAGATTATTCTACTGTCGGTCGATTTGTTCATTTCTGGCTGTTCCCTGCGCCCGTTGACAAAGGGAATGTAGTAGTAGTATATGTGATGCCTTGAGGGACAAATGTTCAAATGTACGCCACTTGTGAGTTGTCAAATTCGTGTTGGTTCGGCGCATGAAGCACTTACAGCTAAACTTGGTTTGAACGCCCAGTTATGATTTTTTTTAAAAGAAAATCCTAAATGTAATATCACTGAATATCTACAACATATTCCAGCCCTGAAGTTACACTTAACCGGAGTAGTTTTGAAGTTGAAGGAAGAGTATCATCGATAGCTGTGTCTGTGTGTAGAGTACTGTATATATTCTGGCAAGTTTGGTTCTGTCTTTTGCAAATTTAGCTTGCTTGCATTGAAGCCCCATGCATGGATGAATTTAGCTTGGATTCTCATGGAACTGGTGACATCAGTGAAGCAAGCAAAGTATGGGGCCCGGTTTGCCTTCAGTTCCCGTTTTGGAAGTAATCTCGGCAGCTCTCTGAATCTGAACACCATGCAAAGCCAGTGAGAAGATGGAGCCGGAAATGGTGATGAAAGGTTAGGCAGGTCGAATTATCCCACGAGGATAATCTTCTGTAGCTTGTCGACCATGTAGGTCTCTAGAAGTGATCTCAAATGCAGTTTTCAGGCAATCAAATTAGGCAGTATGTCTGAAGACCTGATCCGTTTCCTCTTGTTGAGAAGCCAGCCGTGCCTTGAGCAGCAGCTATGTATAAATGTCTAGCCTGGCGATGATTAGCATGTATAAATATCTCTTGGCGATTTCCTACCGCTATGTATGCATATGATTGGGCATATGATAGTTATACTGTTTTTTTAGGTCAAGTAATTCTATTAAATCCTTCACAGAAATCCTTCACATGGACAATGCAAATTTTGATGGGATGGGGGATCCATTTTGTGTTGAAACTCAAAAATAAATTATTACATGAGGATTTCCCAAAAAATCACAGGATCAAGAAGTGGATTGTTCATATAGAAATCAACCGTGTAGGTTAATAAAATTTCACTCCTGCCGAGCCGGCGGGGAAGGAGCTTAAAAGGCAGTAGGGCGGTGGTGCAGCGCTGTCCGCACCGGTGCTCTGCAAAGGCACCGGGACTGCAAATATGGCGGCCTGACCGAGAATTGGCGCTGCATGGGTGACCTGGGAGCTGGTCGCCATGCTCCCGGCCGCCTTAATAGCACGCCAAACGTGGAGTTCAGCTAAGCGGCCTGGATGAAGAAAATGGAAAAAAAAAACAAGAGAAAGAAAAAAAGGGAAAGGAAAAAGGAAGAAATAAGAAAAGGTAATAGAAAAGAAAAAAGAAGAAAATAAATTTATTGCATTTTTAAAAGGTGAATATAATATTATTGGGGTAGAAGTAGTTATATGTTGTTATATTAAAAATAGTTATATAAAATGATATAAAATATATGTTAGTTGATATAGAGGTTCAATTTAGAGGTCACGGGTGCAGAGAAATGAACTGTAAAGCTGAAAAATATTTAGAGGTGACTGTAAATGAGATTGAAATATTCTTCTAGAGGTCATATTTAGAGGTAACCAGTGCCAATAGGCTAACGGCAGCTCTCTTCCATCCGAAACTGAAAAGCTTCCGCTTCCAGCTGCTGCGGGGCATCACAAGTTCACGACCACTTTGCCCATAGCCCATTCCCCCAAGCATCCATCCGCCGATTTTTTTTATTAATATACCTTTTAAAAAAAATCATTTATAATAAATAACTCACGGATTTCAAAATTTGCCAAAATGACCCACCGTCGTATGTGCCTCATACGAAATTCGAATTTCGTATGAGGCACATACGAAATTCGAATTTCGTATGAGGCACAAACGAAATGCAGATCCAAACGATGCCACGTCAGTAGACATATGCCACGCACTACAAGAATATCGAAGAGTTACATCGGCCAGATTAAGTTACATCGGCTGACCGACGTAAGTTAAATAACTTACGTCGGCGCCATGGAACCGACATAAGTAAATTAACCTACGTCGGCTGCCGACGTAAGTAATGAAACCGACAACTTTTAACAATAACTTACGTCGGCTAGAGCAACAGGCCGACGTAAATAAAAGAGCCGACGTAACTTAGTGTTAACTTACGTCGGCGAATAGGATGGCCGTCGTAAGTTACGTCCACCGACGTAAGTTGAGTATTTAGCCGATGTAAATTATGTATTTTAACCTAGCCCGCGTGCCCTTCTCTTTTCCTCCTTACCCGCCGCTTTCTCTTCTCTTCCCCGCCGCCTGCGCACGACGCCCCCACCGCGCCCCGGCCCCGCCGCCGCCGCCCCCGCTCCCGCTCCCGCCGACCCGCGGCGCCCACGTCGCCGCCGACCTCACCGCGCCCCGGCCCCACCGCCCCCGCTCCCGCTCCCGCCGACCCGAGGCACCCACGCCGCCGCCGGCCTCGCCGCGCCCCGGCCCCGCCGCCCCCGCTCCCGCTCCGGCTGACCCGCGGCGCCCACACCGCCGCCGGCCTCGCCGCGCCCCCGTCTCCCCCGGCCCCCTGCGCCGCCCCCGGCCCTCACCGCCCTCGGCCTCCCTCGGCCCCGCCGCGCCGCCCTGCCTTCGGCCCACCGCCCCCGGACCTCACCGCTGCCCCCAGACCTTGCCGCCGCCGGCCCCGACCCTGCGCCCCCGCCACCGGCTCGTCCGCCGATCCTCTTTGTAAGTATTTCCTCGCCTCTCCCCCTTGCTCTCATTGTTTTGAATTATTGCACATGCATTTGCTTGAAATTTTGCCTGAATTGTGGATTGCACATGCATTTGCAAGTGTTTACTCTTAATAGAAAATTGTGAATTGCTATGCTTATGTTAGAAATTGATGAATTGCTATGCTTATGTTAGAAATTGATTAGAAATTATATAGATACACAAATAATATTTACTATGCTTATGTTAGAATTAAATCGATAAATTGATGAATTACAATTGATGAATTTTTATGCTTATTTGTTATGCTTAGAATTATGGTTAGAATTGAATTGCTTATGTTTAGGTTTAATTTAATTGAATTCAATTGCTTATGTTAGAATTGAGTTGATAAATTGATGAATTACAATGGATAATTGTTATGTTTATGTTTATTTGAATTGCTTAGTTTTTTGAATTATGGTTACAATTTTAATTTTGATTGCTTGAGTGTTTAAGAACTATATATACATAAATGGGCTTCGGACCGGCTTGACAAGGCCGGACAAGGCCCATTTAGTGGTAAGGTAAAGTATGCGTGTAGACGGGCACGAAAGCGAACGACGACGGTGAGGATGGCAAGCACCTACGCGTGGATGGCGTACCCCGACGAAGTGGTTTCATCTCTGATCTATTTACAGCAGCTAACCCTAAAGCCATCGTGGAATTGTCATCTAAGACCAACTTTCCTCTCAGTCTTTCTCTAGTTCTTTCCTCTCTCTTAAATGACCTCAAAATGAAAATGAGCAACGTAACCTATAGCAATGTATTACCCGTTTCGGATCGGCACGTCTCACATGCCATTGGCATGTGAGACGTGCAGGTTCGGAATTGTCCCTTTTTGGACAGCCTCGGAGTGACCGAGGGGGCGTGGCTTGTGACGAGACGCAGGTCCGGATTTGGACGAGATTTCGGTGGCGTAACCCTGTTGTTCTCTGCTGCACCATTTTTGGGCGTGCAATGGAGAACAGCGGGTTATGATGCCGAAATTTCGTTCGAATCCAGATCACGTGTCTCGTCATGAGCACGCTCCGCTCGGTCACTCTTGGGTGGGTTTAGGATCTATCTGCCTAGGTTGTAGGGCCGTGACACATAACATAACAATACATTAACGACAATTTCTTTCGCGTTAAACTGCAGAGTCAAACATGGGCGAAGACCGTAGTTGGATGTACACTGGTTGGAAGAGCAGAACTGGTGGTCACTCAGATGAGTGGTACGCCAAGACAGAAGCTTTTATGGAACGAGCTTTTTCGTTGTCAAATAGCGATAAGGCGCGGTGCCCATGTACGAAATGCCGAAACGGAACATTTTTGGACAAAGTGGAACTTACGTTGCACTTGTGTTGAAACGGTTACGTGTCACATTATGAGTTGTGGAACTTCCACGGCGAGACAGCTTCTCAAGCTGTACAAGAAGTGGAAGCGGATAATGATGATGCTCAAGAGGTTGATATGATGGATGAGATGCTGGAAGCTATACGACCAGAGCTTACAGAAGATACTCAAACAGCAGAGGTTAAAGAGTTCTTCAAACATCTCAAAGATTCAGAAGAGGCTCTGCATGAACACACTAAAATGTCAATCCTCAATTTTGTGACTAGACTTATGGCAATTAAGTCTAAGTTATTCTTTTCTAACAATTATTATAACATGGTCATCGATTTGTTCAAAGATGCCCTTCCACAACCCAACAAAGTGCCTAAAGATATGTACAACTCGAAGAAAATTCTTTCTGGTCTCGGGATGAAGCACGAAAAGATTGATGTGTGTCCGGACAACTGCATGCTTTTCTGGAGAGAGCATGCCAATGAGAACAAATGTTTGAAATGTGGTCAACCGAGGTTTGTCGAAGTTGTTAATAACGATGGTAATACAGTGACGACGGAAGTCGCACGTAAGCAGCTTCGTTACTTACCTGTGACACCGAGGTTGAAGCGGTTGTTCCTTTTAAAAAAAAAACGGTCAGGCACATGAGATGGCACAAAGAAGGTGAGCGTGAGAACAATGGAGTCATGAAGCACCCGTCCGATGGTGAGGCATGGAAGGCTCTGGACCGGTTCGACCCAGAATTTGCTCGTGAAGCAAGAAATGTTCGCATCGGGTTGGCGACAGATGGGTTCACGCCGTTCAGCACAAACGCCACACCATACTCCTGTTGGCCCGTCTTTGTCATTCCGTACAATCTTCCGCCGACCTTTTGCATGAAGAATGAGTTTATGTTTCTTAGCCTCATTATACCTGGGCCAGATCATCCTGGGTCAAGTCTCAACGTGATGTTGAAACCGTTGATCGAAGAGTTGAAAATGTTGTGGACAGGAGTCGAAGCGTACGACTGTTACAAGAAACAGAAATTCAACCTCCGAGTTGCTTATTTGTGGTATGTTCATGATTTTCCGGCATACGGCATGTTTTCTGGATGGAGCACTCATGGTCGGTTGACATGTCCGATATGTGCCTCGGACACCGATTGCTTTCGACTTACCCATGGAGGCAAGATATCTTACTTCGATTGTCATAGACGTTGGCTACCTCCGAATCACTTGTTTAGACAACAGAGGAATGTCTTTAGAAAGAACACCATTGTCACTAAAGGACCACCGAAACATCTTGACGGGTCAGAAATATTTGATATGTTGGACAAATTGGTACCAGATGAAGGTCGTCCTGGATATTTCGAAGGTTACGGAGACGAACACAATTGGACTCACATATGTGGACTTTGGGAGTTACCGTATGTGAAGTCGTTGATTCTAAGGCACAACATTGATGTTATGCATCAAGAGCGTAACATGGCCGAATGTATCATAAGCACATGCATGGACATAACAGGCAAAACAAAAGACAATTTAAAGGCTCAAAAGGATCTTGTCGAGCTTTGTAACCGTCAAACTATTGAGCTCTCCGAAAATGGTGGTAAACCACGCGCTCCTTTCTGTCTTCGACCTAAAGAGAAAAAAGAAGTTCTCGAATGGTTGCAAAGGTTGAAATTCCCAGATGGTTACGCAGCTAGTCTGAGACGAGC
Organism: Tuctoria greenei; assembly: GCA_036927565.1. Taxonomy (NCBI): domain Eukaryota; kingdom Viridiplantae; phylum Streptophyta; class Magnoliopsida; order Poales; family Poaceae; genus Tuctoria; species Tuctoria greenei. Next base: position 45,958,024 of record JAYESD010000008.1, on the reverse strand, counting down.
CGTGAATGTGAAAATGGGAAAGCTCATTGGGTTGAAGAGTCATGATTATCACATAATCATGGAAAGACTTCTGTATGTTATGTTTCAAGGCTATTTTGACGATGCAGTGTGGAAGGTGTTAGCTGAGCTTAGCCACTTCTATAGGCAACTCTGTGCTAAAGAAATCACGCCAGAAATGATGACTAAATTGGAAAAGGAGGTTCCGGTACTTTTGTGTAAGATGGAAAAAAAATTTCCTCCGGGATTTTTCAATCCAATGCAATATCTCTTAATTCATCTTCCATTTAAAGTGAAAGTGGGCGGTCCCGTGCAATATAGGTGGATGTATCATATTGAAAGATCACTTAGATATCTGAAACCAATGGTTGGTAACAGGGCAAGGGTTGAAGGTTGCATCGCCGAAGCTTTTACTCTTAAAGAAGTGGGATACTTCTCAAGTGTTTACTTTGCAGAGGAAAACAATGTTAATACTTCGGTAATGCGATACAATATAGATGAGCAATCTCCTTGTAGCGATCTCTCCATTTTTGCAACAAGAGGCACTACTGTTGGTAGTTACACTTCGTATGATGTTAGCGAAAAAGAAAGGTGTGCTGCATTCTTCTACATGTACGCTAATATGGAAGAAATGAATGAATATTTCAAGTAAGTGTTTCTCCTACACTTATGCTTTTCACCATCTTTTCCGACACATGTATTCTAAGAGGTTCTCTTTGTCGTGTAGTATGTTCGACAAGCAAAATTGGAGACATAGACATCAACCCACGAGCAAGCAAATAGAACATATTCGACGGGAAGTAATAAACGGGGGATCTAATTTTCTCTCCTGATTTCGAGATCATGTAACGTTTTCTCGATAACTAATCAATGTTAACAATGTTTTCTTATAACTTAAGAATGCTTACATTTTCTAATAACTCCATATCTTGGACAGTGCCAAAAAGATGCCAACGTCCATGAAGATTTGCGACAACTATCCCGTGGAGTGGTTAATGTTAGAAGCTTTGGTCGATATGACGTCAACGGCTTTCGATTCCGTACAACTCAATTTGAATCTCTTCGTCCTCTCGCGGCAACATGTAATACCGGAGTTGTGATGAGGGCAATCGATTCGCAAGATCATGAAACGCAGTACTACGGGATTATTAAAAAAATCCTTGAATTCACCTTTGTCGCAAACAAGCCAATTCGAGCAGTATTCTTTGACTGCGAATGATTTGATTCCATTCGTGGAATTCAAGTAAACGAATTTGGCATGGTCGAAGTAAAACACAAGGAACGGTTGAAAGGATTCGATTCATTAGTTCTTGCACACCAAGTAGAGCAAGTGTACTATCTACCTTATCCATGCAATAAATTCAAAGCTTGGTGGGTGGTACATAAGGTGAATCCTCGTGAGCGGTTATACGCTCCAGGAGATGATGATTATCACGACGAAGCTGAGGTTGATTGTGTCTACCAAGAGGAAGAGTTGCTAGACTCCTTCTCAGTCGAGCCTGGTGTAGGACTCGATAACTTAGTTGGAGACGCTCAAGATATCGAGGCTGGCACGGAAGCGGAAACTGGATCAGAATCAGAAACTGAAGATATCGATGACATAGTCGAACCTGCTGATTTGCGCAAACGGAAACGATATGCGCAAGAAGAAGATTGATGGGCTGGTTTAAGGAGTAGGGTGCATGATCGTGATGTTGATGAATTTTGAAGTAACGTTTTATTCACTAATTTAACATTAATTTTGTATATTATCTTTGCATATTAATCATTTATTCCTTGCAATAGGATGTCGTCAAAGGGGAAGGGGAAGGGGAAGCCAGTGAGAGGGTTTGAGCCGCCAGCAGACCCTTGCTCAGGGAGCTCGTTCCTTTCTAGCCGACGTGAGCTCTTTCTGGCACACACTCCACCCTCAGCTGTCGTGTGCTTTCAGCAGACAGAGGTAAACTTTAGTTACAATAAAGTTATTTTTGAAATTGCAATTGTTATTAATTATTAATAAAGTCATTCCTTTTGTGCAGTCTGACTCAGAGACTTCTGAGTCAGAGTCAGAGTCAGAGGCTAGGGGGCCGCTACAGGAGCCCGACTCAGAGGCTAGGGGGCCCTTTAGCGCTAGCCTCCCTTCGGAGCCGGCTAGCGCTAGCCTCCCTGGACAGCCGTCTACCACTAGCCTTCCTGGAGGCTCCGGGGGGTCCGCAGAGCCTTCAGGGTCACAGGACGCGGTAGCATCGCAGCAGAGGCGACGGATGAGGAGGACCCACTTTGCGGCTCCTCCTCCGGTTACTACTCAGCGGACCACGATCCGCCCCGTTGGAGACAGGTATAAATACTGTATATAGTATATTAAATATTAGATGTTGTTTTCCTTTACTTAATGATTTAATATATTTTGTAGATGTTGGTACGACTTCTCGTTCACGGGGGCCGAGAAGCACCACAGGCAGGTTAACAGTGTCCTCAGTGCTATCGTCAAGTTGCACTACCCCGGTGTAATTGACGGTTTTCCTGCCCTGTCGTGGGATGACTACGTTCGGGTCTCTCACCCGGTGCACGGCACGGTTCAGGGAGCCGTGTGGCACGATTTTATGGTAAGTTTAACTGTTTCGTTTTTTCAACTCGTTTGAATTATTAATTGCATATCACTTAAATATTTGTTTGCTTAAAGCTGAGGTACCAAGTAGAGGAACCGGGCATGGAGGACCACGCGAGACGCGTGTTCCATTACAACGCTCGGAAGCTCACGACGGCGGCGTTGTCGTATGCCCAGATTCAGGCCGTCAACGCGTACTACAAGCGACACCCCCGGGAGCAGGAGCAGGAGCAGCAAAGGGGTGTCTTTAGGAAGGACTCGGACTCCTACTCGACAGAGGAGCAGTACGCGGAGGTAAGTTTTTAATATTGTTAAATATTTACAATATCTACGTATGTTAACCGCGTTGATGAAAATGAAATATGTGCAGGTTAGTATTTCCTGGTTACAGGGTAACATCGAGGCGTACTTAGCTCTCTGTCGGTACTGGGCTAGCGACGCTTTTATCAACAAGTCCACGAAGGCTAGACAGTGCCGCATGGGGTCCGAGGGCAAGCACAACTATGGCGACGACGGCTACTTGCGTTTGGCTAAACGCATGGTAAGTACCTTTTTATTTTATTTATGTGTTCCTAATATATTATTTATCTCACTAACACGGATGTACATGAGCGAGAGATGGGTCATGAGCTGACCCCGACCCAGGTTTGGAAGAGAGGTCACAAGGGAAGTGACCCTTCTCAGCCAGGGCAGTGTAGTCAGGTCGCAGCCGACCGACTAGTAAGTTTTCAAAATTCATCAATTTTATTATAACTAATACTATTATTGACATGCTTACAAGATTTATTTGTTTTGTAGACAAAGTACGCGCATGAGGTCGCGAAGATACACGGTGCGGATAACGATTGGGAAAGCGCGCCGATCGACCCCCAAGCCGCGTACGCAAGCGGAGGCGGGAAGGCCCACAGACGGTGAGTTCTTCGTGTGTTTCATTTCTTTTTCAATTAATCTTCTTCTACTTAGTGTTTTCATTCTTTTGCAGGTTTGCCATTTTTGATGGAGTTGTCGACTCGAGGTCGACACGACCTTTGAGAGACGCTTCATCGTAGCAGGCTTCGACCGTTGGGACCAGTGGTCGTCTCTCGCAGACCCAGCTGGAGCTCCAGGCCATGAGGGAGTCACTGACGCAAACTCAGGCAGAGCTGGAGAGGACGAGAGCGGAGGCAAGGGAGGAGCAGCAGAGGACGGCCTTAATGATGGCCCAGATGCAAGCAACGGTGGCGATAAGTAATTTAATAACATATATCTGCTAATATCTTGCAATGGCATGCTCTTGCTCGACAAAGCGGTCAGGACATCGAGATTCCTACGCTTCTGCCACAGCAGACACCGGAGCAGGTAATATTGTCTATACCTAGGAGTTTGATTCCCTTTTCATTATGTTAAATAAGTTACTTGCATCACATTTAATTTAGCAAATGTGTTACTCACACTATTGACTAGTTGTTTTATGGACTTCTAATTTATCCTAATTATGATTCTTTTGCAGGGTTCCGGAACGCGTCGAGATCCCGGAGGCAGTGGAGGGGCTAGCGTGTAGACACCGGAGCAGGTGATAAACTCTTTTTAATATTGTTGTATCCATTTTAGTATTTTACATAGAGAGATAAGGAGGTACAACATAGAGGTAGATCTTGATGACTTGTCAGATATTGATTCCTATAGTGGTGAGGAAGTTAAGTGTATCTAATCAAGCTTTAGTAGTTTTTGACCATGGTAGAAATGATTAGTATATAGTGAATAAGTTGTCAGTGCTTCCATTTAACAAAAGGGCTAGTGATTATCACTAATGTTTCCTTCTTATGTCGGAACTGATGTTCACTGAGTTAACAAAGGGCTAGTGCTTCCATTTAACTAGTGATATAGTACATTACTTCATTTGAAACTACATCATGCTTCCTTCTTTTGTCACTGATGTTCTTGGCCTCTTATGTTATCACTGAGTTGACATTGATGCTTACTAGTGATTATGTTTCTTTTGCAGAGATCCGGAACGCGCCGAGAAGATCCCGGAGGTAATGGAGGGGCTAGCGTGTAGCCCGGTGGAATTTATTTTGCAAATTGTGTTCTTGTTGATGTTTTGAACTATATATTGAAACTGTTATGCTGTGTATATCTTATTTGTCTGTTCTGTGTTCTCGCCATCGAGCGAGGTAGTCAGTTTCTGTTTTTTAAAAAAATTCGAAAACTTAACTTACGTCGGCTATGGGAATGCCGACGTAAGTTAGCCCAGGTTAACTTACGTCGGTCAGGCCATACCGACGTAAGTTAAACCACTTAACTTACGTCGGTTTGCCCTGGCCGACGTAAGTTACAACACTTTACTTACGCCGGCTTGCTAAAGCCGACGTAAGTCCTCCAGCCCATCCCAAGGCCCATCTCGACACTTAACTTACGTCGGCTTCTGCAGACCGACGTAATTAAGGTAACTTACGTCGGTGGTCGATGTAAGTCACCTTAATTACGTCCAAATGCCTACGTCGGCTGAAAACCGACGTAATTAAGGAAAAACCGATGTAATTAAGTTAGTTACGTCGGTTTAAGCCTTACTTACGTCGGCTTTGGCCGACGTAAGTGACCGATATTCCTGTAGTGATGGTGGCGTTATGACCTGCCACGGTGGAAGAAAAGGGCACGCACGCATTTCGTACGTGGCCTATACAACGTGAACAGTACCGTCGTATGGGGCACGTACGAAATGCGTGCGTGCCCTAACCCTAGCCCCAGTGTTGAACCATCTTGTAATGGATTTTAGTCAAAGTTTTTAAAATATTTGTAGACCGATTTGCTAAAAACTTCTAAAGTAGAAAATAGAGAATACATTGTGAAGTTTTGAAATCAATGAACTTTCTCTATGTTTAGTATGTAGAAACTAGAGTAATTGTATGTGTTATTAGGCAATATGATCACGTTTCTTCACATTTGTAAAATGTATTCAGTTTTAGTTTTTTGTTTACAAATATTTGTAGTTAGAATCGACATAAATGTTCATAAAGGTTATTGTAATGTAAGTTTTGTTGAGTATAAAAAATAAGTTATGAATATAATTTATGAGAGTTTAATGGGAGTATCAATTTTTTTAAAATCCTATAGCGATAACAAATGCATAGTTTGGAAAATTATACAATTAATGTATAAATTTATACAAATGCATATTAATTGAAGATAATTAATTGTAAGCTCGGCGGCTGTTACATGAAATGAAATTACGTAGTTCTGAAAGTATGTGCATGTTGTTTGCCAGTCTACTACTACGGTACATGAGGCAAAACATAAGTGCACATATTTCTGGAAGAAAATGTAAAATAGGTGATACAAATGGAGTGTGTACGATGCACTAAAGATGCGTCGATCTAATCCTAACACGCCTTAGTTGAATTAAACGCCGAGCATAGTTTACCCAAATTGCTACTGAGTGCAACGGGGGTATTTTCCCTTACGCAAAGCATCCGGACCGACTTCTTTTGCGCGACGAGCTCTCTCGCGCATGCGTTCTCGCTCAGCCTCTCGTGCTTGTGCTGCGACGCGTTCCTCCTCTGCAGCTTTGTGATCACACTCTGCTCTCCATTGTCGAATTTCTTCTTGCCTCTTGCGACGACGCTCCTCCTGTGCACCTCTATTCCTCCTCTCTTGCTCTATTCTTTCATCCCACTCTCTTTCTTCTTTGAACTTCCAATATGCAAGTCGAGCCATTCTCTCAACCTCTGCGACGTCTTCTGCCGATTGTTCCTGGTCGATGTAGTTCCTGAAGTCGCATAGAGGTGGCGGCGACTGCACAAGTGTTTGTCCAAAATATTAGATTTTATAGCATGCATAAAACATAAATAATGTTGCATATTACTTGTTTCCTACCACCTGGAAGAAATGGGCACGTCCTGTGAGGAGGATCGTACTCGTAGTTGTCGCACATCCAAAGCCGACAACCATACGAGTAACCAGGTCGAAGATCTCTTACAAACCTACAATCAGTGCCACAGAAACACATCGGAGGTTGCAATCCCTCGGGGATTGGAACCTTTTCTCTATTTGTGGGTGGTGAGTTCTCGTCCATGGTAGTGAAGTATATAGAATGACTATTGGTAGTGCATGGTGAAGCTGTTACCGGGGTGAGTGTTATATAGACGAGCGGATGATGGTGTATGGACCTAGTCTATGAGAAAATTCATCTCTGACATGTATAAGTGTGAAATGACATTTCACGGGGTCTGACACGGAGCAGTGCAATTTCGTATGTCTCTTGTACGAGATTCGCCTGACATGGAGTATGAGATTCGTCTGACACGGAGCAGTGCAATTTCGTATGTCTCTTGTACGAGATTCGCCTGACATGGAGTATGAGATTCGCCTGACATGGAGCAGTGCAATTTCGTATTTCTCTTGTACGAGATTCGTCTGATATGGAGTACGAAATTCGCATGACATAAAGTGCATTGTAACGATGAAAGATATAGTGCATAAAGAAACATAACATAGTTCTTATATAATATAACACACAATTACATGGGTACACATTACTAACGTCTACCACGCTTGTTGTCGAACCTACGCGCTGCATTGACATGAGCCCGATCGTAAGACACGCGCGTAGAAGCTGCCCTCCTCCGTCGCTGCTGCGCAGGCGCTGGTGTCTCAAACTGCTGTGAAGGCTGAGTCGGAATGGGAGCACCGTCCAATTGTGATGCAGGAACTGTGTCCTGCTGCAGCATGTCCACCAGGTAGTTGTCGATCTGGAAAGGTGATACTGGAGGACTGCCGTGGTGCGCCAGCGAGCCAGAAATCGTAGAATCAAAGTCTGTTGTGCCGTCTCCTGCATTCGCATATAATATATAGTTAGCAGCAGCATTGTGTCCAATATGTATTTAAGTAGCATAACAGTTGCACGTCATACCTGCGCCCATGTGTGGCACATGCGTGGACGGGCCAGCCTGGTTCGAAAAAGGAACCCAAGAAGGTATCTGTGCCGACGGGTCTGCAAAATCCCAAGCACATACCTGTGTCGATGGCCCAGGAGCCCAAGCAGCAGGTGCCTGTGTGGATAGGCCTGGAGCCCAAGCAGCAGGTGCCTGTGTGGATGGGCTTGGAGCCCAAGCAGCAGGTGCCTGTGTGGATGGGCCTGGAGCCCAAGCAGCAGGTGCCTGTGTGGATGGGCCTGGAGCCCAAGCAGCAGGTGGCTGTGTGGAACGGCCTGGACCCGAAGCAGCAGGTACCTGTGTAGACGGCCCTGCGACCCAAGCAGGTACTTGCGTGGACGGGCCTGCACTACAAGTAGAAATATTAGTATCATGCAAATATGTCAAGTTAACTAATAATTACGTACCTGCTGTGCTGGGATGCCTAAAGTGACGTGCGGTTGGTACAGTAGTGTCTTGTGCACATGATTGTGCACAAGAAGCCAACTTCAGCCCCTCTTTGGTGTGACTGTATATGTTTTGGAGCATGTGCACCATCTCTGAAGAAGTCATCGATATCCCCTGTCTGAGTTGTTAGAGTCCAGCAGAGGACTCCGCGAGAACCTGTCGGAACCGACTCATCTTCACAAGTGCGAATTGATCGGTCATACAACAATTAATTAGTCATGTTTCATGAAAATAACATAGTAAAAAATTTCAAATGTACTTCAACACATTCGATCATACCGCCATTGAAGCCACTTCATCTCTATGGCGCGGATACGTATCTCTCACCGAGGGTACGTGCGTATGTCGCTCGGCTGGTGTGTGTGCGAGAACAACTCGCGTCCGAGGAAGATACCACTGAAAGTACTCCTGGTAAACGGCCTGTGAGAATGGTCGTGTCTCCTGCACAACCTCCTGTAAGGCAGTCGTCCACTGTAGGAGCCACGGATGCATGCGCTGCAACCAAAGACCCGACGCTGAGCTACCCTTACGACAATATCTGCAGCACAAATAAGTACATTAATAGTTCAGAAATAACATTGTATTGAAGATTTATCAGTCGAATTACTTACGTATGAACTGCAGAAGGCACAATAGAATGTGGAAGTACTGGAAATGCCTGGTGCAGGCCGAACTGACGCAACACTCGGTGTGGTGCGTACTCCTCGACGTAGATATCGTATACCAGCGGCTTCCTTGTAAGACAGTAATCCGAGTCTCTATAGCACAGATATGCTAGTCCTCTCGGAGCTCGGCGGTCGTGCTCCTCCATATCGTACGGTGTCCAGCGCACGTCCTCATCCGCATCTAACCGATCAAACTCTTTAACGAACCCTTGGTACACCTTGTGCATCTGCTTGTTACTACACTCACGCTGCACAAAGAACAAAATATGTCAGAACAATATATTATTGTACTCGTGAACAATATGTGAGCATACTTATAATAGTATTATACCTGTCGGCGCACCCAAAAAGTACCCATCGTAGGGCCATCATCCAGTGTCTCACCATACTCATCAAGATCGTATGGTGCCGAGTGCACTTGCGGCCGACCTATCATGAACCACTCGTATACCTAAAGCTGCAGAAGTATAGGACAACCAGCTAGTACTGCGTTACCTCGAGCCTTCGTGCAAGCGTCACAAAGTCCTCTGTAAGTGACCGCCAACACAGCTGAACCCCAACTGTACCGTGGCATCTCCTGGGGTGTGGACTCCGCTATCTGTTGAGCAAAAAGAATCAAGTGTATGTCCACAGAGTCACGGTGCATGTTCGTGAACATGATCGCACCAAACAACCACAACAAGTACGCCTCCAGGTATCTGGTAACTGTGGCATCATCGACGTGTGGATGCATAGTATCCACCTACAATTTGAAAACAAAAAAGATTAAGTTTTCTTTCCATTTCAGAGTCAAATAACAAGGTTCATGTGCATCGAAATAACACTTAAGTAATGTGAAAACATTACCTCGTAGTACGTTAACCACTTCTTTGTGGGACCATGGTGCTGCTCATTGTGAAGTGGAGAAACAGGGTCAGCCGCAGGATGTCGTGCCACATCCTGAAAGTGCGCAGACATCTCTGTGCGCCAAGTAGGTGAGTCCTCTGGAGCGCAAACAGGGACACCTGCGATAGGAAGACCCAACAAGAACGACACATCCTCTAGCGTGACGCTCATCTCTCCACACGGCAAGTGAAACGTGTGGGTCTCTGGCCTCCAACGATCTGTCAAAGCTGACAGTAGGGCTCTGTCGAGGCTGAACCGGTGCTTGTGATCAACCCGATCATATGGCCGCTCCTCAAGCAGCCTACATATCGGAAGCAACCCGGTTGCACTCAACCTGTTACATACCAAGCAATACATTAAAATCTACAGAATGATAAAACCAATTTAAGTTTTGTATTAACAGAAGAATGTACCTGAGAATCCATCTATCGTCTATCTTCCAAAACTTAGCAGGCAGCTGAGGACGAAGCACGGGCAAATCCTCACCACGCGACAGTCGGAAAGCTCGGTGAGTAACATCAACCCGAAACTGTAGTAACTTAGGACACTGTCCTTCATCTGCAGCCATATCTATATATGACACGGATAACATTAGTACGACAAAATTTATGGAAAACATATTGACATGAATGACGTTGACAATATATTGAAATAAGAGACGTGCACAACATATTACAACAGAAAATATGTCAATGTTCGATACAACACACTTAACTTAAGGTACACGTACAAATTCATAGTTCATAATAATAAGATATTATATAATCTAGCACATCTGAATATAACGATGCACATCAAATAGCATTGCCATCCCTAAACATAGATGTGCGGCGTGCACGAGGACGCCGACCATCCTTAGGATTCCCAGAAGGTCCAACTTCAGCCACATTTACCTCATTGTTTGAAATGCAATTCTTATAAGTATGTCCAGTTTGGTTGCACTTGCTGCATGTTCCTTGAAATCTGCCAATTACGGACTCATCCATATCATTTCTGATACGACGAGTCTTGCGACGACCTCTTTTCTGTTTCAACCGCGTGGTGTCTGGTCCTCGCAAAGTGGCTGGTCCTGGATCTCTAGTAAATGTCCCTTCCGTAGCAAACCCATATATCTCTGCATTCCAAGTACTCACAAGAACCTCTTTCTGGAAGTAGTAGGAGACGTAATTGCTTGGTGTTAACTTGGTATATGAGCAAGCTGCAATAACATGAGAACAAGGCCTATGAAAGAGTTGTGGCTTCATACAAGTGCACGTGCAATCATCCTGACGAAGAATGCACTGTTGAACAACTCTATCACGGTTAGCACCACGATGATTCTTATCCCTACACAGAATTTCAAACCTGTGCTCTGCAGTGCCCATAGGTCGCACACGATGAAATGCAGCCTTTTGGATCTTCTTCTCCATGAACTTGCACATGTAGGGTGAATAAGCCAAATTGACATCATTCCTTACAGAAATTGCAGTAGCGTAGCGCTCACGAAAGTACTTGCATGTCTCATATAAAATGCCCTCGACAATAGCAACCAAAGGTAACCCTCTTAAACCACGTATCACCCAGTTGTAAATCTGTATTCAGTACCACTACATTAGCATGTGTAAAATATAGAAGACTAAATAAAAATTAATAGAAGAAATGTAACAGAAGAACCTCACCTAAGCTAAATTAGTTGTCATGATGCCATACCTAGCACCATTAGTGTCGTATAATAAAGACCACTTCTCTTTCGGTTCGCGCCGAATCCAACTAGAGAAGTTTCGGCTGGATGAACCAACAGTTGGAACAGAGACTTCATTAGGATTGGCTCTGCTTGAGGACGCCTCTGCTTGTGTCGTAGTCAATTCGTCTAGACGTTGCCATAGAGCAATAAACTTCCTCTCTTGATTCTGACTACACAACATCTTGAACAAATTCATAAGTTGTTTGTTCTTGAAGTGACTGAAAAAGTTGGCGCCCAAATGTCTCATGCAATATCTTGATTGAATGTCTGTCCAATAAGGTTGTTGCCCACGCTTGGAGGAACCATGTTTCAAATCAGATATTGCTTTAAGCAGACCAGCATGACGATCGTGTATCAAACAAACATCAGGTCGTTCTTACACAACAACCATCTTTACCCGACTAAGAAACCAATACCAGCTATCAGTGTTCTCGCTTTCGACAAAAGCAAAAGCTACAGGCAACACCTATTGGTTCCCATTAACTGCAATAGCTGTTAGAATTTGACCTTTGTACTTTCCAGTTAAGAAAGTACCATCAATGCAGAGAATAGGCCTACAATGTCTGAATGCAGCAATACATTAACCTAATGCAAAAAATGCACGATGGAGAAACAACTTCCCTGGCATATCTCTGTTCGACACATCCATAATGTCATAATAAGTACCAACATTCCTCTCCTGGATGGTCTGCAATAACTTCGGCAGATTTTCATAAGAAGCTTCAAATGAACCAAATCTTTGCTCAATCACCTTCTGTTTTGCCTTCCAAGCTTTGGAGTAACTTATAGTGTACTCGAACTCCTCCTCAATAGTGTTTATTATTGATTTCGGCTCAAACCGAATGTTGTCCATAATGCGGGCGTACATGTGATTCGCAATAAACTGCGATGTAAGAGCACTATTGCACTTCTCCAATTCATGCAACTCGCAAGTGTGATCAATCATTTTAGATACTCTCCATACTTTCGTCCACTTCTCTTCGAAACCATGGACCCGAAAAGGGCAACTTGAGAACACACATTTAACATCATAATATTTTTTATTTGACTTGTAAACTGTAAAGGATCTTTGCACAGCCAGAGACCAATATTTCACGGCATCCTTCAAACTATCTTTGTCTTTAAAAATATCTCCTTGTGTTAACTGATTCTCGTGATATCCTGATAAGCCACAATACTTTTCTGTAGCTAATAAATTACTCGAGATTGGATTGTTCCACTCAGCCGGAACAATAGTATCATTCTCATTCTCATCATCAGAAGAATCAACTTCTGGAACATTTTCGTATTCCATATCTTCGATTCTTATTTGTTCAACTATGTTCTCAATGTGTTCTCCTTCATCTACCACACCACGTGCTTCTACATGTACCGAGTTCTCTCCAGCTTTTTCTACTCCGACATCATCTTCCACGCTATTTGTTTCATCACATTCCGCTACAATCTCTACTTCTTTCATTTCCGCTTGCGCAAGAAGCACTAGAGGCCAACCCCGCTCCACAACTAAATCTACATATTTTCTCCAATTCAGTGTTCCCTTAATAATAATCAAATCCTAATAAATTCCATTTCTTGCCTGATTAATCATTCCTTTCAATGTCAACTGATGTTGTTCTGGATCAAGGTTAAATTTTTTCATCAACCAGTTTACAACACCACTAAATGTCCTCTCATTTGCTCTTGTTATCCCTCCATCACACGACGCGAAACCAGACAAATCAATCCCGGTAGGGCCATAAACTATTGTGCCTTCTCCATAAAATATCCGAAATACTAACTTCTCTGACATTCCTATTGGAATTTATACACACAAATAAATCATATATAATTACTTCTAAAATAAAAGACATTGCATGTTAACAAATAACATTATTAACAAGTTCTACAAGAGGACTACAATGTGCATACCACTATTAACAAATGACTAACTAAAATCACTAACTATTAACACGTCGCTAATTATGAACAAGTCGAAAACAAGTACAAAACTAAATAGTCCATACCACTATTAGCAAGTCAATAACTACAATTACTAACTACAGCAAAATACCTATTCAAATAAGTAGGGCATCTAATAACATAGTACAAGCGAATAAAAATAGTACCGAATGACACCTATTGCAATAAGTAAGGAACCGAATAACATATAACCTATTGCAATAAGTAAGAAACCAAATAACAAATTATTTACAAAGCTACTAAGTAAGGCGCCTAATAACATAGTACAAGGTAATAAAAATAGTACCTAGGAACGCCTAAATAACATATTACCTATTGCAATAAGAGGGAAACCAAATAACAAAGTATGTACAAAGTAAATAAGTAAGGCACCTAATAAGGAATAAAAATAGTACCGAATGCCTAGAAGAAGGCGGCGAGCGGAGCGGCGGCGCGGCGGTGGAAGAGCGGCGGCGCGGCGGGGAACAGACGCGACGGTGCCGAAAACTGAAGAAACCTGCGCCTTATATAGAAGGACGCAAGTCGTGCGAGCCACATATGACACCTCGGGGGGGGGGGGGGGCGAATTTCGTATGCGCCGCATACGAAATGTGTATCTCGTATGCGGCTCATACGAGATTCGCCTCCTCCTCGGGAAGCAAGCCGCCACCTCGGGAACTGACGACAGCGTGGCGTGTCACGTAACTGTCGTATGTGCCTCATACGAAATGCGTGGGCCACGTGTCATTTCGTATGAGACACATACGACGGTGGGTAATTTTGGCAAATTTTGAAATCCGTTGGTTATTTATTATAAATGATTTTTTAAAAGGTATATTAATAAAAAAATTCTCCATCCGCCTCCAGTTCTCCTCCTCCTCCCAAGGCCCTTCCTATAAAATCTCCCCCTCGGCTCCTGATTCGCCACCAAGAACTGGCGCTTCTTGGAGAGACTTGAACGGCGTGCTCGTTAATTGCTACTCTACTGCCTTGCGCGGCCGCGATGGAGAGCAGGGCCGCCGCCGGCGACTACATTGCCAGCCTGCTGAGCTCGACGCCGAGGCTCGACTTCGGTGTGCTGGGCGGCGTGCCGGTTCTGGACGGCGCGGACTCTCTGGAGAAGTTCTGCGGCGGCCCGGGGTTCGCGGAGCGGGCGGCGCGGCTGTCCAGCTTCAGCGGTCTCTTTGAGCTGCCGCCGCCGGCTCTCGCGGCGAGCAACGCCGACTTCGGCGGCTCTCGGGCGACGTCGTCGGTTTCCGACCCGGTCTCGGCGATGAGGGATGCCAATGCCAAGAAGAGGAAGGCGCCCGTCGCGGCCAAAGGCAAAGGCAAGGAGCCTTCTTGTCAGGTGAGCTTCGCTTTGCTTGCTAAAGAAAGAGTCATGGGTGACTGACTGAAATTCTGGTCGATTACTGTGTCAGGCTGGGGAGCAGAATGGTTCAGATGCCAAGAGGTGCAAGGCGGACGGAGGTGAGAAGGAGGAGAGCCCCGTTAAGCCGAAGGCGGAACAGGCTGGGAGCGACATCTCGGTCGAGGACAATGGGCAGAAGCCGGGGAAGGGGAAGAATGCCAAGCCGGTGGAGCACCCCAAGGACTACGTCCATGTCCGAGCGCGGAGAGGGCAGGCTACTGACAGCCACAGTCTCGCAGAGAGAGTATAATTCTGTTCATTTTACCGTTACGCTGCCTTCCAGCTTGTTGAATTCGAATCTCTCGGTATTGAACCCTCTTGCTTCGTTGACAGGTTAGAAGAGAGAGGATCAGCCAGAGGATGAAGGTGCTCCAGGACTTGGTGCCAGGATGCAACAAGGTAGATTTCTGAATTACAAATTGGGGTAAACAAGGAATACAGTAAGCCTAATAACCCCAAAGTAATTGACTTCATTGCACAAAACTTCGTTTGTTTGAAGGTGATTGGCAAGGCACTCATGCTTGATGAGATCATAAACTACGTGCAATCGCTGCAACGGCAAGTTGAGGTAAGAGCACAGCTGTTCAAATTACCCAATGCCATGGGATGCACTTTTCAAAGTTCCGATCAATTCAACTGTTTTGTGTCTTCAGTTCCTCTCTATGAAGCTTGTGACTGTGAACCCAAATGACTTCAGCAACCTGCCTACTCTCCTAAAGAAAGATGTGAGCTTAACTGTCCCCTAAATTTTTTTTTGGTCACATGTACTAAATTAGTACTAGCTATTTATATGTGCCGCTGTAAATATAACTGCAGATGTTCCAAGCCTGTGGCCCTTCAGCTAGTTCTGTCTTCTCACTGGAAAGTTCCAACTCTGCTTTCCCATTTAGCGATCAAGGAGATGTTTTCCAATCGTTTGTTCCGAACAGCATGGAGAACCAATGCAACCTGAATCCACAAGACCTGGCTCTGTCTCGGGCTACCAGTGCACAGAATGCTTTTCAGGATGGAACGCTCAGCTCAAACTTGCAGGTGATTGGTGCCTGAATAATTTATAATTCATTCAATTCACTGAAGAATCTATATACGAATCTTATCCTAATACAGCTGGTGCACATTTTTCAGCAAAGGAACTTCGGGGAAGAGGATCTGCCAAGTGTTTTCCATATGGACAATGGGCAAAGCCAGGTGGATGGGATTTCAACGCAGAGCTTTCATGGTTCGTATAAGTTCATAATGTTCTGATGAAGCTGGAGACACTGGTTCATGTTCAGGCATTTTACTGATGCCCACAAATTTTCATTTCACACAGGTCAATTACAATCGGGCTACGTGAAAATGGAGTTCTGATCAGCATAGATTGTTCGGTTGAAGAAATTATTTGTACATAGCAAAATCTAAGTGCAACATCAGTGTTAGTGGCAAGTGGAGCTCTGAACTCTGTAGCTAACAGATCATATCCCGCCTGTAGGGTGATGTGATTCTTTCAATGTTTTCCCGGGAATTATGTTAAGGTAAGATGACAACCGAGTAGTTTGTGTATAAGATATGCACCTCTCCCTAATATTACAAGCATCTCTCCCTCATTAGCTCATCTGTTAGTCGTCGCTCTCGGTCCCGGCTCGCTTCTCGCCGGATCTCATTGCTCATGCACGCCCAACTACACTGCTCTGCTGCGTACAAACAAGCCTTGGAGTGCCACCAATTTGCCAGCGTCAGGGCCGGGTTTTGTTGCCTTTCTCCGTTTCACGTGCAGCTTCAACAGGGACCCTAAAAGCAACGAACGTGTTTCCCTGCTAATTTCGCGGTTAGGTTCGGCGTCACTCTCGCCGCCCGCTTCTCACTCCCGGGAAAACGGCAAAACGCCATGTAACTGTACCTTGCGTGCAACCACTCCGATTTGTCCTCTCTCTCTGAGAGGAAGAACAGGTACGGTCGTCGATGGACAGACACGCTGTGAAAGATCAATCGCTTGAAATGCCTAGCTAGCTCGTAGCCGTAGTTAGCCCTTGATCGGAGCTTGAAGAGATCCGCCAGTTTACAGCTGTTCTGTGTTTTCAGCTTGGCGGCATGAATATCATACGAGATGAAGAACGTACTCTGCTTCTCTGCACGAAATGCCGCGAGTAACGGCAGACGCAAGTTTTGGAGCAGGAAACGTCGAAGGATTTGGGTGGTCGTTTTCGGGCTCGACAGTCTGAAGGTTAGACGTCGCTACGAGAGGCGCCAAACTTCTGTCATGCGGCGAAAGGACACGAGGCCGCTGCCCTTTCACTCTCGTCGTCGTCCTCACGTCCCACCGGTCTGCAGGTCCGCCGTAACCGACGGCTTTTTCGCGGCGACCGACCAGGCACACGCGATCGGCGCATCCGCTGCCGGCGTGAACCGGCGGCGCGCGCGGCGCTCGCACCGCCACGCGCGCGAACCAGTAGCACGAGCATCACGTGCCCATTTTCTCCTGTTCCCTCTGCTGCTTGCTTCGTTCCGTCAAGACAACGTCGCGTCTAGCTTGTTCGGCAGGAGCAGAGTGCAGATCACGGCGAGCGACCGGACGGTAGACGGCGACGAGTCGTAGTCGGTACACGCGGCGCCAGTCGATGAATAATCCATAATTTACAGGTAGCTACCACGCCACCGTATTGTGGTCCTTGTTGGCTTGCTATAGATCGAAGATGAGGTGATGATGGTAATAATCGCCCATCAACATCCAAAGATTGAATTGAAGCCTCTTCTGCAACTGCACGCCTCTCATCATTGCGTAAGAGAATTACTGACGACCAATTCTATTAAGACGGAATCACATTTGCAGTACATATATAATTTCTCTGTTCAACATTTTTCCTTAGCTTCAAGAAAAAAATCACTTAACTTCAAGGCCACACTAACTAATTTTGCACCGGAACCTGAACATATAGCGATACAAAAATCTTGCACTCGTCGACGATACAGAAACTGAACTTCAATTGAATTTAGCTGGGCGAAAAAGACGTGGATAATTTGGTCCCGGATGGAGCGGCTGCAATCAGCATGCTTGGATCGAGGACGGGGGGCCTTCGAGAGGCAGCATCCCCATCGTCGACCACCGTGCTCGCGCCATGCTTGATGTGTTGATCCAAGCAATGATGAACGCTCGCAATGATCAAGCCACGCAAATTAGCTGTCTGGTTCTACGTCACCATGACAGCTATATTGCGGTTCAGTGGGTATCCGACGCCGGCCGCGTTCAGTGGTCACTCAGCCATTGCGATTCAGTGGCAAGTGCGTGTGCTAACCGTGGCCACTAGCTAGGTTATGTCTGCTCCATATGAAATCTTGAGCACCGTACGTACGTATCGTCCGCCACCGCTCGTCACAAGTAGTCGTTGATTCCTCTGTTGGAGTGGAGTCAGGCATAGAGGTGGGACTCGGGCCGTGCCCGGGCCGGCCCGGTACGGCCCGTTCGTGCTTCGGGCCGAAATGGCCCGGGCCCGAAAGCACGTCGGGCCGGCTCAGGCCAAAAATCCAGGCCCAGGCACGACCCGTGGCCCGGCGGGCTGTCTTCGTGCCGGGCCAGACCTGAGCACGACCCAATTCACTGATTTCAGCCCAAAAACAATTAAAATTTTAATAAAAATCAAGTTTTTAATGAAATAAAAGGACAAAAAATGCAAAAATATGTAAAAATACTGAAGTGATAGAGAATATTTTTTGAATAATTTTAAAAAAAATCATCAAATTTGGACCAAATTTGAAGAAACTATACAAGTTTGAACTTTCAAGTTTGAATAAAAGTGAAAAAACAACATCAGCCCAGCACTATTAGGCTGGCCCAACAACATTTAAAAATTGAATTGAGCATAAATTTTTTTGAATACATAGCCAAAAAATCTTCAAAAAATATGAAAAAAATTGTGAAGATTGAAAGAGTTGAATTACATGTTCTTAAAAAAATCACATTCAAAATAATAATATATTGCAGAGAATAAAAAACAAAGAAAATTGAATTTTGAGTTTTTTATTCAATACATGGACAAAAAAATTCAAACAAATCTGAAAAAAATACTAGAGTCTAAGGATGTTGTATTTCATGTGTCCTATGAACTTGAGTTTTAGAAACATAATAAATTGACCAGAACAAAAAAAGGATTTGTGGAGTTTTTGTCATTTTTATATCTTGAATAATACATTGATTTAGTGAGTGAATTTTTGTGAGGATTTTTAATGATGACACCAACCTCCATGATTTTTAAAGAATTTTTGAACTTTGTTTGAATGAAAGTGTGTTTGAATTTGAAGATTGCCTCATATGCTTATTAGCTTTTGAGAGAGAAGAGAGAAAATGTGAATATTCACATGTTGAAGTACCTCAAAAAATTATAAAAAATGCATACATGTAGAAATATAGAACATACACATACTGTCGGTACCCTTCGTACCGGATACCCATTAGGATTGCAAAGATCACAAGGAAACTCTATATACCAGATTTGAAGACCTCCAAAGGCCTCACATGTCAGGCGTAGCCAGACCTGCTCCCCCGATATGGTTAGTCCCGGGGCCGCCACATGTATCACAAGACCGGACCTATCACCCACACCTGGGAAGCTCCGGTCAGAATACCAATATGGCACCCCCGGACCTAACCCCAGACAGAGGGAATCTCCGGTACTGACACGTGTCCAACAGCACCGGACCTACCCGTACACGACGGTGAGCTCCGGAGCTGCCATGTGGCAATCGCCAGACCTTCAACTTCAACTATCAGGCCGGAGGACCCCCAATGGCTCCAAACCTTCAAGGATCAATCAAAGACTTCAAGACCCGATTAAGTGTCATTAATGCCATATTAATGACACACGATCAGATGGCCCTTAATACTGGTAACAACACTATTAAGGCCCGTTACCAGGCTCTTAAGGGTAATTACCCCATTCATTGTGTATCAAGCGTGTGTAACCGCCGGGGCCACCTGTCGGGTCAGGCTGACGTTGTAACGACCAGTCCTTGTACTATAAAAGGACTGGTCGACGATACATAAGGGGCGGTTCTAGACCACCGCTGAACACTCTGAGCTAGACTAGCTTCTTCTTCTGGAGTTTCTTCTAGACTCCCGAGCTTAATACATCACCAACACACCCCGTGGAGTAGGGTATTACGCTTAGGCGGTCGAACCACGTAAATCCCTGTGTACACGTGTCTTTCACCTTCTTGAATTTCTGCGCGCCCATTACCAAACTACAACTCCTCGATCTACCAAAAGTAGTGTCGGGAGATCTGCCGGTTCCAAACGCCGACAGTTGGCGCGCCAGGAAGGGGCGCCCGAGATTTCGAGTATGGTGAACTCAGCTGCTGGATCATCCAACGGCAACCCTGCCGTTCAACCCGTTGGAGGCAATCTCCAACACGCAGGAACCAGCAGGTGCTGTGGCTCCAGCAGGAGTCATGCCTTAACCACCACCGCCTGCACCAGCACGTCAAGCTGAGCAACGTGACGGTGCATCGACGTCAGTCACTGCTTCGGCAAACAACAACAACCCTGAACACGCGCTTCATGCAGCACGTGCTCTCCTCCAACGTCCACCACCTCCAGGCGCATCCCAGGGTGCAATGGAGCAGTGGAGAGATGATGTGGAACATCTCGTTGCAGCAACAGCCAACCGCATCAGTAATCAAGGTCCTCCTCCTTCGAGGCGGGCCCCATCGCAGCACTGGACTGTGTCTGGCAGACTTGGTCTACATGCTTCCAGAATAGGAGGTGTGCTATGTCACATCAAGTTACGTCGCTACCCTCTGGGGCGCGACGTACTCATACGGTAACCAGGATGTCAACTCATGACCTCTGGGTGGAGCTTGATCGCCGTTACCGTCAACAGGATGACCGTGTCCATATCGAGCGCGCTCGCGAAAGGCGAGAAGCTCGAGACAGCCCTGCTCCCGAGGGAGTAGGAGGAGGCTGTTCTGCACTGGCCATGCACCTACGCATGGTCAGATGGTCACAAAAGTTCCGGCCACACCTGCCGGAGAAGTTTGACAGAACTGTTAACCCCGCTGAGTTTCTCCAAATTTACACCACTGCAATCCTTGCGGCCGGAGGAAACGAGGCTGTAATGGCCAACTACTTCCCAGTAGCTTTGACTGGGACCGCCAGGTCCTGGTTCATGAGCCTTCCTCACAACTCTATCAATAGTTGGGAGGAATTGTGCCAACAGTTCACCGCCAATTTTGAGAGTTCATACACCCGACCAGGCACCAAACTAGACCTTTTTGCAGTGGTGCAAAAGGGGGAGAATCTCTGCGCTCATTCATCCAGAGGTTCTCCCAGGTACGAAACACCATTCCTTCTATCTCTAGTGCTTTTGTCATCGTGGCATTTAGATAGGGTGTGCGAGATAAGAAGATGCTGGAGAAGCTGGCAGTCAAGGAGATCACCAGCGTCATGGAGCTCTTCAGCTTGGCAGACAAGTGTGCCAAAGCTGCGAAGGGCCGTGAGATGCACTTCAAACCACCTCCGGAGGATGGCAAAAAATCCTCCAAAGGTGAAGACACTACCCCCGGGAGTGACAAAAAGAAGAAAAAGTCCAACGACAAAATGAAGCCGTCGGCCGACACATCCACCGCTGCAGCTCCTGCAGCTCCGGGTGGCCGGGGGCCACACCATGAGAAACGACCTCGGTCGTCCTCTGAAGACGGTGGCAAATCCAAAATGTGGTGTACTATCCACAAGTCAAACGAACACAACTTGGAGGACCGCCGGGAGGTCCAAAACCTTGCTGAGCGCTACCACAAGCGTCAGGAAGAAGTTCCTTTCCGTTAGAGGGAAGGAAAGCAGAAAATCGATGAAGCTTCGGCTGAAGAGGAGTTGGGCTTCCAGGAACCTAAAAAGGTCCTGAAGGCTGTGTACACCTCCGTCAACGATGACTTCGACGTTTCCGACAATGAGCGTCGAAAGACCATGAACACCATCTTTGGTGGTTCATAGGACATCACCTCCCGTCGTATCCTCAAGACCGTGCGGCGAGACATGGCCTCAGTAGATCCTACAACCAGGGCGGAACCTCATCGGAAGTGGATGAACACTACCATCACTTTTCATGCTTCGGACTGCCCTCGGAACATGATCGGAGCTGGCCAGCTACCTCTGATGGTATCACCTACCATAAACAACATTCAACTCCACCATGTAATGGTGGACGGAGGTTCGACTGCGACCTTCGGACCTTCGCCCTTCCTGACCTTTCTCCGGAGTAGGTCCGGGGGCCATAACACCGCTCGGTGCCATTACTCTCCCTATGACCTTCGGTACTCGGGAGAATTATCGCACTAAGAATTTGATCTTTGATGTCGCTCAGATCAACTTGCCCTTCAACGCCATTCTGGGCAGGCCTGCCTTGTACAAATTCATGGTTGCTGCTCATTATGGCTACCTGGTGTCGAAGATGCCGACACCAGTTGGCGTTCTCCGGATCCACAGAGACCGTACCGTCGGAGTGACTGCTCTGGAGGAACTCCATGTGCTTGCTACAGCACAGGAGGAAGAATCTAGGCAGGAGCAAGCTCCAAAACCCCCGAGCATTCGTCAGCGAGGCTCAACCTCCACACCTCGCGTGCAACCAAGCGGCGATGCCGACATCCCCGTCAAAGTCGTCCAAATCAGTTCCGATGCTGCTCAGACCACTCGTATATCGGGAGGTCTGAATGACAATTAGGAACTTGCGCTCATCACTTTCCTCCGGGCTAACGTCGACGTGTTTGCCTGGCAACCGTCACAAATTCCTGGGATCCCTAAGGAAGTGATCGAGCATAATCTGAAGATCTATCCCGATGCTCGGCCCGTACATCAGAAGCCTCGGAAGCAATTCGTAGAGCGACAGAACTTCATATGACAAGAAGTGAAGAAGTTGCTCGAAGCTGGATTCATACGAGAAGTCTTCCATCCAAAATGGCTGGCAAACCCAGTCGTTGTACCCAAGGCCGGCGAGAAGCTTCGGATGTGTATCGACTACACAACACTGAGTAAGGCATGCCCAAAAGATCCATTCCCACTACCTAGAATAGATCAAATAGTGGATTCCACCTCCGGGTGTGAATTATTGTGTTTCCTAGACGCATATTCTGGGTACCATCAAATCAGAATGTTTAGGGAAGATGAAGAACATACTTCTTTTATCACAGTAGATGGATTGTACTGTTATACAGCCATGCCATTTGGTCTCAAGAATGCAGCTTCAACATTTGTACGAGCTATGTACAAAAACTTTGGAGAGCTCATCAGAGACGTAGTGAAAGTGTATGTTGATGACATCGTAGTCAAGATCAAGGACAAGGAGTCACTCCTTGACACCTTGCAAGCTGTCTTCGACAAGCTGCGGGTCACCCGCACGAAGCTGAACCCAGACAAGTGCGTCTTCGGGGTTAGCTCCAGAAAGCTTCTCGGTTTCCTGGTAAACCACCGGGGCATAGAGGCAAATCAGGCGAAGATTAAGGCTATAGAGGAGATGCGGCCACCAGCCCGCATCAAAGATGTCCAGAAAATGACTGGATGTCTAGCCGCCCTCAGCCGGTTCATCTCAAGACTGGCGGAACGGGCGCTACCCTTCTTCAAGCTATTGAGGAAGTCCGGACCATTTCAATAGTCTGAAGAAGCAGAAAAGGCGTTCCAAGAGCTAAAGTAGCTCCTCACCACTCTACCAACACTGGTAGCTCCGAACCCTGGTGAGCCCTTACTGCTTTACATTTCAGCAACCAACGAGGTTGTCAGCATGGTCCTGGTCGCGGAGAGACCATAACCATCACAAGCTCAGGAATCCAGACTCCTCCGGGAGGGTCCAGAGGTTCCTGAAGGAGAGTGTGGGTCCCAGCACCTAGACTTGGATCAACAGGGAGTTATCCCAGAAGACTTGGACCCTTCCGAGAGGATCCGGGTCACTCCAACAGAAGCTCCGAGTTCCTCCAGCAGGAACCCAGAGGTCCTCGAAGCAGGTCCGGACCCCTCCGGGAGGGTCCGGGTCGATGTGGAGGAAGCTCCGGGCCCCTCCGGGAGGGTCTGGACAGTCCAATGCCCAGTGTACTTCATCAGTGAAGTACTACATGATGCCAAGACTCGATACCTAGAGGTACACAAGCTGCTCTATGCAGTTCTCATCGCCTCTAGGAAGCTTCGCCACTACTTCCAAGCTCACAAGATATCAGTGGTGACCTCTTACCCACTGCGTGCGATCTTGCATAGTCCCAACTCTACAGGGAACATTGCAAAGTGGGAGCGGAATTGGCCGAATTCGATCTTGAATTCGTCCCAAGGCAAGCGATCAAGAGTCAAGCATTGGTAGATTTTGTGGCGGAATGGACCCCCTCTCCATCAAACCCTGGGGGCCCTAGTGAGCAGAAGTCGAAACTTAAGGCTCCGGTCTTCACCGAACCTCATTGGACTACTTCGACGGCTCCATGCAAAAGCAGGGGCCGGAGCTAGAGTCCTTCTCTTCGCTCCAACCGGGGAGAAAGTAAAATGCATGGTCCACCTTGACTTCAAGGCGACCAACAACATGGCGGAGTATGAAGCACTCATTTATGGATTAAAGGTAGCACTATCATACGGTGTCAAGCAGCTGTTGGTCAAGGGAGATTCGCAGCTCATCATTAAACAGGTGAATGGTGAATGATCCTATAACAATCCTCAATTAGCTTCTTATCTCTTTGAAGTCCAGAGGCTTCAGAAGGACTTCGAAGTCCTGGATCTCCACCATGTCCAGCGTGTCCATAACGCTGAAGCTGACGAACTCTCGACGAAAGCATCAACCGGAGCTCCGGCTCCTGACGGAACCTTCATTCGGAGGTTGTCAAAACCCACAGCTCAGCCTGCTGAACTGAGCGAAGGGGGCGAGACCAGCATCCCGAAGCTGGCGGCCCCGATGGCCCTGTTACCATGGCATCCATCAAGGGTCGTAGGTGCTGCAGGAAGCTCCGAGCAACCCAACACGCAAGACTCAAATGTTCAAGCAAGCTCCGATGCATGGATCTCAGAGATACGGAGCTACTTGAAAGACAATATCGTTCCTGACGATGATGTATCCGCTGACTGAATAGTCAGATTGGCTAAAAGATACACATTGGTAGAAGGGGATCTCTACTGGCGCGGTGCCAACGGCGTCCTAATGCGGTGCATCACAAGGGAAGAAGGCTGCGAGCTCCTCGCAAAAATCCATGGAGGCGAGTGTGGGAATGTAGGATTGAAGAGCACGTGAAAATCTATCAGAGGGGGGGGTGAATGGTACATTTAAAAATCTTACGTAGCGGAAACAATTAAACCCCAACCCCTTCAGCAGAAAAATGATCTCTTAAAGAAATCGTGTATGAGACTAATCTAAATGTGTTTCACCGTGACAAAAGTGATGGATATCAGATAGAATCAAGTCACGAAGACAACACAAAAGGAATCACTCAAATCCGTCGAGAAAAACTCAAGCTATGATCGAAAGATCAAACACAGGTCAAACTGCCCTACCTGAGGAAAAACAGTTCTGGAACGCTGCAAAGAAACTCTTGTAGATCATATACCACAAATCCAATGACCGTGAAATTTTGATATATGATAGATAATCAAGTTGTGAAGACAACCCAAAAAGAATCACGTCAATTGGATCTGTAAAACTCGAGTTATGATAAAACCACCGACGAAAGGTAGTGCTGTCCAGAAACTCGACAAATAAAACTTGTCTGGAACAAGTCGGACGAACAAGGCACAAAAGTTCCTTCAACCTACGAATTTTATTCAATAGAACACAAGAGGAACAGCCCCAAAGTCGTGCACCGCGAGCTCTGGGCTCCCTTGCTTATATAACCAGCCCTTAGGCCAACCCAATATCAACTAGGACTCCAATCCTACTCAGATCACGAATCGTAACTTTCCATAACTGCTCAAGATTCTTCTATACGCAGATAGAAGCAATCTTAAGACTTCCAAACACCTTATAAACGTATCCCACATTCCTAAACAACTCAAATTCGTGACCCACACGAAATCCTATCATAACCAACTCAAATCTTTCCATATTTGAGTCAAACCCGACTCAGCACCAGCCTGAGTCCATAACCTAGTCGGTTGGGCCTTTCCGACCAACTCTTTACGTCCACATCTCTTCATCACGTCTCAGAACCATGTAGCCACGTCCATGCACTCCTTGAACACGTGCAAACATCTTCCAATGACGTCCACGATACCTTCATATGCATTGTTCTTGATTCAATCATGATGCGCAACCTCCTGATCAGCTCAACCACAATTCCTCCTGAATTTGGTTGTTGGAACCTCATCTCCTCCCTGAGACTAGTCCAATGGATCCCGTCACCATCCATGTCTTGAACTCAAGCAACACCTGCACATGAATAAACAACCAATCCATACGAGCCCAAGTCCTTGACTTGACTCAAGTTAGTTCCGAACACAACACCTTACGTGAGCACCTCACATAAGCATGTTGCAAAAACACAACAAAACGATATCAGCCATATCATCCAAAACGCACCAAAAACTTAGTAAAAGAATACTATGAAAACTTTCCAACAATGTAAAGCAAGTATGAAACATTACAAATGAAAAGCAGAAGCACTTAGGTCAAGTTCCGGACCTTGCCAGAGCAACCCGGAGCTTGAGCCGGAGCTTACCAAAACTAGTAGAGTAAAGCACCCGCAGGAGCTTGCCAAAAACTAGTATAACCAAGATCCCGTTGGAGCTTACAAAACTAGCAAGACCTAGCGCCAGAGCTAACCAGAACTAGTCGGAACTAGTAAACCCAAAAGCCGGAGCTAGAAAAATCAACTCGGAGCTTAGCAAAAACATGTCGGAGCTATCAAAGACATGCCGGAGCTAAAGACAAAACTTCACCGGAGCTGACCAAAGCTAGTCGGACCTAGCATCGAACGTAACCGGAGCTACCCAAACCAAGCCGGACCTACCGTCGGACCTTGCTGTAGCTCAGAGCTAGAGTCGGACCTTGATAAAAAGATGTTTTGGTGGTATTCAATACTTTTATCATCAAAGCCAAGTGTATTCACTACAAGCCAATGTATTCAGCACACATAGGCCTTACAATCTCCCCCTTGATGAATGCATTGGTAACACCATTTAAAATCCGAACATTGGCTTATTCACATAAAAGTTTTGAAGGCAATTTCTCCCCCTTTGTAAATCAAAAGTAAATGAGAAGAAAAATTATACCAAATTATCCCATATTATCTTTCCTTATGCACATATTCTCTTTCTCTTCATGCTTATCTCTCCCCCTTTGACAATGTATTCAGCAAGTCATGAGCATATAAACAAATTATCTCCCCCTCTTTAGTTGTTATGAGCATATTATAACATATACATATAAACAAAGCTCATCCAAGTCATACTATCAAGTAACTTACACTATCACATCAATGAGATACATAAAGTAGTGTAAGCCATGCTAGATATCATATGTAATTTTCAATTTAAGCAAGTCATGATCTCACAAACTTAACTATTTCATAACTTGAAAGCATGACACTAGTTGCTGCATTTTATTATTTTTCAAAACACAAATTTAGATCATATGATATTTGCAAGAGATTATATCCGCATCTGCCTTATTCTAACCAACCAAGCCAAGCCTATGTCATTTGACAATCAGAAGCTTAAGGACATGGTTTTAGTCATACACAACTTCTTCCAAGTTCATATCTAAGTACAATGACAAGCCATCTCAAAAGAAGAAGTGCGATGCATGCATATTCTCTTGATCTTTTCTCAATTTATATTTGTTCGTAAAAACTCAACATGTGAGTTGATTACTTGATTAATTCTTTATGATTAAAAGCATTTGTGAGCATGCAACAAGTTCGAAACAGTAAAAAAGTTCGACCATGACCAGTTTTAGTGTAAGTAATTATTCCAATTACTAGACATGGCAAAAACTACAAAACGTATAACACGAGTAATGTAGTAAGAACTTTCAGCATGTAAAAGGAATCACAGAGTCATATATGTATGAAATACTATGCTCATATTATTTTAATTTCAGATTCACACATAGACTTCCCAAGAAACTCCCCCTCAATTTAAGCCATGAGGATGCATAACCCCTATTTCACTACGAATGTAACAAAAACGAGTGAAATCCAAAGGTTTTGTAAAAATGTCAGCCAATTGTTGTTCGGTATCTACATGGTGAAGCACAATGTTTCCTTTTTCAACATTATCTCGGAGAAAGTGATACCTAATGTCAATGTGCTTAGTTTTAGAATGTTGCACGGGCTTTTAGCAATGCAAATGGCACTAGTGTTATCACAGAACAGTGGAACACTATCTAGATCAACCCCATAGTCCTTAAGTGTTTGAACAATCCAAAGAATTTGTGAGCAAGCACTAGCAGCAGCTACATATTCAGATTCGGCTGTGGATTGTGCAACTGAATTTTGTTTTCTAGAGGACCAAGCAACAAGAGAATTACCAAGAAAATGACAAGCACCGAAAGTACTTTTCCTATCAATCCTACAACCCCCAAAATCAGCATCCGAAAAATCTTTCAAAGTAACGGTTGAGGAAGAAGGAAGAAAAATGCCAAATTCTTGAGTTCCATGTAAGTACCTGAGAATCCTTATGACGGCTTGACGATGTGAAGCATGTGGGGTGGCTTGAAACCGTGCACAAAGACATACGCTGAATTGTATGTCCGGTCTTGATGTCGTGAGGTACAAAAGTGATCCAATCATGCTTCTATATTCTTTTTGATCCACAGGTTCACCATCTTCATCAAATTCAAGTGTTGTTGCTGTTCCCATTGGTGTCCGAAGAGGCTTGCTTTTGTCCATGTTGAAGCGCCTTAGGAGGTCTTTGGTATACTTCGTTTGATGCACAAAGGTATTGCTTGATTTGCAGCCCCAAAAAGTAAGTGACTTCACCCATCATACTCATTTCAAATTCAGAACTCATCATTGCTGAAAACTTGGACACAAGATCATGAGAAGCACAACCAAAGATAATATCATCCACATACACTTGAATGAATAGTGAGTCATTGCCATGTTTAAGCACAAAAAGAGTTTTATCAACCTTGCCCGTGGTAAACCCCTTTTCAAGTAAGAATGTTTTTAACCTATCATACCATGCTCTAGGGGCTTGTTTGAGACCATATAAGGCTTTGGACAGTTTGTAAACATGATTAGGAAAATCTGGATTTTCAAAACCCGGTGGTTGTTTGACATAAACCTCCTCATCTATGTAGCCATTAAGAAAAGCACTTTTAACATCCATTTTAAATAGCTTAAAACCTTTAGATGCTGCAAAAGCTAACAAAATTCTTATGGCTTCTAATCTAGCGACAGGAGCAAAAGTTTCATCAAAATCTAGACCTTCAACTTGAGTGAAACCTTGAACAACCAACCTAGCCTTATTCATAACCACAACCCCATCCTCACTTTTTTTATTTTTATATACCCATTTAGTTCCAATTAAAGTGTGACCTTGAGGTGGAGGTACAAGTTTCCAAACATTATTTCTTTCAAAATTTTCTAACTCTTCTTGCATGGCAATTGTCGAAGGTCATAAACGACACTTCGCCCGAACCTGCTTAGAGAGCAGACTGCGGAGGTTCTTTGGATTCACGAGGGCTAGTCCCAGGAGATCGAACGAAGCAGGATGATGAACACAGGGGATTTACGTGGTTCGGGCCGCCGGAGCGTAATACCCTACGTCCACGGGAGTGTTTGTGTATTGCCTTGCTTGAACGTGTATGAGCCTTGGTCTAATTTTTCCGTCCCTTGCGAAGGTTGTCCGCCGAGTCCTTTTATAGTTCAAGGACTCTGCAGTCACAAGGTGGGCCCCAGTACCCGACAGGTGGTCCTGGGGAGAGCCAAATCCTATACAAGATCTAAGATTAATTGCTATCTACTTCCCTTTGTCAGGGGTGTCAATGCGCCGTCCCGCCGCATCGTGCGCCAGGGCTACACATAGTTGGTGATGATGGCCGTGCACGTCCCGTCTGTCTTGTCCTCGCGGCCCATTCGTCCATCTTGTGGCGTGGGTCTGTACCGGCTACTCGGACAAGACAGGACACTGGAGCCTTGACTTTCACATGCGCGACTCAGCTTACCTGGGGAAGGCGTGCGTACTTAATGCCTGTCTAAGCAGCACACGCGTTCCTTCACTGCGGCTTCCTACCGCACTGAGTTGGCCATCCACCACGTGGTTGCGCTGGAGCCTGCCTCAGCGGGAAGCAAGGCACTTGACGGAACAGGCCACATGGCGCATTCGGAGCCCACCCCTATGGAGGGGTGGAGGCTCAGCCCTGCAGGCCATGTGGTAGCTCCGGTGCCTTTCCCCGCGAGGACACGGGCTTGGCCCTGAGGTCCCGATTGGCCATGTGGCGGCTCCGGAGCCCGCCTCAGCGGGGGGGGGGGGGGGGGGGGGTTCCAGTCCTGCCGGCCACGTGGCAACTTGGGAGCCTCCCCCGACGGAGAGGTAGGATCTGGTCCTTCCCTCCTCAACGTGGCAGCCTCGGATTCGGCCTCCTAGGTAGAGGCGGAGCCCTTAGCAGTTTTCTCCTGTGCGTGGGGGTACCCGGTCTGCAGGGTGCCGACAGTGGCCTCCGAGCCCACCTCGGGAGAGTCGACGATACCGCAGGTTGTGTCTTCTTCCTTTTCCTCCCGCGCAACTCTTCCGATTCCACTTCGAGGCAGTTCCCCAGGCGACACGCCCCTGCCGTTGAGGCGACGTGTCCCCTTCTGGTAAGTGAAGGTGCTGAACAGGCGCCACGCGACGTGACTCCTGCCTTCAATCGTGCTTTAACTGCGGTGGTTCCCAAGGTGGCTCCTGCACTTCCGCTGCTTTTGCCCTTTCGGAAACCGCCGAGTTACCTCCCGCATAGCTAGCTGCCCGGCTCGCCTTCTTTGTCGAGCGACCCGGGCCCTCATGTCATTGCCTACACGGGATCATTACTCTTCTACTGAGGCTACGACGATCCACACTTTTGCGCCTGTTGGCCTGCAGGGGTGCATAAAAAGAGAACTTTCCCCCTGAGGGTCCTTTCTCCCACCTCTGCATCCCTGCGCTCGTGCTTTTGCCTCAAGCCCAGTTCTTGCGCTCTAGTTCCCAGTCTCCCCGTCCAGAGCCTCCTCCCTCAACCCTCATGGCGAGCATCTTGCCCAAGTCCAGGCTGTCCAGGTCCGCTGACCTGGGCCCCATGCGCCGGCTTCTCGGCTGGCATACTCCTGAGCGGGAGTCGTGGCTCCGTCCCGGGAGGCGCCCGCTGAGCCTCTCCGCTGGGGAGATGGTCCTCTTCTCGTCGTACATGCTGGCCGGCTTCGTCCCGCCTACATCCGCCTTCCTGGTCATGCTCCTGGAGACGTTCGGCCTCCAACTCCACCACCTCGCGCCGAACTCGATCTCCATGCTGGCGGTCTTCGCTCACCTCTGCGAGATGTTCGTGGGGGTGATGCCGTCGGTGAAGCTCTTCCGGTACTTTTTTGTACAGAGGGCCACCGGCAGGAGTTCGAAGGAGCACCTCGGCGCCTACTACTTCCAGCGCCGGACAAAGGTCCCCACGAGGTACATTGCTTCCTTCAACTCCGCGAGGTGGGAGCTGTGGCGTGAAGATTGGATGATCGCCAAGGTCGAGGCCCACGACCGGATGTGCCCTCCCCACCGAAATCCCCTACTCCGAGCGGTCATTCTGGGAGGAGCGCCCAGAGCTGGAGGAGGCGTTCAACCCGGTGCTAGAGAGGATCCAGATGTTGGCGGACCACGGGTTGTCGTCTGCCATGGTGCTGAGGGACTTCATGTCCCGCCGCATAGCTCCGCTCCAGCACCGTGCCCGTCCGGCGTCGATGTTCACCAGCCTGTCGGACTGCACCCGGCTCGAGACCGGCCCTGACTCCAACCTGGGCGAGCAGCAGCTGCTCGACATGCTGACCCGGGTCTGCCCCGATGGCATCTCCCCTGTGGTACTGGCTCTTCCGTCGGCCTGCCGCCCCTTGTGCTCGGACTCCGAATTGAGGAGGCAGCTGCTGAAGACGATGTCGACCCTCGACGAGTCCGGGCTAGCGCGGCGCCAGATCGGGGACCCGTTCCGGGGGGTCAACATTGCCGACGACGCTGGGGGAGGCGAGGCTCCCTTAAGCGACGCTGGTTCTTCAAGCGACGACTCCTCGAGCGGCCCCCAACACCATCCATGGGGTGGCGTCGTTGCCCCCCGCCGACAATTGGGAACGGGAAGGCGCCGGTTCTTGTGCCGGATCCGTCCCCCAAGAAGCGCGCCCCGGTCGCCGCCGTCGGCCCCTTCTGCCCCTCGTCAGGACTCTGGAGCCCTGCCGTGCTCGTCGCCAGGGGGGCGCCGATGGCGCCACTTTGCTGCCCGAGTCCTCCACGCGCAAGAGGGGGAGGCTCCTCAACGATGACGGGACCCCAGTGTTCTCTCTCCGTTCGGAGGGGCGCCAGACCTCGGGGGTGCCACCGACACCACCACCATAGGGGCCCCCAGCACACTCAGGGGCCCCCGCCGCGGGTTCGGGGGGTCCGAACCCCCCCCCCCCCAACCCTTTCAGGAAGCGATGGAATTGCAGCGTCCCCCGGTAAGCCTGCTCAGATTTTACCTTGGGTGTTCTTTGCTGTGCGCCTACCCTGTCAATTTCTTATGGTTTGAGTTTGCTTGATTTCAGCGCCGCCACAGCTACTCCACCATCCGCGGGCACTTCTGCTGGGGGGTCTGCCGCTCCAGCCGGCTCGCAGGGATCTTCTGCTGCCTCGGGCCCTGCTCTGGTGCACCAGGCTGCTGCCGCCGGGGTACCTCGGGCCTCCGTGGCCCGAGACCCCCGCAGTGGCTGCCGAAGCCCAGCCGCGCGCGCCAACGACCGCCGCCGTTCCTGCCAATGACTCCGCGTCCACCGGCTACTCCGTGCCGGCCGATGCTGCCGCGCCCTTCGACACTGCTACGTCGGCTGGCGCCACCCGCCCCGGGTGCTGCCATCGGGGAGGGGGCCCTAGTCCCCGCCTCCACAGTGGTCCTCCAAATGGAGGACGACATTGAGGAAGTGGGGGGGGGGGGGGGGGCAGGGGCCCGCTGCTACGGTGGAGCCTCTCCCCCTGTCTGAGGCTATGGCCGTGGCCTACTCCGGCTTCCGGCAGGCCCAAGCGGCCCTTGCCCGGGAGAAAGGGCGGTTCGAGGACGAGGACGACCGTCTCCGAGAATGGGCGAAGACCCTGGAGGCTCGGACCCGGCTGGCGAAGAGCCGAGTGGCCCAGCGGGAGGCGGTCGTTCGGGAGGAGATGAAGATCCTCGAGCAGGAGTGCGACCTCATCGCCCAGCTGGACGCCATCACCCCAGAAGTTGAAGGCAGACGCCGAGGCCATCCACGCTGAGGACAGCTCCCGCCTCCAGGCCTGCGAGGACCTTCAGCACCTGCTGTCCCTCCGGGAGGCTGCTCTAGCCGAACGGGAGCAGGAGCTGGCGGCGAAGCAGGCCGAAGTGGAGGCGACCTGCCGTGGGCTCATCCTCCAGCAGGAAGGGGCGAGAGTCCGCGCTGCCGAGTTGGACCGCCGGGAGGCCTCCGTGGCTGAGGCGCAGCAGACCCAGTCTGTTGAGCACCAGACCCTCCTGGACCGCGAGTTCAAC
This sequence comes from Tuctoria greenei, assembly GCA_036927565.1. Lineage (NCBI taxonomy): Eukaryota > Viridiplantae > Streptophyta > Magnoliopsida > Poales > Poaceae > Tuctoria > Tuctoria greenei. The sequence goes on along the minus strand of JAYESD010000008.1, from coordinate 45,924,856 downwards.
GTCGCCCTCAAGGAGGGTGACTTGGACCGCTGCGAGGCGGGGGTCAGCAAGCGCGAGAGGGCACTGGCGACCAAGGAGAAGCGGTTCCTGGACGGCGGCCCCGGGCGTTGGCGGCGGCCCAACAGGAGGTGGAGGAGCTCCGGGCGGCGCGCTCCGCCGAGGCCCGGAAGGTCTGGGAGTTCCTTGGCGGTGCTGACTCGGCTCTGGTGCCGCTCGGCTTTAGCCCGACGCGTGTGGGGGAGCCGACGCAGGAGGTGAGTCAAGTGTTCCCGATGCTTGACTCCACCAGCTCGAGAATGAGCTCGCTAGGGGCCATCCTCGACAACCATCTGGAGGCCGAGGGACGGATGCTGGTGAAGGAGGTGGCGACGCACATCCTGTCCTGCTACCGGAGCTGGTACCCCGACGTCTCCCTGCAGCCGGTCCTCGAGGGGCCCATCGCCGAGAGGGAAGAGGCTGCCAAGTCTGAAGTTTCGGATGCGGTGGCACTCATCGCCTCAAGGTTCCAGCGGAGCGGCTGAGGGCTCCCCGGGCGTCTGTTTAAGTTTTTGTCTTTCTATTTTTGTCTTGTGGCTGGCTGTAGTGACAAACTCTTTATTTGTGTGATAAAAAATATGTCTGTGGTGCCCTTTTATACTCAGCTTGCTTTTATTTCCAGCAATGTCTTCTAGCTGCTTGTTGTTCCTTAGCTTCCAGGACCTGCCGTCCCCCAAAGTATGGCCCCCTGACAGGCGTGGACAGTTGTTATGGGCACACCTGTCATACACTTAGGGCTTAGGGCGGACCGGTGCAGGCGGAGCCTAGGATGCGTAGGTAGCATTGCTGCAGCTGAGTATGCAGGTATGTCATCTGCGGGCCCCCTGGGGGTGCCGCTGAGCTTCAGTCCCGCGGTGGACACCATATTTATTGAGAGGTCGACAGTGGGCCCCCTGGGGTGCCGCCGGAGCTCCAGGCCGGCGGTGCCCGCCATCTTCAGTGAGAGGTTGACAGCGGGCCCCCTGGGGGTGCCGCCGGAGCTTCAGGCCGGCGGTGCCTGCCATCTTCAGTGAGAGGTCGACAGCGAGCCCCCTGGGGGTGCCGCCAGAGCTTCAGGCCGGTGGTTCCCACCATCTTTATTGAGAGGTCGACAGCGGGCCCCCTGGGGGTGCCGCCGGAGCTTCAGGCCGGCGGTGCCCACTGTCTTCGCGGGTACTCTGACGGTGGTTGCCGGAACAACTTCCTCAAAGACCTATACATAGATAAAAAAAAGAGAAGTAATTTTGTCCGCTGGTCACTTTACCCCTGCTTTTTTTTTGTAGTGTCGCTTGACTTACGGTTCTGGGCTGACTCGTGGGGCTTGGGTAATTCAGTGCATCTGCGCCTAGGACTCGTCGTCCATACTACCCAAGGGTGGTCCATCTGGCCCCTAGTACTCGGCTGTAGCGCTGGGGAGGCAGGACGCGCAGGATTAGGGTACGGGACTAGGCTAAGCAGGCTGTGGCCCTGGACCTCCCGCTCGGCGTAAGCCTTTTTCGGGGGAGACCATCTGGAGACACAGGCCCCTGAGTATTGGAACATCCGAGGCCCCAGGCGCATTGCAGGTACCTCAAGCAATCCCACCTGCAGTCCAGTCAGCAAAGCTCCCACTATTGCTAAAGCAGGGGAAAAACGACAGCGCTCATGATAGATCACGAGCTATGGCGGGCTTACAGCAAGATCATAAAAATTAAAGATAATTTTTGAATTGACAAACCCTATACCAGGCAGGACAACATTCTTTCATTGTAGATTCTCATAAGATGGAGTAGACTTTACAAGGGGAATAACCAAGCTTGGGTGTCAGATGGAGTCGAGTGCACCTACTTAGGGTTCTGGACCAGGCTAAGCAGAATGTGCACTCGGAGCGCCATCCCCCTATCCTAAGTGCTGTCCTGAGACAATATGTAACTTTCACAATGAAATAGCATTGCCCCAACCCTGGTCTAGGGGTAGAAATTACGGAGGTGCTCGATGTTCCATGGGTTGGGTAATCGCTGTCCATCCTCCATAGCCAGGCGGACGCATCCTGGGCGGCAAACCTTTGTTACCCGGAAGGGACCCTCCCAGCTGGGGGAGAGTTTGTTAGACCCTTCCCGGGAGAGTATGCCCTGGGTGAGCAGGCGGGCCTGCGTACACCTGATGTTGGGGCGGTGTTGCATACGCCTGGGCAGGAGGCGCGACGTACGCCTGGTGCGGTGGAGGCGCGACGTATGTCTGGTGTGGTGGAGGCACATCATGAGCCTGGGGCACGGGGCCCGGCACGCTGTAATCTGCCTCGAGGTTGCGTCAACGCTCCCTCTGGCGCTCGATGGTGACTCGACAGTCCTCTCCGGCCCTGCGGCGATGCAGCCCGATTCTCAGATCTATTGTTGAGATCCTGGTCGAGCACGAGTCTGCCATCCACCGGTCGATTGTCGGCATTCGCGACAATGACACATGCATCAGCTGGGCATGTGTCTCCCTCGGCGGAGGCGCGTTGAGTGCGGCGGTGACGAGGTGGTCGACGTCGTTGATCCACTGCTGAGCTGCTCCCTGAGGAGCATCCCTAGCAGGAGGGTTGTGGAGTAACGCGCGCGCTGCTGCGAGCGCACTCTCCGGGCTTGCAGCCGGTGGCGCCGTGATTGCTGTCACGGCCGGAGTACGCCGTGGGGTGGCATGTCGGCCTGCAGCCGGCGAAGTGACTGCAGGGCGACGTGAAGGTCCTGACCTTCCTGCCCTAGAGCGGTAGCCTGCCCTAGAGCGGGATGACACCTGATCCTCCACCACTGTCTGCTACCGCGACAGCGCCCTGGATGAACCGGCGTTGGATTGGTCGTTCACCATCGCTGCTGGTGGAGATCTTGACGGGGAAAAAGCCCCCTACCTGGCGCGCCAAATGTCGCCGGTCGTAAACGACACTTCCCCTGGACCTGCTTAGAGAGCAGCCCGCGGAGGTTCTTTGGATTCACGAGGGCTAGTCCCAGGAGATCGAACGCAGCAGGATGATGAACACAGGGGATTTACGTGGTTCGGGCCGCCGGAGCGTAATACCCTACGTCCACGGGAGTGTTTTTGTATTGCCTTTCTTGAACGTGTATGAGCCTTGGTCTAATTTTTCCGTCCCTTGCGAAGGTCGTCTGCCGAGTCCTTTTATAGTTCAAGGACTCTGCAGTCACAAGGTGGGCCCCAGTACCCGACAGGTGGTCCTGGGGAGAGCCAACTCCTATACAAGATCTAGGATTAATTGCTATCTACTTCCCTTTGTCAGGGGTGTCAATGCGCCGCCTCGCCGCGTCGTGCGCCAGGGCTACACATAGTTGGTGATGATGGCCGTGCACGTCCCGTCTGTCTTGTCCTCGCGGCCCATTCGTCCGTCTTTGCGTCGTGGGTTTGTACCGGCTATTCGGACAAGACAGGACACTGGAGCCTTGACTTTCGCATGCGCGACTCAGCTTGCCTGGGGAAGGCGCGCGTACTTAATGCCTGTCTAAGCAGCACACGCGTTCCTTTACTGCGGCTTCCTACCACACTGAGTTGGCCGTCCGCCACGTGGTTGCGCTGGAGCCTACCTCAGCGGGAAGCAAGGCACTTGATGAAACAGGCCACGTGGCGCATTCGGAGCCCACCCCTATGGAGGGGTGGAGGCTCAGCCCTGCAGGCCACGTGGTAGCTCCGGTGCCTTTCCCCGCGAGGATGCAGGCTTGGCCCTGATGTCCCGATTGGCCACGTGGCGGCTCCAGAGCCCGCCTCAGCGGGGGGGGGGGGGGGGGGGGGGGGGCGTGGGTCCAGTCCTGCCGGACACGTTGCAGCTTGGGAGCCTCCCCCGACGGAGAGGTAGGATCTGGTCCTTCCCTCCTCAACGTGGCAGCCTCGGATTCGGCCTCCTAGGTAGAGGCGGAGCCCTTAGCGGTTTTCTCCTGTGCGTGGGGGTACCCGGTCTGCAGGGTACCGACAGCAATAATCCAAGATTCATTAGTGAGTGCGTGTGATATATCTTTGGATTCAAAAGAAGCAAAAAAAGCAGAATGAGCATAAGAGTTTGGATCGCAAAACCTGGACCGTGTGACTCATTCGTGCAAGCTTCCAATCATCTGTTGTGGGGGATGATCTTTGTAAAAATGTAGGGGAACAAATGTCTCACAAGCTTCTTCTTCATTAGGTTCATCGTAGATTGATGAACTTCTGACTTGTTGACGATCAGGCCAGCATAGGTGATAGCCGGAGTTTGTTCAATGTCCGGAGCTGGACACGTGTCAACTTCGGAACTACCAGGCAGTATCACCGGCTCTTCTTCATCTTCGAAAATACCCTCCCCCTGAGGATACGGATATGGTCCTGCAACACCGGAGCTAGTACCTGGGCTAGCTTCATCAAAAGACACTTCACAAGTCTCCACAAATTTGTTAGTGTCAAGTAAAAGCACACGGTAGCCTCTAGTATGAGATGGATAACCAAGAAACATGCCATCAATGGATCGAGGTTCAAATTTATCAAGATTACCAAGTTTCTTAACAAAACATTTGCAGCCAAAGACCCGAAAGTGTGTAACATTAGGCCTATGTCCAAACCGAAGCTCATATGGTGTTTTCTAGCTTAGCACGCAAGAAAACACGATTGAGACATAACAAGCGATTGCTAACGCATCAGCCCAAAATTTCCTAGGAGTTTGATATTCATCAAGCATAGTCCTAGCCATCTCAACTAAGGTTCTGCAACACCGTTTTGTTGAGGTACATATGGTGAAGAGAATTGATGATCTATTCTATTTTCAGCACAAAAGTGATCAAAAGATTGATTTTTAAATTCAGTTCCATTATCACTTCTAATTGCTTTTAATGATCCTGGGTGATCAATTGATAATCTAAGAAATAAAGTTCTAAAGTACTAAAAACTTCATTCTTAGACGCCATAAAGAAAACCCAAGAGTATCTAGAATAATCATCAACGATAACAAGAACATACCATTTACCTCCGAAGGATTTTGAACACGTGAAGGTCCTACGGTGTCAAGATGCAAAAGTTGACATGGTTCAGTTGTCATGATCATTGTGAGAGGAGTATGTGAACCTGCAACCATCTTAGCATGTCTACAAGAAGAGCACACAATTTCTTTGTCCCCTTTAAGCTTAGGCAACCCACGTATGCGATCAAGAGCACTAACACGCGTTAGGTGATCAAAGCCTACGTGACCAAGTCTACGAAGCCAAAAGTATAGGTCCTTTGAACCATTAGCAACTAGACACCTATGCTTAGAGGAAGACGTATCAAAATCAGCTTTAAAAACTCTTCCAAACCGAGACATGTTAAAAATAAGCTCACTATTTGAACCTACAACTTTGCAGCAATTTTTATTGAAAATAATTTCTAGATTTTCATCTAGCAATTGTGCAACAGAAAGCAAGTTGTATTTCAAATTTTTGACAAGTGCCACATCCTTCAAAGTGTAGTGATCATTTGCTCTAACCGAACCCTTAGCAATAATAGGAGTTGAAGAATTATCAGCAAAAGTAACATTCTCTACATGTGACACAAAAGAGAGGGAGGATAACCAATCTTTGTTACTGGTCATGTGGCGTGAGCAACCTGAATCCACAATCCAAATGTTCTCCTTCCTCAAACATGTAACCTACATAAAAGCACAATACGTCGATGACCCAATACTGGGGTTAGTCAAAAGGCATTTAGGAATCCAGTACTGAGTCACGCGACGTGCAGCAGGAAAAATACGCGAAAGCTGAGACAAAACAGCAGGTTTATGAGTCAAAGTTTGAGATTTTTTATTCTTAACTACTGACCTATAAGGTGTTACTTGTGTAGCACAAAAATCAGTAGCCCCAGAGGCAAAAACAGAAGGTCCAGAGGTAAACTTTGAATGTTTTTGACTCAAAACAGCAGGTTGTACATTCGGTTCAATGTGTGCAGCAAATTTTGCATGAAAGTTATGAGATCTAGCAACCATTCTTTCCCTTTTCTGTTGTTTAGCTAGTCTATAACAAAAATCAATGACATGACCATCTCTACCACAGAAGGTACAATGAAATTTAACTTTGTGTTCATGTCTAGATGGGCAAGCAATATTTTTATTTGAAACCAAATGAGACAACACTCCTGCAGATTTGAAAACCACTCCTTTTTGTTTAGGAACTGTTTGAATCAAACCACTTCCTAATGACTTTACAATTTTAGGTGGATGTGCCTTAGCATGAGCATGAGAATAAAAACCTAAACCAGTTTTATCATTGCATGACTTGGAAGAATTCAGCAGCAAGTTTAGGTTCTTATTCCCATTACAAAACCGATCTAATGTCCTATGCATGTCATCAAGTTTATTGGACAGATCAAGGCAATTTTCACATGAAGTTTTTCCTTTTAGTTTGCAATTGGAACAAAATTTAACTTCATGAGAACGTAAAGCATTGTTCAATATAGAAATTTCATTCATAGCATCCTGTAGTTTCTTATCAAGATCATCACAAGTAGAACAATGCAAATCTATTGTAGAACAGCTAGCATCTTTCAAGTTTTTATCATTAAGTGCAGCAAGCTCTTTGTTCTTTTCAATTTCTAACTCAAGTTTATCAAGTGTGGAGGTGTGCACACTTCTTAATGAGGACAATTGTTCATATATTAAGTCACATGAGGAACATGCATCATCACTAGGAATCAAAGTTTTTAAACGGTTGATTTCAGATTCTAGTGATTCAATTTTAGCAGCACTATCCCTAAGTTTTTTGTCCTTTTTCTTAACAATAACAGTGGCACGAGAAATAGCATCACACATTTCTTCACAAGTAGGACATACCTCTTCATCGTCGCTGTTGTGTTCTGCCTCCTCCATACTTGATCTTGACTTGCCCGCCATAAAGCACAAGTTTGCCATATCATCTTCATCTTCATCACTTCCAATGTCCACGTCACTTGAACTGAACTCTTGAAGCGCGGTGATGAAACTGTTGATCATCTTGTGTCCTATGGTACCTTTCTTCTTCTTGTTGGAATTTCCAGAGGAGGTCCGGACCTTGCTTTGTTTTTCTTCCCAGGTGGTCGGACCTGAAAGGTTAGGGCATTCTGTACGAAAGTGTCCTGTTTTACCACATTCAAAACAGCGTTGAGGTCCTGAGCTTCCTCTCCTTCTAGTTCTCACATTTTGCAATGCTTTTGAGAATCTAGTAGAGATGAGTGCCAACTCCTCTTCTGGAAATTCTTTGATCTGCCCCAGGGTTAGTGAAGACAACAAAGCAAGAGTATTGCAAGATGATGATTGGCCGGAGCTAGGCATATCACGTTGTGAAACAAATGCAATAGACTTATTTGGGTTCTTACGTGCTAGGATGTCAATTTCATGAGTTTTTAGTTTAGAATAGAGTACATCTAATGTAAGAGAACTCATGACAGTAGATTCACGAATAGATGTGACTTTCATCGCCCAAATTGACATATCTAATGCACTTATCAATTGCCTAGCATTTTCAGCATCTGAAAAATTAACATTGACACTACGCAAGTTGCTGAGAATTTTATTAAAGCGAGCAAAAAGGTCATCAATAGACTCACCGGGTTGCATCTCGAAGCGCATGTATTCCTTTTTGAACATGTCTTGCCATACCTCTTTGATCGTGTTGGATCCTTCGTGGTAGTCACAAAGTGCTTTCCACACATCGTATGCAGATCGGAGGTGTGCAACACGGTCGAAGTCGCTTTGAGTTAATCCTTGTATGATCAAGTTCTAAGCCTTATTGTTGTTGTCGACATCCCTCAGATTTGTAGCTGTAACTTGATCGTTTGATGGCACTTCGTAAGGCTTGTATACTTTTTCCCATATTGCAAAGCCCTGTGCCTGGATGAAAGCCTCCATGCGTGCCTTCCAAACCTGAAAATCAATACCAGCGAACACACAAGGTTTGGCAGAGTACTTCTCCATGATGATTAGTCAAAAACACGAGCAAATCACAAAGATTAGAGCACCGTGGCTCTGATACCAATTGTAGGATCGAAGAGCACGTGAAAATCTACCAGAGGGGGGTGAATGGTAGATTTAAAAATCTTACGTAGCGGAAACAATTAAACCCCAACCCCTTCAGCAGAAAAACGATCTCTTAAAGAAATCGTGTGTGAGACTAATATAAATGTGTTTCACCATGACAAAAGTGATGGATATCAGAGAGAATCAAGTCACGAAGACAACACAAAAGGAATCACTCAAATCCGTCAAGAAAAACTCAAGCTATGATTGAAAGATCAAACACAGGTCAAACTGCCCTACCTGAGGAAAAACAGTTTTGGGACGCTGCAAAGAAACTCGTGTAGATCATAGACCACAAATTCAATGACCGTGAAATTTTGATATATGATAGATAATAAAGTTGTGAAGACAACCCAAAAAGAATCACGTCAATTGGATCTGTAAAACTCGAGTTATGATAAAACCACCGACAAAAGGTAGTGCTGTCCAGAAACTCAACGAATAAAACTTGTCTGGAACAAGTCGGACGAACAAGGCACAAAAGTTCCTTCAACCTACGAATTTTATTCAATAGAACACAAGAGGAACAGCCCAAAAGTCGTGCACCACGAGCTCTGGGCTCCCTTGATTATATAACCAGCCCTTAGGCCAACCTAATATCAACTAGGACTCCAATCCTACTCAGATCACGAATCGTAACTTTCCATAACTGCTCAAGATTCTTCTATACGCAGATAGAAGCAATCTTAAGACTTCCAAACACCTTAGAAACGTATCCCACATTCTTAAACAACTCAAATTCGTGACCCACACGAAATCCTATCATAACCAACTCAAATCTTTCCATATTTGAGTCAAACCCGACTCAGCAGCAGCCTGAGTCCATAACCTAGTCGGTTGGACCTTTCTGACCAACTCTTTACGTCCACATCTCTTCATCACGTCTAGGAACCATGTAGCCACATCCATGCACTCCTTGCACATGTGCAAACATCTTCCAATGACGTCCATGATACCTTCATATGCATTGTTCTTGATTCAATCATGCCGCGCAACCTCCTGATCAGCTCAACCACAATTCCTCCTGAATTTGGTTGTTGGACCCTCATCTCCTCCCTGAGACTAGTCCAATGGATCCCGTCACCAGCCATGTCTTGAACTCAAGCAACACCTGCACATGAATAAACAACCAATCCATACGAGCCCAAGTCCTTTACTTGACTCAAGTTAGTTCCGAACACAACACCTTACATGAGTACCTCACATAAGCATGTTGCAAAAACACAACAAAACGATATCAGCCATATCATCCAAAACGCACCAAAAACTTAGTAAAAGAATACTAAGCAAACTTTCCAACAATGTAAAGAAAGTATGAAACATTGCAAATGAAAAGCAGAAGCACTTAGGTCAAGTTCCGGACCTTGCCAGAGCAACCCGGAGCTTGAGCCGGAGCTTACCAAAACTAGTAGAGTAAAGCACCCGCCGGAGCTTACCAAAAACTAGTATAACCAAGCTCCTGCCGGAGCTTAAAAAACTAGCAAGACCTAGCAACGGAGCTAACCAGAACTAGTCGGAACTAGTAAACCCAAAAGCCGGAGCTAGAAAAATCAACTCGGAGCTTAGCAAAAACATGTCGGAGCTATCAAAGACATACCGGAGCTAAAGACAAAACTTCACCGGAGGTGACCAAAGCTAGTCGGACCTAGCACCGAATGTAACCGGAGCTACCCAAACCAAGCCGGACCTACCGTCGGACCTTGCTGTAGCTCAGAGCTAGAGTTGTACCTTGATAAAAAGATGTTTTGGTGATATTCAAAACTTTTATCATCAAAGCCAAGTGTATTCACTACAAGCCAATGTATTCAGCACACATAGGTCTTACAGGGAACCACGCGTCTTCCCGCACGCTGGTCGGTAAAGCCTTCTGGCATGGCTTCTACTGGCCTACAGCGCTCCAGGATGCAACTGAGCTGGTGAAGAAATGCAAAGCATGCCAGTTACATGCAAAGCAAATTCATACACCAGTTCAGCCTCTACAAATGATACCTCCTACATGGACTTTCGCCGTGTGGGGGACGAACATCTTGGGACCTTTCCCAAGAGTCGTCGGAGGTTACAAGTTCCTATATGTCGCCATCTACAAGTTTACCAAATGGACAGAAGAAACTCCAGTTGTGACAATAAACAAGCAATCAGCTATCAATTTCTTGCAGTCCATAGTATGCAGATTTGGAGTCCCGAACAAAATCATAACAGATAATGGGACCCAATTCACAGGCTCTGCTTTCCAAGGATACTGCGAAGACATCGACATCCAAGTCAGCTACGCCTCTGTAGCTCATCCGGCAAGCAATGGCCAAGCCGAGAGGGCAAATGCAGAAATCCTAAAAGGACTCAAGACGCGCACATATGAGCGACTAAAAAAGCATGGAGACAACTGGATTGAAGAGCTTCTGCCCACTTTATGGGCCAACAGGACTACTCCAAACTGGTCAACTGGAGAGACGCCCTTCTTCCTGGTGTACGGAGTTGAGGTAGTCCTTCCTCCGGAAATCACCTTGGGGTCGCTCCGGGTCCGGACCTCCGACGAAGCCACGCAGGACTAGCTCCGGCGTGAAGAACTTGACCTCCTTGAAGAGGGAAAGTGCCGAGCAGCTGTTCGGAATGCCCGATACCGCCAAGCTCTTCGGCGCTATCACCAACGACATGTTCACAACCGACAGCTCGAGGAAGGCGATGTGGTGCTACAGAGAATACAATCCAGAGAAGGGTTAAACAAACTCTCCCCCAGCTAGGAGGGACCCTTCTGAGTGATTAAAGTATCATGTCCCAGATGCATTCGCTTGGCAACCGAGGATGGGACACCTCTCCCAAATCCTTGGAACATTGAGCACCTCCGTAAGTTCTACGCTTAGTATCACGGAGGTGAGTCTATAATTACATATGGTGTATGTTATAGAGTCATTGTACAGAGTCAGGTAGCTCCTTCGGGAGGGCAGTCGGACCTACCCTGTTAGGTCTACAACGCCCATGCAACACTTGTCACAGTCTCAGAACTAAAAGTGTAGCTAGCTACCTTGGGTCAAACGAGAAACGAAACACACTTAGCCTAGTTCCGTACCCTAAGAGTGTACTTGTTTCCCCTGTACCCTGGACCTATAATGAAAGACATCATTGTGTGAAAACAGACTCCACGTGCATTTACTTTGTACAGGCTCAATATTTTTTATTTTTCTCTTTCTTGTCTATAACAAAGTTGTGCAATTCTTAAGAAACTTTAGCTCGACCAGTTCATGTACAATTCGAGTTGCATTGTCTGTCCTTCCGGGTTCAAACATTGTCAATGGCCTACTTGTCTGAATGCCGCCAAGCCAATCTAGGGCCGGAGTGTGCTATCGACTTAGCCTGGTCCTGCACCCTAAGTACGCCACTCTACCTACACCTCGACGGGCCGAAGTAAGGCAAGTCGAGAAACAGTCGAACCCGAAGGGAGCAAGATGGTGCTCTTGATTGTATTGAGGATTGTGCTCGACCTAAAAATTTCTGAGGAACAGTAAGCCTCAATGAAGTTGTAGATAGGAAACGGATTTTACTATTTTTCTTGACTTCAGTGTGCAGGAAAAATAAATAAGCTATGACACCCTCTAGGCGGTTTGTGGTCAATGTTCAAACATTGACATCGAGCATCTCTGGAGCTACTCAGTTCCGGTAAAGCGAGTCATTAACGTAAAGATGGTGGAAAGACTCTAAAGTGGAGTCTAGCGTTAAGACAACATGTGTTGATGGAGGTCACTGCCGGAGCTGCCAGAGCTCCGACACCCCAGAGGACTAACCATCGATGCACCGGAGCTACTAAGCTCCAGCGATGGTCAATGCTAGAGCCACCAAGCTCCGAGAGCCTCAGGGAGCCTACACTATCGAAGACTTCGGACTTACATTCTACAAGTTCGAAGCACACAAGTCTTACATCTATTACATCCTCTTGGTACATGTTCACAATCAAATTGTGTACATCTACCAAGGGGCCAAGCGAGACAAAGGTGTTGAAGACAAAAATTAAATTCGAATTCAAAAAAATTTGGATTTCTTTCATTTGGAGACAAGAGATTACAAAATTGGAGAAGAAGAAGAGAGAGTACAAGTGGGAGATACAGGGAGACGATCCTAGACCCTATGGAAGAACTGGGCAACCTTTTGGGCCACCTCTGACACGTTGGCTCGGACAGCTTCACCCTCTCCTTCGATGGGACCTTCAAGTACCGGGTCCAGAGGGAATTGAGGGTCCCGGCTGGTGTAGCACGTCAGCACATACTCTGTGACGTTCTTCGCCAAGGACTGACCCTCCGTTTCTAATTGGTCCGCAATGACATCGCCCACCTTGGAGAGTTTGTTGCCTGCTGAACCCAGCGCCTCCAATGTCTGGTCCAGCTCCAACTCCGAATCATCCGGACACACGGGAGTGAATCCCATTGGCGTCAGTGCGTCGTTGTCCTTGCCCAGGAAGTCCCAAACTTGTTGGGACTCCACAGCCCTTGCACCACGCATCTCCTCCAAGGATCTTTTGGCCGCCGCCAGCTCCGAGCTCTCCCGAGCAAGACGCTCCACCTCTTTGGCATTCTGCTGAATCGTTTCAGCAACTTGCCTTTCGAGCTTGTTGAGCTCTTCCTCGCGGAGGTGGATCTCGTTCCGGCGTTTGACCAATCTCTCTCCCGACCCCACACTTTCTTCTCCCGGGCGGCGATGTCATTCTCCTGCTTGTAGAGTTCCTGCCCTTGCTCCCGGGCTTTCTCCTCCTCCTCCTTGCAATGCTCATCCAATTTCTTGGTGCGTTCTTCAAGGCTCTTGTCAGCCAGAGTTTTCTTTTGGACAAGCTCCTCCTCCCTCTTCACAAGGTCGTCTCGTAGCTCCAGGAATTTTTGCTCTTCATCTTCGAGCCGTTTTTCCCGAGCTTCAAGAGCCTCCCGACGCTTGACAAGACTATCGTGGATGGCAGAGAGCCTTTCCTGGCGTTCATCAGCTGCACTATTGGCAGCCTTGGCCTGATCATATATGGCCTGGGATTGGTTGTCAAGGGTTTGCGTCATGCTTTCCCTCTCATCCAATAACTTTCCCCAGTACTCTAGGCTAACTTTCTCCCTTCGCACCCACTCCTTGTCGTCAACCAGCCTCGACTGTGCTAGCTTGGTCTCAAAATGGAGTCGGTTGTGCCACCTCCTAAGGGTTTGGCGCTCCTCCTCGAGGGCCTTGCTAGCGTGGTAGAAGGCCAGTTGAACCTGGCGAAGGCTGGAGCAGGCGTTGTCGATAGACAACGATAGGGGGATCGGGTTCGGACCTGCCGGAGTCATCTCCGCTGGCTCCAGCGGATCTTCAACAACAAAAATTGGGTCCCACTCTACGAGAGCGGTACCCTGAGCTTCCACGGCACTAGGGCCGTCCTCTGGGATAGCCTCGGCCGCCGCCGAGGAAGTGCTTGCAGCAGAAGTACTGACCTACGGAATTGGTTCTAAAGGTCTAGCTACCAGGTCATCAACAAGTGGTCCCTCTAGCGAGGGGCCAGCAGCTTCATCCTGGCACTCTGGCTCGGCAACGGGCACCTCCGGGATCACTGCTTCCAGAATGGGCATTGAAGGTTCGGCCGGAGCAGAAGCTACTTCTGGCTGCGGCACAGGCGCTTCCTCCGCCTCTTGTTCGGGTGCTGGCGCTTCAGCCATTATGGGCTCCGGCGCTCGCGCTTCGACCGCCATAGACTCAGGCATCGTCGCCTCCACAGCAACTTGCTCGGACGCCGAAACCTCTTCAACAGCCGGCTCCACAACTGGAAGTCCTGCAGCAACCGGCTCTACCAGCGGAGCTTCCTTGGTGGCCGGCTCAAGTGCCGGAGCTTCATCAACACCCGGCTCTGCTGCCGAGACCTCCTAAACCACCGGCTCGACTGCCAGGGCTTCAACAACATTCGGCTCTAGGGCCGGAATCGCAGCTTCCTCTGGCTCTGCAGCCGGAGTGTCCAACATCACAACATCCAAGCCCAGAGCTTCAACCTCCGAGGCTGGCGTTGCTGGTACATCTTCAGTCCCGTGGTCCGGCGCTACCACGGAAGCTTCTGGGGATGAGTCGTCCAATACCACGATAGCCAGCGCCGGGGCTGCTGCGGCGTCTGCCACCTCTTGGGGTGGCACTGGAATCGGAGCCGGAGCTTCAACCTACACAGCCTCAACTGCTGCTGCAGGGGCTGGAGCTTCAGCCCTTTTCTTGGGCATGCTGTGAATGAAAGACGAAGAGACTCAAAATATAGTTAACAATAAAACAACTGACTGAGGTAAAAATTCAGAAATTACCTCGGAAGGCTTCCGCACTAGTTCTCGCGGAACCTCTTCCCCGGACGCTCCGGACTGGCCCCAGCCGACACTGGCGTGGTAGTCTCGGAGGGCCCCCCGGAGCTTGTTGCTGCTGTCGGCGTTGCTCTGGTCGAGGCCCCCCTTGACCGGGAAGGACCTCCGAACCCGGAGCCCTCAACTGGCCCTGGGACCGGAGTCACTTGGCCGGAGCTAGCACCCCGAGAAGATGCCGCAATTGGAGTAGACGCCACTGTTGAAGACCTTCCCCTCCGGAGAGAAGGTGACGCTGCGGAAGAAGAATGTCTGGCCCTCTTGTCGGCATGCTTCCTCTTACGGCTTGAGGGCTCGACCAATTCCTTGCCCTTCCGACGACTTTGGTTCTTGGATTAGGGGCGGGGATGGAGCCACCCTCCGGAGCTTCGGAGATTGCCAACCCAGTGGTCGAGCGCCTCTCAATGACACCAAGGTCGTCAAGCACCGGCATCGTCCGCCGGAGCTCCCTACTAAATGCCGCTTCCATGTTCAATGGAAGGAAAGCTGGCGGCGGAGCCAAATCATCGCCCTCGACGTCGATGTCGTGCTGGAATTTCTTCAGGTGGAACTCCAAAGTTGCACCCTCCATGTTGAACTTAAAACCGGTCACGATCCATTCGTCGTCCAACATACTGTTGAGGGCCCAAGCCAACTTCTCCCTCCTCTTCAATGAAGCCCACCTGTTGGTCAGGAAGTTGCAAAACACTGTCTGGGGAGTCACTCCTCCTTCCACACACAGGCGGATTCTGGTCAGAGTAGAATCGAAGGCATCCGACAGCACCGAAGCTTCACTCCAAACTGCAGTGTCGATGTTGGAGAGGCCTTCTGGCAGCTCTAGCTTCTCGTGCTCCTCCACCCTGATTACAATCCAGTCCTTCTTCCAGTCGTCCCACTTCCCAGAAGGGAATGACCGCAAGTACTTGTACGGGCACTTCTTGCGCTTCATGAAATAATAGAAGCCAAGGTACTCGTCGCTCCAACCTGTGGTTTGGACAGTGAAGAAGGTGCGGAAGAGCTCAATGCAGGGGGGAATCCCCACCCACATCTCGCAGAAGTGGACAAATATGGACACCAGCAGAATGGAGTGGGGGCCAAGGTGGTAAAGCTGCAGACCATAGAAGTCTAGCAGCATCAAGAAGAAGGAGGAGAAAGATGGAATCAGTCCCACCATGGCGTACGCAGAGAAGTACACCATGTCGCCGGCGTGCTCCTTCTCGAACGGAAGTTTGCCGGCGCGGACCAGGTGGTTGAAGAAGTCAGGGGACCATCCCATGAGGGCCCGGACCTTCTTCAAATCATCATCGGTCTTCAGTCGGCTTTGGCGGAGACCCAACTCCATCGCGGCACAACGAGGCAAGAGAGGAAAGGCAAGCAAAAGTTTTGAAGGTTTGAGCGCAAGATCGATTGAAAGGCGTAAAGAACCTCAAACGGTGCGTGCTTTCCTTCTTAAGTAAGCCCCCACAACGCCTGGATGGAAACCGCAGAGGAGCCCACGATACCAGTCAAAGATTTCACCCCGCCAATGACAAGGGTC
The DNA here is from genome assembly GCA_036927565.1 of Tuctoria greenei. Lineage (NCBI taxonomy): Eukaryota > Viridiplantae > Streptophyta > Magnoliopsida > Poales > Poaceae > Tuctoria > Tuctoria greenei. The sequence goes on along the minus strand of JAYESD010000008.1, from coordinate 45,908,991 downwards.
CCGGGGCCACCCTGACGATCAAGTCGAGGTTCTTACCCCAGGCAAACAGTTGTCATCATGAAAGGCGGGAAACCCGAAGTCGGCGGCCTGACAGGGCACGCGGAACCGATATGATTTTCGTATCGGGAACTGGCGACCTTCAATTGCGTGAGATCCGCACGCTAAGATCTCACCTGCCGCCTTCAAGATACGCCACGCGGCGGAAGTTTAACTGTGAACTACCGCCAACGGCATAACCAAAGACCCTTGAAGACACAGTTCAGAAACCGAAGAATGGAACCACCTTCGGTGAAATGACTTCATACAAAAGGTCTCTCCCGGAGGTGAGTCCATGGGGCCACTATTGGTACCCTGCGTACCGGATACCCCTTGGGATTGCAAAGATCACAAGGAAACTCTATATACCAGATTTGAAGACCTCCGAAGGCCCCACATGTCAGGCATAGCTGGACCTGCTCCCCCGACATTGTTAGTCCCAGGGCTGCCACGTGTATCACAAGACCGGAGCTATCATCCACACCTGGGAAGCTCTGGTCAGAATACCAATATGGCACCCCCGGACCTAACCCCAGACAGAGAGAAGCTCCGGTACTGACATGTGTCCAACAGCACCGGACCTACCCGTCCACGACGGTGAGCTCCGGAACTGGCACGTGGCAACCGCCGGACCTTCAACTTCAACTATCAGGACGGAGGACCCCCAACGGCTCCGTACCTTCAAGGATCAATCAAAGACTTCAAGACCCGATTAAGTGTCATTAATGCCATATTAATGACACACGATCGGACGGCCCTTAATACTGGTAACGGAACTATTAAGGACCGTTACCAGGCTCTTAAGGGTAATTAACCCCATTCATTGTGTATCAAGCGTGTGTAACCGCCGGGGCCACCTGTCGGGCCAGGCTGACGTTGTAACGACCAGTCCTTGTACTATAAAAGGACTGGTCGACGATACACAAGGGACGGTTCCAGACCACCGCTGAACACTCTGAGCTAGACAAGCTTCTTCTTCTGGAGTTTCTTCTAGACTCTCGAGCTTAATACATCACCAACAAACCCCGTGGAGTAGGGTATTACGCTCAGGCGGCCCGAACCACGTAAATCCCTGTGTACACGTGTCTTTCACCTTCTTGAATCTTTGCGCGCCCATTACCAAACTACAACTCCTCGATCTACCAAAAGTAGTGTCGGGAGATCTGTCGGTTCCAAACGCCGACACATACAAAACAAAATTTGATACAAACATCTTCATTCTTTGGAGATTTACAAAATAGTGAAGAATATATACATATGATTTGTTTTGGTTGTTTATAAAAAAGTACAAAAATATCTATATAAGTTTGAAAATAATTGTTCCAAGTGGTAGAGAGTATTTTTTTAAGAATATAGAAAAAAGAATCATCGAATTTGGACTTAATTTGCGGAATATATACAAGTTTGAATAGTTAAATAGGAATCAAAATAAAAAAAACCCTGCAAACTCAAGAACAGACGTGTCGGGTCGTCGGGCCGGTTCCGGCCGTCGGGCCGTGCACGGCCCACTTGGTCGTGCCGGGCCGTGCCGCCCGCCGTGCCCAAAAACTAGGCCCTGCATGGCCCGGAACCGCCTTCGTGCCGGGTTGGGCCGGGCCTCGGCCGCGGCGTCGTGCTTCGGGCCGCCCGGGTTTGGCCCGGCCCAATTCCCACCTCTAGTCAGGCAGGCTGGTTTGGATCACGTTACTATCATGCGATTCAGAGTTTTAGGATCCGTTTATTGTTCTTTCATGCCTCGACCTGCTAACAGTATAGTGACATGCATATTGAAGTATGATCAATGGTATTGTCTAGATTACAGATTACATAGCAGGCATGCGCTTATATAGAGTACATGGAGGAGGAGGTACACGAGAGAGAAATGTACGGTGTACACGGTACCAAACTCAACAACCATGATCCAATCTAAACAGACTCAGAATAGAGATAAGCCACACGAGATAGGCTTTATCGTATACTAACCAGCATCCCCCTCAATCTCAACACCGAAGCCATGTTGAGATTGTTACGAAATTTCTTGAGCATCTTCAAAGTCATCGGCCTGGTCAGTCCGTCTGTCAATTGATCCTCTGAAGAGATGAATTGAATATGTAGCAGCTTATTTGCCACACGTTCTCGCACAAAGTGATAGTCAATTTCAATATGCTTTGCGCGAGCATGGAAAATGCGATTTGCGGGTAGGTACGTAGCCCCCAGATTGTCGCACCAGAGACAAGCCGACCGTGATTTAGGAATCCTCAATTCAATTAAGACTGACTGAAGCCAAACAATTTCTATCGTCGCATTAGCCAATGCTTTGTACTCGGCCTCAGTACTAGATCGTGACACCGTTGGCTGTTTCCGAGCAGTCCAGGAGATGAGATTTGGTCAAAAAAATACAGCAAACCCCCCATTAGAGCGCCGGTCATCGACATCTCCAGCCCAATCAGCATCTGAAAAGGCACTAACTAGAGTTGAGCTTGACTTAACAAACTTGAGACCAAAATCAATCGTCCACTGAATATACCGTAATATTCTCTTGACGGACGTAAAATGATCACTTCTTGGAGCATGCAAGAACTGGCAGACTCAGTTTACAACAAATGAAATATTGGGGCGCGTCATGGCCAAGTATTGTAAGGCTCCCACAATACTACGATATGCTGTAGCATTAGAATCACACAAAGGAGTGCCAGCAGCTAAAGATAGTTTGTCTGATGTGATCATAGAAATATCAACAGACGTACACTTGTGCATATTAGCCCGCTTTAGGAGATCTCGTGCATATTTGGACTGTGACAGAATGATGCCGTCAGGTACATGAGAGACCTCAATGCCCAAAAAATAATGTAACATTCCTAGATCCTTGAGAGCAAACTCCTCCCTTAGTCCATTGAGTAATACTGAAACAACATCTTCGGATGAACTAGTGACAATGATGTCATCCACGTGTATTAATATAAAAATAGTGACACCACTTTTGTGATAGATAAATAATGATGTATCAGATTTTGAAGGAGAGAAACTAAGACTTTGCAATTTGGAGTTGAGACGAGGATACCAAGCGCGAGGTGCTTGTTTAAGTCCATAAATTGCTTTCGGAAGTTTGCATACATAATTCGGCTTGTCTGAATTGATAAATCCGGATGGTTGCTTCATATAAAATTCTTCATCTAGGATGCCATGAAGAAAGGCATTTTGAACATCTAGCTGGTGAAGGGTCCATCCCTGTGACACTGCTATAGAAAGCACAAGACGAACTGTTGCAATCTTTACTACGGGACTAAAAGTGTCCCCGTAATCAATTCCATAATGTTGCTTAAACCCTTTGGCCACTAATCGGGCCTTATATCTTTCAACAGTACCATCAGTCTTGCGCTTAATTTTATACACCCACCGACAGTCAATCAAGTTTCTCCCAGGCTCTGGTGGAACAAGGCACCACGTCTGGTTGCGACAGAGCATCAACTTCAGTTTGCATAGCTTGACGCCACTTTGGATTAGCAGTGGCTTCACGCCAATTATCAGGTTCTCCAGTAGATGAAAAAAAGACCATACTGAATCATGCCTGGAAAAAGAGGCTTTGGACGTACAATCCCATGTTGTAGACGAGTAGCAACCTGAGATGGAGGCTGGGGTGCTTCAGTGGCCACAGGATTAGATGCACTAGAATCAGCAGAAGAGGAAGGACTATGACCTCCAATACTTGCATGCAACATCGATTCCATAGTTGTATCGCCTGGTGTTTCCATCGGCATAGAAGATCCTCCAGAGAGATGTCCTGCAGTGTCCAGTACCGGTTCGTTTAGATGCGAGTCGGTTCCTGTTGAACGAAGACCAGACAACTGCGTTGAAACTTGTGCCGAAGTCCCTGCCACTTGGTGTCGTGAGGGTCCTGGATTGGTTGGCGGTGAAGACACAACGCTGGGTATTGTGGCAGGTGCAGTTGGTGGAGCAGAATGTTTCGGCACCGATCCCAAGATGGATTGCGTACCAGATAAGTTAATTTGAGTTGCAGGGCCATTAGAATCATTTTGGATTGCAGCACACGGTGCATCAGTTGCAGTGTCCTGTTCCTGTTGACATGGAGACTCAGGCAAAGAATTAGTTGCACCAGAATGCGTATTTAACATGTGATTAAACGGTACAGAACCTCCTCCAAAACTAAAAAGGGATTAAGAAGATTAGATGGAAGGAGAAGGGTTTCTTTTTGGAGATGCGCACCAGCATTGTTATGAAGTGTAGAAAATGGGAAGATGGACTCATCAAAGATGACATCACAGGAAATATACACTCGGCCAATTGCAACATCAAGACATTTATAGCCATTGTGCATATTGCTATAGCCAAGAAAAACACACTTCTTCGACCTAAATTCCAATTTGCGAGTATTAGGGGGGCAGAGATTAGGCCAACACGCACACCCAAAGGTACGAATAAACAAGTAATTCGGTTTTTCATGGAACATGCGTTCAACTGGAGTACCATGGCTTATAACCTTGCTAGGTGTACGATTGATTAAGTATGTTGCTGAGAGAAAAGCTTCATCCCAGAATTTAAGTGGCATGGAGGCATGAGCAAATAGGAAAAGACCAACTTCAACAATGTGGCAATGCTTTCTCTCAGCAGATCCATTCTGCTGGTGCACATGTGGGCAAGATACTCGATGAGAAATTCCAAGGCGTCTGAAAAAGGAGTCAAGTTTTTGATATTCACCTCCCCAATCAGATTGAATAGCAATGATTTTCTTGGAGAATACCCTTTCTACATAGTTCTAAAAATCATGAAACAGTTAAAATGCCTCAAACTTATGTTTGAGGAGGTAAATCCATGTAAATTTAGAGTAGTCATCAATGAAACTCCAATAATACTTGTTTTTATTAATAGAATCACGGGCAAGACCCCATACATCCGAAAAAACAAGTTCAAATGGGAAATTGGAAACATGAGATGAACTAGAGTAGGGTAATTGATGACTCTTTGCCTGTTGACAGGTGTCACAAACTGACTCATGACACGACTCCTTGGAGAAAGGAAGGCTAAATCTATTTATTATCTGGCGCACTATCATAGGGGAAGGGTGACCCAATCGATTATGTCGTCCAACTGGTGTTGGTTTTGCAGCGCTAAAGGCATGCTTTATTGGAGAAAATGACTTGGATGCCAGGGGATAGATACCTCCAACAACTCTACCGTGATGAAGAACCTTCCTCGTTGCCAGGTCCTTGACGACAAAAAAATTGGGGTGAAGCTCAAGAAAGATATTATTATCACATGCAAGACGGTTAGCAGAAAGGAGATTTTTCTTGGCTTCGGGGATATGCATGATATTTTTGAGATTCAATTTAGAGTTAGAGGCATTAAGTACCGAATGACCAACATGTCGAATACCCATACCTGTGCCACTAGCTGTATGAACCTGATCATTGCCATGATAGTGATCTTTGACATGCAATTTGTCAAGATCTCCGGTAATATGATCCGTAGCTCCGGAATCAATGTACCAATTAGTATCTACTCCATAAGAGTTTGAGGTAACAGCTGCTGCATCAGTTTTATCTTCTCCCATGTAGTCTTTATTGAATCGCTTGTAACAACAAAGAACTTCATGCTCGTACTTCTTACATAATTGGCATTGTGGACGGCCGCCATCGCCATATCTTCCACGGCCACGGCCACCACACGCCCCTTGGTTGCCACGGCCTCGACCACCATTGCGGCCACCACCACGATAAGAGTTGGAATTCCCCCGAGAGGCAGAGTTAACAAATGATAGTGGTGAATTTCCATCATTTTGTAGATTGAGCCCCATCTCAAAACTGAGAAGATGGGCATACATATCACTCAAAGGAACGGCTTCAGATCGCGTCGTCATTGCAGTCACTATAGGAAATGTGGACAATTACGTTGGCCAACATAACTTTCGTCGGCCAGCTGAAGAAAGTAGGATAAATTACGTCGGTCTCTTTTGATTGACAAAAGCTAACTTACTTTCGTCGACTGTCGTCCCTCAGCCAAATTAAGTTAAGTGGCCGATGGCAATAAACCTTACCTTACATCGGTCAGGACCTGCAACCGACGTAAATAAGACGGCTGTCGGAAGTTACACTTAACTACTCGGCCGACGTAATTAGTTTAAGTTAGTTGATATAAGTAGTGGAATTTAACCTAAACCGGGGCGCCTCTTCTTTTTCCTTAATTCCCCGCACGCCGTTTCGTTATTCTTTCCCCGCCGCCACGCCCGACGCCTCCACAGCCGCTGTCGCCGCGCCCGACGCCCCACCGCGCCCCACCTCCAGAGTGTCGCTGCCTCCTTGCTCCTCGCCAGGTAAGGCCTCCTCTCCACCTCCCTCCCCCCTCCACGCCGAGTTGCACCTCCCGGAGCTGAATGTGGCCAAGAGGGGGATGAATAGGCCTTTTTGAATTTTGTCGGAACCTGCAACACTTAACAACCAGATCAAATTAAACTCGAGATATCGGACTAGTCCGGTCAAGTGCGGACTAGTCCGGTGTGTACTGACTAGGTTAATCAAGTTTGATCGATTAATTTGATTCTAGGATGTATGCAGCGGAAATGTACAGGTAATTAAAGTGTTACACGGTTATGAACTAGGGTATACCACAAGTTAATCTTATGTTTAATGTTTCAACATAAAGTAAGCAAGATTGATTGAAACCCTAGTTTGATATGATGTATAAGAATGATGAACGCAAAGCAAGAACACAAGCAATTTATCCCGTGGTTCAGATCCCACAGAGGCAACCTACATCCACGTTAAGGAGTCCACAAAAGGATCGGGTCTTCTCCAACCCTACCCTCATCGGATCGCCACGAAGGCCAATCCTCTTCTCTTATCACAAAGGTTAAATAACCAAATTCAAGGGGCCTTCTCACACGTTGAGGGCTCCCCTAGATTACAATGAAAACTCCACCAAGAACACACTTGAAAGATTACAATGAAAATCACAGGAGTGTGTTAGGGAATCAAACCAAGAGCTCAAGAGTAATGAATCGTGTCTCTCCAATGTTCCAAAGTGTATCCTCAAGGGATTGATCTTTGTGTCTTTTGATTTCGTGGAGAGATGTGTTTTTGAGGATCTTGGGAGGTGTGATGGCGCAGGAGTTTGAGAGGGATTAAAGTTGGGCTGTGCACATCTATTTATATGGGGTTTTTAAAAGTGACCGTTAGGGTTTAGAAAGATAGGACTAGTCCGTGGTGGACACCATACTAGTCTGGTGTGCTGTGTGTAGCAAATCGTAAATGTCCCGAAATATCGGACTAGTCCGCCTAGGAGCGGACTTGTCCGATTTCGCTTCTGGAAATCTTCAGACTAGTCCGATAATCATCGGACTTGTCCGGATCAGTGAAACCCTAAGTGAATTGGGTGACAATCCGCACTTGGAGGACTTGTATGATTTAGGTCAGAAGGTTTTCGGACTAGTCCGTGCCAATATCGGACTTGTCCGATTTAGATTAGAATGATATCGGACTAGTCCGTTGTGTGATCGGACTTGTCTGATTTTGTGCAGCTTGTGAAGTGTTTTGAGGACTAGTCCGCACTGGGGAGGACTAGTCCGATTCTAGTCAGAGAAAAATCGGACTAGTCTGTGGTGATATCGGACTTGTCCAATCTTGTGCAGTGAGATATCGGACTAGTCCGGTGTCAATCGTACTAGTCCGATCCTGTATAAATTTGTGCATTGTGTGTGTTTATTTGTGTTTGAGCTCTTGGGGTGTGTTTTCTTAACACACTCCACACACAATGATCTACTACACTTGTTCCTTGAGCTCATTTCCACATTGCTCCTCATTCTCCCTTCTTTTTGGCACTTTGCTTATTTTCACATTAAAACATGTGCTCATCTCAACAAAGTGGTTAGGATCTCATTTCCTTGTTATAAATCATCCAAAACCCACAAGGGATTCCTAGATGCACTTTCAATCTCCCCCTTTTTGGTGATTGATGACAACCAATTGAGATTTCACAAAATATGACAAAAAGTTGAGATTTTCATAAAGTATGCACATATGAGTTTAAAATACATCAAGCAATGAAAACATGATCCATATGTGCATTCTTTATGGTGGGATGCATAACTAAGCGCATTAAAACAATGAGAATGACATAATTGACATTAACCAACCAACAACAAGCATATATGTCATTCTAAGAGCAAAATCACAGATTTCAACAATTACTTCTCAAGTAGATCAAAACATTGCATCACATGACCATAATTATCATAAGAGCATAGTAAAAGGTTTACAACCCACAAAATAGACAAAAAGCACAAAGGAAGCTCTCTCCTCGCATCCTACAGCTTAAGACCTAAGAACTAAGATTCTCCCTCAATCTCTCCCCCTTTGGCATCAAGACACCAAAAAGAAGGAGAGGAGGGACCTAAAGTCTTCAAGCCTCGCTGTCGGTCCTCTCATCGTCTTCATCTTCGTCTTCGGGCTGATGAGGAGGAGGAGGAGGTGCGGATCCACTCGAGCCCCCAATGCCAAAGTAGGCAAGCTCGGAGGGGGTCAAGGGCCCGAGCTCGATGAAGTCGGAGTCGGAATCATCAGAGGTTATTGGAGATCCAATGGGCTTGATCTCTAGTTTCTAGAAAATCTGATTCACATTTGCCTTGACATACTTCATGTCTTACTTTCTTCTCTTGTTAAGCTTGTGGGCCTTCACCTCGGCCTTTCTGCAGGAAGCAAAGATAGCAGCCAAGTATTTAAATATGCCACTTGCAGATCCCTTTTGAGGAGCTTCCCTAGTGGCAGGGGCAGCCCTGGCATCTCCACTTGCTCTTGCCGGAGCCTCAGGATTGGAGGTCGGAGAAGGAGTAGCCTGTATGCTTGTCTTTTGAGGCATCTGGGGCCTCAAGGGAAGGTGCTCCACATCTTTGATGAATTCAATGCTAGTGACCTTCTCAATCATGAACATAAGATACGGAGCATAGCCACATGACGTGTTGGGTGTGCATGAGATGTTGACCATGTCGTTCCAGATATAGTCAGCCACATCAAACTTGCGATCCTTGCTTATGAACCTCATCAAGGTCCGGAGATAGCCCTGCACACTTCCAGCATCCCCATCCTTGGGGGCAATTTTCTTCCTCAAGACTCTGTTCAAGACCACAAAGAAAAGCTTCATGTTCTTTGTGGAGGGAGGCTTGAACTTGGAGTTGGGCTCATAGAGGAATTTCATCTTATCCTTCTCAATGACACTTATGTTGTGGATGATTAAGCAGTCATTGCTTGAGGTGTCAAGGTGTAGCAGGCTTGCAAAGTCTTCATAAGTTATACTGTACTTGGATCCGTGAGTCATCCAAGTAACACTGTCTCCATCATCACTAGATAAATGGCAAGTCGCAAAGAACTACGCTATGACCTCATCATTCCAATTGTTCCTAAAGGTAAAGAGATCCTTCAGGCCATGTCTCTCAACTGCCTCCACCACTTCAGCAAACGGTGAGCAACCCTTCTTCTCAAAGTGTGCCCAATCAATCCATTGGCTATGCACTACAGGTGTCTTCATGGGGAGGTACACAGACTTATAGAAATCAGCATGGAAATTGCTCCAAAATCTTCCATCGACAGCTTGCTTCGAACGGTTGTAGCAATCAATATTACGGAACTCAGCCGCTGAATCACTGCCCTTCCCATTAAACTTTTCTTCTGCGGGATCCCGATCCCCTTGCTTCGGAGCTGACATCTTCAGGGGGCCAATCGGGCCTGTTGCGATCCCCTTGCCCTTGACCTTGGCTAGGCGGGCACTTGCCGAGCTAGGGCCACCACCAGCGGTAGCCCTGGAAGCAGGCACCTTTTGTTGATCCACCCTCTTTTGAGACTGAGGAGGAGAGGGGGCTGGCTCGGAAGGTCGCTTCTTGCTTTGGTCCGTCGAGGACCAAAGTGGGGCTTCTTGTTCCATCTCGGCTTTGAAGTCGAAAACTTCGTCGTGAGAGTTCGACATGCCCTGAGAATGGATTGTACAAGGTATGGGTAAGAAAGGATAACAAGGAATTGCATTGAGGAATTGAAAGGTTAGGTTTGAGTTCAAAAAAATCGGACAAGTCCGGTGTACAGGCACAGACTAGTCCGGGTGACCGGACTTGTCCGTGCATGGACCGGACTAGTCCGATATTCATTCTCAAAAACCTAAGCAACGAGACAAATAGTGATTCCTAATGCACAACTAGCTTAGCATCAATGTAATACATCAAGGATGCATGTATATAGTGAGAGATGCTAGGCTATTCGATCAACAATGAAGAAAATAGAGATTTGTAGGGTTTGGGGGGAAAATTACCGAAGAAATCGCTTGAATCTCGAAGAGGAGGGTGTTGAAGGCCGGACAAGTCCGTGAACTTCAATCCTCGAGCGAGGAAGCTTGATTTCCACCCAAATGTGGAGCTTTTTGATGGAGGAGATGCAAAATCACCTTGGGGAGCTCGAGCGTGGAGAGAGGAAGCTTGAGGCAAGTGTGGGGGTGAGGAAATTTGGGTTTGGCAGTGGATAGGGTTATGGACACGAAAAATCGAACAAGTCCAAAAATGATTGGACTAGTCCGAACTTTTCCATAGGCTATATCGGACTAGTCCGTGGTCTACCGGACTAGTCCGGCCTAACCGGCGCTCTGCGGACTTGTCTGCATGGGCGGACTAGTCCGGGTAACCACGGACTAGTCCGTGGTCACCAGGGAAGAATTTCTTAGCCCATTCATATATATTCGAAGGTCCTTATTTAGAAAAATAGGAGGCAAATCTAATCAAATAATCTTGATGAATATGATCAGTAAGCATACAACAATCAAGCAATGACCATAATTCACCAAGATCTAGTAATTGACATAGTTTTTTGGAGAAAATTGAGAGAGATGATTTTCGCAATCCAATCAACATATTTTGAAGAATTCATACAGATATGCAAATTTTCAAGCCACATTCTGAGCATCAAGGATATTTAGTTCATTTCAAAGCTTGCAAAAGCATTTTTCATCAAGTGGATTGGTGAATATGTCGACTAATTGCTTTTCAGTGTTGACATGGGAAATAGCTATATCCCCTTTCATGGAGTGGTCTCTCAAGAAATGATGTTGGATGTCTATGTGTTTGGTTCTATAGTGCTCAACTGGATTATGGGCAATTTTAATGGCACTCTCATTATCACAAAGGAGTGGAATACGGTTCATATTGTAACCGTAATCCCTTAGAGTTTGTCGCATCCAAAGGAGTTGTGCACAACAACTCCCGGCTGCAACATACTTCGCTTCGGCTGTGGATAAGGCAATGGAGTTTTCTTTCTTGGAGGACCAAGAAACTAGGGATCTACCTAGGAAATGGCATGTACTGGAGGTACTTTTTCTATCTACTTTGCATCTGACATAATCTGCATCGGAGTAGCCAATAAGATTGAATTTGGAGCCTTTTGGATACCAAAGACCAAGGTTGGGTGTATGAACTAAATATCTCAAGACCCTTTTTACGGCTGTCAAGTGACACTCCTTAGGATTGGCTTGAAATCTTGTACACAAACATACACTCAACATAATGTCTGGCCTAGATGCACATAAGTAGAGTAGAGATCCAATCATGGAGCGATATACCTTTTGGTCGATGCTAGGTCCATCTTCATTGAGATCCAAGTGGCCATTCGTTGCCATGTGAGTCTTTATGGGCTTCGCCTTGTCCATTCCAAACTTCTTGAGTATGTCTTGAGTATACTTTGTTTGGCTTATGAACGTCCCTTCCTTTTGTTGCCTCACTTGGAATCCCAAAAAGTACTTTAGCTCTCCCATCATAGACATCTCAAACCTATCTGTCATAATTTTACTAAACTCCTCACAAAAATATTTGTTAGTTGAACCAAAGATTATAGCATCAACATAGATTTGACAAACAAAAAGATCATTGTCAAAGTTATTTGTAAACAATGTATAATCTACTTTACCGATCTTAAAGCCATTTTCAATTAAGAAATCTCTAAGACACTCATACCAAGCTCTAGGAGCTTGTTTGAGGCCGTAGAGAGCCTTACGCAATTTAAATATTCTGTCGGGGAACTCTTCGTCTTCAAACCCAGGGGTTGCTCCACATACACCTCCTCCTTGATTGGTCCGTTGAGGAAGGCGCTTTTCTCATCCATTTGATAGAGCTTGAAATCATGGTGAGTAGCATATGCAAGTAATATTCTAATGGACTCAAGTCTAGCTACAGGAGCAAAGGTCTTATCGAAATCCAAACCTTCGACTTGTGAATACCCTTTGGCCACAAGTCGTGCCTTGTTCCTTGTCACTACCCCATGTTCGTCTTGTTTGTTGCGGAAGACCCATTTGGTGCCGACGATGTTGGATTTGGGTCTTTCGACTAGTTCCCACACCTCATTCCGTTTGAAATTGCTGAGTTCTTCTTGCATGGCCACTACCCAATCCGGATCATTCAATGCATCCTCAATCCTGCGTGGTTCCAAAAAGGACACAAACTAGTAGTGCTCACAAAAATTAGCTATGCGAGATCTAGTAGTTACTCCCTTTTGGATGTCACCGATGATGTTGTTGATTGGGTGATCCCTTTGGAGGCATTGGTGTACTCTTAGGTGTGGTACTTGCTGTCTTGAATCTTCATGATCATCTTCTTCTCCCCCTAAGTGGTTGCCCTCATTGACTTGTTGATCATCTTCACTTTCTTGATGTTGATCTTGTATGGAAGCTCCCCCTTGATCATTGGTCTCCTCTTGTGGTTCATTTTCCTCATGCATTTGTAGAGGTGGCTTTTGTGGTCGAACTTCGCCTAACGCCATTCTTCTCAATGCTTGACAAGGAGCTTCTTCTTTATCTAGCACACATGGATAAACTTGCTCCTTTTGGGAGCCATTAGTTTCATCGAACACTACGTCATGTGGTACTTCAACAAGTCCGGAGGTCTTGTTGTAGACACGATAGGCGTAAGTGTTCGAATCATAACCAAGCAAGAAACCTTCATCGGACTTTGAAGCGAACTTTGAAGTCCTAGGCTTCTTGTTCAAAATATAACATTTGGAACCGAAAACTCAAAAATATGAAATATTAGGCTTGTTAACGGTGAGTAGCTCATAGGATGTCTTCTTGAGTAGTCGATGAAGGTAAAGTCGATTTATGGCGTGGCAAGAAGTGTTGATCGCTTCCGCCCAAAATCGATCCAAGGTATTGTACTCATCGAGCATTGTTCTCGCCATCTCTATGAGGGTTCAGTTCTTTCTTTCGGCAACTCCGTTTTGTTGAGGGGAGTACGGAGCTGAAAACTCGTGCTTTATGCCTTCTTCATCTAGGTACTCCTCCACTTGTGTGTTCTTGAACTCCGTGCCGTTGTCGCTTCGAATGTTCTTGATTGTCAATGAGAATTCATCCTGAGCTCGCTTGAAGAACTTCTTGAGTATTACTTGTGTTTCTGACTTATCATGTAAAAAGAAAACCCAAGTGAAGCGAGAAAAATCATCGACAACTACTAAGCCATATTTGTTACCGCTGATGCTTATGTAGGCGATTGGACCGAATAAGTCCATGTGAAGTAGCTCGAGTGGTCGTGTTGTAGTCATGATGTTCTTCGCGGGATGAGGTGCTCCAACTTGCTTCCCATCTTGGCACGCGCTACAGGGCCTGTCTTTCTCAAAAACAACATCCTTCAAACCTCGGATGTGATTGCCAACATGCGGTAGCCGTCTATGCAACAGCCAACCCATGTTGGTCTTTGCAATCAAGCATGTGTCAAGTTCGGCTTTATCCTTGTTGAAGTCAATAAGATAAAGCTTTCCCTTCAACATACCCTTGAATAATATGGAACCATCACTCCTCCTAGAGACGGTCACACCCTCGTTAGTGAACAAGCAATTATAACCTTTATCACATAATTGAGATATGGACAACAGGTTATAATCTAAGGAATCAACATGTAATACATGAGAAAGAGTGTGTTGTGGAGATATGACAATTTTACCAGTGCCGAGCACCTTTCCTTGACTATTGTCTCCAAAATAGATGCCCTCGCTTGGATCCTCATTTGCTTCATACTCAACGAACATTCTTCTTTCTTCGGTCATATGGTTGGTGCAGCCACTGTCTAGCACCCATTTATATCCACCGGAGGAATAGGCCTCCAAAAACAAATTATGCCTTGGTTTTAGGTACCCAAGCTTGCTTGGGTCCTTTTAGGTTAGTCACAAGGGATTTGGGCACCCACACATGAGACTTGGTGTTCCCATGACGTGGCCCAACATAACGAGCATAAATTTTTCCATAATTACTTTTCATTAAGACATAAGATGCATCGAAAGTTCTAAATAGCAATTGTTGTTGTTTATACATGGAACTAATCTGGGAGACCGGACTTGTCCGGAGGACTGGACTTGTCCGAATCTCGACCAGACTAGTCCGGTGGTCATGCGTGTTGTATTCATTAATTTTGGATCTTCCAGTTTGATAGAGTCTTCCCTTTACAAAGACATTGGTATCCTTTTTATTCTTATGGTTTTTAGCTTGTTGCTTTTCACCATAAGAGTAACCAATGCCATATTTGACATTTGGAGGTCTTGTGACCAAGTATGCACTACGTGCATATTTGATCTTCTCCTTGTCAAATATGCCATTTTGTGCAGGATGCTTGTCCTTGGTAGAGGTTGACTTGTCTTTCAAACTGGTGTCAACCTTACCACATGTACAAGTAGAAGCAACTTCAATTTTAATGGGTTGAGAAGGTGAGCTTGAAGAGGATGAAGGGTCACCTTGCTTGAGTGACTCAACTTGCACCTCAAGGATCTTGTTAACCTTGATTAGGTTAGCAAGTTCTTCCTTGATTGCAGCATTTGAGTCGCTTAACTCCAAGCAAGTTTCCTTGCTTGAAGCTAATTCAAGCTCTAGTGACTTGCTCTGCTCCTTTTCAAGCTCTAGAAGCTTGTCAAGTTCAACATACTCCTCCTTTTGGGAGACAATCACGTCTTCTTGACGATGTATTAACCTCTCCTTCTCAACAAGTTGATCAAGCAAAAATTTCATTTTAGTGGTTGTTTTCTTATCTAACCCAGTGAGCATATCTTCATTATCACTATTAATATCACTATCACTGTAATAGGAATGCATGGAGGAGGGTTTTGTTGTTACCTTGAGTTTACCTTCCTTTGCCATGAGGCAAGTGTCGTTCCCCTTCCATGCGCCGAGTGTAGGGAAGAGAGTAGACTTCTTGGATGTCTTTTCGATGGCTATGCTAGCCATCTCTTCTTCTGATGATGATGAGGACTCATCATTTGAGTCCCACTCTTTCCCTATGTGCGCTTGTTTGTCTTGTTTCTTCTTCTTGAAGAATTTCTTGGGTTGAGGCTTGGCTTCTTTGGTCTTCTTCTTGTTCTCTTCATATGGGCAATCAACTATAAAGTGGCTATACTCACCACAATTATAGCATGCCCGCCTCAACTTTGGATTTGTTCTTTCCTTGTATGTTCCTTCACTTGATTTAGCGCCTTGTATCTTCATCATCATCTTGAATTTCTTCATGAATAGTATCATGTCATCTTCATCTAAGTCACTGCTCTAATCGTCACCATCTTCTTCTAATTGAGCTTCTCGCGATTCTTTAGACAAGGGCTTAAGGGTGGACTTCAAAGCAAGCCCTTTCTTCTTTGCCGAGGTGAGGTCGGCAATTTCCTTGACATGCTCCACTTGCTTTTCCATCATCTCGAAATTGATGATTTTTCCAAGTAGCTCATCCGAAGTCATTCTCTTGTATACGGGGCTTTCTCTAATCATTGAGCATAAGGTGACGTTGTGAGGCATGAAAGCTCTAAGGATGAGCTTCACCACCTCGTGGTTGTTCCACTTCTTGCTTCCGTAAGATCGAACCTTGTTGATGAGCGTCTTATGGTTGTACATATCTTGAGGCGACTCATATTCTTCGATTGCGAATCTTCCCAATTCGCCCTCGATCATTTCGATCTTCGCTTCACGCACATGACGATCACCTTCATGTGCAGTTTGCAATGTGTCCCAGATCTCCTTTACAATCTCGAGTCCATCCACCTTGGTGAACTCGTCCCGACTAAGCGAAGGGGTAATGACTACCGTGGCTTGGGCATTTCGATGAATTGCTTGCTCTTGGCTTGGTGTAAGATCTTCATCGTCGTCCGGGATATCTATCCCTGTGCACACAATATGCCACAAACTTGGATTGAGAGAAATTAGATGCATTTTCATATTTTTGCCTCCACATTGAGTAATCACTTCCATCGAAATGTGGGGCTTTTCCTAGAGGGATAGACAAATAATGATTATTGCTAGAATTAAGACGATCATAGTTAAAAGAATATCAGGAGTAGTCGGTGTGACTACTCTCCTTCTTCTTTTTATCGTCTTTGACCTTCACCTTCCCTTTGGAGAGGGTTTTCTTCCTTAGGAGTGCCTTGAGTTCCAGCGTCTCCTCATCGTCATCCTCGAAGTCTTGAATGGCTTTGAGGATCTTCTCCAATTTCTGGTTCTTATCTTCATCAACCTTCTCTTGGTTGTTGCTCTTGTGTACGTCTTTCATGTCTGACATGATCTCTTCGAGCGATTAGTCTCCTTCTTGAAGAACCTTTCTCTGATACCAATTGAATGTGGCCTAGAGGGGGGGTGAATAGGCCTTTTTGAATTTTGTCGGAACCTGCAACACTTAACAACCAGATCAAAACTCGAGATATTGGACTAGTCCGGTCAAGTGCGGACTAGTCCGGTGTGTACCGACTAGGTTAATCAAGTTTGATTGATTAATTTGATTCTAGGATGTATGCAGCGGAAATGTACAGGTCATTAAAGTGTTACACGATTATGAACTAGGGTATACCACAAGTTAATCTTATGTTTAATATTTCAACATAAAGTAAGCAAGATTGATTGAAACCCTAGTTTGATATGATGTATAAGAATGATGAACGCAAAGCAAGAACACAAGCAATTTATCCCGTGGTTCGGATCCCACAGAGGCAACCTACATCCACGTTAAGGAGTCCACAAAAGGATTGGGTCTTCTCCAACCCTACCCTCGTCGGATCGCCACGAAGGCCAATCCTCTTCTCTTATCACAAAGGTTAAATAACCAAATTCAAGGGGCCTTCTCACACGTTGAGGGCTCCCCTAGATTACAATGAAAACTCCACCAAGAACACACTTGAAAGATTACAATGAAAATCACAGGAGTGTGTTAGGGAATCAAACCAAGAGCTCAAGAGTAATGAATCGTGTCTCTCCAATGTTCCAAAGTGTATCCTCAAGGTATTGATCTTTGTGGCTTTTGATTTTGTGGAGAGATGTGTTTCTGAGGCTCTTGGGAGGTGTGACAACGCAGGGGTTCAAGAGGGATTAAAGTTGGGTTGTGCACATCTATTTATATGGGGTTTCTAAAAGTGATCGTTAGGGTTTACAAAGATTGAACTAGTCTGTGGTGGACACCGGACTAGTCCGGTGTGCTGTGTGTAGCAAACTCTAAGTGTCCCGAAATATCGGACTAGTCCGGCTAGGAGCGGACTTGTCCGATTTCGCTTCTGGAAATCTTTGGACTAGTCTGATAATCATCGGACTTGTACGGATCAGTGAACCCTAAGTGAATTGGGTGACAAGTCCGCACTTGGAGGACTTGTCCGATTTAGGTCAGAGGATTTTCGGACTAGTCCGTGCCAATTCGGACTTGTCCGATTTAGATCAGAATGATATCGGGCTAGTCCGTTGTGTGATCGTACTTGTCCAATTTTGTGCAGCTTGTGAAGTGTTTTGAGGACTAGTCCGCACTGGGGAGGACTAGTCTGATTCTAGTCAGAGAGAAATTGGACTAGTCCGTGGTGATATCGGACTTGTCCGATCTTGTGCAGAGAGATATCGGACTAGTCCAGTGTCAATCGGACTAGTCCGGTCCTGTATAAATTTTTGCATTGTGTGTGTTTATTTGTGTTTGAGATCTTGGGGTGTGTTTCCTTAACACACTCCACACACAATGATCTACTACACTTGTTCCTTGAGCTCATTTCCACATTGCTCCTCATTCTCCCTTCTTTTTGGCACTTTGCTTATTTTCACATTAAAACATGTGCTCATCTCAATAAAGTGGTTAGGATCTCATTTATTTGTCATAAATCATCCAAAACCCACAAGGGATTCCTAGATGCACTTTCAGGAGCCCCCCCCCCCCCAACACTCCCCCTCCCCGAGCATCCCCCCCCCCCCCCCCCCCCACCCTCACCCTCCCTGCAGAGCCCCCCACACCCACCCTCCCTGCAGAGCCCCCCTCCCCTCCCCCTCCCGAGCCCCCCACCCCCAACCCTCACCCTCCACTACAATTCAAGTGTATGAAGTTTCAATAAAATTTGAATTTGAATTTAATTGTTTAAATTATGCTTAAATTGCTTAACTGTTTATTTAATTATGCTTAACTGGTTAATTTGCTTAGTGTAGATTATACTTATTTGGTTTAGTGTAGATTATGTTTAATTGGTTTCATTATGGCCAAGCTCGACCGCCGTGGGGAGGGCGGAGACAGGGGCCGTCGGCCGTTGGATGCTGTGGCGCTAGGGATGGCCGACGTGAGGGAGGTGCGATTGGGGCACCGAGCTCGGGTGCCATGAGAAGGGCGGCATTGGTGGCAGTCGGATGTCAGGTGCCGCAGCGTCGGGGGTGGCCGGTGGCTCCAGGAGAGCGGGAGGAGGTGATGGCAGCATTGTGTGAAGAAGATAAGAGAGGTGGGTCGTGTGGGTCGGAGATTGGTTAATTGGGGACGTGGACTGGCTGGTTAGATGTCCTTGGCGGGGGCGTCCTGGTCCCTAATCAGCTTCACGTAGCAAGAAGGGTGATGGGTCGCAGCCTCCTCCGCCATTTTCTTTCTTTCTCTCTTCGTCTCTGTCTCCGGTCGGCGATGGACATGAGGGACGAGCCGAGATCTGCCACCCATCTGCCACCCCACCTCTCCTTAAGAGAAGAGAAGAGAAGAGAAGAGAAGAGAAGAGAAGAGAAGAGAAGAGAAGAGAAGAGAAGAGAAGAGAAGAGAAGAGAAGAGAAGAGAAGAGAAGAGAAGAGAAGAGAAGAGAAGAGAAGAGAAGAGAAGAGAAGAGAGGAGATGATGAAGTGAAGTGAGTGAATGAGTTGGGCCTTGTGGTCAAGTCACTCGGGACAGGTGGCGGCCCAAGTTAAAAAGCCAAGGGCCCTGGGCCCAATCTTGCCTGTCTCCGCCTTTCTCTGCTCCCAGTCCCAGTCTCCCACCTCCCAAGAGTCGGGGGCAAGGCACCAAGGAAGGAGATGCGTGGTGAAGGCCATCAGAATCCATGAGGTCGCTCAATGATGAAAATGAAACGGGAGGGTGTGAACGATTGCATCCCCTTTCTCTTTCTCACCGCTAATGGCTGTCATGCCAATGTCGTGGAGAAGGAGGTGAGGTGCGCGGAAGTCGCCGCTCAACCACGACGGGCCACTTAGGTTCTATCATGGCTCATTTAGTATGAAGTTAAAGTATGCGTCTAAACCACCTGGGCGTGTGTATGGCCGACCCCGACGGACCCAGTTCACTTTCTCTCAAATTATTTCCTCTATCGTGCATAAATTAATGAGAAACTAACGATAATTTGTCCAGCTTTAAACTGCAGAGTCAAACATGGGTGAAGATCGTAGTTGGATGTATACTGGTTGGAAGAGTAGAACTGGTGGTCACTCAGATGAGTGGTACGCCAAGACAGAAGCTTTTGTGGAACGAGCTTCTTCGTTGTCAAATAGCGATAATGCGCAGTGCCCATGCACGAAATGCTAGAACGGAATGTTTTTGAACAAAGTGGAACTTAAGATGCACTTGTGTCGAAACGATTACGTGTCACATTATGAGTTGTGGAACTTCCACGGTGAGACAACTTCTCAAGTTGTACAAGAAGTGTAAGCGGACAATGATGATGCCATAGAGGTTGATATGATGGATGAGATGCTGGAAGCTATACGACCAGAGATTGTGAAGGATCCTCAAACAATAGTGGTTAAAGAGTTCTTCAAACCCCTCAAAGATTCAGAACAGCCGTTGCATGAACACACTAAAATGACAATCCTCAATTTTGTGACTAGACTTATGGCAATTAAATCTAAGTTCTTCTTTTCTAATAATTGTTACAACGAGCTCATCAATTTGTTCAACAATGCCCTTCCACATCCCAACAAAGTGCCTAAAGATATGTATAAGTCGAAGAAAATTCTTTTTGGTCTCGGTATGAAGTATGAGAAGATTGATGTGTGTCCGGACAACTGCATGCTTTTCTAGAGAGAGCATGCCAATGAGAACAAATGTTTAAAATATGGTCAACCGAAGTTTGTCGAGGTTATTAATAACGATGGTAATACTATGACGACAGAAGTCGCACGTAAGTAGCTTCGTTACTTACCTGTGACACCTAGGATGAAGCGGTTGTTCCTTTCAAAAAAACGGCCAGACACATGAGATGGTACAAAGAAGGTGAAAGCATCTAGGCCCCCATGAAGTACGGTTTCGGTGATTAATGACAACCATTGAACTTTACTAATGAATTTGTGAATGCAAGGTCCCCATAATCACTCAATAAAATGAAATGAATATGTCATTGGAGACCCATATACAATCAACTTTTGAGATCAAATCAATGAGATAAAGACAAGAAGTGAAAGCTCTCATGTCTAAGTCACTCAACCATAAGTTGACAACATACAATGCTTGAAGATCATCAGAGAGGCTTATGAAACAAATGTCTAAGAGGTCATCTGAGCAAGACACAAAAGATTCACTCAAAACAACTTGAAGCAAACAAAATCAACTCACCGGATCAACCGATGATTTCAGAAATGTACACATCGGTCGAGTTGGTTCAACTGAAGAAGAAGACCTCAGAACAATGTACTCACCGGATCATCCGATGTGAATGGCTCAGTGACATCGGTCCATCAGTATAGTTTGCAATACCATTGGACCAAGTGTAGCACCAGATCATCCGATGAACAGACTTTCACACATCGGTCAATCACTCCAGTAAGCATCAAGATTAAGAAAATTCTGGAGGAAGAGCCACCGGATCATCCGATGAGAAGACAGGAGCAACATCGGTCTAACAACGGTCATATCTGACACAATGACGTCAGCCAAAGTAATTAGACCGATGATAACTAAAGGGGAGACATCGGATCATCCGGTGTTCACAGTAAAGTTCTGTCAGCCTACTTTTCCAATGGCTATTTCGTGGAGGATAGCTATAAATACCCCCTAACCCTGTCATTTCGTGAAGTCTTGATCACCAGAAGCTATCAACACATCCACAAGCATTCAAGACCAAGAGCAATCACTTTCACACCATTTCGATCATCCATACACCAAGGTTTAGGCTAGAACTAGCTAGAGAGAGAGTTTGTGCGCCACCATTCTGGGTGAGTGGACTCTCTAGGATAGTGTGAGAGCCTCAAGGGAGTGCCCTTGGTGTTGTAACTGTGAGAAGACTTCTGGAGCTTGCCAAGGCGTGTGTGGAAGCCCGGAAGGTCGAAGTTGTACAAGGCTTGAGCTCCACCTTGCCAAAGGAGGCGAACGGAGAGGAATAGTGAAGACCCCTCGTCTCGGTGACTTGGGTGTGGCAAAACCCTTTGGTGGGTGCCACAACATGGATGTAGGAAGATCTTAACGATCTTGCCGAACCACGAGATAAATCCTTGTCTCCTCGGGAGTTTGCATCCTTCTCCTTCCCTTACTTTTATGCATTTTATATTCCGCAAAGTTTCTACCTACTAGAATGCATAGATAGTCGCGTAGGGAATTGGGCTTTAGAAATTTAGTTTCATTGCTTAGAATTTTTCGAAGAAAGCCCAATTCACCCCCCCCCTCTTAGGCATTCGGTCCTTACAATTGGTATCAGAGCAAGGTTGCTCATAGGATCATTCTAGCTTCACCGCTAGAGAGCTAAAATGGCCAAGGTTGGGGGTTCGGTTCCTATCTTCGAGGGCAAGAACTTTGCCTATTGGAGAGCACGCATGCGCGCTTATCTAGAGGCTATTGCGCCCGAAGTATGGGAAGCGACCCACGCGGGGTTTGGAGAACATAATTATGTTGGTGATCAAATTAAGTGGGATGCTAAAGCTAGGAATGCAATCTATGAATGTATTAGTCAAGATGTATTTTCTAGGATTGCTAGCAAGAAAAAGGCTTGTGAAATTTGGGCTTGCTTAATAGAGATTCATGAGGGTTCTTCAAGGGTCAAGGAACTTAAATATCACATGCTTAAAGCAAAATATGATGAATTTAAGATGCTACCTCATGAAAATGTCAATGAGATGTTCTCTCGCTTAAATGTGCTTATTGAAGAAATAAATGCTCTTGACATTACTTCTCTTGGCAAGGGACTCATCAACCGCAAGATCCTCATGCTTCTCCCCAAGCCAAAGTACAACATCATCAACTCCATGCTCCAAAAAGAGTCACTCGACCACATTGAAGTTTCGGAGCTCATTGGAGAAATACACGCTCATGAGATGAGTGTACTTGGGATGATGGAGCAATCATCTTCAAAGACAGTTGCTCTAAAGGCCTCCACCAAGAAAACAAGCCACAAGAAGAAGAAGGTGGTTGAGCCTAGTTCAAGTGAAGAAGAACAAGCATCAAGCAAAGATGAAGATGATGAGCTTGCATTGATGATGAGGAAGTTCTCACGCTTGAACTCCAAGATCACTAAGAAGGGACACACATTTGATCCCAAGAAGAGAGCATTCCTACCAAGGAGAGATGATCACAAGACATGCTACAATTGTGGTGATCAAGGCCACATCTCCTATGATTGTCCAAGACCGGACAAACGAAGAGAGAACCACAAGAGCAAGCATCGCAAGCTTGAAGGAAGTGATGATGATGAAGAAGAAGCCAAACAAAAGCCAAGATCCTTTGGAAAGAAGAAACATTACAAGGGCAAGAAGGCAAGGCTCTTCCCAAAGAAGAGAAATGACCCACAAAAGGTGTTCATGTGTGAGGCAAATGAATGGGTCACCGACGAAAAAACAAGTGATGAAGAGAGTGAAGAGGAAGAAGAAAGCTTGGCCGGCCTCGCCATCGCCAACAATGATGATGCACCTCTTCATCCACCGCCCATGTGACTCATGGCGAAAGGTAACACCAAGGTATGTGATGACTCTAGCGATGATAAGCTTTCCCCCGATGATTTAACTTCTTTGATCAATGAATATCATGCTATTATTAAGAGGGAAAAGAGTAAGGTTAAAGTGCTTGAAGAAACTCGTGCTAAACATGAGAGTGCTACCTTGATTTGCTTGACAAGTATGAAAGCATACTCAAAGATCATGACATGCTCAAATCCCATGTCAAGCAAATTGAGGAAGAAAAGGCTAAAATCAAGATAGATAATCATGAACTTGACTTAGCACACCAAACACTCTTGGAAGAGCACAACAAGTTAATACAAGAACATCAAACACTTAACCTTGCTCATGACATGCTTGATCAAGAGTTGAAAAATATGAAGAAGCAAACTCTTAATGATAAGATATCCATTACTTCTCATGCCACTAATGCTTTGCACAAGTCTTTGCCTTTGAAAGCTAATGCTAGGGAGAAGGACTTGTTGGAAGAAATTGAGAGTCTCCGCACTAGTGTGGCTAGACTTTCAAAAGGAGAAGTCAAGCACAAGGAAATTATATTCCAACAAGCAAAGGCCTTCAACAAGAGAGGACTTGGATCCTTCCCGGTGCCTAACAAAGGAAAGGTGCCCTCACCGGAGCTAAGAACAAGCTTCATCAAGGAAGTTGGTTCTTATTGCCAACATTGTGAGGTCACCGGTCACCACACAAGGGAGTGTCCTCTTCCTAACCGACCTTCTCCAAAATTGCCTACTAACTATAAATCTACTTTCAATGATCGTTATTATCTCTTGAGTAAAGTACATGGCAAGGTGAAGGCAAGGTTCATTGGCAAAGACATGAAGGGCATGAAGGGGAAGCTCTCCAAGCAACTTTGGGTCCCAAAGACACTTGTATCACACATACAAGGACCTAAGTTGGCTTGGGTGCCTAAAGTCAAAAATTGAATTCATGTGTGTAGGTGAACTACAAAGCTGGAGGAAAGCATTGGGTACTCGATAGCGGGTGCACTCAACATATGACCGGCAATGATGGTATGTTCACCACCATAGAAAACCCTGGCAATCATGAACAAGTCACCTTTGGTGATAACTCTAAGGGAAAGGTAATTGGTTTAGGTAAAATTGCTATTTCAAATGATTTGTCCATCTCTAATGTTTTGTATGTTAAGTCACTTAGTTTCAGTTTACTTTCTATTGCACAACTATGTGATCTTGGACTAACGTGCACATTTAGCAAAATGATGATTTTGTGAGTAGTGAAACAAGCCAAGACATAGTCTTCAAAGGATTTCGGCATGGACACATCTACCTAGTGGACTTCTCCAACAAGAATGCTAGCTTGACCACTTGTCTTTTCACTAAGACAAGCTTGGGTTGGCTACGGCACCGACGCATAGAGCACATTGGAATGAGCAAACTCAAGAAGTCATTCAAGCTTGGGATGGTGACCGGCGTGAAGGATGTCACATTTGAGAAGAACAAGCTTTGTAGCGCTTGTTAAGCCGGGAAGCAAGTTGCTTCACACCACCCAATGAAGACAATGGTGTCAACCTCCAAGCCACTTGAGCTACTCCACATGGACCTCTTCGGACCGTCCACATATCAAAGCCTTGGTGGTAACCTCTATTGTCTCGTTATTGTTGATGACTATTCTCGCTATGCTTGGACTTTATTTCTAGGTGACAAGAGTGAAACTCCGAAAGTGTTCAAGACCTTCGCCAACCGCACTCAAAGGGAATTTCAACTTCTCATCATCAAGGTCCGGAGTGACAACGGCACCGAATTCAAGAACTACAACATTGGGGAGTGGTGTGACCGCGAAGGCGTGAAAATGAGTTTTCGGCCACATACACTCCTCAACAAAATGGTGTCATTGAAAGGAAGAACAAGACACTCATCACTCTTGCAAGAGCAATGCTTGATGACTATGGCACGTCGGAGAAGTTTTGGGCCGCAGCAATCAACACGGCGTGCCATGCCGCAAATAGGGTCTACCTCCATCGACTACTTCAAAAGACCCCGTACGAGCTTCTAATTGGGAGAAAGCCCAACATCTCCTACTTTCGAGTCTTTGGGTGCAAGTGTTACATCTACCGCAAGAAAAGGATCGGTAAGTTTGAAAGAAGATGTGATGTTGGTATATTTATTGGCTATGCATCAAACTCAAAAGCATATAGAGTATTCAACCAAACCACCGGTTTAGTTGAGGAAAGTTGTGATGTTGAGTTTGATGAGACTAATGGCTCCCAAGAGGAGAGTTTTGGTCATGATGAAATAGATGATGAGCCTCTACGAGAAGCCATGAAGAACATGACCATTGGAGACATCAAGCCCGAAGTTGAGGAGAGCCATGATCAAGGGGGAGCTTCAAGTTCCAACAACAACACCTCTATGGCGCCTCAAGTTGACGAAGAAGAGAAGGATGATCCATTGCCGACTCAAGACTCACAAGCACAACAACATAAAGAAGAAGAAGAAGTCCATGATCAAGTCCAACCACAAGAGGAGCAACACGCATCACCATTGCCAAGTGCTTCACAACCACTTATGAGGCATGGACGCTTCTCCAAGGCGCATCCAATGGACCAAATCATTGGAAGTCCGTCAAGGGGTGTAAGTACACGTTCTCGCCACGTTGCTTCGTTTTGTGAGCACTACTCGTTTGTTTCGTGTGTAGAACCCACTCACATTGAGGAAGCACTCCAAGACCCAAATTGGGTGATGGCCATGCAAGAAGAACTCAACAACTTCATCCGCAATGAAGTTTGGGTGTTGGAGGAGCGACCCAAGGACAAGAACGTCATCGGAACTAAGTGGGTGTACCGCAACAAACAAGACGAGAATGGCGTTGTGGTCCGCAACAAGGCAAGACTTGTGGCCAAAGGGTTCTCGCAAGTTGAAGGACTAGATTTTGGGGAGACATTTGCCCCGGTCGCGCGGCTAGAAGCCATCCGTATACTTATTGCCTTTGCATCACATCATAGCATTAGACATTATCAAATGGATGTGAAAAGTGCCTTTCTTAATGGTTACATTAATGAGCTTGTTTATGTTGAACAACCTCCCGGGTTTGAAGATACGAGGAATCCTAATCATGTGTATAGGTTGCACAAGGCGCTCTACGGGCTCAAGCAAGCACCTAGGGCGTGGTACTAACGACTACGGGATTTCCTCATCATGCAAGGATTCAAGATCGGGAGGGTGGACACTACACTCTTCACCAAGGACATCAACGGAGATTTGTTCATTTGTCAAATTTATGTTGATGATATTATTTTTGGTTCAACTAACGAAGCTTTTAGCCATGAGTTTGGCAAAATGATGTCTAGGGAATTCGAGATGTCAATGATTG
Source organism: Tuctoria greenei (assembly GCA_036927565.1). Lineage (NCBI taxonomy): Eukaryota > Viridiplantae > Streptophyta > Magnoliopsida > Poales > Poaceae > Tuctoria > Tuctoria greenei. Next base: position 45,882,510 of record JAYESD010000008.1, on the reverse strand, counting down.
GAGAGCTCAACTTCTTCCTTGGATTTCAAATCAAGCAACTTCAAGAGGGGACCTTCGTCTATCAAGAGAAGTACACCAAGGACCTCTTGAAGAAATTTGAGATGGGATATTGTAGCTCAAGAAGCACTCCAATGGCAACCAATTGTCATCTCGACACGGATAAGGACGATAATCCTATTGATCAATCTAACTACCGTTCCATGATTGGTTCATTGCTTTACCTTACCGCATCTAGGCCTGATATCATGTTTAGTGTATGCTTGTGTGCTCGCTTTCAAGCGGCACATAAAGAATCGCATAGGAAGGCGGTCTTTAGGATACTTAGGTATCTTAAGCATACCCCTAGTATGGGTTTGTGGTACCCTAAAGGTGCAAAATTCCATCTTGTGGGGTACTCGGATTCGGAATTTGCCGGATGCCGCGTGGATCACAAGAGTACCTCCGGTGGGTGCCACTTGCTTGGGCGTTCCCTAGTTTCTTGGTCAAGCAAGAAGCAAAATTCCGTCGCCTTGTCCACGGCGGAAGCGGAGTATATTGCGACCAGTGCATGTTGTGCCCAAATTCTTTATATGAAGCAAACCCTTTTGGACTTTGGTATTAAACTTGGTTGTGGGCCTCTCCTTTGTGACAATGAAAGTGCGGTTAAGATAGCTAAAAACCCCGTTCAACACTCCCACACTAAGCACATTGATATTCGCCATCATTTCTTAAGGGACCATGAAGCTAAGGGAGACATCTCTTTGAGAGGTGTTAGGTCCGAAGAACAATTGGCGGGTATCTTCACTAAACCACTTGATGAGAAAACTTTTTCTAGGCTAAGAAGTGAATTAAATGTGCTAGATGCAACAAACGTCATGTAAGAATGCACTTCATATAGGTCTTGCCTAACTCTCAAAGGATAGGGGTGAGCAAGGGTTAGCTTGGGATAGAGGTTTCTTTGGGTTTCCCAAGGTTTGGAGAGTGGTTCTCCCTGAAGAAGCCTTTAAAAGGTTCAAACTTGGCAAGATAGATTTATTTTATGCCTTGCATGATGCCTGCCATATAGACTTACAATTTCTTGCATTATAAAATGTTTGGCATTGCATACGGTAGATTGTCACAAAGGGGAACTGAAAGTGCATCTAGGTTCCCCGTGGGTTTTGGATGATTGATGACGACAATTAAGTCGCTAATGAGCTCAAGTGATCTTAGCACAGGTATGGACTCAATTGGAGACGCAAACCCTCAAAAAGGAAAAGGAAGGAAACGGAGTCAACTCGAAGCGTAGAAACTAGGGTTTCTAGCGTGGTTGAGTTAGACTAGCCGTAGTAATAGGAGGGTGTGTGTGTCAAGTGCATTGAGATCAAGTTTGGGAGCTCAAAGTGGTTTAGAGGTCAAACCTATGAAAGAAATGAGTGAATGAGTGGTCTGGCCGTAGGGCCGGACTAGTCCGTGCAGGTGGCCGGACTAGTCCGTCCCTGGCCGGCCAAGTCTGTTTCTGGCCGGACCAGAAGGGTCTGACTGAGATCGGACTAGTCCGTTTGTGACCGGACTAGTCCGGCTAGCTGTGAGTGGGTTTTGGGATGAAGTCCCAAAACCACAGACTTGTCCGTTTTGGACCGGACCAAGAGGTCCTGAGTGAGAACGGACTAGTCCGCCCGTGGGGCCGGACTAGTCCGGGTTGGCTAGGAAAAGGTGCTTCTGTGGCTAAGTCTGGGAGGACCGGACTAGTCCGCCCTAGGGGCCGGACTAGTCCGTGGTCCTCAGACTAGTCCGTTTTCACACGGAGCAAAAGGCTCTGTGTGAGATCGGACTAGTCCGGTGTTGACCGGACTAGTCCGTTCTAGAAGTGACCGTTTGAATTTGAAGTTTGGCGGGTAGCGTGACGATAGTGTGTCAGCTGTCGGGACCTGACAAAGGGGTCAGTGGTCCCCTAGGCCGGACTAGTCCGGGCCAGTGGCCGGACTAGTCCGCCCTTCTGCTGAAGTCAGCAGATTGGGCTTGGGACCTCTATAAAAAGGGGACCCCCGGCCTCATTTCAAACACTCTTGGAAAAACTCAAACCCTAGCGCCGCCACAGCCAACTTGGAGCACTCCTAAGCCTCCTTCTTGCCTACTTTCCCTCTAAAACTAATTCTTGAGTGGATTAGGGTTTAGTGAGGTGGAGAAGAGGAAGAACATCGCGCTTGTGCTCCCGGTTTGATCTCTTGCACTCGTTGAGTCTTTGTGGGCTGTGTATTGAGTTCGCCTTATTGTGTTGATCATCTTTGTGGTGTGGGAGCCTCAGTTTGTGAGAAGCCCCAACGAACTTTGTAATCACCGTTGTGATTAGTGGAGAACCAAGTTAGGCCCGTGCGGTAAACTTGGTGAGGGAAGGGTTGTTGGACCCGGTCCTTTTGTGGACTCCTCAACGAGGACGTAGATTCCTTGTGTGGGATCGAACCTCGGGATAAAACCCTTGCCTCCTTGTGTTCTTCGCATTCATTCTATTGATTACTTTGTTCTAGGGTTGGTAGTCTCGTTTCATACTCCGCTTTGCTATAAACTTGTGGAAACTTGACTTGCTCTTGTTTAGGTTGTTGCTTAACTTGACTTAAACATATACACACTTGTAGTAAAGAGAAAATACCCTAAAACTTGCTAGAAACATCTTTTTAGGGTTATTCACGCAAGCTGACCGGACTAGTCCGCCCCCTGTGATTTAATCTCGTTTTATTAAGTCATTTGCAGGTTGATTAGCCTATTCACCCCCCCTCTAGGCAACTTTCAATTGGTATCAGAGCAGGACTCTCCACAAAGAGTCTAACAACTCGGAGAGATGGCCGGAGTGGTGAATGACGATGCATCGAGCAGCAACTACGAGGCGACCCGTGAGGAGACGTTGGCTTATCAAGATAAGCCAACGGACGATGAGGAGACTCGCCAACTCAAGGCGAAGCTCTGGGAGAAACTGAACATATCCAAGATTGATCCGTCAAACCAATCAAGTGGTGGTGGCGGAGCCAACTACAACCGGCAAGGGTTCAACTATGAACGCCTTGCCGCCAACAACCACTACCTGTCCATCCCATTAGGGAAACCTCCCCAATTCGATGGAACGGACTACGGTATGTGGAAACACAACATGAAGATCCACCTCGTGTCACTCAACCCAGCGTTGTGGCAAATTGTCATGACCGGGGTGGAGATTCCAAAGGATGAGGACAACATAACTCAAGAACAAGCCATCCTCATCCACCGCAACGCTCAAGCTGCGGGTGTGATCATCTCATCTCTCTCTAGAGATGAGTTCAACCGTGTCGATGGCCTCGAAGTGGCCAAAGACATATGGAACACCCTTAAGACGGCGCATGAGGGAAACCGAGTGGTCAAGGAGGCCAAGATCGAGCTCATCGAAGGAGAGCTTGGGAGATTCGCCATCTTGGATGGTGAATCCCCCCAAGACATGTACAACCGGCTGAAGGTGCTGATTAACAAGAGCCGATCATATGGCTGCACCAAGTGGACCTACCACGAGGTGGTGAAGAGGATGATCCGGGCATTCATGCCTAGGAACGTCTCTCTATGCTCCATGATTCGGGAAAGCCCGGGGTTCACTCAAATGACCCCGGAGGAGGTTCTTGGGAGGATCATTAACCATGAAATCATGGAGAAGGAGGCGCTCTTCTACAACGACCTCCAAAAGTTCACCGCCTCCAAAATGAAGAACATTGCACTCAAGGCAACACCCTCATCAAAGGAGCAAGAGGAAAGTGATGAGGAGAGCCTCGACACCGATGAGGAAGAGGCCTTCTTCATCAACAAGTTCAGGAGAATGATGAGAAGGAAGAAAGTTGGATACAACCATGAGGGCAAAGGGAAGGAAAGAGCAAGGCCCAAATCAAAAAGGTCTTGCTACAATTGTGGCGAGTATGGGCACTTCATTGCTGACTGCCCACATGAAGAAGCAAAGAAGAAGAAGGAGGGCAAGCCTCAAGAAAGGAAATTCTTCAAGAAGAAGAGGCCCTCCGGACAAGCCCATTTGGGGAAGGAGTGGGACTCTAACGATGAGTCCTCCTCCGAAGAAGAAGAGGAGAAGATGGCCACCATAGCCATCGGGAGGAACTCCAAGGGAGGCAAGCTCTTCCCCAACCTCAACAACGACCACAAGCCTACTTGCCTTATGGCAAGGGAAGGAAAGAGAAAGGTAACATCTCATCCTTCCTCCCCAACTTCCTCACATGATGATTTTGATAGTGCTAGTGAAAATGAGCATATGTTTAAGGACATAAGCAAAAGCACCTTGCGTAGGATGAAGTTGCTTATGGATGAGATCTTTGAGAAGGAAGATCTCATCAACAGACAGGAGGACATGCTCATCCTTGAGAAGGAGAGATGTCAAGAGCTTGATGAGCTCCTTGAGCTCGAAAGAGAGAAGAGCAAGGCATTGGAACACGAACTTGCTCTTTGCAAGAAAACGTGTTCAAGTCTTGAGGAGAAGTCAATTGAGCTCAAGGATGAACTTGGAAGCTTGTCAAAAGCTAACAAGATCCTTGAGACTCAAGTTGAGTCACTCAAGAACAATGTAACCTCTTCCTTCAAGAGCTCAACCTCCTCAAAGGCCTCATCCAAGGCAACATCACCTTGCAAGTGCTCCAACCTGATCCTTAAACTTAAGGATGAACTCAACCTAGCACAAGGCAAACAAGCACCTAAGGGTGCCATCTTTGACAAGGAAAAGGTGGCATATGCACGAAGTGCATTCACCAACACAAGACCACCCCATGTCAAGGATGGTCTTGGCTATACTAGAGGTGCAAGGCATAACACCAAAACCTCCAAGTATGGCAAAGACATGATTGTCTTTGTCAAGGGGAGTTCATCCCAAACTAAAAATGAAAAGAACTCACCCTCAAGCAACAAATTGCCTAAATCTGAATTGCATCCTCTATTTCATGATTTTGATGCATCCTATGTGCTAAAGAGGAACAAACACGGCAAAGTGTTTGCTAGATATGTTGGGCCGCTCTGCAAGAGCCCCAAGCCTTGCGTGTGGGTGCCCAAATGCCTAACTACTAACGTGAAAGGACCCAACTCAGCTTGGGTACCTAAAAGGAAAGCATAAACTTGTTTTGTAGGCATACTCCTCCGGTGGATCGAAATGGGTGTTGGATAGCGGATGCACCAACCACATGACCGGAGAGAGAAGCATGTTCATAGAGTATGAGGAGAATAAGGACCCAAGTGAAGGAATCTTCTTTGGGGATAATAGCCAAGGGAAAATCCTTGGCTCCGGTAAAATTTCTATCTCCTCATTACATACTTTATCAAATGTCTTGCATGTTGATTCCCTAGACTATAATCTCCTATCCATATCACAGTTATGTGATAGAGGATATAAATGTGTGTTCACTAGTGAGGGAGTGAGTGTCATTAGAGAAGGTAATGACTCGATAGCCTTTAAGGGAGTGCTCAAGGGAAAGCTCTATCTTGTGGACTTCACCGCGGATAAAGCTCAACTTGACACATGCTTAATGGCTAAAGCCAACATGGGATGGCTTTGGCATAGAAGGCTAGCCCATGTTGGAATGAGGAACCTTCAAAAGCTCCTTAAGGGTGAGCATGTTCGTGGCCTAAAGGATGTAGTATTCGAAAAGGATAGGCCATGTAGTGCTTGCCAAGCGGGAAAGCAAGTAGGAGCTCAACACCCCTCTAAGAATATCATGACGACAAATAGACCTTTGGAGTTGCTCCATATGGATCTTTTTGGCCCCATTGCTTACATTAGCATTGGTGGTAGCAAGTATGGTCTAGTCGTCGTTGATGACTTCTCTAGATATACTTGGGTGTTCTTCTTGCATGATAAAAGTGAAACTCCCGGTGTCCTCAAGAAATTCCTAAGGAGAGCTCAAAATGAGTTCACCTTAAGGATAAAGGCTATAAGGAGTGACAATGGCACCGAATTCAAAAACATGCAAGTAGAAGAGTTCCTAGATGAGGAGGGCATCAAGCATGAGTTTTCCGCTCCCTATTCTCCACAACAAAATGGCATAGCCGAAAGAAAGAATAGGACGCTCATTGAGATGTCAAGGACGATGCTAGATGAGTACAAAACATCGGACCGGTTTTGGGCAGAAGCGGTTAACACCGCTTGCCATGCCATGAATCGATTGTACCTTCATCGCCTCCTCAAGAAGACCCCTTATGAGCTTCTAATTGGTAAGAAACCCAATGTTTCTTACTTTCGGGTCTTTGGTAGCAAGTGCTATATCCTCAACAAGAAGCCTAGGACTTCGAAGTTCGCTTCAAAGTCCGATGAGGGTTTCTTGCTTGGATATGACTCAAACACTCATGCGTACCGTGTGTTCAACAAATCCTCCGGAATTGTTGAAGTAGCACGTGACGTGGTGTTTGACGAAACCAATGGCTCTCAAGTGGAGCAAGTTGATAAACATGCCCTTGATCAAGAGGAACCTCCACTAGAAGCTCTAAGGAAAATGGCACTTGGAGATGTTCGCCCTCAAGAACCATCTCAAAGCCCAAGTGACCATCATCATTATGAAGTAGGTCAAATCCCCATTGGACAAGTTGAAGATCCACTAGAAGCTCCCCAAAGTGATAATGAGAATGAGGATCAAGGGGGAGGCTTGGATCAAGAGGGAGACCAAAGTGAAGAAGATGAACCAAGTAATTCAAGAGGTCAACCCCCGCATCCTCGTGTTCATCAAAGTGTTCAACGGGACCATCCCGTTGACAACATTCTAGGAGATATCACAAAAGGAGTAACAACACGCTCACGTGTTGCAAACTTTTGTGAGCATTTCTCTTTTGTCTCATCCTTGGAACCACATAAGATTGAAGACGCCTTAAGGGATCCGGATTGGGTAGTTGCCATGCAAGAGGAGCTCAACAACTTTGAAAGGAACAAGGTTTGGGAGCTTGTCAAGCGCCCTCAAGCTAACGTTGTTGGAACCAAGTGGGTGTTTCGCAACAAACAAGATGAGCATGGCGTGGTAACTAGGAACAAGGCACGACTTGTGGCAAAAGGATACTCACAAGTTGAAGGATTGGACTTTGATGAGACATTTGCCCCCGTAGCTAGGCTTGAGTCCATTCGGATACTACTAGCCTTTGCTACTCATCATGACTTCAAACTCTACCAAATGGATGTTAAGAGTGCATTCCTTAATGGACCAATCAAGGAAGAAGTTTATGTAGAGCAACCTCCAGGGTTTGAAGATCAAGACTATCCTAACCATGTTTACAAATTACGAAAGGCTCTTTATGGTCTCAAGCAAGCTCCTAGAGCTTGGTATGAGTGCCTAAGAGACTTTCTAGTTGAAAATGGTTTTAGGATAGGAAAAGCGGATTATACCCTTTTCACAAAACACTTCAATGAGGATCTTTTTGTGTGCCAAATATATGTGGATGACATCATATTTGGTTCCACAAATAAGGTGTTTTGTGATGAGTTCTCCAAGATAATGACGGAGAGATTTGAAATGTCCATGATGGGTGAATTGAAGTTCTTTCTAGGATTTCAAGTGAAACAACTCAAAGAAGGGACGTTCATAAGTCAAACTAAGTATACTCAAGACATTCTAAGAAAGTTTGACATGGACAAAGCAAAACCCATCAAAACCCCTATGGGGACAAATGGACACCTAGACCTAAATGAGGACGGTCCAAGTGTGGATCAAAAGCTATATAGGTCTATGATCGGATCACTCCTCTATCTTTGTGCATCTAGGCCCGATATCATGCTAAGTGTGTGTATGTGTGCACGCTTTCAAGCAGCACCCAAGGCTTGTCATTTGACCGCCGTTAAAAGGATCTTGAGATACCTTGTACACACACCTACCCTAGGACTTTGGTACCCCAAAGGATCCAAGTTTAACCTCATTGGATATTCGGATGCGGACTATGCGGGGTGCAAAGTTGATAGGAAGAGCACATCGGGTACGTGCCAATTCTTAGGTCGATCTCTTGTGTCTTGGTCCTCCAAGAAGCAAAACTCTATTGCTCTATCCACCGCCGAAGCGGAATATGTTGCGGCCGGAAGTTGTTGTGCACAACTTCTTTGGATGCGACAAACACTTAGGGACTATGGGATTAACTTGCGTAAAATTCCTCTCTTGTGTGACAATGAGAGTGCAATCAAGATAGCCCATAATCCGGTGGAACACTCTAGGACCAAACATATAGACATTCGACACCATTTCCTGCGAGATCACTCAATGAAGGGAGACATTGAGATTTCACATGTGAGGACGGAACATCAACTTGCGGACATTTTCACAAAGCCTCTTGACGAGAAGCGTTTCTGTGAGCTAAGAAGTGAGCTCAATGTGTTGGATTCTCGAAACGTGGCTTAAAGCACCACTCCTCATATTTTTTGAGCCACATTTCGAAAAACTCCTCTCTATGTCGATTTCTCCTCAAATTTGTTTGAGAAATCTATTTTCCTCATGAAAATGTTCATAAGTTGTTCCTTATTGGCTCATAATCATGCTTGTCATGTTTTCCTTGCTATACTCGTACAAAAGGACTTAACTCTATGGGCAAAACCCAAAAATATTCTTTTTCAGCCCAGCTGAACCGGACTAGTCCGCCCCTACGGCCGGACAAGTCCGGGTCAGACTAGTCCGCGGCTAGTCCGCACACCGGACTAGTCCGGCCTCCCACCGGACAAGTCCGGACCCGGACTAGTCTGGGTCTGGTCCGCAGACCGGACTAGTCCGGCCCCTCAACCGGACTAGTCCGGCCCTTGGGGACTTAAACCCCCAGGCGGCCCAAACCCCCTCCCTCTCTCTCTCACTTGCCTCTCAAACTTCCACACGTGCACAACCGCCCCCAAATCGGCGATTTTGCGCTCCAACCACCAAAACTCAACTCCAATCCGCGCATCGAAGCCTTTGGGAGTTAGGGATCACTTCCCCGCGCTCCACCTTCGAGATCCACGCCGATTTCGACGAATCAAGCGGATTTTTGAAGGTATTTCACCGTTCCTCAAAAACTAGCCCCATTCTTGATTCTTCAAGTTTTTGATAGGAACATCTTCGTTAATGTTGTTCCATACATCCTTGCGATCATAGCCTAGGAGTATTGCGCATTGGTTCACAAATTTTTCGATGAATTGATTAGGGTTAGGGTTCTTCCTGTGTAACCCGGACTAGTCCGGCCACCAGGCGGACAAGTCCGGCCAGCGGACTAGTCCGCCCCTGGGGCGGACAAGTCCGGTCTGCACAGGGCAAACCCTACCTCTAGTTGGTTCTCGAGATCTTTTCGGCAATACTTCTTCTTCCTAGGCTCATATCTTCCTTCCTCCATCTTTTTCACAGAATGTCGAACTCCGAGCGCTCTCCTCCGCGTGTCCACCTCGAGGGGCGTACCAAGGCCCAAATTGCCGAGGCTCGGACTAAGGCTGCGCTAATTGAGGCGCAGAAGGCCAAGGAGGAAAGAAAGCTCAAGGCACTCGAAGCATCCAAGGTGGCTGCGAGCATTTACAATGAGGATGAAGCCATTGCTCGTGCCACCGCGGAATCCCTCCATGAGCTGAGGAAGAAGAAAAGAGAGGATAGGGAGGCCCACAACTCCAGGGCTGCTGAGGCCAGCGCTCCTAAGCGAAAGAAGCTCGTCACTGTTGGCGAGAAAGCAAAGGGCAAGGAGCCAGCCCAAGAAGAGGCTGCCCCTAGGGTCGAGCGCGACCCAAAGAAGGGAAAAGCCCCGGCTCCAGTTGAGCCGAAAAAGAAGAAGCCCTCCATCAAGGTGCCAGCCAAGAAGGCACCCGGAGGAGTGGTGATTCGGGAAAAAGGGAAGGCTCAGGCTGCTGAGCCTCTGGTGATGCACAGCCCAGCACGGAATCCAAACCGTCAGCCCAACCTCTCAGCTAATACCTTCAAAGGAAAAGGAGCTGAGAAGGCCAGGAGGCTCAGAGATGAGAATGTCTATAAGTATGAGAAGTCCACCGCCGACCCTAGGTTCTGGTGTGACTTCCACTGCGATTACTATCGCCTCGTCTACATGAAGATGAAGACTCCTGTGACTGATGCCCAGTGGGTTGACTGGGACTACATGGCTCAGAAGAAGCATGCTGCATTTGATGCTGTGATCAATGTAGCAGAACAACATGGAATCAAGGATATCATGGGTTTCCAGTACGACTGGAACATTGAGGTAATTGTGCAATTCTACTCGACCGTCTACTTTCACTCCTTTGGCAATCGCCGGATGTCATGGATGACCAATGGAGAGCAGTACACAGTCACATTTGAAGACTTTGCCAAGATCTTAGGATTGGAAGAACACCTTGAGCATGAGATCATCATCTCCAACCTCAAGGCCCTAGATCGAGATGCCCTTGACTTCATGTATCCAGATCATCTTCCTTATGAGGCAGGACTGGCAAGAAATATCAAGCCATTTTTCAGTGTGCTCAACCGCCTTCTTCGGAAGACCATTGCCCCGAAGGATGGAGATGCCGGAGTCATCCAGGGCAACTTGAGGCATTTGCTTGTGCTGATAGATGGGGAAGAAAGCTTCAACCTAGCTGAGTACATCTTTGATGATATCTTCAATATATCTCATACCCCCAACAGATCTTGTGGCTATGCTCCTTATGTGATGTGCCTAATTGAGACAGTCTCCGGAATTACCTTCCTGAAGGATGTCACACATAAGAGACTGCGTCCTCAGATTCCCCCGCCTCTGCCTGTTCCTCCTCGTCGCAAGAATGCAGATCCTCCGTCTCGCCCAGTGGCGCCTCCTTCTCCGCCTCCGCCTCAGTCCCTGAGTGCGTTCTTCAAATGCTTCAAGGCCATTTTCACCTCGTGCCGGAAGCGGGAGATTCGCGCTCAGAGGGCACACAAGCGCCAAGAGAAGTACCTTAAGGCGGTGTGCGACAAGCTGGAGGTCCCGATGTCCTCTCCGGAGGTGAGTGATGGGGAGATCACTCCTTTCCCCACCTTCACCGCCGATGAGCTCGCCCAGCTCCAAGAAGATGGAAGCTCCTCTCGGGCTGCTCCCTCGGCAAGGAACTCCGACGACGACGGCGACGATGTCGATGATGAGGACGACATCGAAGATTCCGAGGCCACGGAGAGTGGAAGTGGCGAAGACGAGGACTAGCTCTTAAGTCTTAGCTTCCTCCCTTCTTTTCCTTTTTGGTGCCTTGATGCCAAAGGGGGAGAGTTAAGGGGGAGTCAAGGGAGTCAATCTTCTTTTGTGGGTGTGTGTTGTGATGTTTGACTTATCTTGTAACATATTTATGCTTTTACATTTGTGCAAGACTCGTTAATGTTGCTTACTATCAATATATTGCTCTTATTGTCAATCTTATGAATGTATTGATGTTATTCATGTCTTGACACAAATTGTTGAGCACATCACGTAGGCACCCCACCATAACGTGTGTGGGTATGAAAGAACTCCTCCACCTCTTTTACATGTTGCATACATTGAGGGGGAGTCATTCATACGCACACATGTTATGAAAACCAAACTTTATACTCTTATTTGTGAAGGACTTAATGTGTTGTCATCAATCACCAAAAAGGGGGAGATTGAAAGTGCATCTAGGTTCCCCGTGGGTTTTGGATGATTGATGACGACAATTAAGTCGCTAATGAGCTCAAGTGATCTTAGCACAGGTATGGACTCAATTGGAGACGCAAACCCTCAAAAAGGAAAAGGAAGGAAACGGAGTCAACTCGAAGCGTAGAAACTAGGGTTTCTAGCGTGGTTGAGTTAGACTAGCCGTAGTAATAGGAGGGTGTGTGTGTCAAGTGCATTGAGATCAAGTTTGGGAGCTCAAAGTGGTTTAGAGGTCAAACCTATGAAAGAAATGAGTGAATGAGTGGTCTGGCCGTAGGGCCGGACTAGTCCGTGCAGGTGGCCGGACTAGTCCGTCCCTGGCCGGCCAAGTCCGTTTCTGGTCGGACCAGAAGGGTCTGACTGAGATCGGACTAGTCCGTTTGTGACCGGACTAGTCCGGCTAGCTGTGAGTGGGTTTTGGGATGAAGTCCCAAAACCACAGACTTGTCCGTTTTGGACCGGACCAAGAGGTCCTGAGTGAGAACGGACTAGTCCGCCCGTGGGGCCGGACTAGTCCGGGTTGGCTAGGAAAAGGTGCTTCTGTGGCTAAGTCTGGGAGGACCGGACTGGTCCGCCCTAGGGGCCGGACTAGTCCGTGGTCCTTAGACTAGTCCGTTTTCACACGGAGCAAAAGGCTCTGTGTGAGATCGGACTAGTCCGGTGTTGACCGGACTAGTCCGTTCTAGAAGTGACCGTTTGAATTTGAAGTTTGGCGGGTAGCGTGACGATAGTGTGTCAGCTGTCGGGACCTGACAAAGGGGTCAGTGGTCCCCTAGGCCGGACTAGTCCGGGCCAGTGGCCGGACTAGTCCGCCCTTCTGCTGAAGTCAGCAGATTGGGCTTGGGACCTCTATAAAAAGGGGACCCCCGGCCTCATTTCAAACACTCTTGGAAAAACTCAAACCCTAGCGCCGCCACAGCCAACTTGGAGCACTCCTAAGCCTCCTTCTTGCCTACTTTCCCTCTAAAACTAATTCTTGAGTGGATTAGGGTTTAGTGAGGTGGAGAAGAGGAAGAACATCGCGCTTGTGCTCCCGGTTTGATCTCTTGCACTCGTTGAGTCTTTGTGGGCTGTGTATTGAGTTCGCCTTATTGTGTTGATCATCTTTGTGGTGTGGGAGCCTCAGTTTGTGAGAAGCCCCAACGAACTTTGTAATCACCGTTGTGATTAGTGGAGAACCAAGTTAGGCCCGTGCGGTAAACTTGGTGAGGGAAGGGTTGTTGGACCCGGTCCTTTTGTGGACTCCTCAACGAGGACGTAGATTCCTTGTGTGGGATCGAACCTCGGGATAAAACCCTTGCCTCCTTGTGTTCTTCGCATTCATTCTATTGATTACTTTGTTCTAGGGTTGGTAGTCTCATTTCATACTCCGCTTTGCTATAAACTTGTGGAAACTTGACTTGCTCTTGTTTAGGTTGTTGCTTAACTTGACTTAAACATATACACACTTGTAGTAAAGAGAAAATACCCTAAAACTTGCTAGAAACATCTTTTTAGGGTTATTCACGCAAGCTGACCGGACTAGTCCGCCCCCTGACCGGACTAGTCCGCCCCCTGTGATTTAATTTCGTTTTATTAAGTCATTTGCAGGTTGATTAGCCTATTCACCCCCCCTCTAGGCAACTTTCAGGAACCCACCTCATGAGAAAGAGACTTGTTTGAAATGCAATATCTCAACTCATATAAGGTGGAAAGAACAAAATGTTAGGTGCGTTAATGCCTAGAGGAACATGCTCTAAAGAGATAGAAGTCTTCATACTCTACCTCATAAAGCATGGGCCTTACATTTTATTTGGACACTTTTCCTTTTTTTTCGATGTTCAATTTGCCTTAAGGCCTAGCCAAGTTATTGGCATATTAGTATCCTTGAGGGGTAAGGGGTTGCCCAAAAAGTCCTAAGACATGTTTTTCTCGTTGCTTGTTTGTTTGGTCAAAGGACATATATGGGATGTTATTGTTCTGTAGTCATCGGATGATCCGATGCCTAGGTCAATCCCTCATCGGGTCAATAGGTGTTCAATCTCCCAGGGCCAGTTCAGTCAGAATCCCTAATCGACCGACGAGTTCATCCTGAAAAACATCGGTCCATCCGATGTGTACAATTCTGGAACTGTGGTCAAATTCCACCAATGCTACCTCCTCATCTCGGACCATCCGATGTCAACATTCCTCTTTTGAATACCCTTATTGTGCCATTCGACCGATGATTAAAACCCTCATCGTTGGTCCATCCGGTGACAACAATACCTTTTTGAACATCCTTACTGTGGCATTCGACCGATGCTTCTCATGTTCATCATCGGTCCATCCGGTGTTAAAAATACGGCTAGGGTTTGGGACCCACTATTTAAACCAGCCGTACGCCGTTCTCCCTTCTCTCTCCCGATCCCGTCGCCTCCACCGCCTCTCCCGCCGCCGCCTCCGGTCACCGCTGCCTTCCGGCCGCCGCCACCACATTCCGGCCGCCGCCACCATTCACCAGCGCCGCCGCTCGCCTCCACCAAGCCATCGTCGCCGCTCCACCGCCGCTGTCGTCGCCGCTTCACCCAGCCGCCGCCGCGCCTCCACCCAAGCGCCGCCGCCGCCTCCTCCCATGCATCACCAGCCACCAGTCGCCCCACGTGCACATCCTTGCCATCGCGGTGCATGTGACGCCCGGTTCCGAAAATGAACCAAGCTAACTCATATGTGTGCCCAGGATGTTCAACACACATACACGAGTGATTCACAAATGATAAACAGATAATTACCACAACTCAAATTATTAAATTTTATTACACAAACCATATTATCCTCGAATACAAGCTCTAATGAAAATTAATGATGAGTTCAACTAATGCAGCGGAAATAAACTAATTAAGCAGCTAAGCAAGCTAAGCAAAAGGGATAGCGCAGCTCCATGCAACACCACAGGCAAAGCTGACGGTAGACACGGCCTAGAACTCTGCATTATCGCCCATAAACTCACAATTCTGACCTGCAACTGTTGGGGGGGATTGCAAGAGTGAGTACATGTCGTACTCAGCGAGTGTGGAAAGTATGACATGTGGCTGATTCAAATGACGACAATAATAATGGCAAAGTGCTGAAAAGTACATTAAAACATTTGAAAAGCAATATATCATATTATGTGAAGTAATCCCATCTTAATCATGTAACCATCATAATACCAGTCCATAATTCACCATCCTCATCAATAATTCCAGATTTCACCATTGCCAATAACCATATTCAATACCAGAAATAAATCCATAACCATCCATAACCATTACCAAACCATAACCATCCCAAAATTTCCAATTTCCCTCTAATCATGGAAGTTGTCCAGGTGCTCATAACCGGGAGCACGGCTATCATGATAGTTTTATTTAACTCTGCAGAGTTTGTACCTCTTTACCCACGTGTTCGTGATTTCATCACCTTTCGGCGACTAAGAATCTCCCTTATGCCCATGACCCGTCAGTCATATTACACACTTCCGTTGGTGTGTGGCCAAGAGATCACAAAATAGCCTTTACAAAGGGATTACTAGCCTATTTAGACCCCACTGAGGTTTCACCGGTGGCGATGCCTCCAACTGAGCACATCTTCAACCAAGGGCCCCCTCTTGAGCCATTCGGATCCCAGGGTAGTCCCGCCAATCATCAACAAACCCAATCCGACTACCCCTTCCCCGAGCATCCACAATGGTCCAAACAGCACTAGCAAAGCCCTAATTAATCAGCTACGCCGCACCCATACTTGGCCTCGTGGTGGCACTGTAGTCCTGGCTTATTCTCGCATGAACCGGTCCTTAGATCTAAAGCAAGCAAACCACCATAACATCCAACCCATCCACATACCAGGCTTGCTTAGATCACCCATTACCATACCATATTGACCAGTTCACGTTAACCAGAATAGCATTGATGCATAATTAAATGTGTAGTGTTGTTTGCCATCCCAATTAATTAAGCGAAGCAAAAAGGTAAAAACCCTTCCCGACTCTCTACCATATATTCCAGGCGACAAGGGTGGTCAAACAAATCTAGTAAACTTCCTACCATAGGATTTCTATCAAATTGACACAAGCATGTTGTTTGCAAACAAAACATTTATTTTAAAATAGGATCAATATGCTTCAAGGACACTTGCCTTGCTCCGGCGGATAGGGTTGCTCAAGCGCTTCAAAGTCTTGATTTTGGAAATCCTCGTATGCGGCCTCTTGAGCACGTTCCTCTACGCGTGATCATACATACAAGAATATACATACAATCAACATGATGCACACCCATTAATCAACATGCGATGATATGCATGCATGCAAAGTACAATAATTAATTAACTACGGTTGTTTATTAATTAGATTCGACTAATTCATACGTGCTCATATGAGTTTACGGGGGTTTTAATGGGAATTAATACTGCTGAAAATAAATTCATGGTGCAACTAAAATCAATTCACGTCTATTAGATTCAATATGGTCGCTAAAATTCGCATCGGGAACATGGCCTATCGTAGATGCGATGGCTTCGATGATCGTGGGATGGGGACAATGCGTAGACGAAGTAGATGCACAAGGTCCTCCGGCGGCACGACGACAGCGACGATCTTCGGCGGACGGTGGCGCCCTCCTCTTTTTCTTCCTCTTCTTCCCCTTCTTTTTCTCCTTTTTCTTCCCTGGGCGCAGCCTCCTGGTGCCCTTTTTTTCCTCTGTACTGGCGGCGTTCTTGGGAAGGCGGCGGCGTTTTCTAGGGTATCGGGAAAACCTACAGAGCCGGTCCTTTTTATAGGGGCGGAATCGCGGCATCAGAGACCGGGTCGGTCACGATCGGGCGGCATCGCGCGTGAGCCAAGGCGGCGGTGCAGTCCAAGGCTCGTGGCGGGAGCGGACGCGCTGCGCGCGTCGGTGTCGGCCGCGGGATGGGCGCGAGCGGGTTGGGCAGCGCGGGGCGTGCTGCGCCAGGGCTAGGGTGCGGGACCCAGGCGGCTGCGTGCGCGTGCGGCTGAGGGCGCGGGAATCGCGCTGCGCCGGGGCGTGGGAGGCAGCGGGGCCAGCGGGGTGCGGGATGGGGGACAGGCGGGCGAGCGGGGCGTGGCCAGCGGGGTGCTGCGCGGGACGGGGCCGGGGTCCAGGCGGGCGCGCGGATCGGCGTGCTGGTCGGCGCGCGTGGCGGGCGCGCAGGAGGCTCGGCCGGCCTGGCCGGGCGGCGCCGGTCCCTTTTGTTTTTTTTTCTTCTCTTTTTTTATATTTTTATTATTATTATATATTATTTATATTTTATTTATTCTATTTATCTTATTCATTTTATTTATTATTTATTTATTTTATATATATATATTTATTATTATATATAATTTATTTATATATATTTCTTTTTATATATTATTATTTTATTATTGATATTTATTCCCTAATACATGTTTTAGGCTATAATTATTATTTTCTATTTCTTCTTTTGCTACATACATTTGTATATATATGCTCCATCTTTTATGTTTTATTATTTTTCTTTTATCCTACTAATGTTTAATGCATGATCATGTATGCAATGCTTGATGCGAAAATTTAGGGTGTTACAAACCTACCCCCCTTAAAGTGAATCTCGCCCTCGAGATTCGATAGCGTGGAGAAAAGGTGAGGGAATTCTGCCTTCAAGTCTTCTTCACATTCCTACGTAGCTTCGGTTTCCGTATGGTGTTTCCATTGCACTTTGCACCAACGGATCCTCTTATTTCTCGTGACCCTTTCCTTCACGTCCAAGATCTTGATAGGTTGCTCGACATAAGACAAATCCTCCTGAAGTTCTAACTCGTCCATCAGCACTTGTTCTTCCGGTACCCTGAGACACTTCTTGAGTTGAGAGACATGAAACACATCATGTACGTCTGAAAGATGAGCTGGCATCTCCAACTTATATGCTACTTCTCCTCTCTTGTCCAAAATCTTGAATGGTCCAATATAACGAGGTGCGAGCTTGCCTCTTATGTTAAACCTCTTATGACCTCTCATAGGTGACACCTTGAGGTAAACAAAATCTCCTATTTCAAAAGTCAAACTCCTTCGCCTATTATCAGCATAACCTTTCTGTCAAGATTGGGCAGCCCTCAAGTTTTCACGAATTATTTGGACTTGTTTTTTGGCTTCTTGCAACACATCCGGACCAAATACTTGAGTTTCTCCTGTCCAGAATAAAGGTGTCCTACACTTCCTCCCATAAAGCGCTTCACATGGTGACATTTTCAAACTTGCTTGGTAACTATTGTTGTATGAAAATTCTGCGTATGGCAAGCTTTTATCCCAACTTTTCTCATGCTTTAATGCACAAGCTCTTAACATGTCCTCCAAAATCTGATTGGTCCTCTCGGTTTGTCCGTCCGTTTGAGGATGATATGCTGAACTAAAATTCAACCTCGTTCCCAAAGCTTCATGCAATTTTTGCCAAAATCTGGAGGTAAATTGAGAACCTCTATCCGAGACTATCTTCTTAGGGACTCCATGTCGACACACAATATGCTCCATGTATATTTCGGCCAATCGTGCAGCTGTATATTTGGTCTTCACAGGAACAAAATGAGCTAACTTGGTTAAGTGATCCACAATTACCCAAATTGAGTCATACCCAGACTGAGTACGTGGTAACCCAACTATGAAGTCCATTCCAATTTCTTCCCACTTCCATTCCGGAATCTTCAACGGTTGCAATAATCCGGCTGGTCTTTGATGTTCCGCCTTGACTCGTTGGCACACATCACACAGTGCTACGTATTCAGCTATGTCCTTCTTCATGCTATCCCACCAATAGCAGGTCTTCAAGTCTTTGTACATCTTTGTACAACCAGGGCGAATTGAGTAAGGCGAGTCATGTGCCTCCTTTAATATTGTCTCCCGAATATGCTTTACATTAGGCACAACGATCCTCTTTCCAAGCCATAAGGTACCATGTTCATCTTCATCGAATCTGAATTCTCTCCCTTCCTCGATCCTTTCCTTGATTTCTTTGATCTCCTCATCTGTGGTCTGTGCTTCTCGAATTTCTTGCTCCAAGGTCGGATTTAACTCCGAGGTTCAACCGTTCAAACTCCTTACATAACTCGAATGGTAACTCTCGAACTGTAAGTTGATGGCTTACTCCCTTTCTACTCAAAGCATCGGCCACTACATTGGCTTTTCCCGGATGATAGTTGATCCCCAAATCATAATCTTTGATGAGCTCCAACCATCTTCGTTGCCTCAAATTCAGATCTGTCTGTGTGAAAATATACTTAAGACTCTTGTGATCCGTATAAATTTCACACCTATGTCCAAGAATATAGTGTCTCCAAATCTTCAATGCGTGTACCACCGCTGCAAGTTCTAAATCATGTGTTGGGTAATTCTGCTCATGTTTTTTCAATTGTCTTGACGCATAGGCGACCACTTGACCTTCTTGCATAAGCACGCATCTGATTCCTTGTCTTGATGCATCACAATAGATGTCGAAACTCTTGCTTACATCTGGCAATACCAAAACTGGGGCTGTTGTCAGCCTCTTCTTCAACTCCTCAAAACTGTTTTGACAAGCTTCAGTCCATCCAAAAGCCTTTCCCTTCATTAGCAATTCCGTCATTGGCTTGGCTATCTTGGAAAAGTCCTTGATAAACCGACGGTAATATCCAGCCATCCCAAGAAAACTCCTTATTTCCTTGACGTTTTGTGGTGGTTCCCACTTCAACACATCCCTCACTTTTCCGGGGTCAACCGATACTCCTCCTCCAGAGATTATGTGACCCAAAAATGGCACCTCTTTCAACCAAAACTGGCACTTGTTGAACTTGGCATACAGTTGATGCTCCCTCAATTTCTGCAACGTAAGCCTCAAGTGTTGCTCATGTTCCTTCTCATCCTTCGAGTAGATCATAATATCATCAATAAATACCACAATGAACTTGTCCAAGTAATCCATGAAGACTTTATTCATGAGGTACATAAAGTAGGCAAGCGCATTCGTCAATCCAAAAGACATCACGGTGTACTCATAAGATCCATACCGTGTCCTGAAAGATTTTTTGGGTATGTCCGACGGTCTAATCTTCATTTGGAAGTAACCTGACCGCAAATCAATCTTAGAGAAGACACAAGCACCCTTCATCTGATCAAACAAGTCTTCTATACGGGGCAAGGTGTACTTGTTCTTGATGGTCACCTCGTTGAGAGCTCGGAAATCCACACACATCCTTTGAGTTCCATCCTTCTTGTCCACAAATAGAATGGGCGCTCCCCAAGGTGAAGAGCTAGGGCGAATAAAACCCTTCTCTAATTTCTCTTGAATTTGCTTCTTGAGCTCTGCTAATTCCATAGGAGGCATACTATACGGCCTCTTAGCTATATGTGCAATTCCAGGTATTAAATCAATAACAAACTCAATGTCTCGATCAGGCAGCATACCTGGCAACTCATCTGGAAACACATCCAAAAATTCACACACTACCGGAATCTCCTCAATTGCGGCACCGTCCACATGATTCAGCTCCAATTGCTTCGGTGCGGATTGAGATGCTTCAAATTCTACGGTGATCCCCTCCTCATTAGTCAACTTCACCGTCTTTGTTGCACACTCAATAACTCCATTGTGCTTCCTCAACCAGTCCATACCAAGTATAATGTCCAATCCTTGAGAATCCAAAACAATGAGGTTGGCGGAGAAGTCTACCCCCCTTATTCTAAGGCTTACTTTTGGACATACTATATTTGTCCTAATCTCTCCTCCAGGAGACTTAACCAATAGAGTAAACTTCATATGAGAGATAGGCAAACTGTACTTGGCAACATACTTCGATGCAATGAATGAATGTGATGCTCCAGAATCAAATAACATAGTCGCGGGGTTGGAGTTGGCGAGAAACATACTAATGACCACGTCATCCGCTTGTTGAGCATCCACCGTAGAGACATGGTTCACGTTGCCACGAGCAAAATTCTGCTGTCCACGGCTCCCTTGTGGATGTCCTCCTTTGGGTCTTGGGTTTTGCCTCGGCACATTGCTTCCTTGACCAAGGCCTGACTTAGGACATTGATTCGCAAAGTGTCCAGCTTCTCCACAAGTATAGCACTTCTTAACTCCACCAGAATTATTGGGACGAGCTTGGTTTTGAGCATTGGTTCCAGGGAAATCATCACGAGACGCATAAGGCATTGCTTGCATAACAGGGCGCTGCTGTACAAACTGAGTTGGGTGTGGTGCATGACCAGGGCGCTGAGCAGGAATAGAGGAGCTGTAATAGGGTGCATTGGGTGGTGCAAGGCAAGGGCGCACATTACCTCCTCGTTGCTGTCCTTGATATGGCGTCTTCCTCTTGATTTCTTGCTCCATCTCACGGATCTTGTTCTCAACCACAATTGCTTTGTCCACAAGCTTCTGAAAATTTGCACAGTCACAATTGAGTAGTTGCACTTGGATTTCATTGTTCAATCCCCTCATGAACAAATATTGCTTCCGGCTGTCCCGACTAACATCCTCAGGCGCATACCTTGAGAGTTGAGTGAATTTATTGAGATATTCACTCACGCTTGATCTTCCTTGCCTTAATTCTCAAATTCTTGCCTCTTCAAGAGCATAACACCTTCCGGCACATAATGAGAACGGAAACTCTCCTTGAATTCGGCCCAAGTGATTCTTTCTTGGTTTTCATGAGCATTGCAATAAGCATCCCACCAATCTACAGCTGCTCCAACGAGTTGATGAGAAGCAAATAGGACCTTCTCTCGGTCACTGCATTGGACAATAGCAAGTTTCTTCTCCACGGACTTGAGCCAATCATCAGCATCCATAGGGTCGGCAGCTTGAGCAAAGGTTGGCGGCCTAGTCCTCATGAACTCTCCCAATCGGTTATGAGGAGGTGGGGGTGGCGGTGGAGACATGTGTGGCTGATTGTTGATATTGCCAGCCTGCAGTTGTCCCATAGTTTGTATCATGGTCTGCATGAGCTGGTTTTGCATAGCCAATAGCTGCTCAATGTTGATAGCTCCATGAGCAGGTCCTTGCCCATTGTTGTTCTGAGGTACTCCATGGTTCTCCTCCTCACCATTGATATCCCTCTGGTTGCGAGTCCTCACCATCTGAAGAAGAGCAATAGGTAAGAATTAGAAAACGTCCCCAACTATATGCATCAAGGGATATGAAGCTAACCAACTAGCTATACTAGCCTAGGTGGACAGGGCAATGCTAAAGCATCCCAAAATCCTCTATTAAGCACACAAGCAAACAATATATATAGCAAACAGCACTTCAAGCAAAAACACATCGATTTTGAGTGTTCCTATGTGCTCTAAAGTGTCCATTCTATCTAGGCTGCGTCCTACGGTCAACCTGTGGCTCTGATACCAATTTGTGACACCCGGTTCCGAAAATGAACCAAGCTAACGCATATGTGTGCCCAGGATGTTCAACTCACATACACGAGTGATTCACAAATGATAAACAGATAATTACCACAGCTCAAATTATTAAATTTTATTACACAAACCATATTATCCTCGAATACAAGCTCTAATGAAAATTAATGATGAGTTCAACTAATGCAGCAGAAATAAACTAATTAAGCAACTAAGCAAGCTAAGCAAAAGGGATAGCGCAGCTCCATGCAACACCACAGACAAAGCTGACGGTAGACACGGCCTAGAACTCCGCATTATCGCCCATAAACTCACAATTCTGACCTGCAACTGTTGGGGGGGATTGCAAGAGTGAGTACATGTCGTACTCAGCGAGTGTGGAAAGTATGACATGTGGCTGATTCAAATGACGACAATAATAATGGCAAAGTGCTGAAAAGTACATTAA
Organism: Tuctoria greenei; assembly: GCA_036927565.1. Classification (NCBI taxonomy): domain Eukaryota; kingdom Viridiplantae; phylum Streptophyta; class Magnoliopsida; order Poales; family Poaceae; genus Tuctoria; species Tuctoria greenei. The sequence continues at coordinate 45,860,157 of JAYESD010000008.1, read as the reverse complement.
AACATTTGAAAAGCAATATATCATATTATGTGAAGTAATCCCATCTTAATCATGTAACCATCATAATACCAGTCCATAATTCACCATCCCCATCAATAATTCCAGATTTCACCATTGCCAATAACCATATTCAATACCAGAAATAAATCCATAACCATCCATAACCATTACCAAACCATAACCATCCCAAAATTTCCAATTTCCCTCTAATCATGGAAGTTGTCCAGGTGCTCATAACCGGGAGCACGGCTATCATGATAGTTTTATTTAACTCTGCAGAGTTTGTACCTCTTTACCCATGTGTTCATGATTTCATCACCTTCCGGCGACTAAGAATCTCCCTTATGCCCATGACCCGTCAGTCATATTACACACTTCCGTTGGTGTGTGGCCAAGAGATCACAAAATAGCCTTTACAAAGGGATTACTAGCCTATTTAGACCCCACTGAGGTTTCACCGGTGGCGATGCCTCCAACTGAGCACATCTTCAACCAAGGGCCCCCTCTTGAGCCATTCGGATCCCAGGGTAGTCCCGCTAATCATCAACAAACCCAATCCGACTACCCCTTCCCCGAGCATCCACAGTGGTCCAAACAGCACTAGCAAAGCCCTAATTAATCAGCTACGCCGCACCCATACTTGGCCTCATGGTGGCACTGTAGTTCTGGCTTATTCTCGCATGAACCGGTCCTTAGATCTAAAGCAAGCAAACCACCATAACATCCAACCCATCCACATACCAGGCTTCCTTAGATCACCCATTACCATACCATATTGACCAGTTCACGTTAACCAGAATAGCATTGATGCATAATTAAATGTGTAGTGTTGTTGCCATCCCAATTAATTAAGCGAAGCAAAAAGGTAAAAACTCTTCCCGACTCTCTACCATATATTCCAGGTGACAAGGGTGGTCAAACAAATCTGGTAAACTTCCTACCATAGGATTTCCATCAAATTGACACAAGCATGCAGTTTGCAAACAAAACATTTATTTTAAAATAGGATCAATATGCTTCAAGGACACTTGCCTTGCTCCGGCGGATAGGGTTTCTCAAGCGCTTCAAAGTCTTGATTTTGGAAATCCTCGTATGCGGCCTCTTGAGCACGTTCCTCTACGCGTGATCATACATACAAGAATATACATACAAATCAACATGATGCACACCCATTAATCAACATGCGATGATATGCATGCATGCAAAGTACAATAATTAATTAACTACGGTTGTTTATTAATTAGATGCGACTAATTCATACGTGTTCATATGAGTTTACGGGGGTTTTAACGGGAATTAATACTGCTGAAAATAAATTCATGGTGCAACTAAAATCAATTCACGTCTATTAGATTCAATATGGTCGCTAAAATTCGCATGAGGAACATGGCCTACCGTAGATGTGATGGCTTCGATGATCGCGGGATGGGGACAATGCGTAGACGAAGTAGATGCGCAAGGTCCTCCGGCGGCACGACGACGGCGACAATCTTCGGCGGACGGTGGCGCCCTCCTCTTTTTCTTCCTCTTCTTCCCCTTCTTTTTCTCCTTTTTCTTCCCTGGGCGCAGCCTCCTGGTGCCCTTTTTTTCCTCTGTACCGGCGGCGTTCTTGGGAAGGCGGCGGCGTTTTCTGGGGTATCGGGAAAACCTACGGAGCCGGTCCTTTTTATAGGGGCGGAATCGCGGCATCAGAGACCGGGTCGGTCACGATCGGGCGGCATCGCGCGTGAGCCAAGGCGGCGGTGCAGTCCAAGGCGCGTGGCGGGAGCGGACGCGCTGCGCGCGTCGGGGTCGGCCGCGGGATGGGCGCGAGCGGGGTGGGCAGCGCGGGGCGTGCTGCGCCAGGGCTAGGGTGCGGGACCCAGGCGGTTGCGTGCGCATGTGGCTGAGGGCGCGGGAATCGCGCTGCGCCGGGGCGTGGGAGGCGGCGGAGCCAGCGGGGTGCGGGGTGGGGGACAGGCGGGCGAGCGGGGCGTGGCCAGTGGGGTGCTGCGCGGGACGGGGCCGGGGTCCAGGCGGGCGCGCGGATCGGCGCGCTGGTCGGCGCGCGTGGCGGGCGCGCGGGAGGCTCGGCCGGCCTGGCCGGGCGGCGCCGGTCCCTTTTGTTTTTTTTCTTCTCTTTTTTTTATATTTTTATTATTATAATATATTATTTATATTTTATTTATTTTATTTATCTTATTCATTTTATTTATTTATTATTTATTTTATATATACATATTTATTATTATATATAATTTATTTATATATATTCTTTTTATATATTATTATTTTATTATTGATATTTATTCCCTAATACATGTTTTAGGCTATAATTATTATTTTCTATTTCTTCTTTTGCTACATACATTTGTATATATATGCTCCATCTTTTATGTTTTATTATTTTTCTTTTATCCTACTAATGTTTAATGCATGATCATGTATGCAATGCTTGATGCGAAAATTGAGGGTGTTACAGTGCATCCATCGCCGCTAGGGTTTCCCAACCCCGTCAATCTCCGCATCTCCTTTGTCGACTCCGTTCAATCACGTGATCGCAATGGCTCGCGATAAGAAGAACAAGGGGAAGGCTATCGCGGAGCCGGCCGCGAAGAAGCAAAAATTGTCGAAAGGGGAGAAGAAGGCTTTGATGGTCGCTCGCGCCGCCGAGGAGCGTGAGCGTGGCCGAGGGGGATCCGTGAGGCTCGTCCGAGGCAGCCTCCGGTGGTTGACGACTCCGAGGCCGAAGAAGAGCCGGTAGAGCCTCTTGTTCGCCGGCGCTCAGCCCAGACCCGTGGGGGTCACACCGCGGCAGCACCACGTCCGAGACCGACGGCTGCCGACCGTCGTGAGGACAGGGAGGCCCAGCGAGCGATCTACGAGATGGACACCACTGTCCATGTTGCTGAAGGAGTCCGGTTGACCGACTACCGGAAGATGAAGGCCAAGCAGCTTCGCAAGCTCTGGTGGAATGTGCTGCTTGAGGAGTGGTACCCGCAGCCCAGAGAGGCTCTGGTGGATAGTCGCTTCTGGACTATCACCCAGGCATCACTCTATGAGACCTACAGGCGTCGAGGTCACAAGCTGTTTCAACACAACTATCTGGATTGGGGTCAGCTAGCTCTAGCAGTAGAGACGGAGATCCGTCCTTATTTTGAGAGGCACCGAGGTTTGGTGCAGCTAATGGCATATGAGCGGAGCGCCTATGTGGAAGATTGGGTCCGCGTATTCTACGCCACCCTCTATGTCTCTGAGGGCAGAAGATCAATTGACTTCATGTTTATGGGTCAGCACTACCACTTGACGAGGCAGACATTGGCACAGTTGCTAGGAGTGGACTTGCACGACACCTGCGTGCATGAGAGGGTCTACGGTCAGGCAGATCCACCGAGGAGGCTGCTCACTGGAGGAGTGGCACCACCGGTGGAGGAGATTCGTTCCCTGTTTGGTCCCACCTTCTCTCCAGACCAGCCGAGAGTACCAGCCTTGTTGACTCCTGCTGCGCGCATAGTGCACCTCGCCTTGCGCCGCACGCTCCTGCCGAGGTCTGGTTACCTGGAGGGGTTCACCAGCTTACAGCAGACTCTCCTGTTCTACATCATGAACGGGATGGAGTTTGACATTGTGGATGTCCTCATATGCGAGATGGAGGATGTGATCACAGACGGGGTGGACATGATGAGGCAGCTCGTGTATGGACACTGGATCAGCTACCTGCTCACTATGATGGTTCCTGAGGGGTTCGCCGTGCACGACCGTCTCACTGACGAGAGTGTGACACGGTTCGGTCACTACCGTGCCCCAGCTCCTGGAGACCGCCGCCTTGGCTGTCCAGTCGAGCGTCAGGTCAGGGCTCGCCTTTCTGAGGAGGACTGGTCTAACTTAGAGAAGGAGGATGAGAGGCTTGCCGAGGCTGAGGCACAGGGGGAGGACTTGCAGCATATCTAGTCAGAGAGCGATACCGACGACAGTGTCGAGGAGTACTTCCCTCCTCCGCCCTCACCCAGGCAGCACGACGCGGAGGCTGGAGGCTCTACAGCGCCACCACCTACTCCACCTCCCGTCACTGAGGTGCAGGTCACGCAGCCGTCAGAGCTGACGTTGCTCCTCCAGCAGATGGTTGAGCAGCAGCGTCTGGACAGGCTGGCAGCCGAGCAGGCCCGAGCGGAGCAGGCTGCCCGTCTCCTTGAGCTCCAGCAGCAGCAGCAGGAGATGCAGCGTCAGATCGCCCGTGAGAGGCGTGAAGACACTGACAGGCTGACGGGGCTTATCGACCAGATGCACCAGCGCACTCTCGACCAGCAGCAGCAGACGCAGCAGGCGATGATGGGCATCCTGGGGTTGATCACCAACCTCTACACCCAGACCGGGATTGCCCTCCCGTCGCAGCTGCTAGGAGTCGCTCCACCACCTCCAGTCCTGGCTCCAGCTGCCGCTCCAGTGGCCCCAGTACCTTCTACGCCGATTCCCTCCTTCAGCATGTTTCCCCTTCTAGCTTTTGGTGCTCCGATCCACTCCCCGCTGCCGGCCACGACCCTGTTCCAGCAGACGCCAGCCTCCATCGTCAGTGCCCCTGCTCCAACAGCTCCTCCACAGCAGGCACCAACGGTGGCTCCTACGGCTCCGGCAGCTCCCTCCACCGCTACTCCAGCCAGCAGCTTCGACGATAGCGACGGTGACCAGTTCGTCATCGCGCCTAGCACTTAGGGTCCTTAGGCGCTCGGATCCCTTTTTGGTGTCTTGATGCCAAAGGGGGAGAAGAGTTAGAGGAGTCAGGGGGAGCGTCTTAGTGTCAGAGGGAGTCTTATTTATCATTTATCGTTTATCATTCTTGTAATTCAGTGTGATTGCTACATTTATTGTGTTTGCTACTCATTTGCTACTTATTGAGCTCTAATGAACTTATTTCCATGAGTTATTAATCGATTGGGCTCATTTGGTGTTTATCTATGTTTATGATCACTTATTATTCACACTTGAGTTATTAATTGATGCTTAAGCTTCAAGTGTGACATCCTGTATTTATTCCATATTCTTTTAAGTTTCATTCTCATTGCGCTTTGATTATTGTGTTGTCATCAATCACCAAAAAGGGGGAGATTGAAAGCATCTAGGCCCCCCATGAAGTACGGTTTCGGTGATTAATGACAACCATTGAACTTTACTAATGAATTTGTGAATGCAAGGTCCCCATAATCACTCAATAAAATGAAATGAATATGTCATTGGAGACCCATATACAATCAACTTTTGAGATCAAATCAATGAGATAAAGACAAGAAGTGAAAGCTCTCATGTCTAAGTCACTCAACCATAAGTTGACAACATACAATGCTTGAAGATCATGAGAGAGGCTTATGAAACAAATGTCTAAGAGGTCATCTGAGCAAGATACAAAAATTTCACTCAAAACAACTCTAAGCAAACAAAATCAACTCACCGGATCAACCGATGATTTCAGAAATGTACACATCGGTCGAGTTGGTTCAACTGAAGAAGAAGACCTCAGAACAATGTACTCACCGGATCATCCAATGTGAATGGCTTAGTGACATCGGTCCATCAGTACAGTTTGCAATACCATTGGACCAAGTGTAGCACCAGATCATCCGATGAACAGACTTTCACACATCGGTCAATCACTCCAGTAAGCATCAAGATTAAGCAAATTCTGGAGGAAGAGCCACCGGATCATCCGATGAGAAGACAGGAGCAACATCGGTCTAACAACGGTCATATCTGACACAATGACGTCAGCCAAAGTAATTAGACCGATGATAACTAAAGGGGAGACATCGGATCATCCGGTGTTCACAGTAAAGTTCTGTCAGCCTACTTTTCCATCGGCTATTTCGTGGAGGATGGCTATAAATACCCCCTAACCCTGTCATTTCGTGAAGTCTTGATCACCAGAAGCTATCAACACATCCACAAGCATTCAAGACCAAGAGCAATCACTTTCACACCATTTCGATCATCCATACACCAAGGTTTAGGCTAGAACTAGCTAGAGAGAGAGCTTGTGTGCCACCATTCTGGGTGAGTGGACTCTCTAGGATAGTGTGAGAGCCTCAAGGGAGTGCCCTTGGTGTTGTAACTGTGAGAAGACTTTCGGAGCTTGTCAAGGCGTGTGTGGAAGCCCGGAAGGTCGAAGTTGTACAAGGCTTGAGCTCCACCTTGCCAAAGGAGGCGAACGGAGAGGAATAGTGAAGACCCCTCGTCTCGGTGACTTGGGTGTGGCAAAACCCTTTGGTGGGTGTCACAACATTGATGTAGGAAGATCTTAATGATCTTGTCGAACCACGGGATAAATCCTTGTCTCCTCGGGAGTTTGCATCCTTCTCCTTCCCTTACTTTTATGCATTTTATATTCCGCAAAGTTTCTACCTACTAGAATGCATAGATAGTCGCATAAGGAATTGGGCTTTAGAAATTTAGTTTCATTGCTTAGAATTTTTCGAAGAGCCCAATTCACCCCCCCCCCCTCTTGGGCATTCGGTCCTTACAGAAGGTGAGCGTCAGAATAATGGAGTCATGACGCACCTGTCCGATGGTGAGGCATGGAAGGCGCTATATCGGTTGGATCCAGAATTCAGTCATGAAGCAAGAAATGTTCGCATTGGATTGGCGACAGATGGGTTCACGCCGTTTAGCAAAAACACCACACCATACTCCTGTTGTCCTGTATTTGTCATTCCGTACAATCTTCCACCGACTTTTTGCATGAAGAATGAGTTCATGTTTCTTAGCCTCATTGTACCTGGGACGAATCATCTTGGGTCACGTCTCAACATGATGTTGAAATCGTTGATCGAAAAGTTGAAAATGTTGTGGACAGGAGTCAAAGCGTACGATTGTTACAAGAAGCATAAATTCAACCTTTGAGCAGCTTATTTGTGGTTCGTCGATGATTTTATGTCATATAACATGTTTTTTGGATGGAGCACTCATGGTCGGTTGACGTGTCTGATATGTGCCTCGGATACCGATTGCTTTCAACTTACCCATGGAGGCAAGACATCTTACTTCGAGTGTCATAGACGTTGGCTGCCTCCGAATTACATGTTTAGACAACAGAGGAATGTCTTCAGAAAGAATATTTTTGTCACTAAAGGACCACCAAAACGTCTTAACAAGTCAGAAATATCTGATATGTTGGACAAATTGATGTCAGATGAAGGTCGTCCTGGATATTTTGAAGGTTATGGAGACGAACATAATTGGACTCACATATGTGGACTTTGGGAGCTACCATATGTGAAGTTGTTGATTCTAAGGCACAACATTGATGTCATGCATCAAGAGCGTAACATGGCCGAATGTATCATAAGCACATGCATGGACATGATGGGCAAAACAAAAGACAATTTAAAGGCTTGAAAGGATCTTGCCGAGCTTTGTAACCATCAAACTCTTGAGCTCTCCAAAAATGGTGGTAAACCATGCGCTTCTTTCTGTCTTCGACCTAAAGAAAAGAAAGAAGTTCTCGAATGGTTGCAAAGGTTGAAATTCCCAGACGGTTATGCAGCTAGTCTGAGACGAGTCGTGAATGTGAAAACGGGAAAGCTCATTGGGTTGAAGTGTCATGATTGTCACATAATCATGGAAATACTTCTGTCTGTTATGTTTCGAAGCTACTTTGACGATGCGATGTGGAATGTGTTAGCCGAGCTTATCCACTTCTATAGGCAACTTTGTGCTAAAAGAATCACACCAGAGATGATGACTAAGTTGTAGAAGGAGATTCTGATACATTTGTGTAAGATAGAAATTTTTTTCCTCCAGGGTTCTTCAATCCAATGCAACACCTCTTAATTCATCTTCCATTTGATGCGAAAGTGGGTGTTTCCATGTAATATAAATGGATGTATCATATTGAAAGATCACTCAGATATCTGAAACCAATGGTTGGTAACAGGGCAATGGTTGAAGGTTGCATCGCCGAAGCTTTTATTCTTAAGGAAGTAGGATACTTCTCAAATGTTTACTTTGCAGAGGAACACAATGTTAATACTTCGACAATGCGGTACAATATAAATGAGCAACCTCCTTGTAGCGATCTCTCCATTTTTGCAACAAGAGGCACTACTGTTGGAAGTTACACTTCCTACGACGTTAGCAAAAAAGAAAGGTGTGCTGCTTTCTTCTACATGTATGCTAATATGGATGAAATGGATGAATATTTCAAGTAAGTGTTTCTCCTACACTTATGCTTTTCAGCATCTTTTGCAACACATCTATTCTAAAAGTTTCTCTTTTTGTGCAGTATGTTCGACAAGCAAAATTTGAGACATAGACATCAACCCACGAGCAAACAAATAGAATAGATTCGACGGGAAGGAATAAATGGAGGATCTAATTTTCTTTCCTGGTTTCAAGATCATGTTACTTTTTTCATTAACTTATCAATATTAACAATGTTTTCTTATAACTTAAGAATGCTGATGTTTTCTAATAACTTCATATCTTGGACAGTGCAAAAAAGATGCCAACGTCCATGAAGATTTGCGACAACTATCCTATGGAGTGGTTAACGTTAGAAGCAATGGTCGATATGATGTCAACAGCTTTCAATTTTGTACAACTCAATTTGAATCTCTTCGTCCTCTCGCAGCAACATGTAATACCGGAGTTGTGATGAGGGCAATCGATTTGCAAGAATGTGAAACTCATTACTTCGGGATTATTAAAAAAATCCTTGAATTCACTTTTGTTGGTAACAAGACAATTCGAGCATATTCTTTGACTGCGAATGGTTGGACTCCATTCGTGGAATTCGAGTAAACAAATTTGACATGGTCGAAGTAAAATACAAGGAACGGTTGAAAGGATTCGATTCATTAGAGCAAGTGTACTATCTACATTATCCATGCAATAAATTCAAAGCTTGGTAGGTGGTATATAAGGTGAATCCTCGTGAGCGGTTATACGCTCCAGGAGATGATTATTACCATGAGGAAGCTAAGGTTGATGAGGTCTATCAAGAGAAAGAGTTGTCAGACTCCTTCTCAGTCGAGTCCGGTGTAGGACTCTATGACTTAGTTGGAGATGCTCAAGATATCGAGACTGACACGGAAGCGGAAACAGAATCAGAATCAGAAACTGAAGAAATCGATGACTTAGTTGAACCTGCTGATTTGCGGAAACAAAAAAGATATGTGGAAGAAGAAGATCGATGGGCTGGTTTAAGGAGTAGGGTGCCTGACTTTGATGTTGATGAATTTTGAAATTTATGAAATAACATTTTATTCACTAACTTAACATTAATTTTGTATATTATCTTAGCATATTAATCATTTATTCCTTGCAACAGGATGTTGTCGAAGGGGAAGCCAGTGAGAGGGTTTGAGCCACCACGAGACCCTTGCTCAGGGACCTCGTTAACTTCGAGTCGACGTTCCCTCTTTCTGGCGCACGCTCCACTCTCAGCTCACGTGTGCTTTCAGCGGACGGAGGTAAATTTTAGTTTACAATCAAGTTGTTTTATAAATTGCACTTGTCAATAATTATTTATTTTCAATCTTTTTCTTTTGTGCAGTCTGACTTAGAGTCTTCTGAGTCCGAGTCAGGGGCTAGGGGGCTGCTACAGGAGCCTGAGTCAGAGGCTAGGGGGCCGCTACAGGAGCCCGCTAGCGCTAGCCTCCCTTCGGAACCAGGTAGCGCTAGCCTCCCTCTGCAACTGCCTACCACTAGCCTTCCTTTGTACTTCGGTAGTTCCACAGCGCTTTCAGGGTCACAGGACACGGCGGCGCCGCAGCAGAGGTGACGGACGAGGAGGGACCCACTTTGCGGCTCCTCCTCCGATTACTTCTCAGCGGATCATGATCTGTCCTGTTGGAGCAGGTAAAAAACTGTATATAGTATATTAAATATTAGATGTTGTTTTCCATTACTTAATAATTTAATATTTTGTAGATGTTGGTACGACTTATCGTTAACAGGCCCGAGAAACACCACAGGCAGGTTAATAGTGTCCTGGGTGCTTTCGTGAAGTTGCACTACCCCAGTGTCATTGACGATTTCCCTGCCCTGTCGTGAGATGACTACGCTCGTGTCTCTCACCCGGTCCACGACACAGTTCAGGAAGCCGTGTGACAAATTTTATGGTAAGTTTAACTGTTTCATTTTTTCAACTCGTTTGAATTGTTAATGCATATCACTTAAATGTTTGTTTTATTAAAGTTGAGGTACCAAGTAGAGGAACCGGGCATGGAGGACCACACAAGACACGTGTTCCATTACAACGCTCGGAAGCTCACAACGGAGGCGTTGTCGAACGCCCATATTCAGGTCGTCAACGCGTACTACAAGTGGTACCCCCGAGAGTAGGAGCAACAAAGGGGTCCATTTAGGAAGGACTCCGATGCGTACTTGACAGAGGAGCGGTACGTGGAGGTAAGTTTTTAATATTATTAAATATTTACAGTATCTATGTATGTTAAATACATTGATGAAAAATGAAATATGTACAGGTTAGTATTTTCTGGTTATAGGGTAACACCGAGGCATACTTAGCTCTGTGTCGGCACCGGACTAGCGAAACTTTCATCGGTAAGTCCACTAAGGCTAGACAGTGCCGCATAGGATCCGAGGGCAAGCACAACTTTGGCGGCGACGGGTACTTGCGTTTGGCTAAACGCATGGTAAGTACTTTTTCAATTTATTTTTGTGTTTCTAATATATTTATCACACTAACACGCTATACAGGAGCGAGAGATGGATCAGGAGCCGACCCTGACCCAGGTTTGAAAGAGAGGTCACAAGGGAAGTGACCCTTCTCAGGCAGGGCAGTGTAGTCAGGTCGCAGCCGACCGACTAGTAAGTTTTCGAAATTCATCAATTTTATTATAACTAGTACTATTATTGACATGCTTACAAGATTTCTTTGTTTTGTAGGCAAAGTACGCCTAGGAGGTCACCAAGATACACAGTGCGGATTATGATTGGGAAAACGCATCGATGAACCCCCAAGCAGCGTACGCGAGCGGAGGCGGGAAGGCCCAAGGACGGTGAGTTGGTCATTTGTTTCATTTATTTTTCAATTTATCTTCTTCTACTTAGTGTTTTCATTCTTTTGCAGGTTTGCCATTTTTGATGGAGTTGTCGACTCAAGGTCGGCGCGACCTTTGAGAGGTGCTTCATCGACGCAGGCCTCGACCGTTGGGCCCTCAAGTGTTCGTCTCTCGCATACCCAGTTGGAGCTCCTCGCCTTGAAGGAGACGCTAGCGCAGATCCAGGCGGAGCTGGAGAGGTCGAGGGCGGAGGCAAGGGAGGAGCAACAGAGGACAACCTTAATGATAGCCCAGATGCAAGCAGTGATGACGGTAAGTAATTTAAAGTATCATAGTTAAATTTCATAGCATTTTAATAACATATATCTTCTAATATTTTGCAATGGCAGACTCTTGCTCGAAACAGCGGTCAGGATATCGAGATTCCTACGCTTCCGCCGCAGGAGACCCTGGAGCTGGTAATAAACTCTTTCTTTAATATTGCCATATTCATTTCAGTATTTTTCATAGGAAGATAAGGAGGTAGAACATAGAGTGTGAGAGAGTGAGATAGAGGTGGAGTAAGAAGTAGCCTCTCTGTTACAAGTGATGAGTGATACATATAGCCCGATACATGCAGCCCTTAAAGATGGATTTGGGTCTAGTTTGACTGAACCAAAATGACCATTGCATTGGTGTTTGTTTGGAATTTGCAAGTCATCAAAGAAGGCCCACCAGCTAATCAGAGTTGGACACTCTGCCTAAACACCTATTGGGCCCACCAGCAACAAATAGGCGTACCAGGGTTGGAGGCGCTCCCATCCTTACTCCTCCATTACTTTTAGAAAATTCTAGAAAACAAGATTAAAATCAACACAAAACTGTCCAACTGCCTAACGCCAAAACGGCCTTCCAATTTCCACAGCAGCATCTTCAGGATCAGTTTTAACAAAAACATCCCGCCTTTCCTTCCAGATTTACAGCATAGTAACTCTTTTGACCCAAATCTGCCCTATTAGCTTACGAAAGAAAGTAGCGACGAATACAACAACAAAAAATGTATCTCACGCCTTCAAAACGATCCAGCTTGATTCCTTTCTCTAGAAACCACGCAACAGGCACCATCTCTTGCAGACTGTCCGCATCGAGTGGAAGAACTTTTTCTTCCTCGAGCGACCATGATATTTAAACCAGCCACAACAAAATTGTGGCAACAATAACTGCAAAACTGAAGTGGAAAGTTTAAAATCCTTGGACCACCTACTAAAGGACTACGCATGCACACCATCTCCATTGGCACGGTACGTTCCATTTGGAAGACCATTGGCAGGTTTCTTTGCATGCCCGTTTTGAAGCAGTGTAGAAGTGTAAGAGCCATTGCTTAGAGGATGTTCAGCTGAAACCACATAGCCATTAGGACAGTCCTGCAGCATCCTATCCAACTGTCCAGACGCCGCAGCAATTAGTCCTGCAGAAATATACATGAATGTCAGCATAATATTTTGTGGTTACAGAAATATACATGAATACCAGCATAATATCACTTGTGGCATCTTTTTAGCATGCTTTTATAGTTGTATTCATGAATACCAGAGCACTGATGCTTACCAGTGACAATCTTTCTTCTGCAGGGTTCAGGAATGTGCTGAGAAGATCCGGAAGTAGTGGAGGGCTAGCGTGTAGCCCAGTGTGAAATTGTGTTGTTGTTGATGTTTTGAAACTGTTTTGCTATCTTTGTGTATATATATCTGTTTCTGTTTTGTTGTTCTGTGTTCTCGCCATCGCGCGCGGTAGTAAGTTTCTGTTTTTTTTTTAATCGAAAACGTAACTTACGTTGGCTATGCACTACTACAAAAAGCATTTTCACAGGCGCCTCGATTTTTCAAACACAGGCGGTCTGTAAAAAATGTGACTGTGATGACGAACGATACAATAACCACATGTGATGAAATAACATCACAGTCGGATCTTAAAAAACAACCGTCTGGGTAAATACATGATTTTCTCATGCGGTTATTATTTAAGAACCGCCTGTGATGTAACAAACTTCACATGCGGTTCTTGATTAACCAACGCCTGGGTAAATACATGATTTCCACGGGTAATCATTGTTTAAGAACCGTATGTACTGTTCAATCATCACAAACAATTTTTATTGAAGAGCCGGCTAGGGAAAGTCATCGTTTTCACAGGTTGCTTGTTAATTAAGAACCGTCTGTGATGCTAATAAGCTCCTATCAAGCTAATCCCTGCACAACGAGCTCTTGTAGATACAAGTAACACCTGTGACTCATCATTTGGATTGTTGAAAGTATCTGTCGACTGTTGGAGTCGGCAGATCTCCTGACACAGCTAAAGTGTTGAAGGAGTTCGTAGTTCGGTGTGGGCGCGCGGAGACTCAAGAAGGTGAATTGCGGTTTGACACTGGAGACACTAGGATTTACGTGGTTCGGGCCGCCTGAGCGTAATACCCTACTCCACGGGGGTGTTGATGTTGTATTGGCTTATCACGTATGATCTACCGTCTGTGTCTGTCCTCTCTCTGTGTATCGTCGGCCTGTCCTTTTATAATACAAAGACAGGCCGTTACAAGCTACCTGGCCCGACATGTGGCCCTGGCGGTTACTAGTATTGATACACGATTAATTGTTGTTAATGATCCTGTAACGGGCTTCGACAGTGCCGTTACAAGTGTTAAGATCGTCCGTTTAAGTGTCATTAATATGGCATTAATGACATTTAAACAGGTCTTGAAGTCCTTGGCTCTCCTTTGAAGATCTGGAGCAGTTACAGGTCTCCCGGAGGTTAGAGGCGGCTTGCTCCGATGTTTAGACATGTGGCAGCTCCGGAGCTTGCTGCGGGAAGCAGGAAGCTCCAGGGCTACTTGACACGTGTCAGGTCCGGAGCTTCTCTCGGTCAGGGGTTAGGTCCGGAGGTGTCGTTTCGGTACTCAGTCCGGTGCTTCCCCCTTGTGGGCGGTAGCTCCGGTTCGGTAGTACACGTGGCGACCTAGGGATTAACCATGTTGGAAAAGCTGGTCCGGTCATGTCTGACAAGTGGGCCTCCGAGGGTCTTCAACTCGAGTAGTCGTCCTTCCCCTGAGATCTTTGTAATCTCAGGGGGTGTACGGTTTTTAGGGTACCGACAGTGGCCCCCTGGACCTACCTCCGAGGAAGGTCACCGGGGTGAAGTCGTTCCATCGGAGGTGGGTCCACCTTTGCGACTCTTGAACTGGGTCTTCAAAGGTCTTCGGAGGTGCCGTTGGCAGGATTTTACAGTTAAATCCCGACGCGTGGCACACCTCAGGCGGCAGATAAGATCTTTGGCGTGCGGATCTCACGCAATTGAAGGTCGCCGGTTTCCGATACGAAAACCGTATCGGTTCCGCGCGCCTTGTCAGGCCGCCGCCTTTGGGTTTCCCGCCTCGTGATGACAACCGTTCGCGTGGGTGAGAACCTCGACTTGATCGTCGGGGTGGTCCCGGGCCCCCTTGTCATCGGTTGGATTGAACTCTTGAGTAGTATTTTCGACTCCCCTGCAGTTTCCATCCAAGCGTTGCGAGGGCTTACTTAAGAAGGAAAGGGCGTACCGTCGGGAGTTCTTTACGCCTCCCATCTGATCTTGCTCTCAAACTCCCGACTCGTACTTTGCTCTTCCTCTCTTGCCTAGCTGTGCTGCGATGGAGCTGGGTCTGCGCGAGAGTCGCCTGAAGACCGACAACGATTTGAAGAAGGTCCGGGCCCTTATGGGGTGGTCCTCGGACTTCTTCAGCCGCTAGGTCCGTGCCGGCGGAGAACTCCCCTTTGAGAAGGAGCGCGCTGGCGAGATGGTGTACTTTTCTTCGTACGCCATGGTGGGACTGATCCCACCATTTTCTTCTTTCTTCTTGATGCTGCTAGACTTCTATGGTCTGCAGCTATACCACCTTGGTCCCCACTCCATTCTCCTTGTGTCCATCTTTGTCCACTTCTGCGAGATGTGGGTGGGCATCCCCCCCTGCGTCGAGCTCTTCCGAACCTTCTTCACCGTTCACACCACCGGCCGGAGCAACGAGTACCTTGGCTTCTACTACTTCGTGAAGCGCAAGAAGTGCCCGTTCAAGTACCTCCGGTCGTTCCCTTCCGGGAAGTGGGATGACTGGAAGAAAGATTGGATTGTCGTCAGGTTGGAGGAGCATGAGCGGTTGGAACTGCTAGACAGTCTGCCCGGCATCGACACGTCGATATGGAGTGAAGTCCCGGTGCTGGCGGAAGTTTTCGACCCTGTCCTGACCAGGATCCGCCAATGTGTGGAGGGAGGATTGACTCCCCAGGCGGTGTTCTACAACTTCCTGACCAACAGGTGGGCGCCACTGAAGAGGAGGGAGAAGCTCGCCTGGGCCCTCAACAGTGTGATGGACGAGGACCGGGTTGAAACCGGGTTGAAGTCCGACATGGTGGGGAAGACCCTAGAGTTCCACCTCAAGAAATTCCAGCACGGCATCGACGTCGACGGAGATTACTTGACTCCGTCGCCGGCCTTTCTCCCTCTGAACGTGGAAGTGGAGTTCAGCAGAGAGCTCCGGCGGAAGATGCCTGCGCTTGACAACCTTGGCATCGTCGAGAGGAGACCAACCACCTGGGTGGCAATCCCTGGGGTGCCCGAAGATGGCTCAGTCCCTGCTCCACAGCCGAGGGTTGAAGTCATCGGCAAGGGCAAGGAGCTGGCGGAGGAGCCGGAGAGTCGGAAGAGGAAGCTACGGCATGTCGACGGAAGGTCCGTCATGCCCGCTGCTTCTACCTTGGCTCCTTCTTCCCAAGGGGGAAGATCTTCTGGTGCCGTGGCGACTGTCCCCGTGGTGGGGTCCTCCCGGAGCGAGACTGTTCCTGCAGTGGGATCCTCCCGAAGCGCTTCCGTCTCCGTGGTAGAGCCCTCCGGTGGTGCTAGCTCCGGGTGTACGACTCCGGCCCCCGGGGCGGTTGGAGTCTCCAGGTCCAGGGGTTCCTCCCGATCGAGGAGAGCCTCGACCCGGGAATCTCCCGTGGCTGCGGCGAGTTCTGGGGGGCCTCCTAGAGCTCCTACGCCGACCCTGGCCAGCCCGGAACGTCCGGGAAAAAGGTTCCGCGCAAGCTGGTGCGGGAGCCTTCCAAGGTAATTTTTGATGTTTACCCTGGTTAACTTTTTAGTTGTAGTGATTGTTTGTTAATTCTCTTTATCCATCCTCTGCAGCGTCCCTAAGAAAGGGAGTGAAGCTCCACCCTCGACCACGGTTTCTGAGGCCGTGGGAGCTTCCGCTCCTGTCCCGGCTCCGCCCCAAATGGTGCCTGAGGCTGCGACAGCTCCGGCGCCGGCTGTCGTGGTCATGAACCTCGACTCGTCCCCAGAACTTCCTGTGGTAGCGCCGGACCACAGGAGTGAAGACATGCCGGCGGCACTTGTCTCGGAGATTGAAGCTCCGGGTCCTTGTGCTGCAGTAATGGAAGCTCTGGCTGCAGAGCCGGAAGAAGTAATAGTCCCGGTCTCGGAGCCGGAACTCGTTGAAGCCCCGACGATTGAACCGGAGGTGATTGAAGCTCCGACGTGCGAGCCGGAAGTCGAGGTAGTTCCGACAGTTGAGTCGGTTACCTCCGATGCACCGGTCGCTGAGCCGGTTGTTGTTGGAGCGCCGGTCGCAGAGCCGGCGGTTGAAGAGGCGAGGGAGCTCGGGTCTCCCTCAGAAGAGGTGCCCCGATCGGAGCCAGCAGTAGCTCCTGCTCCGAAGGCGACGACATCGATGGTACCTGTGGCAGAGCCAGAGTGCCCAAACGAAGTCGCTGGCCCCCTGCCTGAGGGGGCGAATGAAGACTTGGCAGCGGGGCCTTCTTCGATGGCGACTGAGGCCATCCCGGAGGAAGGCCCTAGCGCTTTGGAAGCTCAGGGTTCCGCTCTCGTAGAGTGGGACCCAATTTTTGTATGTGAAGACCCACTGGAACCAGCAGAGGAGACCCCAGCAGGTCCGGAGCCCATCCCGTTGTCGATGTCTATCGACAACACCTGCTCCAGTCTACGTCAGGTCCAACTGGCCTTCTTCCACGACAGCAAGGCTCTTGAAGAGGAGCGCCAAACCCTTAGGCGGTGGCGTAATCGACTCCACTTCGAGACTAAGCTGGCGCAGTCGAGGCATGCGGATGACAAGGAGTGGATCAAGCGGGAGAAGATCTGCCTGGAGTGTTGGGAGAAGCTGCTGGATGAGAGGGAGAACATGACCCATGCCCTCGACGCTCATTCTCGGGAGTTCCATGATCAGGCCAAGGCTGCCAACGACGCGGCCAATGCTCGGTTCGAGCAGCTTGAAGCCATCAACGCAGCTCTCATCAAGCGCCGAGAGGCACTCGAAGGGAGGGAGAGACGGCTCGAAGACGAAGAGCAAAAACTCCTGGAGCTGCGGGATGACATCCTGAGAAGGGAAGAGGAGCTCGCCGAGAAAACAGCTCTGGCGGACAAGGGCCTCGAGGAGCGCACTAAGAAGTTGGAAGAGCGTTGCCTCGAGGAAGAGGAGAAGACCTGGGTGCGAGGGCAGGAACTCTACGAATACGAGTGTGCCCTTGTTGCCCGGGAGAAGAAAGTGGAGGATAGGGAGAAAGACCTGGTCGACCGTCGGAACAAGATCCACCTCCGGGAGGAGGAGCTCGGAAGACTTGAGAGGCGGGTTGCTGCAAAAATTCAGCAAAACGCCAAAGAAGTTGAGCGCCTCGCCCGTGAGAATTCCGAACTGACGGCGGCCAAGAGATCCTTGGAAGAAGTGAAGAGCCTGAGGACAGTGGACTCCCTGCAGATTTGGGAGTTCCTGGGCCAGGCCAACGATGCGCTGACGCCGATGGGTTTCAGCCCCGTGTGCCCGGATGATCCGGAGCCGGAGCCGAACCTCGCGCTGCAAGCGTTGAGCGCAGCAGGCAGCAAGCTCTCCAAGGTGGGCGACGTCATCGTGGACCAACTGGAGGTCGAGGGGCAATCCCTGGCGAGGAACGTCACAGAATACGTGTTGACGTGCTACACCAGCCGGAACCCTCAATTTCCTCTGGACCCGGTGCTTGAAGGCCCCGTCGAAGGAGAAGGCGAAGCTACCCGAGCCAGCGTATTGGAGGTCGCCCAGAAGGTCGCCGAGTTCTTCCATAGGGTCTAGGATCATCTCTTTAGCTCCCGCTTGTATTTTCTCTTCTTCCTCAATTTTGTACTCCCTTGTCTCCAGATGTAATCTCCTGTCTCCAGATAAATGAAAGCCCCAAATTTTTGCGAATTTCATTTTTTGTCTTCAACATCTTTATCTTCTCTTGGCCCCCTGGTAGATGTACACAATTTGATTGTGAACATGTACCAAAAGGATACTGAGTTTTGTTGAAGATGAATTTGCTTCGAACTTGTAGAATTTAGTTCCGAAGTCTTTGATAGTGAAGGTCCCTTGAAGTTGTCGGAGCTTAGAAGCTCCGGTACTGTCCATCGCTGGAGGTTAGTAGCTCCGGCAATAGCTTCTATCAACACGTAGAGCGTCGATAGTTAGTACTCCAAGGTGTCGGAGCTTAGTAGCTTCGGCAATGACCTTTAGCAACACTTGGTAAGTTGGCAACAGACTCCATGTACGGGGTCTTCTCACCATCTTTTACTCAGCGCCGATGGTTGACCCCCTTGAGGGGGTCGGAGCTTGGTTAGCTTCGGCTTTTCTCCATCAACGTATATTTTGTTTTTCCTGCACACTTAAGCCAAGAAAAACGATAAAATTTGTTCCTTGTCTATAATTTCATCGCAGCTTACGATTCTCAAGTAAATTTTAAGTTGAACACGATTTTAAATACAACTGGATGCGTTGTCTTTTCTCTTAGATCCAACTGTCCATGGACCCGCCTTACTTTGGCCTGCCGGGGTGTAGGTAGAGTGGCGTACTTAGGGTGCTTGACCAGGCTAAGTCGATAGCGCACTCTGGCCCTAGATTGGCTTGGCGGCTTTCAGGCGAGTTGGCCATAAACGATATTTAAATCCAAGAGTTCTAACAATTCAACTCGAGTCGTATATAAACTGGTCAAACTAAAATTTCTTAAGAATTGCACGTTTCTATTATAGACAAGAAAGAGAAAAATAAAAATATCGAGCCTGCACAAAATGAATGCACGTGGAGTCTATTTCACATGAAGATGTCTTTCATTATAGGTCCGGGGTACAGGGGAAACAAGTACACTCTTAGGGTACGGGACCAGGCTAAGTGTGCTTGGTTTCTCGTTTGACCCAGGGTAGTTAGCCACGCTTTTAGTCCGGAGACTGTAACAAGTGCTGCTTGAGCTTTACAGACCTTTCGGAAAAGGTCCGGCTGCTCTCCCGGAGGAACTACCCGACTCTGTACAATGACTCTATAACATACATCTCAAGTTACTCAAGACTCACCTCCGTGGAATTAAGTGTAGAACTTACGGAGGTGCTCGATGTTCCAAGGATTTGGGAGATGTGTCCCATCCTCAGTAGCCAAGCGAACGCTTCCGGGACGGGATACTTTGATCACTCGGAAGGTCCCCTCCCAGCCGGGGGAAAGTTTGTTTAGCCCTTCTCTGGATAGTATTCTCCGTAGCACCAGATCGCCTTCCTCGAGCTGTCGGTTGTGTACATGCCGCTGGTGATAACGTCGTAGAGCCTGGCGATATCTGGCATTCCGAACAGCTGCTTGGCACCTTCCCTCCTCGAGGAGGTCTAGGTCTTCACGCTAGAGCTGGTCCTGCGCGGCTTCGTCGAAGGTCCGGACCCGGAGCGAACCCATGGTGATTTCCGGAGGAAGGATTGCTTCAGCTCCGTACACCAGAAAGAAGGGTGTTTCTCCGGTTGACCGGTTTGGAGAAGTCCTGTTGGCCCATAGAGTGGGCGGAAGCTCTTCGATCCAATTGGCTCCGTGCTTTTTCAAACGCTCATAGGTGCGCGTTTTGAGTCCTTTAAGGATTTCTGCATTTGCTCTCTCAGCTTGGCCATTGCTGGCGGGATGAGCTACAGAAGCGTAGCAAACCTGTATGTCGAGGTCTTCGCAATACCCTTGGAATGCGGAGCTTGTGAATTGAGTCCCATTATCAGTGATGATCTTGTTTGGGACTCCGAATCTGCTTACAATGGATTGCAGAAAGTTGATAGCAGATTGCTTGTTGATCGTCACAACTGGAGTTGCTTCCAGCCACTTGGTGAACTTGTCGATGGCGACGTACAGGAACTTGTAACCTCCGACGGCTCTTGGGAAGGGTCCCAAGATGTCCATCCCCCACACAGCGAAGGGCCATGTAGGAGGTATCATTTGTAAGGGCTGAGCGGGTGTATGAATTTGCTTTGCATGAAATTGGCATGCTTCACATTTCTTTACCAGCTCAGTGGCATCCTGGAGCGCTGTAGGCCAGTAGAAGCCATGTTGGAAGGCTTTTCCGACTAGCGTGCGGGAAGATGTGTGGTTCCCACACTCGCCTCCATGGATTTCTGCGAGAAGCTCACAGCCTTCTTCCCTTGTGATGCACCGCATTAGGATGCCGTTGGCACCGCGCCGGTAGAGATCCCCTTCTACCAGTGTGTATCTTTTAGCCAATCTGACTACCCGGTCAGTGGATACATCATCGTCAGGAAGGATGTTGTCTTTCAAGTAGTTCCGGATCTCTGAGATCCATGCATCGGAACTGACTTGAGCATTTGAGTCTTGCGTGCTGGGTTGCTCGGAGCTTCCGGCAGCACCTACGACCCTTGATGGCTGCCATGGTAACAGGGCCATCGGGACCGTCAGCTTCGGGATGCTGATCTCGCCCCCTTCGTTCAGTTCGGCAGGCTGAACTGTGGGTTTTGACAACCTCCGGACAAAGATTCCGTCAGGAGCTGGAGCTCCGGTTGACGCTTTGGTCGAGAGTTCGTCAGCTTCAGCGTTGTGGGCACGCTGAACATGGTTGAGGTCTAGGACTTCAAAGTCCTTTTGAAGCCTCTGGACTTCAAGGAGGTAAGCAGCTAGCTGGAGATTATTGCAGGAGCATTCACCCTTCACCTGCTTGATGATGAGTTGTGAATCTCCTTTGACCAGCAGTTGCTTGACACCGTATGACAGTGCCACCTTTAGCCCGCAGATGAGTGCTTCATACTCCGCCATGTTGTTGGTTGCCTTGAAGTCAAGGTGTACCATGTATTTTACCTTCTCCCCAGTCGGTGCAAGGAGAAGGATTCCAGCACCGGCCCCCTGCTTCTGCATGGAGCCATCGAAGTAAAGAGTCCAATGAGGCTCGGTGAAGGTTGGAACTTGATGTTCCGTCTTCTGCTTGTTGGGGCCCCCAGGGTTTGATGGAGAGGGAGTCCATTCCGCCACGAAATCTGCCAACGCTTGACTCTTGATTGCTTGTCTTGAAATAAATTCAAGATCGAATTCAGCCAATTCCGCTGCCCACTTTGCAATATTCCCAGTTGAATTGGGATTATGCAGGATCGCTCAAAGTGGATAAGAGGTCACCACCGAGACTTTGTGAGCTTGGAAGTAGTGTCGGAGCTTCCTAGAGGCAATAAGAACTGCATAAAGCAGCTTATGCACCTCTAGGTATCGAGTCTTGGCATCATGTAATACTTCACTAATGAAGTATACCGGACGTTGAATGGTCCAGACCCTCCCGGAGGGGTCCGGAGCTTCCTCTCTATTGATCTGGATCCTGTCGCAGGAGTCCAGATTCTCTTCAGGGACCTCCGGGTTCTGGCTGGAGGAACCTGGAGCTTCTTCAGAAATGACTTGGACCCTCTCGGAGGGGTCTGAGTCTTCTGAAGTGACTTCTTGTGGATTTGAGTCTGGGAGCTGGGACCCAGACTCACTTTCAGGGACCTCCGGACCCTCCCGAAGGGGTCTGGATTCCTGAGTATGGGATAGTTCTGGTCTCTCCGCAACCAGAACCATACTGACAACCTCGTCAGTAGCTGAAATGTAAAGTAGCAAGGGCTCACAAGGGTTTGGAGCTACCAGAATTGGTAGGGTGGTGAGGAACTGTTTCAGCTCCTGGAATGCCTTCTCTGCTTCTTCGGACCATTGGAATGGTCCTGACTTCATAAACAACTTGAAGAAGGGGAGCGCCCGTTCCGCCAGTCTTGATATGAACCGAATGAGGGCAGCTAGACACCCAGTTAACTTTTGGACGTCTTTGATGCGGGTTGGTGGCCGCATCTCTTCAATGGCTTTTATCTTCGCCGGATTAGCTTCTATGCCCCGGTGACTTACCAGGAACCCCAGAAGTTTTCCGGAGCTAACCCCGAAGACACACTTGTCTGGGTTTAGCTTCGTGCGGGTGGCCCGCAGCTTGTCGAAGACAGCCTGCAAGGTGTCCAAGAGGGACTCCTTATTCTTGACCTTGACCACGATGTCATCGACGTACACTTCCACTATATCTCTGATGAGTTCTTCAAAAGTTTTGTACATAGCTCGTACAAAAGTTGAAGCTGCATTCTTGAGACCAAATGGCATGGCTGTGTAACAATACAATCCATCTACTGTGATGAAGGAAGTATGCTCTTCATCCTCCCTAGACATCCTGATTTGATGATACCCAGAATATGCGTCTAGGAAACACAGTAACTCACACCCAGAGGTGGAATCCACTATCTGATCTATTCTAGGTAGTGGAAATGGATCTTTTGGACATGCCTTATTCAGTGTGGTGTAGTCGATGCACATCCGAAGCTTCCCGCCGGCCTTGGGCACAACGACTGGGTTCGCCAGCCATTTTGGATGGAAGACTTCTCGGATGAATCCGGCTTCGAGCAACTTCTTCACTTCTTGTCGGATGAAGTTCTGCCGCTCTACGGATTGCTTCCGAGGCTTCTAATGCACAGGCCGAGCATCGGGGTAAATCTTCAGATTGTGCTGAATCACTTCCCTGGGGATCCCATGCATTTGTGACGGTTGCCAGGCAAACACATCAACATTAGCCCAGAGGAAAGTGATGAGCGCGAGTTCCTATTTGTCGTTCAACCCTCCCGATATACGGGTGGTTTGAGCGGCATCGGAACCAATTTGGACGACCTTGACGGGAATGTCGGTGTCGCGGCTTGGCTGCACACGTGGTGCAGAGGTTGAGCCCCGTTGACGAATGCTCGGGGGTTTTGGAGCTTGCTCCTGTCTGGAGTCCTCCTCTTGCGTCGTGGTTAATGCATGGAGCTCCTCCAGAGCAGTTACCCCGGCGGTGCGATCTCCGCGGATCCGGAGAACGCCTACTGGTGTTGGCTTCTTCAACACCAAGTATCCATAATGAGCAGCTGCCATAAATTTGTATAGGGCAGGTCTACCCAAGATGGCGTTGAATGGTAAGTTGATCTGAGCGACGTCGAAGACCAACTTCTCGGTGCGATACTTCTCCCGTGTCCCGAAGGTAACGGGGAGAGTTATAGCTCCGAGTGGAGTAATGGCCCCCGGACCTACTCCAGAGAAAGGTCGAGAGGGCTGGAGATCCGAAGGTCGGAGCTGAAGCTTGGTAAAAGCTTCAAAGTTTATGAGGTTCAGCCCCGAACCTCCGTCCACCATAACATGATGAAGCTGGATGTTATTGATGGTGGGAGATACCATCAAAGGTAACTGTCCAGCTCCAACCATGCTTCGTGGATAGTCCGAAGCATCAAAAGTGATGGATGTGTCCATCCACTTTCGATGTGGCTCCGGTCTAGCTGTAGGAGCTACAGCGGCCATATCCCGCCGCATAGTCTTAATGACGCGACGGGAGGTGATGTCCCATGACCCACCAAAAATGGTGTTCATGGTTTTCCGACGTTCATTGTCAGAGACGTCAGAGTCGTTGTCGACAGAGGTGTAAACGGCCTTCAGGACCTTTTTGGGATCCTGAAACCCTAACTCCTCTTCAGCCGGAGCTTCGTCGACCTTCTGTTTTCCTTCCCTCTGTCGGAAAGGAGATCCTTCCCGGCGCTTGCTGTAGCGCTCGGCAAGGTTTTGGACCTCTCGGCAGTCTTCCAAACCGTGGCTGCCCGTTTTGTGAATGGGACACCACACTTTGGGTTTGCCACCGTCTTCGGAAGACGGTCGAGGTTGCTTCTCGGGGCGTGGCCCCCGGCCACCAGGAGTTGCAGCAGCTGCAACGTTGGATGTACCGGCCGACGGCTTCTTCTTGTCGTGGGTCTTCTTTTTCTTCTTGCCACCCTCGGAGGTAGCAGCTTCTTCTTTAGAGGATTTCTTGTGATCCTCCGAGGCTGGTTTGGAGTGCATTTCACGGCCCTCCGCAGCTCTGGCACATTTGTCTACCAGGCTGAAGAGTTCCGCGACGCTGGTGATCTCTTTGATCGCCAGCTTCTCCAACATCTTCTTGTCCCGTACGCCCTGTATGAATGCCACAATGACAGAAGCGCTTGAGATAGAAGGGATTGTGTTGTGTACCTAAGAGAACCTCTGGATCAAGGACCGCAAAGATTCTCCCCCTTTTTGCACGACCGCAAAAAGATCCAGTTCAGTGCCTGGTCGGGTGTATGAACTCCCAAAGTTGGCAGTGAACTGACGGCACAACTCTTCCCAACTGTTGATAGAGTTGGGTGGAAGGCTCATAAACCAGGACCTGGCGGTCCCGGTTAAGGCCACTGGAAAGTAGTTGGCCATTACAGCCTCGTTTCCTCCAGCTGCCAAGATTGCAGTGGAGTATATCTGAAGGAATTCAGCGGGATTGACAGTCCCGTCGAATTTTTCCGGCAGGTGTGGCCAGAACTTCTGTGGCCATCTAACCATGCGCAGGTGCATGGCTAGGGTTGAACAGCCTCCTCCTACTCCTTCCAGAGTAGAAAGGTCCTGAGCTTCCCGTCTTTCACGAGCACGCTCGATGTGGACACGGCCATCCTGTTGACGGTATCGGCGATCCAACTCCGCCCGGAGGTCATGAGTTGAAAGCCTAGATACCGTATGGGTACATCGTGCCCCGGAGGGCAACGATGTCACCTGCTGTGACGCAGAACGTCTCCTATTGTTGGAGACGTGCGGACCAAGTCTCCCAGACAAAGTCCGCCGCTGTGACGGGGCTCGTCCGGAAGGAGGAGGTCCCTGGTTGTTGAGGCGTTCGGCCGCTGCTGCGACCAAATGCTCCACATCGGCCCTCCACTGCTCCATTGCATCTCGAGATGCGTCTGGAGGTGGTGGTCGTTGGAGAAGAGCACGCGCTGCATGGAGCGCATGTTCCGGGTTGTCATGACTTGCTGACGCAGTCAGTGACGCCGGAGCACCATCACGTTGTCTAGCACGATTCGCCGGAGAAGACGGTGGTGGTGGGAGAGTGGCTCCTGCTGGTGTCGAGGCTCCTGCTGGTGGCTGCCTGTTGGAGGGATTGCCCTCAACAGCTTGAGCAGCAGGTTGGCCATTGGATGATCCAGCCGCGGAGTTCACCATTCTCGAAAATCTGAGGCGCCCCCCTACCTGGCGCGCCAACTGTCGACTGTTGGAGTCGGCAGATCTCCTGACACAGCTAAAGTGTTGAAGGAGTTCGTAGTTCGGTGTGGGCGCGCGGAGACTCAAGAAGGTGAATTGCGGTTTGACACTGGAGACACTAGGATTTACGTGGTTCGGGCCGCCTGAGCGTAATACCCTACTCCACGGGGGTGTTGATGTTGTATTGGCTTATCACGTATGATCTACCATCTGTGTCTGTCCTCTCTCTGTGTATCGTCGGCCTGTCCTTTTATAGTACAAAGACAGACCGCTACAAGCTACCTAGCCCGACATGTGGCCCTGGCGGTTACTAGTATTGATACACGATTAATTGTTGTTAATGATCCTGTAACGGGCTTCGACAGTGCCGTTACAGGTGTTAAGATCATCTGTTTAAGTGTCATTAATATGGCATTAATGACATTTAAACAGGTCTTGAAGTCCTTGGCTCTCCTTTGAAGATCCGGAGCAGTTACAAGGTCTCCCGGAGGTTAGAGGCGGCTTGCTCCGATGTTTAGACATGTGGCAGCTCTGGAGCTTGCTGCGGGAAGCAGGAAGATCCGGGGCTACTTGACACGTGTCAGGTCCGGAGCTTCTCTCGGTCAGGGGTTAGGTCCGGAGGTGTCGTTTCGGTACTCAGTCCGGTGCTTCCCCCTTGTGGGCGATAGCTCCGGTTCGGTAGTACACGTGGCGACCTAGGGATTAACCATGTTGGAAAAGCTGGTCCAGTCATGTCTGACAAGTGGGCCTCCGAGGGTCTTCAACTCGAGTAGTCGTCCTTCCCCTGAGATCTTTGTAATCTCAGGGGGTGTACGGTTTTTAGGGTACCGACAGCATCAATTGAAGCCTGACGATCCTTGGAAGGATTTTACTATCCATTTGAATGATTTCTTTCCCTCCTGTCCGTTTGAAAACTTAGGAAGACGCTCCTTTCTCAGTTTTAATTCCTAAATATATTGACTAAAAATCAGTACCTACTCTCTTAGTGCTTCACACAAGCGAGGAAGTGAACAACTTCAATCAGAAAACTTGTTTTTACCCTTTCATAGGATTTAACCTTAATCTTTCAAGCATGGATTTATTAAAAAGTGAAGCTTCCTTACCACACATGTTAATGGTAGTTATAAGTGAAGGATGTGTCGAAGCTAACGAAATCTGAATCGGACTGAAGATAAAGAGATTTTGCATATGAGTGACAACGTCCAGGTTAGACAACGTGAAGCTATGATGGCAACCTTCAACAACATGAAAAGTGATGTTAAAGTTATGCTTGCGTCAACCAAGGCATGTTGTGAGGGTATAACACTTGTTGGGGCAAACATAATCGTTATGCTCTAACAAGTGTTATGCCCTCACAACATGTCTTGGTTGATGCAAATATAATCTTGGCATCACTTTTCATGTTGTTGATGGCTGCCATCATAGCTTCATGTTGTCTAACCTAGACATTGTCACTCATATGCAGCATCTCTTTGTCTTCAGTCCCATTGAGTTTCGTTAGCTTTGACACACCCTTCACTTGTAACTGCCATTAACATGTCCGATGAAGAAGCTTCACTTATTGATAAATCTATGCTTGAAAGATTAAGGTCAAATACCTATGAAAAGGGTAAAAACAAGATTTGTGATTGAATTTGTTTGCTTTGTCGCTTGTGTGAAGCACTAAGAGAGATGGTACTGATTTGTAGTCAATATATTAAGCCATTAGAAGCGATAAAGTAGCATCTTCGTAAGTTTTTAAAATGGAGAGAAGAGAAAGAAATCTTTCAGAGCTTATTTGGGTGTACTCAATCTAATTGGATTGAAATGGATTGGAGTGAAGAATGAACTAATTTCCTCCTCAATCCACCTCAAACCACTTATATTGAAGTGGATCCACTCCTATCCAAACAAGCCCTCAAATGGATGGGAAGTATTGTTAGACTTCAATTGAAGCTTTTAACAATCCAAATGATGAGTCACGAGTGTTACTTAAATATACAAGAGCTTGCTGTGAAAGGATTAGCTTGACAGGAGCTTCAAGAGTTGTGCTTCTAGATGTTATTTGGAACCAAGCTGTTGGAAGGCAAGTCTGATCATCATAGGTCAGAGAAATTTATATACACATACAATTTGATAACTTATGAAACAGGTGAAGGTGATAAATATGATAGTCAAAAAGCCGAACAGGATCACTTGTCCAAATTAGTCTTCTCTACAGAAGCTGAATTTAATAATGTTCGAAACATGCTATCTAAAGCTGAAATAGAACATTGTTCTAAGTTGATTTCAGAGGATGCAAATATATACAATATATACCATACATTTTTTTCTAGCATGACATCTTCTCGCATATAGGGTTTCAAATCCTTTTTAGTGCTTCTCTCTACGCGCTTGATGTTTTCTAGTTCGGTGAAAAGGTACATCTCTTCATACTGATTATATTCCTCTTCATTATCTCCCACATTCTCAACACCAACAATATTTTGCTTTCCAGAAACAACTACGTGCATCTTCTCACTTTCCGAATCTTATACATAAAAAACTTATGCAACACTATCAGCGAGAACCCACAGGTCATCTTTATAACCCACTTTATTCAAGTCTACCAGTGTCAGCCCATAATTGTCCACTTTCACACCATCAGGATGTTTGACCCATTGGCACTTAAATATGGGCATTACCATTCTTTCGCCATAAACGAGTTCCCATATTTCCTCTATGAACCTGAAGTATGTGGTCCTCTGCCCTTGTGAATCATAAGTCTCAATACGAACACCACTATTTTGTGCAACACTCTTACCATCTTTTTTTAGTGTAAAATGTGTAATCATTGATGGCATATGCTTGCCATGATGTCACCAAAGAAGATGGGCCAGAAGCTAACTTCTTCATTGTTGCCTCTTCCATAGAGTTTTCGTATGGTATATTTTTGTCCATTAACCATTCAGTGAAACATCTTCTGTGCTCTTTCATGATCTAGTCCTCTGTGCGGTCTTGGTTTTTTTCACGAAGCTCAATTTGGTGTTCCTCGATGTACGACTAAGCTATTGCGAGCTGTTGTAGTACACTAAAATATGCACGGTGTACATTCTTGTAATCTTGAACGATAAAAGTTCTCTTACCCACTTTGTCTCTCCCACGTAGTCTACCCTCATGTACTGGTATAGGCACACCTATTGGTTTTCCATCTTTGATGTAATCAGCGCAACCCTCAATCACTTCTTCAGTGGTGTATCCTTCCATAATTAAACCCTCTGGGTGAGCACGGTTCCGCACATAACCTTTTAATACTCCTAAATATCTCTCCAACGAAAACATATGATGTAAATATAGTGGCCCCAATGCTTTTATCTGATCAACAAGATGTATAATTAGGTGTACTTTCATATTAAAAAAAGTATGGTGGGAAACACATCTCAAGCTTGTACATAGTCTCGACGATGTATGTTTTCAAATAGTCTAAATCTTCACTTGTTATCACCTTTTGTGATACTGCATTGAAGAAGTAACACAAACGTGTGATGACAACTTTTATATGCTCATGTTTGATGACTCTTATTGCAATGGCAAGGAACACTATCATCATCATGTGATAGTCATGAGAATTATAGCCGAATAAAGATAAGTCTTTCATCAAGACTAGTTTGCGAATATTGGATGAGAAACTCGTGGGCACTTTGATGCCATGCAAGCATTCCCAAATTGCTTTTTTCTCTTCTAGTGTCAAGTTGTAGCTGGCTGGGGGAAGGTAATGCTTCCCGTTCGCCTTTTCTAGTGGATGAAGCTCTGGTCTCAAATCAAGATTTACGGGATCCATACGTGAATTTAACCTGTCCTTTGTTTTCCTCGGCATGTCTAGCAAGGTCCCAATGATGTTGTCAAATACATTCTTTGTAACGTGCATCAAATTAACGTGCATCAAAAGCCATGTCAGTTGTATCACCCGAAAATGTACTTTTCTTACTCTTGATTCCTTTACATTTTTTGCCCTTACCGAAAGCAATATGAATGTTCTTGACCATTTCGAACACAAGCTTTCCACTGTAAGGTTTTGGTGCAGTATCTTTTTAGATTTTGTTATCAAATTGTTCTTTCATCTTCCTATACTTGTGGGTATCTGTCAAGAATCGCCGGTGTCTCATGTACACCGTCTTTCTGGATGAAGTGAGGTATAGAAATCCAGTTCTATCCACGCACCTTACACAACCTTTCTTCCCTTTCATTTGTCCCGATAATGTAAACAGTTCGGGATAATCATGCACAGTAACGAATATCATTGCTCTTAGCGTGAAATACTCCCGCTTGTACTCATCCCATGAGCCTACCCCTTCATTCCACAATTTCGCCATATCTTCCATTAAAGGTTCCAAGAAGACATCAATTTCAATGTTGGGTTGTTTCGGACCTTGGATAAGAACAGATAACAAGATATATTTCCTTTTGTGACACAACCACGCCGATAGGTTATACATCGTTAAGACCACGGGTCATGTGTTGTGTATGCTCCTTTTTTTCACCAAACGGATTAATTATGTCTGTACACAAGGCAAACCTTACATTTCTGATTTCTTTTGCAAATTTTGGATACTGAATATCAAAAAATTTCCACTGTGTTGCATCACTAGGGTGTCAAATATGTTTTTCATTCTTCTTGCGCTGCTCGGAATGCCAATGGATAAGTTCAGCCTCCCTAGGGTTTGAGAACAAACGCTTCAAGCGATCAATTACCGGAAGGTACCACATCACCAAGGCAGGAATTTTTCTCTTATTCTTCCCATTGGCATCGCCATAAGTATCATCATCGTGACCTTCATTACCAATAATAAACTTCTTATTCTTCTGAGACTTTTTCATATTGGTAACATACTGGTGATTGTAGTCCTTCTTATATCTACTGACACCACATATGGGGTATCTAGTTGCGATCTCATGCTCTTTGCGATACAGAATACAATGGTTCACACAAGCGTATATTTTTGTCACACCTAGTGCCATCGGGCAAAGAAGTTTCTTCGTTTTATAAGTGCTTTTGAGCAGTTTATTTTGATTTGGAAGAATTTCTGCCATAAGATTCAAAAGATCAGAGAAACTACAATTGGACCATCCGTGTGTGGCTTTCAACTTTAGTAGTTCTAGGACTGCACGCAATGTAGTAAAGTCTTTATCACAACCGTTTGATTCATCATATAAAAGCTTTGTCGCCGCATTCTGTAATGTCTCCATTTTACTTAAATCTTTATTTGCTCTCATAGAAGTCAATATATATGGTTCAATGTGACGCAACATCTCCTCATAATCAAACTCATCATCATCATCACCATCTTGATTGTCACTACCATCATCGATATGAACACTATCGTTATTTGAACCTCTCTCATCATCTTTATCCACTTCATGTGTATCTAACTCACCATGCTCTGTCCATATTGTGTAGTTTTTTTTTGAAACTTCTTTTCACCAAATGAGATTGGATTACTATAGTATATGTCGGTACCCTAAAAACCATACACCCCCTGAGGTTACAAAGATCTCAAGGGAAGGACATCTACTCAAATAGAAGACCCTTGGGGGCCCACTCGCCAGACGTGACCGGACCCGCTTCTCCAACATGGTTAACCTCTAGGTTGCCACGTGTACTGACTGACCAGAGTTATTACCCACAAGGGTGAAGCTCCGGGCTAGGTACTGAAACGGCACCTCCGGAGGTAACCCCTGACCGAGAGAAGCTCCGGACCTGACACGTGCCAGGCCACCCCGGAGCTTCCCGCTTCTCCCAAGCAAGCTCCGGAGCTGCCACGTGTCCATACGTCGGAGCTAGCTGCTTAAAACCCCCGGGAGACGTTGTAACGGCTCCGGATCTCCAAAGGACAGCCGCAGACTTCAAGACCCGATTAATTACCATTAATTCCGCATTAATGATAATTAATCGGACGATCTTAACACTTGTAACGTCATTGTCAGAGCCGTTACAGGGTTATTAACAACAATTAATCTCGTGTATCAATACTAATAACCGCCAGGGCCACATGTCGGGCCAGGCTGACTTGTAACGGTTTGTCCTTATGCTATAAAAGGACAAACCGACGATACACGAGGGGACACTGGAACACACTCAAGCTCACAAGTTAATACAACACACATACACTGGAACACACTCAAGCTCACAAGTTAATACAACACACATACACTCCCGTGGAGTAGGGTATTACGCTCAGGCGGCCCGAACCACGTAAACTACTGTGTCACTCGAGTCCAATCGCAATTCACCTTCTTGAGTCTCCGCGCGCCCAAACCGAACCACAAACTCCTTCCACACTTTCGTAGTGTCAGGGGATCTGCCGACTCCAACAGTCGACAGTTGGCGCGCCAGGTAGGGGCGCCTGAGATCTTCAAGAATGGTGAATTCTGCTGCTGGATCATCCAACGGGCAACCTGCTGCTCAGGCTGTCGGAGGCAATCCCTCCAACACGCAACCACCGGCAGGAGCCTCAGTTCCAGCGGGAGTCACACTCCCACCACCACCATCTTCTCCGGCAAGACATGCCGGACGACATGATGGTGCACCGGCGTCACATTCTGCGCCGGCAAGTCGTGACAATCCAGAACACGCGCTCCATGCAGCGCGTGCTCTTCTTCAGCGACCACCACCTCCGGATGCATCTCAAGGTGCCATGGAGCAATGGAGAGCTGATATTGAGCATTTGGTCGCAGCAGCTGCCGAACGCCTCAACAACCAGGGTCCACCTCCTTCAGGGCGGGCCCCGTCGCAGCGACGAACGTTGTCTGGAAGACTTGGTCCACATGTCTCCAACAACCGGAGAAGAGCTGCATCACAGCAAGTGACGTCGTTGCCCTCTGGGGCATGACGTGCCCATACTGCATCTCAGCTTTCGACACACGACCTCCGGGCGGAGCTTGATCGCCGATACCGCCAACAGGATGGCCGTGTCCACATTGAGCGAGCTCGAGAAAGACGAGATGCTCAAGACCTTTCTACTCTGGAAGGAGTAGGAGGAGGCTGTTCCGCCCTAGCCATGCACCTGCGCATGGTTAGATGGCCACAGAAGTTCCGGCCACACTTGCCGGAAAAATTCGACGGGACTGTCAATCCCGTAGAATTCCTACAGATATACTCCACTGCGATCTTAGCAGCTGGAGGAAACGAGGCCGTAATGGCCAATTACTTTCCAGTGGCTTTAACTGGGACCGCCAGGTCCTGGTTTATGAGCCTTCCACCCAACTCTATCGACAGTTGGGAGGAGCTGTGCCGCCAGTTCACCGCCAATTTCGGGAGTTCATACACCCGTCCGGGCACTGAACTGGACCTTTTTGCGGTTGTGCAAAAAGGAGGAGAATCTTTGCGGTCATTCATCCAGAGATTCTCTCAGGTACGTAACACAATCCCTTCTATCTCAAGCGCTTCTGTCATTGTGGCATTCAGACAGGGTGTACGAGACAAGAAGATGTTGGAGAAGCTAGCGATCAAAGAGATCACCAGCGTCACGGAGCTCTTCATCCTGGCTGATAAGTGTGCCAGAGCTGCGGAGGGCCGTGAAATGCACTCCAAACCAGCCCTGGAGGATCATAAAAAATCCTCCAAAGAAGAAGCCGCTACCTCCGGGAGTGGCAAGAAGAAAAAGAAGACCAACGGCAAGAAGAAGCCGTCGGCCGGCACATCCAACGTTGCAGCCGCTGCAACTCCTGGTGGCCGGGGGCCACGCCCCGAGAAGCGACCTCGACCGTCTTCCGAAGACGGTGGCAAATCCAAGATGTGGTGCCCCATTCACAAAACGGGCAGCCACAGACTGGAGGACTGCCGGGAGGTCCAAAACCTTGCCGAGCGCTACCACAAGCGCCGGGAAGGGTCTCCCTTCCGACAGAGGGAGGGGAAACAAAAGGTCGATGAAGCTCCGGCTGAAGAGGAGTTAGGGTTTCAAGACCCCAAAAAGGTCTTGAAAGCCGTCTACACCTCCGTCGACGATGATTCCGACGTCTCCGACAACGAGCGTCGAAAAACCATGAACACCATCTTTGGTGGATCATGGGACATCACCTCTCGTCGCGTCATTAAGACTATGCGACGGGATATGGCTGCTGTAGCTCCTACAGCTAGACCGGAGCCACATCGAAAGTGGATGGACACACCCATTACTTTTGATGCTTCGGACTGTCCTCAAAGCATGGTCGGAGCTGGCCAGCTACCCTTGATGGTATCTCCCACCATCAACAACATCCAGCTCCATCATGTCCTGGTAGATGGAGGTTCGGGGCTTAATCTCATCAGCTTCGAAGCTTTCACTAAGCTTCAGCTTCGACCTTCGGACCTCCAGCCCTCTCGACCTTTCTCCGGAGTAGGTCCGGGGGCCATAACCCCACTCGGAGCTATTACTCTCCCTGTTACCTTCGGGACCCGGGAGAAGTATCGCACCGAAAAGTTGATCTTCGACGTCGCTCAGATCAACTTACCATTCAATGCCATTTTGGGTAGACCTGCCTTGTACAAATTCATGGCAGCTGCTCATTATGGATACCTGGTGTTGAAGATGCCAACACCAGTAGGCGTTCTCCGGATCCGTGGAGATCGCACTGCCGGAGTAACTGCTCTGGAGGAACTTCACGCACTCACCACAGCGCAAGAAGAGGACTCCAGACAGAAGCAAGCTCCACAACCTCCGAGCATTCGTCAACGAGGCTCGACCTCTGCACCTCGTGTGCAGCCAAGCGGCGACACCGACATCCCCGTCAAAGTCGTCCAAATTGGTTCTGAAGTCACTCAAACTACCCGCATATCGGGTGGTTTGAACGACAAATAGGAACTCGCGCTCATCACTTTCCTCCGGGCTAACGTTGACGTGTTTGCTTGGCAACCGTCACAAATGCCTGGGATCCCCAGGGAAGTGATTGAGCACAATCTGAAGATTTACCCCGACGCTCGGCCTGTGCACCAGAAACCTCGGAAGCAATCGGTAGAGCGACAGAACTTCATCCGACAAGAAGTGAAGAAGTTGCTCGAAGCCGGATTCATCCGAGAAGTCTACCATCCAAAATGGCTGGCAAACCCAGTCGTTGTGCCTAAAGCCGGCGGGAAACTTCGGATGTGCATCGACTACACCACACTGAATAAGGCATGTCCAAAAGATCCATTCCCACTACCTAGAATAGACCAGATAGTGGATTCCACCTCCGGGTGTGAGTTGCTGTGTTTTCTAGACGCATATTCAGGATATCATCAAATCCGGATGTCTAGGGAAGATGAAGAACATACTTCATTCATCACAGTGGATGGGTTGTATTGTTACACAGCCATGCCTTTTGGTCTCAAGAATGCAGCTTCAACTTTTGTACGAGCAATGTACAAAACTTTCGAAGAACTCATCAGAGACATAGTGGAAGTGTACGTTGATGACATCGTGGTCAAAGTCAAGAACAAGGAGTCCCTCTTGGACACCTTACAGGCTGTCTTCGACAAGCTGCGAGCCACCCGCACGAAGCTAAACCCAGACAAGTGCGTCTTCGGGGTTAGTTCCGGAAAGCTTCTTGGTTTCCTGGTAAGTCACCGGGGCATAGAAGCTAATCCGGCGAAGATAAAAGCCATTGAAGACATGCGGCCACCAACCCGCATCAAAGATGTCCAAAAATTAACCGGATGTCTAGCAGCCCTCAGCCGGTTCATTTCAAGACTGGCGGAAAGGGCACTTCCCTTCTTCAAGTTACTGAGGAAATCTGGACCATTCCAATGGTCTGAAGAAGCAGAGAAGGCATTCCAGGAGCTGAAACAGTTCCTCACCACCCTACCAGTCTTGATAGCTCCGAACCCTGGTGAGCCTTTATTGCTTTATATTTCAGCAGCTGACGAAGTCGTCAGTATGGTTCTGGTTGCGGAGAGACCAGAACTACCCAATACTCAGGAATCCAGATCCCTTCGGGAGGATCCGGAGGTTCCTGAAAGCGGGTCTGGGTCCCAGCTCCCAGACCTGAACCCACAAGAAGCCACTTCAGAGGACCCGGATCCTTCCGATAGGATCCAGGTCATTCCTGAAGAAGCTCCGGGTTCCTTCGTCCAGAACCCGGAGGTCCCCGAAAATAGTCTGGACCCCTCCGACAGGGTCCGGATCAATGGGGAGGAAGCTACGGACCCCTCCGGGAGGGTCCGGACCATTCAACGTCCAGTATACTTCATCAGTGAAGTGTTACACGATGCCAAGACTCGATACCTAGAGGTGCATAAGCTGCTCTACGCAGTTCTTATTGCCTCAAGAAAGCTTCGACATTATTTCCAAGCTCACAAAGTCTCGGTGGTAACTTCATATCCACTTCGAGCGATCCTGCATAATCCCAATTCAACTGGGAATATAGCGAAGTGGGCAGCGGAACTGGCTGAATTCGACCTCGAATTCATTCCAAGACAAGCAGTCAAGAGTCAAGCGTTGGCAGATTTCGTGGCAGAATGGACTCCCTCTCCGTTAAACCCTGGGGGCCCCAGCGAGCAGAAGACGGAACCACAAGTTCCGGCCTTCACTAAGCCTCAATGGACCCTTTACTTCGACGGCTCCATGCAGAAGCAGGGAGCCGGAGCTGGAATCCTTCTCCTCGCACCAACCGGGGAGAAGGTGAAATACATGGTGCACCTTGACTTCAAGGCAACCAACAACATGGCGGAGTACGAAGCACTCATATATGGATTAAAGGTGGCACTATCATATGGTGTCAAGCAGTTGCTGGTCAAAGGAGATTCACAACTTGTCATCAAACAGGTGAAGGGTGAATGCTCCTGCAATAATCCCCAGCTGGCTGCTTATCTCCTTGAAGTCCAGAGGCTTCAGAAGGACTTCGAAGTCCTAGACCTTCGCCATGTCCAGCGTGCTCACAACGCTGAAGCTGACGAACTCTCGACCAAGGCGTCAACCGGAGCTCCGGCTCCAGACGGAACCTTTGTCCGGAGGTTGTCAAAACCCACAGTTCAGCCTGCCGAACTGAACGAAGGGGGCGAGATCAGCATCCCGAAGCTGACGGTCCCGATGGCCCTGTTACCATGGCAGCCATCAAGGGTCGTAGGTGCTGCCGGAAGCTCCGAGCAACCCAGCACGCAAGACTCAAATGCTCAAGTCAGTTCCGATGCATGGATCTCGGAGATCCGGAACTACTTGAAAGACAACATCCTTCCTGACGATGATGTATCCGCTGACCGGGTAGTCAGATTGGCTAAAAGATACACGTTGGTAGAAGGGGATCTCTACCGGCGCGGTGCCAACGGCATCCTAATGCGGTGCATCACAAGGGAAGAAGGCTGCGAGCTCCTCGCAGAAATCCATGGAGGTGAGTGTGGGAACCACGCGTCTTCCCGCACGCTGGTCGGAAAAGCCTTTCGGCACGGCTTCTACTGGCCTACAGCACTCCAGGATGCTACTGAGCTAGTGAAGAAATGCAAAGCATGTCAATTTCATGCAAAGCAAATTCACACACCTGCTCAGTCCTTACAAATGATACCTCCTACATGGCCTTTCGCTGTGTGGGGGATGGACATCTTGGGACCCTTCCCAAGAGCCGTCGGAGGTTACAAGTTCCTGTATGTCGCCATCGACAAGTTCACCAAGTGGCCGGAAGCTACTCCTGTTGTGACGATCAACAAACAATCTGCAATCAATTTTCTACAATCTATCGTGAGCAGATTCGGAGTCCCAAACAAGATCATCACTGACAATGGGACTCAGTTCACAAGCTCCGCATTTCAAGGATATTGCGAAGACCTCGGCATACAAGTTTGCTACGCCTCCGTAGCTCATCCTACCAGCAATGGGCAAGCCGAGAGAGCAAACGCAGAGATCCTTAAAGGACTAAAAACGCGCACTTATGAGCGTTTGAAAAAGCACGGAGCTAATTGGATCGAAGAGCTTCCGCCCACTCTATGGGCTAACAGGACTTCTCCAAGTCGGGCAACCGGAGAAACACCCTTCTTCCTGGTGTACGGAGCTGAAGCGATCCTTCCTCCGGAAATCACCTTGGGTTCCCTCCGAGTCCGGACCTTCGACGAAGCCGCGCAGGACCAGCTCCGGCGTGAAGACCTAGACCTCCTCGAGGAGGGAAGGTGCCAAGTAGCTGTTCGGAATGCCCGATATCGCCAAGCTCTACGGCGCTATCATCAGCGGCATGTACGCAACCGACAGCTCGAGGAAGGCGATCTGGTGCTACGGAGAATACTATCCAGAGAAGGGCAAAACAAACTCTCCCCCGGCTGGGAAGGGCCCTTCCGAGTGATCAAAGTATCCCGTCCCGGAAGCGTTCGCTTGGCTGCTGAGGATGGGACACCTCTCCCAAATCCTTGGAACATCGAGCACCTCCGTAAGTTCTACACTTAATTCCACGGAGGTGAGTCTTAAGTAACTTGAAGTGTATGTTATAGAGTCATTGTACAGAGTCGGGTAGTTCCTCCGGGAGAGCAGCCGGACCTTTCCCGAAAGGTTTGGAAAGCTCATGCAACACTTGATACAGTCTCCGGACTAGAAGTGTAGCTAATTACCCTGGGTTAAACGAGAAACCGAACACGCTTAGCCTGGTTCCGTACCCTAAGAGTGTACTTGTTTCCCCTGTACCCCGGACCTATAATGAAAGACATCTTCATGTGAAATAGACTCCACGTGCATTCATTTTTGCATAAGGCTCGACATTTTTATTTTTCTCTTTCTTGTCTATAACAGAAACGTGCAATTCTTAAGAAGTTCTAGTTAAACCGGTTTATGTATAATTTGAGTTGAATTGTCAGATTTTTTAGATTTAAATATCATCTGTGGCCAACTCGCCTGAAAGCCGCCAAGCCATTCTAGGGCCGGAGTGTGCTATCGACTTAGCCTGGTCAAGCACCCTAAGTACGCCACTCTACCTACATCCCGGCAGGCCAAAGTAAGGTGGGTCCATGGACAATTGGATCTAAAAGAAAAGACAATTCATCCAATTATACTAAAAATCGTGTTCAACTTGAAATTCTCTTGAGAACTGTAAGCCGCGACGAAGTTATAGATAAGGAACGAATTTTACTGTTTTTCTTGGCTTAAGTGTGCAGGAAAAATAAACCCGATATTGATGGAGAAAAACCGGAGTTAACCAAGCTCCGACTCCCACCGGCGTTAACTTAAAGATGGTGAGAAGACTCTATCACTAGAGTCCGTTGCCAGCAAGCCAGGCGTGGCAAGGGTCATTGCCGGAGCTACTAAGCTTCGACACCTTGAAGTATTAACTATCGACACTCAACGTGTTGGTAGAGG
This sequence comes from Tuctoria greenei, assembly GCA_036927565.1. Classification (NCBI taxonomy): domain Eukaryota; kingdom Viridiplantae; phylum Streptophyta; class Magnoliopsida; order Poales; family Poaceae; genus Tuctoria; species Tuctoria greenei. The sequence goes on along the minus strand of JAYESD010000008.1, from coordinate 45,821,542 downwards.
CTCCTGCCGGAGCTACTAAGCTCCGACGATGGACAATGCCGGAGCTTCTAAGCTCCGACGACTTCAAGGGACCTTCACTATCGAAAACTTCGGACCTAAACTACACGAGTTCGAAGCAAATTTGTCTCCAACAAAACTCAACATCCTTTTGGTACATGTCCACAATCAAATTGTGCACATCTACCAGGGGGCCAAGTGAAGACAAAGATGTTGAAGACAAAAAATGAAATTCACGAAAAATTGGGATTTCATTTCATTTGAAGACCAGAGATTACATCTGGGGACAAAGGATTACAAAAGTGAGGAAGAAGAGAAGATACAAATAAAGGCTAAGAAAGATAGTCCTAGACCCTATGGAAGAACTCAGCGACCTTCTGGGCGACCTCCGACACGCTGGCTCGGGTAGCTTCGCCTTCTCCTTCAACGGGGCCTTCAAGCACCGGGTCCAGAGGGAATCGAGGGTTCCGGCTAGTGTAACACGTCAACACATACTCTGTGACGTTTCTAGCCAGGGATTGACCCTCGACCTCAAGCTGGTCCGCGATGACGTCGCCCACCTTGGAGAGCTTGCTGCCCGCAGCGCTCAACGCCTACAATGCAAGGTCCTGCTCCGGCTCCGGATCATCCGGAAGCACGGGGCTGAAACCCATAGGCGCCAGCGCATCGTCGGCCTTGCTCAGGAACTCCCAAATTTGCAGGGAGTCCGTCTTCCTCAGGCCCTTCATCTCTTCCAAGGACCTCCGGGCCGCCGCCAGCTCCGAATTCTCACGGGAGAGTCGCTCAACTTCTTTGGCGTTTTGCTGAATCTTCGCAGCAACCCGCTTTTCGAGTCTTCCGAGCTCCTCCTCCCGGAGGTGGATCTTGTTCCGGCGGTCGACCAGGTCTTTCTCCCTAGCCTCTATTTTCTTCTCCCGGGCGACGAGGGCACACTCATACTCGTAGAGTTCTTGCCCTCGCACCCAGGTCTTCTCCTCCTCCTCGAGGCAGCGCTCTTCCAATTTTTTAGCGCGCTCCTCGATACCTTTGTCCGCCAGAGCTGTCTTCTCGGCGAGCTCTTCTTCACGTCGCAAGACGTCATCCCGTAGCTCCAGGAGTTTTTGCTCCTCATCCTCGAGCCGCTTTTCCCTTCCCTCAAGTGCCTCTCGGCGCTTGATGAGTGCGGTACTGATGGCTTCGAGTTGATCGAACCGAGCGTTGGCCGCATCATTGGCAGCCTTAGCTTGGTCATGGTACTCCCGGGATTGGGCATCGAGGTTGTGAGTCATGCTCTCCCTCTCGTCCAGCATCTCACCCCAGAGCTCCAGGCGGACCTTCTCCCGCCTGATCCATTCCTTGTCCTCAGCAATCCTCGACTGCGCCAGCTTGGTCTCGAATTGGAGTCTATTACGCCACCTCCTAAGGGTTTGGCACTCCTCTTCAAGAACCTTGCTGTCGTGGAAGAAGGCTAGTTGGACTTGGCGCAGACTGGAGCAAGCGTTGTCGATGGACATCGACAGCGAGATGGGCTCCGGACCTTCTGGGGTCTCCTCCGCTGGTTCCAGCGGGTCTTCATTTACAAAAATTGGGTCCCACTCTACTAGAGCGGAACCCCAAGCTTCCAAGGCACTAGGGCCCTCCTCCGGGATGGCCTCAGTCGCCACCGAAGAAGGTCCCGCCACCAAATCTTCATTCGCCCCCTCAGGCTGGGGGCCGGCGACTTCGTTCAGGCACTCTGGCTCCGCCACGGGTACCATCGACGTCGTCGCCTCCAATGGCTCCGGCCGGGACGCTTCTTCCGAGGGAGGCTCAAGCTCCCTCGCCTCTTCAACCACCGGCTCTACAGCCGGCGCCTCCACCATCACCGGCTCTGCAGCCGGCGCTCCAATAACTATCGGCTCTGCGACCGGAGCTTCAGAAGTAACCGGCTCAATTGCCGGAACCACTTCAACTTCCGGCTCGCACGCCGGGGCTTCAGCTACCTTCGGCTCAACCGCCGGGGCTTCAGCACTTTCCGGCTCTGAAGCCGGGACCGCTACTTCCTCCGGCTCGACAGCCGAAGCACCTACTTCTGCAGCACAGGGGCCCGGAGCTTCAACCTCCGGAGCGGGTGCCGCTGGCGCATCTTCAATTCCGTGGTCCGGCGCTACCACGGGAACTTCTGGGGATGAGTCGAGGTCCATGACCACGACAGCCGGCGCCGGAGCTGTCGCAGCCTCCGCCTGGGGCGGCACCGGAGCTGGAGCAGAAGCCCTCGTAGCCTCAGACACTGTGGCTGAGGGCGGAACTTCACCCCCCTTCTTGGGAACGCTGCAGATGAAGAATGAAGAAAATGAGCAAACAGATGCTATAATTAAAAGTTAATTGAGGTAAGCAAGAAAAATTACCTTGGGAGGCTCACGCACCAGCTTGCGCGGAACCTCTTTCCCGGACGTTCCGGGCTGGCCACGGTCGGCGTAGGAGCTCCGGGAGGACTCCCAGGACTTGCCGTAGCCGCGGGCGTTTCCCGGGTCGGAGCTCTCCTTGACCGGGAGGAACTCCTAGACCTGGAGGCCCTCACCGCTTCTCGAACCGGAGTCGCCTGTCCGGAACTGGCACCTCCGGAGGGACCCATCACAGGGACAGCTGCACTCCGGGAGGATCCCACCGCCGGAACAGTAGCGCTCCGAAAAGACCCCACCACGGGGACAGACGCTACAGCGGCGGAGGATCTTCCTTCCTGAGGACGGGGAACAGGCGGGGAAGTAGCAAGCCCGACGGACCTTCCGTCAGCATGTCGCAGCTTCCTCTTCCGGCTCTCCGGCTCCTCCGCCAGCTCCTTGCCCTTGCCGGTGACCTCAGCTCTTGGCTGAGAGACAGGGGCGGAGCCGCCTTCCGACAACCCGGGGATCGCCAACCGGGCGGTCGATCTTCTCTCGACGACGCCAAGGTCGTCAAGCGCGGGCATCTTCCGCCGGAGCTCCCTGCTGAACTCAACTTCCACGTTCAGGGGGAGGAAAGCCGGTGGCAGAGTCAGATACTCTCCGTCTACATCGATGCCGTGCTGGAATTTCTTGAGGTGAAACTCCAAGGACTTCCCCACCATGTTGGACTTCAACCCGGTCTCAACCCGGTCCTCGTCCATCACGCTGTTGAGGGCTCAGGCGAGCTTCTCCCTCCTCTTCAGCGGCGCCCACCTGTTGGACAGGAAGTTGCAGAACACCGCCTGGGGAGTCAATCCTCCCTCCACACATTGGCGGATCCTGGACAGGACGGGGTCGAAAGCTGCCGCCAGCACCGGAACTTCGCTCCACACCGACGTGTCAATGCCGGGCAGACCGTCTGGCAGCTCCAACCGCTCGTGCTCCTCCACCCGGACGACTACCCAATCTTTCTTCCAGTCATCCCACTTCCCGGAAGGGAACGACCGGAGGTACTTGAACGGGCACTTCTTGCGCTTCACAAAATAGTAGAAGCCAAGGTACTCGTCACTTCGGCCGGTGGTTTGGACGGTGAAGAAGGTGCGGAAGAGCTCGATGCAGGGAGGGATGCCCACCCACATCTCGCAGAAGTGGACAAAGATGGACACAAGGAGGAGGGAGTGAGGGCCAAGGTGGTATAGCTGCAGACCATAGAAGTCCAGCAGCATCAAGAAGAAGGAAGAAAACGGTGGGATCAGCCCCACCATGGCGTACGATGAAAAGTACACCATTTCGCCGGAGTGCTCCTTTTTAAAGGGAAGCTCCCCGCCGGCGCGGACTGAACGGTTGAAGAAGTCCGACGACCACCCCATGAGGGCTCGGACCTTCTTCAGATCGCTCTCCGTCTTCAAACGACTCTCACGCAGACCCAACTCCATCGCAGCACAGCTAGGCGAGAGAAGAGAAGCAAAGCACGAGTTGGGAGTTTGAGCGCAAGAACAGATGGAAAGCGTAAAGAACTCCCGACGGTGCGCTTTCCTTCTTAAGTAAGCCCTCGCAACGCTTGGATGGAAACTGCAGGGGAGTCAAGCATACTACTCAAGAATTCAACCCAGCCGATGACAAGAGGGCCCGGGACCACCCCGACGATCAAGTCGAGGCTCTTACCCAGGCGAACAGTTGTCATCACGAGGCGGGAAACCCAAAGGCGGCGGGCTGACAAGGCGCGCGGAACCGATACGGTTTTCGTATCGGGAACCGACGACCTTCAATTGCGAGAGATCCGCACGTCAAAGATCTTATCTGCCGCCTGAGGTGCGCCACGCGTCGGGACTCAACCATAAAGCCCCGCCAAAGGCACCTCCGAAGACCCTTGAAGACCCAGTTCAAGAGTCGCAAGTATGGACCCACCTCCGGCGGAATGACTTCATCCCGTTGGCCTTCCCCGGAGGTAGGTCCAGGGGGCCACTGTCGGTACCCTAAAAACCATACACCCCCTGAGGTTACAAAGATCTCAAGGGAAGGACATCTACTCAAATAGAAGACCCTTGGGGGCCCACTCGCCAGACGTGACCGGACCCGCTTCTCCAACATGGTTAACCTCTAGGTTGCCACGTGTACTGACTGACCAGAGTTATTACCCACAAGGGTGAAGCTCCGGGCTAGGTACTGAAACGGCACCTCCGGAGGTAACCCCTGACCGAGAGAAGCTCCGGACCTGACACGTGCCAGGCCACCCCGGAGCTTCCCGCTTCTCCCAAGCAAGCTCCGGAGCTGCCACGTGTCCATACGTCGGAGCTAGCTGCTTAAAACCCCCGGGAGACGTTGTAACGGCTCCGGATCTCCAAAGGACAGCCGCAGACTTCAAGACCCGATTAATTACCATTAATTCCGCATTAATGATAATTAATCGGACGATCTTAACACCTGTAACGTCATTGTCAGAGCCGTTACAGGGTTATTAACAACAATTAATCTCGTGTATCAATACTAATAACCGCCAGGGCCACATGTCGGGCCAGGCTGACTTGTAACGGTTTGTCCTTATGCTATAAAAGGACAAACCGACGATACACGAGGGGACACTGGAACACACTCAAGCTCACAAGTTAATACAACACACATACACTGGAACACACTCAAGCTCACAAGTTAATACAACACACATACACTCCCGTGGAGTAGGGTATTACGCTCAGGCGGCCCGAACCACGTAAACTATTGTGTCACTCGAGTCCAATCGCAATTCACCTTCTTGAGTCTCCGCGCGCCCAAACCGAACCACAAACTCCTTCCACACTTTCGTAGTGTCAGGGGATCTGCCGACTCCAACAGTCGACAGTATATATCCAATCAATCTTATTTTCGCAGTCGATACATGGACATAATATGTCACCTATCTTTTGCAACTTTGCATGTCTCTTGGATGCTTCAATAAAATTTGCAATATTATGAATGTACATAGGATCGGGTCTTGGCATGTTATACATTCACGCTCGACGGTTCATGCTTCAATAACAGATTTTTTAAGATTTACAAAATTTGGCCACATATATGACCTAAAAGTCTTCTATAAAACGAATTTACAGAGACATAACAAGCATGTATCATATGAGTGTATACTGGTATCATGTAGGTCTATTCATAAGGGTTCCAAGAAAATTTGTTTCATAATTTTCTGAGCTTCCTAGTGGCCATAATGGATTTTTGAAGTTAGGCTTATTCACTGAAACATTTCATCGAACACGTGATGTGCTTGTATTAATCTTCAACCTTTAATCCTTCAAATCTACTTCTTATTCTGTAAAATTCATGGGTGAGCTCAAGGGGAGATTGAACTACATCTTTCAACATTTAATCATTCAAATCTACTACAAATCTCAAGTGGGGTGTGTGTGGGGGGGGGGGGGGGGGGGGGGGGGGGCTGGAGGCATATGCAAACACAACAAAACGAAATTGAAAACGGAACAAATTAAAAACATGATAGTGAAGAAGAAGTATATTCTAACCTTTTCTCTGTTCGAAACTTGATCAACTCATGAATGCAGTATCGGCCAGCGCACGGTAAAAAATTTTGGCAGCCTGGCGGCGTCGATGGAAAATCTCCAAGGTTAGGTTTTTTGTGGTGCCCGAGGTGTCTTTATATAGGCGTCAGTTTTCATAGACAGTTTTTAACCAAACAACCGTTTGTGATAAAAATTAATAAAGTTCAGACTTTTTTTCAGGCGGTTGGTATAGAATAACCGCCTGAGAAAAAGATTATCTCACGCGGTTATTACTTACCAACCGTCTGGGATAATTGTTCGAGCCTGTTCTTCAGTTTTCTTTTTCCCTTGCTTCTTTTTTATTTAGATTCCAATATAAATACTAAAACATGTAAGATTCTGCAAATTGAGTCTAAATTTGATGATTCTTTCTTCTATATTTTTCAAAAATTAACATCTACCGTCTGGACCAAATATTTTAAAACTTGTATAGCTAACATTATAATATTTTCGTAAATATCAAATTAATTTATACTCACATATTATTCACATTTGTGTATCTCCTAAAAAAAGGGATCATTCACTGAAATTTGATTGTATGAACATATTTGTATTATTTATACATGTATGAATTTTGTTAAACTTTTTAAAGCATTCCAATATGTCAAAATTCAAATTATCCATCATTCTAACCAAAATGCTCATATACATATGAGACATTCATAAAATTTTGAACACACATTGATTCAAAAAAAATATAAGAAATCTGAAAAAATTAATAGAGGTTGGTTTGATGACTAAAAGGTCCATTGAAAAACTAAATGGAAAAATCATTATATTCATCAAGATATAAAAATGACAAATAACAATTGTTATATGTTTTTTATGTTCTGATCAATTTAAAATGCTTTATGAAGTGAAATTTAATGATAACCTTCAATACTCAATCATATTACAATAAAGTGGAATTTGGGCTTTTGAAAGGTTCCACATTTAATCAAGAATATTAACTAAGCTTACATAAAGTTCTTCTCAGGCGGTTGGTACTGAATAACCGCCTGAGAAAAAGATTATCTCATGCGGTTATTACTTACTAACCGCATGGGATAATTGTTCGGGCCTGTTCTTCAGTTTCTTTTCCCTTGCTTCTTTTTTATTTAGATTCCAATATAAATACTCAAACATGTATAAATTCTGCAAATTGAGTCCAAATTCAATGATTCTTTCTTCTATATTTTTCAAAAATTAACATCTACTACCTGAACCAAATATTTTAAAACTTGTATAGCTAACTTTGTAATGTTTTCATAAATATCAAATTAATTTATACTCACATATTATTCACATTTTTGTATCTCCTAAAAAAGGGATCCTTGACTGAAATTTGATTGTATGAACATATTTGTATTATTTATACATGTATGAATTTTGTTAAACTTTTTAAATCATTCCAACATGTCAAAATTCAAATTATCCATCATTCTAACCAAAATGCTCATATACATATGAGACATTCATCAAATTTTAAACACACATTGATCCAAAAAAATTTAAAAAATCTAAAAAAATTCATAGAGGTTGGTATGATGAATAAAAAGGTCCATTGAAAAACTAAATGGAAAAATCATTATATTCATCAAGATAGAAAAATGACAAATAGCAATTGTTATATGTTTTTTATGTTCTGACCAATTTAAAAGGCTTTATGAAGTGAAATTTAATAGTAACCTTTAATACTCAATCATATTACAATAAAGTAGAATTTGGGCTTTTGAAAGGCCCAAACTTTAATCAAGAATATTAATTAAGCTTACATAAAGTTCTTCTCAAGCGGTTGGTACTGAATAACCGCCTCAGAAAAAGATTATCTCAGGCGGTTATAATTTACCAACCGCCTGGGATAATTGCCCGAGCCTGTTCTCTTATTTTCTTTTCCATTGCTTCTTTTTTATTTAGATTCCAATATAAATACTTAAACATGTATAGATTCTGCAAATTGATTCCAAATTCGATGATTCTTTCTTCTATATTTTTCAAAAATTAATATCTACCACTTGGACGGAATATTTTAAAACTTGTATAGCTAACATTGTAATGTTTTGATAAATATCAAATTAATTTATACTCACATATTATTCACATTTTTGTATCTCCTAAAAAAGGGATCCTTCACTGAAATTTGATTGTATGAACATATTTGTATTATTTATACATGTATGAATTTTGTTAAATTTTTTAAAGCATTCCAACATTTCAAATTCAAATTATCCATCATTCTAACCAAAATGCTCATATAAATATGAGGAATTCATCAAATTTTGAACACACATTGATTCAAAAAAATTTAAAAATCTGAAAAAAAAATCATAGAGGTTGGTATGATGACTAAAAAGGTCCACTGAAAAACTAAATGGAAAAATTTATTATATTCATCAAGATAGAAAAATGACAAATAGCAATTGTTATATGTTTTTTATGTTCTGACCAATTTAAAAGGCTTTATGAAGTGAAATTTAATGATAACCTTTAATACTAAATCATATTACAAGAAAGTGGAATTTGGGCTTTTGAAAGTCCCCACATTTAATCAAGAATATTAATTAAACTTATATAAAGTTCTTCTCAGGCGGTTGGTAAGTAATAACCGCCTGAGAAAAAGCTTATCTCACGCTATTATTACTTACCAGCTGTCTGGGATAAGTTTATCTTCTCAGACAGTTATTAAGAGCCAACCGCCTGAGCTAATCATCTTCTCAGACGGTTGGTTCTTCATAACTGCCTGCGAAGATAGGCGTCTATATATAGCCCTCGGCTACGTTGGAAAAACCTAACTCGGGCGAAATCACTTAGACGTCGTCAGGCTGCCAAAATTTTGTTTGCCCCCAAGTCTTCGCCGCTCTTGCCGCCGAGCTTAGCCGGCGCCCCCGAGCTTCGCCATCGCCGCTTCCAGGTACGCCGAGCTTCGTCGTCGCCACCGTGCTTTGCCCTCGCCACTTCCAGGTACGTCGATTTTGCCCTCGCCGTCGCCGCCGACCTTCGACCTTCCCTCCTCCATCCCCATGTCGCCTCCCTCCTCGCCCTCGCCGTCGGCCGAGTCAAATGGTGCCTTGCATAGATTTCCTTAATCAAAGTTTTTGAACCCTAGGTGCCTTGGTCAGTTGCCTCAAGAAGATGAATTGTGTCGCCCTAGGTGCATAGATTTCCTATGTTTTTGAACCCTAGCCGTCCCACGAAGGTCTGGGTTAGTTTTTATTTTGCGAAATGTCAAGCTTAGCCATGCTTATACCGGTAAAAGTTGAATTGTGTGGCAAGGCCACCACTGTTAACGAGCTTAGGGCATAATATACTTGGATATGGGATAAAATCTGAAAGAAGATGAACTTGTGTAATGAGAGGTGATTTGGATTGTAGTCCCTCTCGGACAATTAAGGAATGTGTCTTGTTGTTTTTATCCTAAGCACCATCCATTCTAACCACATGTTGGATGTAATGGTATAGCAAGTCGAATATCTCACCTTGTACTCGCATTTTGGCCATGACTTCATAAATTGTTTGACACGCACAAGTGGTTGATAGTTCTGCGGGACCATAGTACTCCCTGTGATGAAGATTATCATCCCTCGTGGGAACAGGTTTGTAAGATGTTATTTTCACATGACATTAATGGTGTCGATGGTGTTGTGGGTAGTCATTGTTAGACTCTTGTTGTTTTCAAATGTCAATTTTTGCTGCATAGTGCTATTTTAATGTGAACTTGAACCTTTAGTGGAAGATGTGTTCCTTGCAAGTTTAACTGCATCATTGCTCAATAGACTTCTAAACATTTAAAAAAAACTTACCAATTCCTGTATGCACTATTTAAACCTGTAATTCTAAATTTGTGGTTTATTTGTGTGCTTATGATATATGCAATGTTGTCGACTGCTATGTTTGATCATGATTAAGAGGAAAAAATGGCCTTGACAATTATAGGACTGACTAGGGTCGACTAGGAACGATTAGTCGCCCTAGTCGACGATTAGTCGTCCTAGTTGACCTAGTCGGTGGGTAGGCGACTAGGGTCGACTAGGTGACTTGAAAACATTGTGAATTGTGAATTGTTATTGTTGAACTGTTGATATAATTATTCTTGTCGGCTTTTGATACAAGCAATACACATGCCTAGCTAATGCCTTGGTCAGTCGCCTCAAACCCTAGAATGGAATTTGGTCAATCACCTTGGTTAGTCGCCTTAAAGCCTAGAATGCCTTATCAAACCCTAGAATGCTTCCATCTTTTCCTTCATGCAACACTTCATGTAGAGTTTATATGCCATTCATTATATTTTTTGTCGTATTAGTTCTAGCATGGAAAGCCCTAAGAAGACTGGTGCTGGTAGTAACAACAAAGAAGACAATATGGAGTTTAGTGACTCCAGCAGTTCAGGCTCCTTTCACGGTCCATCAGATCCTTTTTCAAATATAAAAATTAAAAAGACTTCAGAGGATCTCGACCCGTAATATGATCCTGTCGACGAGGTATGGATTATGAATCTTAACTTTAGCAGTTCAAGTTAATGTTAGTTGTCAAGTATACAAAGTCTTATAATTCTTTTCTACCTAGATTAATCGCGAAGACAACAAGGTGACTTTGGCTCCTAAAACCGCAGAAGGTTCTCCAATGGATGAATCATCAGGTTCACTCTAGCGGAAACGAGAGCAACGAGGTTTCAATAACGGTCCATTGGACCGCATCATGTACATAACAAAGGTTGGTCCAGGTGGGCTTCCCCAAGAACTACTGGATTCAGTTATCAAGTACCAAAATACATGCGGTTTTCTTGTTAGAGAGCTCGTGCCGATCATAACCGAGAATTAGAGAAAATTACCTGAGGAGACCAAGAATGAGTTGCGGGAAAGGATAAAGAAACAATTCAAGTTCCTGAAAGGCAGGGAAGAAGCTGTAAAGAAAGCAACATTGGTCTCTTGCAGCAAGAAGTTTCGTGGCTGGAAGAGTGAAATGAATGCTTATGTTAAGGCTCATAAGGTCCCTAGCCTGAGGAAGATGAGAAAAATCACACAAGCTCAGTGGCAAGAATTTGCTCGTCAAAAGACCACACCTGATGCTAAATCCCTAAGTGCAACTAGGTCAGAGATTGTCAAAAAGAACAAATACCATCATCGCTTGGGGTCTGTCAGATATACCCCCAAAGTCCATAAATGGAATAAGATATTAGACGAAATTACCAGTAAGGGCAATCCTCACCCGTTAGAAGGCTGCGATGAGAGAACTCAGAGGTGAGTCTTTGCTCGGTCAGGTTTGACCAACGAGGGGAAACTTGAAAAGTCCAACTCTGTGAATGAAGTTGAGGAAAAAATGAAAGAAGTAATTGAAAAGCAACAGAAGGGTCTCTTCAAGCCGAAGAGGGAGAATGACCAACTTACTGCTATCCTAGGAAACCCTGAACATAGTGGATGGGTTCAAGCAGTCTCTTCTCAAATGTCTTGGCTAGATGGTTTCCCTAAAGATAAAGACACATATAGAAGATGTGGGAAGTTCAAGAAAACACTTGATGAAACAATTGCTCAAAAGATCAAAGAAAATGTGCAAGAAATAATGGAACAACTTAGACAATCATGACAATTAGTGACACCGAGTACATCGATGGTTCTCGTACCAAAGGAGCAATTAGTATCTCCAATTGCCTATCCTAGCAGTGTAGGTTCTGTGCCGACTCAGGATCAACCCATAAGTTCGCTGTCGATGATATTGCTAAGGACAAATCTTGTCATCCTCTTGTCCTGATCGGCAGAGCAGGGAACAAAACCAAACAGGTTGCCACTGCTATGGCGAAGCCTGATTGTGACTTCAACGGCAATCCACTTCCATTTTATTGTGTTGTGGTGCAACTTCTTCAGATCATTGATAATGATTATGAAATAGACCACATCACACATGAGGGGATCGCGACTCTGGGGCAGACTGTCAACTAATTAATCCTTTGGCACCGATGCGATATCGCGTTGGATGATGAGCTGATTTTTAGCCCTGTCACATCTCGAAATACTGCAACCCCGTCTTCTAAGGTGAAAATCCAGGAAGATCCACTCCTAGTCTAGGAAGATCCACTCCCCCTATGTCTCAGCAAGGATGATAGTAACCTTGCTAGTAAAGATAACCAAGAGCAACAAGTTGAACAATAGCTTCAAGCAGTACCAGAGCAAGCTGTTGATAGTAAAGAGCAACCAGTTTAGCAACAGCTTGAAGTAGTACTAGAGCCAGTTGTTGGGAGTAAAGAGCAATCAGTTGAACAACAGGTTCAACAAAAGCCAGTGTCGAATTTTCAACGACTACTCCTCGATCATCAGTGCCTATCAAAGTTAGCTCATACGACATTAAGAAACCTTCATCACAAGTGTCAAAGTATTTGGAAACTATGAAGAAAAATATTAGAAAATCGAGTGCATCTCGTTCTTCTCATGAGCCAACATTAGAAGATATCGAGGAGTGAGAAGAATACGGTGTCATGTATAATCGGCGGACGACTTTAGTTAAACCAGGAGTTCCAATATACAAGCTTGAGGATGTTCCTCCTAAATTTGAGAATGGGAAGTCGTTCATGACATCCGTACAACTTAGCAAACAATTTGCCCCACTCAAAAGAATGCACGAGTGGTACATCATTGCCAGCACAAAATATGATCTTTCTTGCGTCACATTTCGTGTTCCAAAAGATGCATTCTGGAGCACTGGAGCGGATAAATGAGTCATTTTATTTGAAGAGCTGCGTACCCTTTTCCATTGGGGCATGCTCGAAATCAACCTGCTACTCGTCTGGTGCTTGTAAATGCCTCTAATATTTTGCATTTGCTTTTCTTACTACACGCATACACATTTCATGAGATTATAACAATTATGGACTTCTTCAATAGGATGTAATACATGGATAATGAAAAGATGAAACGCAAGACAGGTATCCTTGACCCTACACGGATTGCAAAGGCGCTATTTGACGTCAAGGCGGATCGAGACTCGGTACAGTTCAAGCACATGAAAAAAAAGAATTTGAAAATCAATTGCAAAAATTAAGAAGGATAGAAGGGCAGAAGTTGCAGCTTACATAGGACATGCAATATTTAACTTTGTCAGAAACGACAAGGACCTCGTAAAGGCTCCGTACCACTTCGAGTAAGTTCGACACATAATATTAAAATAGCAATTATTGCTAATTGTTAACATGTGTATTTGTATGTGTGCAGTAATCACTACATAATGATCTTCATCAAGCCAACACAGGGTTTGGCAATAGTCTTGGACTCAGTCGATTACCCACCAGATCATTACAAAGATTTCCTTTCCATTTTGAAATTGTACATTTATTCAATAATTTTAATTTATACACATTTAGAATGTGTTGACAAGTTTTATATGACATTTCTTGTATTACAGCGCTTGGCGGTTTTATGCGGAACAACTTGGCGGTCAGAGACCTCCTAATACGAATGTATTGGACATTAAAATAAATAGCCTAATGGGAGTGTCTTATGCGGCTATTATGTATGCGAGCATCTTCGGACCGCCAGCGAATATAGAGTGAATCTTGAGGATGTAAGTTATCCTTAATGTCGATATCTTATTTTCTTACTTTTGAATTTCATTTTCATTGTAACTAGCATAGTTTAATACTTATATTCTCTGTTGTTCAATATTACCAGAAATATTATTTTCATATTTTGATTCCAACTTCAAAATTCAATTGCTCATAGTACAACCGCTTCAAAAAATACCAAATAAATTTCTGTATACTGTCACTTTGATCTATACTTTGAGATTGTTTAAACTAACACATTCTAAACCTTGTTATGTGTTTTATTGCAGCACACAAAGAATGTGAACGAAGAATGACTGGTTTGTAGAAGTATTCCTAGTGGAGGAGCAGACAAGATTGTTGTTGAACTGTGTCAATTCATGCATCGCAAAATTTTGCACAAAACAGGTGAGTTCTTTGATGAGAATGGTGCAATAGCTGATGTGCCAGAACTTTGCGACTATGCCAATAGAAATAGTTTTTAGTGAAAACCTGTAACTATGAGATGACTTGTTTGTATAACTTATACATATGTATATTGTTTTAGTGAAATTGACTTCTGTGAGATGACTAATGTGATTATATTATTTACTTCTGTGATGATATTGTTGACTTCTGTGATTATATTGAATTGACCTGGAAATTAGAAATAACAGCAGGTGGTACTGCATAGGGTATACCTTATCACAGACGGTTATTTACCTACGGCTAGACCTGCTTGTGAAATATCATTATCACAGGCGGCTAGATATAGGTAAAGAATCATCTGTGATAACCTAATTATCATAGGCGGTTACTGTTATAGTACAAATCGGTTGCGATAAACTGTCTTCACAGGCGGCTTGTCCTAGGTAAACATCCGCCTATGATAATACAATTGTCACAGGCGGTTATATATGCTGCACGATCCGCCTGTGATAATATATCTTCACAGGCGGCTAGCTTAGGTAAAGAACCGCCTGTGATAATATGTATTCGCAGACGGTTTCACTTCTCCGCCTGTGAAATCACAAATTATCACAGACTCTTTGTTTCACGCGGTTTAGAAATCGTGTGTGATAATACGTTTGGAGTCGCCTGCGATGAGGCTTATTGTAGTAGTGATGGCCATACCGGCGGAAGTTAGCCCAGGTTAACTTTCGTCGGTGTGGATAAACCGGCGTAAGTTAACCATCCACTTTCATCGGTATGGTCATAGCCGACGTAAGTTATATCAGGTTAACTTATGTCGGTCCGACGTTATCGATGTAAGTTAGGCAAGTAACTTTCGTCGGCCCCCCGGCCGACGTAAGTGCTCTGGCCCAACCTGCGACCCATCACGGTAACTTACTTACATCGGCTACGGGATACCGACGAAAGTTACTAACTTACGTCGGCGGCCGACGTAAGTTACCTTAATTACGTCCAAACTGCTTCGTCAGCCAGAAATCGACGTAATTAAGGGAAAACTGACGTAAGTGAGTAACTTACGTCGGTAGAGGCCTTAATACATCAGTCGTGGCTGACGTAATTGATCGGGATTCCTATAGTGAGTAACGACCGGATTCCACTCAGCATCCAAGCCGCCAAGGATGTAAACCGCCAAATCATCATCCTCTAGCGCCTTACCAGCTATGGCCATGGCATCGCCAAGAGACTTCATCTTAGCGAAGTACTTGGCAATAGACATCTCCTTCTTATGTATTGAGGCAAGCTGCAGACGAATCTACATAACACGAGCCCTTGATTGAGAGGAGTACATACTTTGAAGTGCTTGTCATACCTCTGCTGCTGTGACCATAAATGTCACTTGGGATAGCACTTCACGAGACAGCGAAGAAAGCAAATAACCAAGGACATGCTGCTCTTGCGATACCCAAATCGCGTAGCTGGGATTATCAATAAGAGAAACCTTTTCCTCCTCCTTGTCATTCTTGCTGATGACTTCAATCTTCTCAGACGACATCTTGATCGATCCGTCTAGAAAACCCGTGAGTCGATTGGCACGCAGGGGGTGGCAGCACCTGTGCTTGCCAGAGAGGAAAATTTTCACGAGTTAGCGTTTTGGTCACAATATTGTGCGTGAGAACATTGGCAATAGCAGTGGAACCCGACGCCATTGAAGATGTTCCTGGCTCTGTTACCATATTGAAGTATGACCAATGGTATTGTCTAGGTTACAGATTACATAGTAGGCACGCGCTTATATAGAGTACAGGGAGGAGGAGGTACACGGGAGAGAAACGTACGGTACACGGTACTAGACTCAACAACCATGAACCAATCTAAATAGACTAACAGACTCGGGATAGAGATAAGCCACACGAGATAGGCTTTATCGTATACTAACCAACAATGCATCCCTGAACAGGCAGCTATAGTGTCGGCGAGAGGACCATGACAATGGCAGGCAGCCAAGAGTCCCGCCGGAAGTGATGAGTGGCGCTGCCATCGCCAAGCTGCGAAGTTAGTAGGCAGGTACTCTCTCCTTCCTACAATAATTGTCATTTTAGATAAGATTTTTAATTTATTTTGAACTAAAAATCTTGTCCAAAACTACAATTATTGTGGAGAGGAAAGAGTAGCAGCTATGGACCGATGTACGCATGACCCCTTCTTTTAGCAGCTTAATTTTGTACACATGTCAAACGTACTCTCTCCGTACCTAAATATTTGATGTTGAAGAACTAATCTTAGTTCTCCCAACATCAAACATGGAGCGTATGCGTATCCCACAGTTAAGTGAGCTGCCAGTACACGTACGGGTACGGACTCCCTGTGCTAGCACTGCAGGCGGATGCAAGAAACCAAATACTCCTTCCGTCCTTAAAATTGTTGCTACAAAGCGATAAGCGTCCTTAAAATTATCGCTACAACGCGATAAGCTTTTAGAGACGGAAGTAGTAAATAGAATATATTTCAGAAATGGTTCGTTCAGATTCTAGGTGCCATGAGATGAAGATTAGTTGTACTTTTACAGTCTGATGTAGGATGACAGTCGTCGGCTGTGACGGTCGATAACAGAAGGAAATTAGGAGACGATACTCGCGATAAGTTACATGCTGAGCCTTTGCTAAACTCGTTAGATCCTTGGACAGCAGTGGTCTTCTACCTTGACGTAGGTGCCGAGCGCGTCGAGGTGGCGGCCGGAGCGCGCGTGGAAGCCGAGGATCTTGCTTCCGGTGGCGCCGGCGGGCAGCGCGAACGGGACGCCGACCTGCGCCCCGTACGGGCCGTACGCACGGAGGTTGCTGACGAACGTGAGCGACCGCACCACGAAGTTGCCCTCGAACTCGCCGCAGTGGCCTTCCACGCCGGTGAAGTACTCGTCCGGCCGCAGGCAGATCTGTGGCGGACATGCATGTCGAGTAGTTAGTCGGTGTCAGTGTCAGCAGGAAGCAGCTGTAGTAATGCTTGCTACGACGACGACGCGTCGTGCGTCGTGATCAATCTCGATCGCGGAGGAGTGATGATGAAGGACGAGGGTGTACGGCGTAGTACCTCGGTGAGGCCTCCGCCTGGGCCGCCCCACAGGTCGGTCCACTCCTCCCGGCCGCTCCGCTCGTACAGCACGGACATGGCGTCGACGGTGGCGCCGTGGCGGAGGGCCACCTTGACGACGCGGTCCACGCCGCGCATGTCCACGTCCCGGGCGTTGCCGCCGCCACCGCCGCAGGGCCCCATCCGCACGACCGGCTCCTGCATCACGTCCGTCACACTGGCAGGTACTGCGGTTCAATTCCAATTTGTGGTGCGCCATCCAAGTCAACCGCCGGCGGTTGGCGCTTCGTGGTACGTGCTTGGCACTACCATGGCAGTATATTGCACCGTTGCGAGCCGCGTAGCTGTATCTTTGAATTTCTTGTGCGGATTGGCAATGCCATCGGCAGGACAGGCTGTGCACAAGGTTCTAAATGAGTTTAGGAACTGAGCCTAGCTCAGATGGTTAAGGGTGTTGTTGGATATATGTTAAATATTGTGTACGAGTTGGTTACAGTTAGGACTCTGAGTTGTATTAGCGGTGGGGTGTATAAATATTGTGTATCAGAGTTTGTGTTAGACTGTACCGGTCTCCTTATAAATATGAGGGGAGGGCCGTTGTTGTAACCACGACGAAAACAACATATTGGGTAGTCATGCCCCAGGATGTAGGCTTCGGCCGAACCTCGTTAAGAAATATCGTGCCTCGCGTGTCGTCCGTGATCTTGCATCGATGCCTCTGATGATCCGCTGTCGCTTCCACATGCCTATTTTATAACAAGTGATATCAGATCCATAGTCGAAAATCTAGAACATCTCTCGGGCCACACAAGGATATTGGGCCGTCGGAAAGATCTCTCGGGCCATATGAAATCGGGCTGTCGAAGTAGTGTCCACCCAAGTGTGAAGGAGAGATGGGCCACCCGATGTGTGACGGGGGAGATTGTTAGGTTTAGTCCCACATCGAATATTGATGATGGGGGAGTCCAACATATAAGATGGAGGGAACCTCACCTATAAGGCTAGTCTTTCGGGTTGAAGTGGCCTAGGACTTTGGTTGGAACTTGGTTGAGCCTGTTTACGTAGCAGACCCGTTGCTACCTGGGCTGGTGGCAGGGGCCTGTCTGCGTGACAGGCTGAACCACATTCTACTAACAAGTGGTAATCAGGGCCAAGGTTGGATTGGATCTAGAGGTGATGCGAAAGATCATCATGGAGGTGCGAGGATCACGCTCGACGGGCACCTTGGAACTACTTGCTGCGGCGCGAGGTGGAGCATGGCGATGATCGACGATATGATCGGTGTTGTCGGACACTCTCGGTAGGCGGCCTAGACCGTCCGATGGGCTGCAACCGGCGAGGATTGTCCAGACGTGGAGATCAAACTAGTACGGTGGTTGTTGAAGGTATCGCGATAAGGAAGACGGCTTCGACTTGCAATCAGACCAGCGACTAGACGTGACGAAAGCTGGAGAGATCGAAGCGTGAGAACATCGTGATAAGATGGTGTGACCGGTGTTGCAGAGATAGTGGTGTTCTCTTCGGACGGCGAGTCTAAAGCGTTGGACTCGTCGGGTGGCTCTCCGTGAGCTACGAAGTCGACAAATCAAGCCCAGGTACATGGAGGTTGGCACATGACGACTTCAAAGTAGTGCAATATTCGCCAAGATGGAGTTTGTTGGATATGTGTTAAATATTGTGTACGAGTTAGTTACGGTTAGGACTCTGAGTTGTATTAGCGGTGGGGTGTATAAATATTGTGTATCAGAGTTTGTGTTAGACTCTGTATCGGTCTCTTTATAAATATGAGGGGAGGGTCGTTGTTGTAACCACGACGAAAACAACATATTGGGTAGTCATGCCCGAGGATGTAGGCTTCGGCCGAACCTCGTTAAGAAATATCTTGCCTCGTGTGTCGTCCGTGATCTTGCATCGATGCCTCTGATGATCCGTTGTCGCTTCCACATGCCTATTTTATAACAAGTGGTATCAGATCCATAGTCGAAAATCTAGAACATCTCTCGGGCCTCACAAGGATATTGGGCCGTCGGAAAGATCTCCCGGGCCATATGAAATCGGGCTGTCGAAGTAGTGTCCACCCAAGTGTGAAGGAGAGATGGTCCACCCGATGTGTGACGGGGGAGATTGTTAGGTTTACTCCCACATCGAATATTGATGATGGGGGAGTCCAACATATAAGATGAAGGGAACCTCACCTATAAGGCTAGTCTTTCAGGTTGAAGTGGCCTAGGACTTTGGTTGGAACTTGGTTGAGCCTGTTTACGTAGCAGACCCGTTGCTACCTGGGCTGGTGGCAGGGGCCCGTCTGCGTGATAGGCTGAACCACATTCTACTAACAAGTGGTAATCAGGGCCAAGGTTGGATTGGATCTAGAGGTGATGCGGAAGATCATCATGGAGGTGTGAGGATCACGCTCGACGGGCACCGTGGAACTACTTGATGCAGCGCGAGGTGGAGCATGGCGGCGATCGACGATATGATCGGTGTTGTCGGACACTCTCGGTAGGCGGCCTAGACCGTCCGATGGGCTGCAACCGGCGAGGATTGTCTAGACGTGGAGATCAAACTGATACGGTGGTTGTTGAAGGTATCGCGATAAGGAAGACGACTTCGACTTGCAATCAGACCAGCGACTAGACGTGACGAAAGCTGGAGAGATCGAAGCGTGAGAACATCATGATAAGATGGTGTGACCGGTGTTGCAGAGATAGTGGTGTTCTCTTCGGACGGCGAGTCTAAAGCGTTGGACTCGTCGGGTGGCTCTCCGTGAGCTACGAAGTCGACAAATCAAGCCCAGGTACATGGAGGTTGGCACATGACGACTTCAAAGTAGCGCAATATTCGCCAAGATGGAGTTTGTTGGATATGTGTTAAATATTGTGTACGAGTTAGTTACGGTTAGGACTCTGAGTTGTATTAGCGGTGGGGTGTAGAGTTTGTGTTGGACTCTGTACCGGCCTCCTTATAAATATGAGGGGAGGACCATTGTTGTAACCACGACGAAAACAACATATTGGAGAGGAGCGCCCTTAGTCATGTCCCAGGGATGTAGGCTTCGACCGAACCTCGTTAACAAATATTGTGCTTCGCGTGTCGTCTGTGATCTTACATCGATGCCTCTAGAGATTCGTTGTCGCTTCCGCGTGCCAATTTTATAACAGGTGTGGGTCTGACCACCCAGATTTGAATCCTCTTGAATGCGAATTTAGGTGCCTATTTCCTTCTTAATATATGACCATCTAGTTCCTCCTAGATCGGTCCAACATTTTGGGAACAAGTAGGGGCTCGTGCGGCTAGCACCAGTAAAATCGTGTGTTGGCGGGATGGCGTCTACGAATACCAGATTTGATATGGTGATGTTTAGTGGAAGTGAAAACTTCGGTTTGTGGCAGATAAGAGTGAAAGATTTGTTGGCGCAACAAAGTCTTGTGTCCGTTCTAAAGGCGAAAAAGCCGGTCAAGATGGAGGATGGCGAGTGGGAGGAGAAACAGATGCAAGCAGCTGCAACCATACGGTTGTGTCTGTTCGACAATGTCATGTACCATGTCATCGAGTTGATTACACCAAAGGAAATATGACATAAGCTGGTAAATCAATTCATGTCGAAGACTTTGACGACCAAGCTGTATTTGAAGCAAAAATTATATGGGATGAAGATGCAAGAAGGGTCTGATCTTGCAAAGCACATAAATATCTTCAACTAAAGGGTCACGGATCTAGGACAACTAGATGTGAAAATTGATGATGAAGATAAGACAATAATTCTTTTATGCTCGTTATCACCATCTTATGAGCAAACGATCACAACTCTGACATTTGGCATGGATTACATCAAAATTGAGGATGTCACTGTAGCGTTACTAGCTCAAGAGCAAAGGAGGAAGAACAATGCAGTGGACGAACTTCAAGTTGAAGGTTTGCTGATCAGAGGTGAGAATGCGAAGGAGAAGGTGGAGGCTAAGAGCAAGAAGAAGAAAAAAGTGCAGTACTATTTCTGCAAGGAGTGGAGACATATTAAAAGGAATTGTCCAGGAAAAGTGAAGGGTTCAAGTGCTAATATCGTAACTCCTAAGAGTGACTCTGATAGCAACGGTGATGTTCTCTCAGTGATATTGAAATACAGTCAACTGAAGCATGAATGTTAGATTCGGTAAGCTCTTTTCATGCAACGCATAAAAGAGAGTGGTTCTCTTCGTACAAGTCAGGTGATTTTGGCAAAGTTTATTTAGAAGATGATAGGGGACACCCTGTTATTGGAATAGGCGAGATCAAGATCAAGACTGAAGACAGAATTGAGTATGTACTTCAAGATGTTAAGCATGTACCGAAGCTGTAAAGGAATCTAATTTCGTTTAGAGCTCTACATTGTGATGGTCTGTATTCCATTCCAGGCTGAGTCAGATGGAAAGACAATGAAAGTCATAGATGGAGATGAGACTGTGATGATACGAGAGAGAGAGAGAGGCATCAAATTTGTACAAGTTACAAAGATGTTCCGTTGCAGGTAGAGTCATATCATCTGATCACGATGTTCTCTTCGGACGGCGAGTCTAAAGCGTTGGACTCGTCGAGTGGCTCTCCGTGAGCTACGAAGTCGACAAATCAAGCATGGGTACATGGAGGTTGGCACAAGACGACTTCAAAGTGGTGCAATATTCGCCAAGATGGAGTTTGTTGGATATGTGTCAAATATTGTGTACGAGTTGGTTACGGTTAGGACTCTGAGTTGTATTAGCGGTTGGGTGTAGAGTTTGTGTTGGACTCTGTACCGACCTCTTTATAAATATGAGGGGAGGACCTTTGTTGTAACCACGACGAAAACAACATATTGGAGAGGAGCGCCCGTAGTCATGTCCCAAGGATGTAGGCTTCGGTCGAACCTCGTTAACAAATATCATGCCTCGCGTGTCATCTGTGATCTTGCATCAATGCCTCTAGAGATCCGTTGTCGCTTCTGCGTGCCTATTTTATAACAGGTGTGAGTCTGACCACCCAGATTCGAATCCTCTTAAATATGAATTTAGGTACCTATTTTCTTCTTAATATATGATCATCTAGTTCCTCCTAGATTGGTCCAACATTTTAGGAACAAGCAGGGGCTCGCACGGCTAGAACCGTGAGGTTGGTGCTAGTCCACCCACGTTCGAGCGCCCGCTCCAGCACGTGGGCTCATTTCTCCAGCGCCTGCTTAAAAAAAAGTTTTAAATGCGTTGCCACTCGATTTGAGGTGCCCACGTCGTCGACACATTTGCCAGCCGCAGCCATTGACAAATCGAGTTGCTGTCGATGCGTTGCCACTACTGTGCTGCGGAGTGAGAACGAAGCAGAGACCTGCAGCCCGCTCGGTCCGATCGACCCAAAGAATTATTACAGGGAAGGGAGACCGAGCTCAACGGCGCTACCGAACAACCAGCAAACAGCGAAGCCAAAAGGCCCCGGTTACGACTACGACCAGCAAAGGTGGCGGCTGCGAGTAGCAGCACACAAATTACACAATGCTGGGAGTGCAAGCCACTGCTAGAAAACAGATATGCTGAACAGAATCTGCAACTTTGGCCGGCGTTTAATTCAGGTGGGAAAGGAAAACAAAAAAACGAGTTACAAACATTTTTCATGTAATATAGGGCGGCCCAATTACCACTTCCGTAACAACTAATATTCTCTTTCCAGTCTAGAGTCTGTTAACTCAGGTGTAACACCAAGCCAAAACTGATATTTGGATGACAGTTTACATGCAACAGCCAAGAGAGAAAAAAAAATCCAATCCAATGATATACTAGCAGCCCCCCCCCCCCCTAGCAACACCCAAACCGATTCGTCTGGTTCGGTTCATCTTTTGATTCACCGTTGATGTTTACCCTGTTGAGGGATAGCTCGGCTTTATAAGAATCCGAGTTCAGGATCTTGCGGCTCACGTTGCTGTAGATCTCCTTAACCACCATCTCGAAAGCAGTGTTCACGTTTGTGGAGTCCAGAGCCGATGTCTCCATGAAGAACAGGCCTTCTGCTTCCGCAAGCGCCCTGCCTTCCTCGGTGGGCACTTCACGGATGTTCTCCAAATCGCATTTGTTGCCCACCAACATCTTGGCGACTGTTGTGTCAGAATGTGCTGCGTTGAATTTCAAATATGGGTTGATAACTTCAGTGAAATTTTTATAAGTAAAATGTGTTATCATAGAGAAATTAGGACATAAGGCAGCAGTAAAGAATTATGCAGTTACATATGACGGCATCATGTAATACAACATCCATTCAAGGAAAAGGAATACAAAACAGAGTTCAATGCTTTCGAAATTCTGACAGTGATCACAATGTCACTAAAACATTGAACCTTTTCAGTCGAGGCAATGTAATCAGAAATTTAGGGATACCATCAGTAGCATGAATGGTACTAACTGAAACTAACACTGAGTGGTGTCTCGAGCATAGTCTTAGTCAATACTAGTTCTTATTCAAGCAGCCTAGGGAGGCCCTACCTGGTTCACATTAACCAGAATATTGTGGTTAAGAAATTACAATCCTGTTTTGGGAATCACGGGTTCTCATGCAGCCATGTACTTCTCAAATTGGGAATGTGGAGCCACAAAACTGATTCTACTAGTTCATGCCTCACTCACAAAATCCAGGACTAGAAGTGGTCCAACACATTCATTTCTAGAACATTCCCCCAAGGAGTCTACATCAGGTCTTTGATTCGGATTCAGATGTGGTCGCCCAATCCATCGACCATCATAGAGCTAAACAAGTGCAAGGTTGGTTTACACTATCGTCAGAAAAAAGAACACCTAATGTCCTAATCCAATCACCAGCGGGGCATCCATCCAGCTAAAAGCTACATCCGTCATCCTTTTCACAAATTCGTCACTGGATTCTGCAAATAGCTAAGGTGCTTGAATAAAAAAAACTGTCCTTTTGTTCCAAAACCATCCAGATGTAGTGTACACTATCATACCCGAAGCATGAAGCAAGCGAGCGAGCGAGCTAGTCCATTCCGTAGTGGAAGGAAGCAGTAGAAAAGAAAGCTGGGACGGGAGCGGACGAGAACTCACTGTTGAGCTCCTGGAGCCAGCGGGCGACGCTGTCGAAGGTGGAGCGGCGGGAGATGTCGTAGACGAGGAGCGCGCCGAACGCGCCGCGGTAGTACGCGGAGGTGACGGCGCGGAAGCGCTCCTGGCCGGCGGTGTCCCAGATCTGGGCCTTGACCTCCTTGCCGCCGTCGACGCCCACGGTCTGGGTCTGGAACTCGACCCCGATGGTGGCCTTCGAGTGGAGGCTGAACTCGTTGCGCGCGTACCGCGACAGCAGGTTGCTCTTCCCCACCGCGCTGTCGCCGATGATGACCACCTTGAAGAGGTATTCCTCCGCCTCCTCCCCCTCTGAGTCCGAGTCGTCGGCCCCCATCTACGTTCTCCGGTGCCGATGCTACCGCGGCCGGCCGGGCGAGCAGAGGTGGAGGCTCTGGAAATGGTGCGGGTGGAGTCCGACTGTGGTTGGGTTTTGACCCGACACGCTGGCTGGCCGGGTTGGGTTGGCGCGGAGACGGAGAGGTGGGGGGAGCGTCATGAGTGGCCGAGCTGGAGAAAGGTGGGAGAGGGAGACGCGTGGGGCGCACGGCGGCGGAGAGGGGGGCCGCGGCACGGTGGTGGCTCCAACTAACGGTATCCTCTCGCGGTCTCGCCAGCTGAGGCAAAACGAAACGAGGCTGACTTCGTTATGGAAGTGATCAGTTTAGTGGTTGAGTGCAGGCCAGGCGGAAGTGTGAGGTATTCCGTGGGTTATCATTTTTTTGTCGACTCCCTTATTACTCACTGAAATATTATCATTAGCACTGGTTTTTCTTATGATGGTTCAGCACTAACTTGCTTGTTTGCATCAGAGTTTCTTAAGCTGTTGAGGAGATATTTGGTTAAGATGCAGATGCATGTCACGTCCTCAAGGACCACGTAATATTGTTTCGTACACTAGTATTAATGGACGAGAACGACATTCTGCCGAACAAAATAGACAAGAGAAAGGAAGACCATGCGGTAATGATAATTACAGATACTACAGGACTGATCATGTGATACAACATAGCTGATCAAGCAAAAACATCTTCAGGCACAACTGTTTCCTACAGAAATTCAACCGCAGGTCCATAGCAACAATCTGCACTTTACTCATCCTCCTGGCTGCGAAGCCTGGCGAGCTTGTTTGTGACCACAATGTCAAGTTGTGCGGCACGCTCCACAATCTCCTTGCGCTTTCGGTTAGAGACGTTGTGAGCAATTTCAGCACAGTACGCCCTATTTCAGAGGAGACAAGGATTCAAGATGAGTACAGATCAAGCATGGCAATGCTAGGTCCAAGCGAAAAACAAAGTTTTGTTATCAAGACGACACCAATCAGCATTTTGAGTGTTACCTGTTGTGCATCATAAGCAACTCCAGCTCGGAGACATTGTGGACGACAAACTTCTTGAACTTGTTGGGAAGGTAATGTCTGGTCTTCTTGTCAGAGCCGTAGCCAATGTTGGGCATTAAGGTGCACCCCTTGAACTTCCTCCTAACACGAGAATCAATACCCTTTGGCCTGCGCCAGCTTGGCTACGTCAGACATGCAAAAAAAGACCAGTTACTTTCAACATAAATTAGCATTAGCACAAATAAATGAGATTTGGAGCTTCAACATTTGTTTGTTACTGATGCAAATGATCATTTGATTCTTCAACATTTTTTTGTTACTGATGTGGATGATCATTTGACTCTTCAACATTTCTTTGTTACTGATGTGGATGATCATTTGATTCGATGACATTACAAAACAATGCAAGCACTAAATGTAGCCACATGCCCACATGTTCTGCTTTAAATGTAAGATGACAGAGGGTACACTGCATAAACGAGTGTATTATGGGTGCTGACGAATTCTGAACAGCTAAGCAATACCCAGGCAGTGCAACCTCCAAAAAATCATGGAAAATGAAAATGAAATGAACTCTGAAAGGATCAGCTAGAATGGTGTGATCATGCAGAAAACATGGTTTTCTTAAGGGAGCAATCAGCTAAGTGTTGGGAGAAGTCTAGGCAAGCATTCATACTTTGAATAAAGCCCACGCCTTTTAATCCACCCCACTCCATGAGGCCATGAAGAAATTGCTGTAGAAGAGGTTGCGAGAGCCACAGTGCTATACTGATGCAAGAGCTAGGGCCCTCTTCCTTCATCGAAATGCTGACTTAAGATAGTGTTTTCTTACTCAGACCTTTTACTAAGCCATCATATCCTTTCTTTCGGAAACATCAGTGATAAAAATGGATTGGCACATAAAGCTGAGCAACTAAAATTTTCTAGCCCTTCTGCATATAAGGAACTCAATATGCCCATGTGTGTCTGCAAATGTTACAGACACACACGTTGGTTGGTACCCACATAAACTTTCATGTATCATATAAGTACATGGCTATAACTATTACTTATCTCGACACAAATTCTTAGGCAGCACATTTCAATACGTGTACAAATG
Organism: Tuctoria greenei; assembly: GCA_036927565.1. NCBI lineage: Eukaryota > Viridiplantae > Streptophyta > Magnoliopsida > Poales > Poaceae > Tuctoria > Tuctoria greenei. The sequence continues at coordinate 45,795,133 of JAYESD010000008.1, read as the reverse complement.
AACCACAACAAAACATATCCAATTCAACTACTTCTCGCACCATGAAAGGCTCAAATTCCAGTGAACCATAATTTCCACTTCATAGAAATAAAATCAATGTAAAGAACACACTCCATGCTTTTTACATCCAATAACATTACTCGAAAGGACTGATCCAGTTATTTAGAAACATCACTGCGCTAGCGGCTAGTCCGTACAACATTCCAGTAAAAGCACAGATCCAGTCTCATAGACCAGCACAGGGAGAACAGCCATACGATTCCATTTCCCAGAACAACCAGAGGTGAATAAGGCAGTGCAACCTCCAAAAAAATCATGGAAAACGAAAATGAAATGAACTCTGAAAGGATCAGCTCAAATGATGTGATCATGCAGAAAACATGGTTATCTTAAGGGAGCATTCAGCTAAGAGTGTTGGGAGAAGTCTAGGCAAGCATTCATACTTAGAATGAAGCCCACGCCTTTTAATCCAACCCACTCCATGAGGCCATGAAGAAATTGCTGTAGAAGCACCAGTTTTCTTATTCAGACCTTTTACTAAGCCATCATATCCTTTCTTTCAGAAGCACCAGTGATAAAAATGGTTTAAGAGATAAAACTGAGCAACTCTTCTTGATATAAGGAACTCAATGTGCTCATGTGTGGCTGGAAATGTCACTGATGTAAATGCAAAATTTGGTTGGTACCTTCATAGTCATCCATGTATCATATATGCACATGATTAAAGAACACACTCCGTGCATTTTACGTCCAATAACATTACTCGAAAGTGAACTTTGCACAAATTTGCTTCAGTTCAGGTCTGGCCCAAATACGAATATCATCTCAGCAGTGAACTTTGCACAAATTTGCTATCAGGGTCGTCAACCCAATGTAGTTGGTCCCTAAATATGTTTGTCAGGCGAGTTAGGTTACTTATGCTTAATATTTCGAGCGTCGGGTGTCAGAATTCTCACACGGAGATCTGCAAAAGATGTACAAAATTGTATTTCGACAGTACAAGCAAATTCCAGTATGCCCTAAACTCTAGTTTGACATCTACGTAGAATTGTAACATATTCTAATTCTCTCTCATAGCTCGCATATAATCGATGCGAACTTCTGCACTAGCTGCACAAAACCCTCAACACTTTTTTTTGAAAATTTCTTTGTCCACAAAAAGTCAAAGCACTTTATCATATCCCAATCCTCTGTTGAAGCTTAGCAGTGAGTGGCGGGAAATTCTGAACCAGCCACATGAACTCATGTGTGAACACAATCTTCTTGAAGTTCTCCGATGCAAAGAAGTCAATGCACCTATCTTTCAACTCGGGACAGTTGTACGTCTCAGCACAGATTATAGTAGAAGCGAATGTATCCACCGAGATCGTATCCCATAGCCAGCAAGCAGACGTCAGTTTCAGCCGGTCGACTTGGTACCGATCAGCGGCTGCGAGAAGCTGTTGCAGCATCTCAGTCGTCGGCGAGGAGTCGTCTCCAAGGCCAAGCTCGACGTCTTTAGGCAGCTCATCTCTGTACATGAACCTGAGCATGGCTTTGAACACCGAAGGCCCGATGTCCTTCACCGTGATGGTCCGCGACATCACGTCCGCCGTTGAGCCGAAGACCTCAGCTTTGAAGACCGGCGAGCGGGCAGCGAGCACAGCACGGTGTGCGGGGATCGTCTCGCCGTTCACCATGAACGGAACATCCGTCCCAACGTTGCGGTGGAGCAGGAGGCCAAGGTGGCAGCCTAAGTCGGAGGGTGGCACATCAATAGTAGTGTCATCAGTACCCAGAACTATGATGCTGTACAGGAACGTGACCCATCCGTTCAATGTAAAAAGTGACTCAAGAATGGACTGCTTCATGAATTTCCGCCATCCCCAGCTCTTGCAACTTTCAGACGAGAAAACCTGCACTAATCTCTTTTCATGGGAGAACGACGGTTCACCGTCTTCACCCAGGTTAAAAACATGGAAGATGGTTTTATATTTCGAGTGGACTTGCTATTGAGGGTTAGGAAGAATGACACGTATTGGCCGCCCCTGTTGTCTTCACGGTTGTCCCCACGACATCCACGCGGGTAGCAATAAACCCTCCAGAGGTGGCCGCCGACAGTGATGTCCTCGGCGCAATGTACGAAGGGGGTATTCTTCCAGCGTGAATAATCAAGTTTGAAGTCGAGGATACCAGAATCCAACATGGTGACAATTCGATGATTTCTAAAGACTAGGATTTTAGCAGCCAACTTAACAGTGACGATTCACTATCGAACAACCTTTAATCTTATTAGCAGAAGTGAAGAGAATAAGCACCCAGATTCTCACAATCCGTGGTGGCGGTACTCCGGCGCCAAGCTCTTCTGCCACAGCTCCGCCGCGCGCGGTTGTTGCTGTACGACGTCGCGGAAGGAGGGAACGAACATATATGAAGACGAGAGGAAACCGAACGGAGTCGGAGTCGGGTTGGACTCCCATATGCGCTGCGGGACGTCAGAGAGGATAAAAGGAATCCGAACGCAATATAAATCTGCTGTTTGCGAAGGTTCATAACACAAACGGTGTTACCACAGCCCGAGGTGCAGTAAGCACAGATCCGGTCTCATAGAACAGCACAGGGAGAACAGCCATACGATTCCATTTCACAGACCAACCAAAGGTGAAAAAGGTTGTTACCTTGAGGCAGATGTAGCGGTCATGGTGAGGCCTCTTGAACTGCTTGACTCGCTTCTTCACGATCTTCTTCGTCAGCAACGGTACCGCCATCTCTGCTCAATTCAATCGGCAACGAGACGCAGAGGTTATGTTGGGTCAGGATAAGATGGGCAGAAAATGGATTTTTGTAAGAGCTGATTGGATTTGTTATTACATTCGTGAGCTCGGGATGCCTAATCCTACGAGGACGACACAATGAGGAAGACGAACGGCGCAACGGCGGCGGCGACATCACTGTGAAGAATGAAGATGAGTTTATACGCTCGCAAACCCTAGAACTGTGGGCTGTAATGAGCTATAGCTGTGTAAGTAAAACAAGGCCCACATGTAAGGGCCGTCCGATTCGGCGCTCTCATTCTGGCCCGTGGAAATGGACTTTGGTCCTTGAGCTTGAGCCCAGCTCCAGTGTTAGCTTTCGAATCGCAGCGGGGCGGGTGCAGCCCGCAGCCGAGGCGAGCCACGCCATGCCGCCGTCCGCCGCCGCCACTGTCATGTGCCGGCTCGGGCTCGGCCTCCGCCGGCTGGCCACGCTACCGGAACACGCTGCGTCGGCGGCGGGGTCGCAGTAGCCGCAGCACCCGACGTCCAAGGACGCCTACTTCGCGGCGGTGCACCACCTGTCCACCATCGTGCGGCGCGGCTTCTACCTGGAGCGCACCCTGAAACGGCTCCGCCTCCCGTCGCCGTTTCCGCCGGACCTCGCGCTCCACGTCATCTGGGCCGCCGCCCCCACCGCACCGCTCCACGCCACGCGCTTCCTCGCCTGGCTCCGAGCCAAGCCCTCGTTCGCCATCTCAGCGGAGCATTTCGACGCGCTGCTCCTGCCGCTCGCGCCGTCGCGCGCGCGCCTGTTCCCCCACCTCTGATCGCTCGCCTCCGACATGCGCGGCATCGGCCTCCCCCTCTCGACGACCACCTTCTCCGGGATCATCTCCTCCTACGGCCACTCTGCGCCAACGGAAGCTTCGCAGGCGCTTACAAGCTGTTCCGCCGCATGGACTGGGATCCTCTAACTTGAGCCATTTTACTGCAAGAGATGCAGTAACGCATATCTATCGTTCATTTTGCATCAGAGGATCCTCCAGCCTTCTGGCTTTTATGCTTTGCAGTCTGAATATTTTTTAAATAGTAGAGAGGATTTTTTGTGTTATTTTCAAACTATAACAATAGTTCTGAATAGATACGTGTACTCTGCATAATGAAAAGAACAGCTAAATACATTTTGAATTTTATTAACACTGAATTTATAAAGATAATATATGAAAAAAATTGCCATGAACAGTTGTATAAATTACATTTTAAAATAAATAAAATTGTTGTGTTCCATATCTAGCCGATCCAAACGTGTCTGCAAGAAATATTTAGTTTTTATTGTACAAAGTACAAACGAACTACAAATAGTACACATGATTAATTAAATACTGGTCTACACGAGTAAAATATATTCTCTTTATCAAAAAAGTTACACATATTCAACTAACACCATATACTCTCTCCGTTCCAAAAAGTTTGTCGTTTTGTAGTTCAAAAATGAACTACAAAGGGACAAGCTTTTTGGGACGGAGGGGGTACTTTTTATATGTATTTTTGTAACACAAACTTTTTTTTTGCACGTATTCAACTAACACCATATACTTTTTATAGAGAAAAAATATTTTACTCTTGTATACCAGTATTTAATTAACCCCATATATTATTTTTTAGTTCGTTTGTACTTTATAGAACTGTTGACGACGATCTTTTTGATATCTTTTTAAATTCAGTGTTAATGTGATACAAATAAATATTTATATGTTCCTTTTATTTTTACAAGTATTGATTCAGAATTATTGTTGTAGTTTGAAAATAATACCAAAAAACCTCTCTACTATTTAAAAATTATTCAGACTGCAACACGTATAACTAGAAAGTTGGAGAATCATCTGATGCAAAATGAACGAACGATATGAATTACTGCAATAGGTGCAGTAAAATGGCTCAAGTCAGAGGATCCCAGTCCCCGCCGCATGGCGCGCAAGGGCGTCGCCCTCGACCGCACCACGTTCAGCATCCTCATCGACTCCTGGTGCGCAACAGGGAAGCTCCTGGAGGCGCAAACTACTACAATAAGCCTCATCGCAGACGGCTCTAAACCTATTATGACATTCGGTTTTTAAAACCGCCTAAACGAAGAGCATGTGATAATCCGCAATTTTACATGCGGAGAAGTGATATCGCAAGACATATTATCACAAGCGGTTTTTTACTTAGGCTAGCCGTCTGTGAAGATACGTTATTACAGGCGGGTCGTGCAGCATATATAACCGCCTGTGATAATTGTGTTATCAGAGGCGGATCTTGACCTACATCAAGCTGTCTGTGAAGACATTTTATCACAGCCAGTTTTCTACCATAACAGTAACCATCTGTGATAATTAAGTTATCACAGATGATTCTTTACCTATATCTAGCCGCCTGTGAGAATTGTTTTTCACAAGCAGGTCTAGCCGTTGGTAAATAACCGTATGTGATAAGGTATAACCTATGCAGTACTAGCTGCTGTTATTTCTAATTTCCAGGTTAATTCAATATAATCATAGAACAGAAGTCAACAATATCATCACAGAAGTCAATTTCATTAAAACAATATATATATATATATATATATATATATATATACAAGTTACACATACAATTCATCTCATAGTTTACAAGTTTTCACTAAAAACTGTTTCTATTGGCATAGTCGCAAAGTTCTGGCACATCAGTTATTGCACCAATCTCATTAAAGAACTCCTCTCTTTTGTGCAAAATTTCGCGATGAATGAATTGACAGAGTTCAGCAACAATCTTGTCGGCTCCTCCACTAGGAATACTTCTACAAACCAGCCATTCTTTGTTCACATTCTTCATGTGCTGCAATGAAACACATAACAAGGTTTTAGAATGTGTTGGTTTGAACAATCTCAAAGTATAGATCAAAGTGAGAGTATATGGTAATTTATTTGGTATTTTTGGAGCAGTTGTACTATGATCAATTGAATTTTGAAGTTGAAATCAAAATATGAAAATAATTTTTCTAGTAATATTGAATAGCAGAGAATATAAGTATTAAACTATGCTAGTTACAATGAAAATAAAACTCAAAAGTAAGAAAATAAGATATCGACATTAAGGATAACTTACATCCTCACGATTCACTCTATATTCGATGGCGGTCCAAAAATGCTCGCGTACATAGTATCTGCATATGACACTCTCAGAAGACTCTTTCGGACAAGCATAATATATTTTAATGTTCAATGCATTTGTATTAGAAGGTCTCTCACCGCCGAGATGTTCCGCGTAAAACCGTCAAGCGTTGTAATACAAGAAATGTCATATAAAACTTGTCAATACATTCTAAATGTGTGTAAATTAAAATTATTGAATAAGCATACAGTTTCAAAATAGAAAAAAAATCTTTGTAACGATCTGGTGGGTAATCGGCTGAGTCCAAGACTGTTGCCATTCCCTGCGTTGGCTTGATGAAGATCATTATGCAGTGATCACTGCAAACATACAAACACACGTGTTAACAATTACCAATAATTGCTATTTCAATGTCATGTGTCGAACTTACTCGAAGTGGTACGAAGCCTTTACGAGGTTCTTGCCATCTCTGACAAAGTTAAACATTGCATGTCCTGTATAAGCTGTAGCTTTTGTCCTTCTATCCTTCTTAAGTTTTGCGATTGCTTTTTCAAAAAAAAAATTCATGTGCTTGAACTTTGCTGAGTCTCGATCCACCTTGACGTCGAATAGCATCTTTGCAATCCGTGTAGGGTCAAGGATACCTGTCTTGCGTTTCATCTTTTCATTATCTATGTATTGCATCCTATTGAAGAAGTCCAGAGTTGTTATAATCTCATGAAATGTGTATGCATGTAGTAAGAAAAGCAAATGCAAAATATTAGAGGCACTTACAAGCACTGGACGAGTAGCAGATTGATTTCGAGCATGCTCCGATGGAAAAGGGGATGCAGCTCTTCAAATAAAATGACTCATCTATCTACTCCAGTGCTCCAGAATGCATATTTTGGAATACGAAATGTGACGCAAGAAAGATTATATTTTGTGCTGGCAAGGATGTACCACTCATGCATTCTTTTGAGCGGGGCAGGTTGTTTGCTAAGTTGTACGGATGTTATGAACGACTTCTCATTCTTAAATTTAGGAGGAACATCCTCAATCTTGTATATTGGAACTCCTGGTTTAACTAAAGCCGTCCGCCGATTATACATGACATCGTCTTCTTCCCACTCCTCGATATCTTCTAATGCTGGCTCATGAGAAGAACGAGATGCACTCGATTTTCTAATATTTTCCTTCATAGTTTCCAAATACTTTGACACTTCTGATGAAGGTTTCTTAATTTCGTATGAGCTAACTTTGATAGGCACTGATGATCGAGGAGTAGTCATCGGAAGTTGGACACTGGCTTGTTGTCGAACCTGTTGTTCAACTGATTGCTCTTTACTCCCAGCAGTTGGCTCTAGTAGTACTTCAAGCTGTTGCTCAACTGGTTGCTCTTTACTAGCAACAGCTTGCACTGGTACTGCTTGAAAGTTGTTGTCCAACTTGTTGCTCATGGATATCTTTACTAGCAGGATTACTATCATCCTTGCTGAGACATAGGGGGAGTGGATCTTCCTCGACTTTTGCCTTAGAAGATGGGGTTGCAGTATTTCGAGATGTGACGAGGCTAGAAATTGGCTCATCGTCCAACACGATATCGCGTCGGTGCCAAAGGATTAATTGGTTGACAGCCTGCCCCAGAGTCGCAATCCCCTCATGTGTGATGTGGTCTATTTTATAATCTTCATAATCATTATCAATGATCTAAATAACTTGCACCACAGCATAATACAACAGAAGTGGATTCCCGTTGAAGTCATGATCAGGCTTTGCCATAGCAGTGGCAACCTGTTTGGTTTTGTTCCCTGCTCTGCTAATCAGGACAAGAAGACGACAAGATTTGTCATTAGCAATATCATTGACAACAAACTTATGGGTTGACCCTGAGCCTGGCACAGAACCAACGCTTCTAAGATAGGCAGCTGGAGATACTAATTGCTCCTTTGGCACCTGAACCATCGCTGTACTCGGTGCCACTAATTGTCTCGATTGTCTAAGTTGTTCCATTATTTCTTGCATATTTTCTTTGACCTTTTGAGCAATTGTTTCATCAAGTGTTTTCTTAATCTTCTCACATCTTCTATATGTGTCTTTATCTTTAGGAAAACCATCTAGCCAAGACATTTGAGAAGAGACTGCTTGAACCCGTCCGCTGTGTTCAGGGTTTCCTAAGATAGTGGTAAGTTGGTCATTCTCCCTCTTCGACTTGAAGAGACCCTTCTGTTATTTTTTAATTACTTCTTTCATTTTATCCTCTACTTCATTGACAGAGTCGGGCTTTTCAAGTTTGCCCTCGCTGGTCAAACCTGACCGAGCAAAGACCTACCACTGAGTTCTCTCATCGCAACCTTCTAATGGGTAAGGATTGCCCTTACTGGTAATTTTGTCTAATATCTTATTCCATTTATGGACATTGGGGGCATATCCTGCAGACCCCAAGCGATGATGGTATTTGTTCTTTTTGGCAAGCTCTGACCTAGTTGCACTTAGAGCTTTAGCATCAGGTGTGGTCTTTTGTCGAACAAACTCTTGCCACTGAGCTTGTGTGATTTTTCCCATCGTCCTCGGGCTAAGGACCTTATCGTCCTTAACATAAGCATTCATTTCACTCTTCCAGCCACGAAACTTCTTGTCACAAGAGACCAATGTTACGTTCTTTACAGCTTCTTGTGTTCCTTTAGGGAACTTGAATTGTTTCTTTATCCTTTCCCACAACTCATTATTGGTCTTCTCGTGTAATTTCCTCCAATTCTCGATTGTGATCGGCACGAGCTCCCTAATAAGAAAACCGGCATGCATTACGGTACTTGGTAACTGAATCCAGTGGTTCTTGGGGAAGCCCACCTAGACCGACCATTGTTATGTACATGATGCGGTCCAATGGACCCTTATTGGGACCTCGTTGCCCTCGTTTCCGCTTGAGTGAAGCTGATGATTCATCCATTGGAGAACCTTTTGCGGTTTTAGGAGCCGAAGTCACCTCGTTGTCTTCGCGATTAATCTAGGTAGAAAAGAATTATAAGACTTCGTATACTTGACAACCAACATTAACTTGAAATGTTGAAGTTAAGATTCATGATCCATACCTCGTCGGCATGATCATATTCCGGGTTGAGATCCTCTGATGTCTTTTTATTTTTTATATTAGGAAAAGGATCCGATAGACTGTGAAAGGAGCCTGAACTGCTAGAGTCAGTAAACTCCATATTGCCTTCTTTATTGCTACTACCAGCACCAATCTTCTTAGGGCTTTCCATGCTAGAACTAATAAGACAAAAAAATATAATGTTGGCATATTAACTCTACATGAAGTGTTGCATGAAGAAAAAGATGGAAGCATTATAGGATTTGATAAGGCATTCTAGGGTTTAAAGCAACTCACCAAAAGGTTCCTATATATTGCGAGGGTGACAAGCATGTTAAAGTTGCTCACCAGCAATGACAATTTTATCTTCTTATTCTAAATAGGCAGTTGTCGGTACCCTATGTACCGGGTACCTCACGATACCGCAAGAAGTTCAAGAAAGTTCCACCTATCAGAATCGAAGGCTCTCGCAGGTCCCACATGGCACGTTGCACCGGATCCGTCCCCTCACATGGCTGGCTCCCACGTTAACACGTGTAAAGTAAGACCAGAACAAAACTCCCAACAAAGGGAAGCTCCGGCGACTACACGTGTACAACAGCCCCAGACCTAGCCCCCGTTAGAGAGGAGCTTCGGTACCGACACGTGTACAACAACCCCAGACCTACCCTCCTGCAAGGGAAAGCTTCTGATCTGCCATATGTGGAGCCCCCGGACCTTCATCACCAACAGAAATACAAGCTGATCATGACCATTATAGACATTCAAGGATGGTTAAAGCGACAGTTACAAGGTCTGATAATGTGTCATTAATGCCATATTAATGACACACGATCAGTGCACTGTTAATAGGGGTAATGCTGCCATGAAGGCACATTACCACACTACTAATTGTACTTAATACTCTTTAGACAGTGTATTAGGTCATTAAGCACGCCAGGGCCACATGTCAGGCCAGGCCAGCTTTGTAACGGTCAGTCCTTAGAACTATAAAAGGGTTGCACCGCACGAACATGGGGACATTCTGATCCAGGCTATTGCAACCTGACCCTACCGAACGCACTCGCTCAATACAATTACACAAACCCTTTGGAGTAGGGTGTTACGCTCAAGCAACCCGAACCACGTAAATCCCTGAGGTCACCATCTTGATCTTGATCTCTGTGTGCCCCAACCACAAAAGAACATCCGCGGGCTGCTTCTCAGTGGGTCCGAGGGAAGTGTCGTATCAAACACTTCGACAACAGTTACTTGTATTTGTGTTCTGAGCACAAGCGCTGTTCAACAGCCGTATGCAAGCACATTGCTTTGTTTGGCAAAAGGATAGCGGCACCGATATCGAAGAAGCACAACCCTGTGAGATGAAGTGTGGGGCGGCTACACTCTATTTTCAGTACAGATGCTATAATCCACTCATGTTACCACCAAGTTCCCAAATTTTTAACTGAAATTTGGCAGAGCTTCCTTTGTATGTTACTGATTTTGTCCACAATTTTCAAATAGAGAACATTGATATTTGCAGAAACAATATATTGCAAACTTGTTACACATATCCTCAGGATTCCATAAATTTAAATTATTATGTATTTTTATGATCCTACTCGAAATTACGATCCAAACAACAACTGAATACATAACTGTCTAGATTCTGGACTGTTACGACACCTTAAACGGTACTTCGATTTAGACCTAGTTATTGCGCGTTTTAGCCTTAGCGTTTAATAGGAAACTGATAGAGGACTCTTTAAGCATTCCATAAATTTATATATATGCATAGGTTGCTTTTCTAATTTAAGAATTATGGCTGTTCAAAGTTCAGAAATTTTCTGGCTGTTTCAGATAGCACTGTACACAGGTACTAACTTCAACTCTAGTTTTTAATTAGTTCTAAACCGAATTTGAGGTAACAAGAATAGAAAAGTTGTATAATAGCTCTTCCCCTTTCAAAAAATGTATCACAATAGACTAGAAGAGTTTTCTATAGATAATTATGGCAAAAATTCATATGCTTGTTCATACAGTTTTAGAACAACAGCTGATTTAGTTAGAGAAGATTTTCATCACCCTACAACGGTCTGTTGGCTTGAAGGTCTATAGAAAACTTACAAAATACTTTAAGATATTTCCAAAAAGTATTCATTTTCCTCCATAGCCCTTCAGGTTGAAGAGATATGGATTTTTAAAGTTGGACACTGCTACCAGATTTCAGAAGTGAATTTGACAAAATTTACTTTATTTGTGGCTGGTTTGATTCTTGATTTTCAAACAGATAACATCACAACTTGACAGCAAGTTACATTACAAACTTGTTATACAGGTCGTAATGTTTCCATAAATGTATTACACGAAGATATTTGACCATTCTACCAAGAGTTATGGTCGAAATAGTGATTGTATAAAGAACTGTCCGCTAGGTGTTCATATTTGATAGAGGTTGGAACTTCGAGTTTTTTCTCGAGTTTCATGAGGATTCTGACCTGGAGTTCAATAGAAAAGATGTAGAGGACTCACTACAGAAGGCTAACCAAGGATGCTTACCCTTTTCGAATTCCCGAACCCTAACCAAAGAGATCTATGCAAGGCATTATTTGACTCGGACAGCGGCGAGGGCGAGGAGGGAGGCAGCACGGGGACAGAGGAGGAAAGGTCGAAGGGTTTAGGGTTTACCGTGAAGCTTGGCGGCGACGACAATGGATTCGATCGGCGTACCTGGAAGTGACGAGGGCGAAGCAAACGGACAACGGCGAAGCTCGGCGGCGACAGCGAAGCTTGGCGACGAGAACGGCGAACACTTGGCGGCAAACGAAATTTTGGCAGCCTGGCGACATCTGAGTGTTTCGTTCGGGTTAGGATTTTCCAACGTAGCCGATGGGTATATATAAACGCCTATTTTCTCAGGCAGATTTTAAGTACCGACCGCCTGAGAAGATGGTTATCTCAGGCAGGTTTTACTTACCAACCGTCTGCGAAGATTCAATTATCTCAGGCGGTTGGTAAGTAAAACCCATCTGAGATAAACATCTTCTCAGGCGGTTATTCAGTAACAACCGCCTGAGAAGATCTTTACATAAGCTTAATTAATATTCTTTTCATATATTAATATTCATTTTCTCAGGCAGTTATTAAGTACCATTAATATTCCACTTTCTTTTAATATTATTGATTAGTAAAGGTTACCATTAAATTTCACTTCATAAATCCTTTGAAATTGGTCAGAACATAAAACACATATAACAATTGCTATTTTTCATTTTTCTATCTTGATGAATATAATGATTTTTTCATTTATTTTTTCAATGGACATTTTTAGTCATCATACCAACCTCTATGAATTTTTTCAGATTTTTTTATTTTTTTTGAATCAAAGTGTGTTCATAATTTGATGAATTCTTCATATGTATATGAGCATTTAATTAGAATGATGGATAATTTGAATTTTGACATGTTGGAATGCTTTAAAAATTAACAAAATTCATACATGTATAAATAATACAAATATGTTCATACAAACAAATTTCAGTGAAGGATCCTTTTTAGGAGATACACAAATGTGAATAATATGTGAGTAGAAATTAATTTGATATTTACCAAAACATTACAATGTCAGCTATACAAGTTTTAAAATATTTGGTTCAGGTAGTAGATGTTAATTTTTGAGAATTATAAAAGAAAGAATCATCGAATTTGGACTCAATTTGCAGAATCTATACATGGTTGATTATTTATATTGGAATCTAAATAAAAAAGAAGCAAGGGAAAAGGAAACTGAAGAACAAGCTCGGGCATTACTCAGGCGGTTGGTAAGTAATACCTGCGTGAGATAACATTATCTCAGGCGATTATTAAGTACCAACCGTCTGAGAAGATCTTTACTTCTTCTTAATTAATATTCTTAATTAAATGTGAGGCCTTTAAAAAGGCCAAATTCCACTTTCTTGTAATATTATTGATTAGTAAAGGTTATCATTAAATTTCACTTCATAAATCCTTTGAAATTGGTCAGAACATAAAAAAAACATATAACAATTGCTATTTTTCATTTTTCTATCTTGATGAATATAATGATTTTTTTCAATTATTTTTTCAATGGACATTTTTAGTAATCATACCAACCTCTATGAATATTTTTTAATTTTTTTAATCAATGTGTGTTCATAATTTGATGAATGTCTCATATGTATATGAGCATTTAGTTAGAGTGATGGATAATTTGAATTTTGACATGTTGGAATGCTTCACAAAAATTAACAAAATTCATACATGTATAAATAATACAAATATGTTCATACAAACAAATTTCAGTGAAGGATCTTTTTTTTAGGAGATACACAAATGTGAATAATATGTGAGTAGAAATTAATTTAATATTTACCAAAACATTACAATATCAGCTATACAAGTTTTAAAATATTTGGTTCATGTAGTAGATGTTAATTTTCGAAAATTATAGAAGAAAGAATCATCGAATTTGGACTTAATTTGCAGAATATATACATGTTTGAGTATTTATATTGGAATCTAAATAAAAAAGAAGCAAGGGAAAAAGAAACTGAAGAACAGGCTCGGGCATTATCTCAGGCGGTTGGTAAGTAATACCCACCTGAGATAACATTTTCTCAGGCGGTTATTAAGTACCAACCGTCTGAGAAGATCATTACTTCTTCTTAATTTATATTCTTGATTAAATGTGGGGCCTTTAAAAAGGTCAAATTCCACTTTCTTGTAATATTATTGATTAGTAAAGGTTACCATTAAATTTTACTTCATAAATCTTTTGAAATTGGTCAGAACATAAAAAACATATAACAATTGCTATTTTTCATTTTTCTATCTTGATGGATATAATGATTTTTTCATTTATTTTTTCAATGGACATTTTTAGTCATCATACCAACCACTATGAATTTTTTCAGATTTTTTAATTTTTTTTAATCAATGTGTGTTCATAATTTGATGAATGCCTCATATTTATATGAGCATTTAGTTAGAATGATGGATAATTTGAATTTTGACATGTTGGAATGCTTTAAAAAATTAACAAAAATCATACATGTATAAATAATACAAATATGTTCATACAAGGAAATTTCAGTGAATAATCCCATTTTTTAGGAGATACACAAATGTGAATAATATGTGAGTAGAAATTAATTTGATATTTACCAAAACATTACAATGTCAGCTATACAAGTTTTAAAATATTTGTTTAGGTGGTAGATGTTAATTTTTGAAAATTATAGAAGAAAGAATCATCGATTTGGACTCAATTCGCAGAATCTACATGTTTGAGTATTTAAATTGGAATCTAAATAAAAAAGAAGCAAGGAAAAAAGAAAACTGAAGAACACGCTCGGACATTATCTCAGAAGGTTGGTAAGTAATACCCGCGTGAGATAACATTTTCTCCGGCGGTTATTAAGTATCAACCGCCTGAGAAGATCTTTACTTCTTCTTAATTTGATTAAATGTGGGGTCTTTAAAAGGGAAAAATTCCACATTCTTGTAATATTATTGATTAGTAAAGGTTACCATTAAATTTCACTTCATAAACCCTTTAAAATTGGTCAGAACATAAAAAAACATATAACAATTGCTATATTTCATTTTTCTATCTTGATGAATATAATGATTTTTTTCATTTATTTTTTCAACGGACATTTTTAGTCATCATACCAATCTCTATGAATTTTTTTGAGATTTTTTAAATTTTGTTGAATCAATGTGTGTTCATAATTTGATGAATGCCTCATATGTATATGAGCATTTAGTTAGAATGATGGATAATTTGAATTTTGACATATTAGAATGCTTTAAAAAAATTAACAAAATTCATCATGTATAAATAATACAAATATGTTCATACAAACAAATCTCAGTGAAAGATCCTTTTTTTAGGAGATACACAAATGTGAATAATATGTGAGTAGAAATTAATTTGATATTTACCAAAACATTACAATGTCAACTATACAAGTTTTAAAATATTTGGTTCATGTGGTAGATGTTAATTTTCAAAAATTATAGAAGAAAGAATCATCAAATTTGGACTTAATTTGCATAATATATACATGTTTGAGTATTTATATTGGAATCTAAATAAAAAAGAAGCAAGGGATAAGGAAACTGAAGAGGCTCGGACAATTATCTCATGCGGTTGGTAAGTAATAACCGTCTGAGATAATATTTTCTCAGACGGTTATTAAGTACCAATCGCGTGAGAAGATCTTTACTTTTTCTTAATTTATATTCTTTATTAAATATAGGGCCTTTAAAAAGGCCAAATTCTAATTTCTTGTAATATTATTGATTAGTAAAGGTTACCATTAAATTTCACTTTATAAATCCTTTAAAATTGGTCAGAACATAAAAAACATATAACAATTGTTATTTTTTATTTTTCTATCTTGATGAATATAATGATTTTTTTCATTTATTTTTTTAATGGACATTTTTAGTCATCATACCAACCTCTATGAATTTTTTCATATTTTTTAAATTTTTTTTGAATCAATGTGTGTTCATAATTTGATGAATGCCTCATATGTATATGAGCATTTAGTTAGAATGATGGATAATTTGAATTTTGACATGTTGGAATGCTTTAAAAAATTAACAAAATTCATACATGTATAAATAATACAAATATGTTCATACAAACAAATTTCGGTGAATGATCCCATTTTTACGAGATACACAAATGTGAATAATATGTGAGTAGAAATTAATTTGATATTTACCAAAACATTACAATGTTAGCTATACAAGTTTTAAAATATTTGGTTCAGGTGGTAGATGTTAATTTTTGAAAATTATAGAAGAAAGAATCATCGATTTGGACTCAATTCGCAGAATCTATACATGTTTGAGTATTTAAATTGGAATCTAAATAAAAAAGAAGCAACAAAAAAGGAAACTGAAGAACATGCTCGGGCATTATCTCAGGCGGTTGGTAAGTAATACCCGCGTGAGATAATATTTTCTCAGGCGGTTATTAAGTATCAACCGCCTGAGATCTTTACTTCTTCTTAATTAATATTCTTGATTAAATGTGGGGTCTTTAAAAAGGCAAAATTCCACTTTCTTATAATATTATTGATTAGTAAAGGTTATCATTAAATTTCACTTCATAAATCCTTTAAAATTGGTCCAAATATAAAAAAACATATAACAATTGCTATTTTTCATTTTTCTATCTTTATGAATATAATGATTTTTTTATTTATTTTTTCAACGGACATTTTTAGTCATCATACCAACCTCTATGAATTTTTTTCAGATTTTTTAAATTTTTTTGAATCAATGTGTGTTCATAATTGGATGAATGACTCATATGTATATGAGCATTTAGTTAGAATGAAGGATAATTTGAATTTTGACATATTGGAATGCTTTAAAAAAATTAACAAAATTCATACATGTATAAATAATACAAATATGTTCATACAAACAAATTTCAGTGAAGGATCCTTTTTTTTAGGAGATACACAAATGTGAATAATATGTGAGTAGAAATTAATTTGATATTTACCAAAATATTACAATGTCAGTTATACAAGTTTTAAAATATTTGGTTCAGGTGGTAGATGTTAATTTTCGAAAATTATAGAAGAAAGAATCATCGAATTTGAACTTAATTTGCAGAATATATACATGTTTGAGTATTTATATTAGAATCTAAATAAAAAAGAAGCAAGGGATAAGGAAACTGAAGAGGCTCGAACAATTATCTCAGGCGGTTGGTAAGTAATAACCGCCTGAGATAACATTTTCTCAAGCAGTTATTAAGTACCAACCACCTGAGAAGATATTTACTTCTTCTTAATTTATATTCTTGATTAAATGTGGGGCCTTTAAAAATTTCAAATTCCACTTTCTTGTAATATTATTGATTAGTAAAGGTTACCATTAAATTTCGCTTCATAAATCCTTTGAAATTGGTCAGAACATAAAAACATATAACAATTGCTATTTTTCATTTTTCTATCTTCATGAATATAATAATTTTTTCATTTATTTTTTCAATGGATATTTTTAGTCATCATACCAACCTCTATGAATTTTTTCAGATTTTTTTAAATTTTTTTTGATTCAATGTGTGTTCATAATTTGATGAATGCCTCATATGTATATGAGCATTTAGTTAGAATGATGAATAATTTGAATTTTGACATGTTGGAATGTTTTAAAAAAATTAACAAAATTCATACATGTAGAAATAATACAAATATGTTCATACAAACAAATTTCAGTGAATGATCCCACTTTTTAGGAGATACACAAATGTGAATAATATGTGAGTATAAATTAATTTGATATTTACCAAAATATTACAATGTCAGCTATACAAGTTTTAAAATATTTAGTTCAGATGGTAGATGTTAATTTTTGAAAATTATAGAACAAAGAATCATCGATTTGGACTCAATTCGCAGAATCTATACATGTTTGAGTATTTAAATTGGTATCTAAATAAAAAAAGCAAGGAAAAAGGAAACTGAAGAATAGGCTCGGGCATTATCTCAAGCGGTTGGTAAGTAATACCCGCGTGAGATAACATTTTCTCAGGCGGTTATTAAGTATCAACCGCCTGCGAAGATCTTTACTTCTTCTTAATTAATATTCTTGATTAAATGTTGGGTCTTTAAAAAGGCAAAATTCTACTTTCTTGTAATATTATTGATTAGTAAAGGTTACCATTAAATTTCACTTCATAAATCCTCTAAAATTGGTCAGAACATAAAAAAATAGATAACAATTGCAATTTTTCATTTTTCTATCTTGATTAATATAATGATTTTTCATTTATTTTTTCAACGGACATTTTTAGTCATCATACCAACCACTATGAATTTTGTTTTTCAGATTTTTAAATTTTTTTGAATCAATGTGTGTTCATAATTTGATGAATGCCTCATATGTATATTAGCATTTAGTTAGAATGATGTATAATTTAAATTTTGACATTTTGGAATGCTTTAAAAAAATTAACAAAATTCATACATGTATAAATAATACAAATATGTTCATACAAACAAATTTCAGTGAAGGATCCTTTTTTTAGGAGATACACAAATGTGAATAATATGTGAGTAGAAATTAATTTGATATTTACCGAAACATTACAATGTGAGCTATACAAGTTTCAAAATATTTGGTTCAGGTGGTAGATGTTAGTTTTTAAAAATATAAAAGAAAGAATCATCGAATTTGGACTCAATTGCAGAATCTATACATTTTTGAGTATATATATTGGAATCTAAAAAAAAAGAAGCAAGGGATAAGGAAACTGAAGAGGCTCGGACAATTATCTCAGGCGGTAGGTAAGTAATAACCGCCTGAGATAATCTTTTTCGCAGGTGGTTATTAAGCACCAACCGCCTGAGAAAAAGTTAAAAACCGTCTGTGGAAGACGGACGCCTATATAAAGACCCCTTACCACAGTTAAAACTTAACCCTATAGAATTTCCATCGACGCCGCAAGGCTGCCGAAATTTCCCACCGCCGTGCCGCCGCCCAGCCCGCACCGCCGCGCCGCCGAGCCCGGCACCGCCACGTCTCCACCCAGCCCCGCGGAGGCACGCCTCTACCCAGCCCCACATCGCCGCCCCACCATGTTGATGCCCCGCGCCACGAGGTACCTAGTAAATTCTCATAGTTTCCTTACTATGCAATGCTACCTTTTTTTTTTACGCATGTAGTTTCCTTACTTTTTCTTTGTATATTTTCATTAGCTAATAAGCTGCTAGTTTTGTGTGTTCTGGTATATCGATTGTGTCCTTTTGCATGTGTATACATATGTGTTTGGACTCAATAATTTGGAAGTTTGGTCTTTTAGATATTGATGTATGGACTATATTGTAATAAGCTTATTGTAGTTTGTACCTATTATGTGACATGAATATCATGCTTAACTAACAAATGATATTGTAATATATATAAGATGCATGAAGTTTACCCGAACTTGTAATTGTAGTTTTATGTGTTTTCCTTTTCAATATGTTACTTGTGTGTGCGTACTTGCTGCTTGCATATATTTCGAAGGAGTGATTAGGGTTAGCTTTCTAGGGAGATGGTTTTATAACTCGCCCATTTAGTTACCATTGTTGGATGGGATCCGACGTCAAGATATAACGGATCAGATTCCACCCAGACCTAGCCCATACTACTGGGCCTGTTTGCCCCACGACTTCAATCCTTCACCCCCACTTGCTGCGCCCGATGCCTTCGACTCCGTCTGCCTCAAGACGTCACCCGTCTCCTCTAGACTCCGCTCGACGCCGCCACCTCCCGTATGCCACACTTTATGTTCGTCGCCGACGCCTCCTGTCTGTTGCCACCGCTGTCGATCTCCATTACCTCGCAAGGTACGAGCGCCGCCAAAGATCCTTGCTTATAATGCCGATCTTAGAGTCCTATTTGACATTGCCGCCGCTCTCCTACGTGCTACCTCTCTCTACAACTCTGTATCGACTTGGTATTACCGTAAAAACCTGGAGGACGACCAGACATTGATTTGCCATCGACTAGGGTCGATTAGTCGCCCTAATGAACAAACCTACATTATACTAGTATTCACTCATATGATACAGTCTTGTTATGTCTCTGTAAATTCATTTTATAGAAGACCTTTAGGGAATATTTGTGGCCAAATTTTGTAAACCTTACAAAAATTCTATTATTGAAGCATGGACCATCGAGCGTGGATGTATAACATGCCAAGACCCGATCCTATGTACATTCATAATGTTGCAAATTTTATTGAAGCATCCAAGAGACATGCGAAGTTGCAAAAGATAGATGACATATTATGTCCATGTGTCGACTGCGAAAATAAGATTGCTTGGACGGATACTATAGTAATCCAATCTCATTTGGTGAAAAGAGGTTTAAAAAAAAACTACAAAATATGGACAAAGCATGGTGAGTTAGATACATATGATGTGGATAAAGATGATGAGAGAAGTTCAAATGACGATAATGTTCATATCGATGATGGTAGTGACAATCAAGATGGTGATGATGATGATGATGAGTTCGATTGTGAGGAGATGTTGCGTCACATTGAACCATATGTATTGACTTCTATGGGAGCAAGCAAAGGTGAAAGCATCTAGGCCCCCATGAGGTATGGTTTTGGTGATTAATGACAACCGTTGGATTTTACTAATGAGTTTGTGGATGCAAGGTCTCCCATATCACTCATCACAATCAAATGAAATCTATATGAATGTCATTGGATATAATTGGAGACTCCTAAACAATCATTCTATGAGATCAATTGACTTTTATGAAGATTAGAAGTAAAAGCTCATATGTCAAAATTATTCAACCAAAATTGACAGCACTCAATGCTTGATAATCATCAGAAGAATATTTCAAACCAATGTATAAGAGGTAAATCGAGCAAATTCCAAAAGAATCACTTAGAACAACTCGAAGCAAACAAAATCAACTCACCGGATCAACCGATGTTTCCAGAAAACACTACATCAGTCGAGTTGTTTCAGCAGAAGAAGAAGACCTCAGAACTAAGTACTCACCGGATCATCCCATGATGAAGGGGATGTTACATCGGTCCATCAGTACAATAAGCAATCTCTCTGGACCAAGTGTACCACCGGACCATCCGATATACAACTATAAACACATCGGTTAATCACTTCAGTAAGCATCAATTCTGAACCAAATTCTGGATGAAGTGCCACCGGATCATCCGATGAGAAGGAAAGTGAAACATCGGTCTAACAACAGTCATATCTTACACAGTGACATCAGGTAATTTGGATTCGACCGATGATAATTGAAGGGAGAACATCGGAGCATCCGGTGTTCGCAGAACAGTGATGTCAGCCTACTTTTTCAACAACTATTTCGTGGAGGCTGACTATTTATACCCCTTCAACCAGTCTATTCGACAAGTCTTGACAACCAGAGCTACTCTACACATTCTCAAGCATTCAAGACGTTGAGCTAACACTTCTACATCATCTACACCACTTACACACCAAGAGATAGGCTAGAACTTGCTAGAGATAGTGCTTGTGTGCTTCCATTCTTGGTGATTGGAATCTCTAGTGTAGTGAGAGCTGTAAGGGAGTGTCCCTTGGTGATTGTATTGGAGAGAGCCTTCTGGAGCTTGCCAAGACGATTGTGGAAGCCCGGAGGATCTAACTTGTACAAGGCTTGAGCTCCACCTTGCCGAGGTTGGCGAATGGAGGAGTATAGTGAAGATCCCTGGTCTCGGTGACTTGGGAGTGACCATACCCTTTGGTGGGTGCCACAACATGGATGTAGGAAGATCTTGACGATCTTGCTGAACCAGGGGATAAATCTCCGTGTATTCGTGTCTCCTCGGGAGTTTGCGCTTTCTTCCTCTCCTCTTACACTTATGCATATCATATACCACAAAGTTACTATTCACTTGAATGCATAGGTTGTTTGCATAGGGAATTGGGCTTTTAGTAATTAAGTTTTATTGCTTTAATTTTTGAAAAGAAGCCCAATTCACCCCCCCCCTCTTGGGCATTCGATCCATACAAAAGGTTTAAGTAAAATGGAGATATTGCAGAATGCGGCGACGGAGCTTTTATATGATGAATCAAACGGTTGTGATAAAGAGTTTACTACATTGCGTGCAGTCTTAGAACTACTAAAGTTGAAAGCTACACATGGATGGTCCGCTTGTAGTTTCTCTGATCTTTTGAATCTTATGGCAGAAATTCTTCCAAATCCAAATAAACTGCCCAGAAGCACTTATAAAGCGAAGAAACTTCTTTGCCCGATGACACTAGGTGTGACAAAAATACACGATTGTGTGAACCATTGTATTCTGTATCGCAAAGAGCATGAGCTCGCAACTAGATGCCCCATTTGTGGTGTTAGTAGATATAAGAAGGACTACAATCACCAGTATGTTACCAACATGAAAAAGTCTCAGAAGAATAATAAGTTTATTATTGGTCCTGAAGGTGACGATGACGATACTTCTGGCGATGCAGACGGGAAGAATAAGAGAAAAATTCCTGCCTTAGTGATGTGGTACCTTCTGGTAATTGATCACTTGAAGCGTTTGTTCTCAATCCCTAGGGAGGCTGAACTTATGCGTTGGCATTCTGGGCAACACAAGAAGAATGAAAAACATATTCGACACCCTGGTGATGCAACACAGTGGAAAATTTTTGATATTCAGTATCCAGAATTTGCAAAGGAAATCAGAAATGTGAGGTTTGCCTTGGGTACAGACGGAATGAATCCGTTTGGTGAAAAAGGGAGCATACACAGCACATGGTCTATGGTCTTAACGATGTACAACCTACCGATGTGGTTGTGTCACAAAAGGAAATATATCTTGTTATCTGTTCTTCTCCAAGGTCTGAAACAACCCGACATCAAAATTGGTGTGTTCTTGGAACCTTTAATGGAAGATATGGCGAAATTGTGGAATGAAGGGGTACGTACATGGGATGAGTACAAGTGGGAGTATTTCATGCTAAGAGCAATGATATTCGTTACCGTGTATGATTATCCTGGACTGTTTACATTATCGGGACAAATGAAAGGGAAGAAAGGTTGTGTAAGGTGCGCGGATAGAACTGAATTTCTGTACCTCACTTCATCCAGAAAGACAGTGTACATGAGACACCGACGGTTCTTGACAGATACACACAAGTATAGGAAGATGAAAGAACAATTTGATAACAAAATCGAAAAAGATACTGCACCAAAACCTTACGGTGGAAAACTTGTGTTCGAAATGGTCAAGAACATTCATATTGCTTTCGGTAAGGGCAAAAAATGTAAAGGAATTAAGAGAAAGAAAAGTACATCTTCGGATGATACAACTGACATGGCTTTCAAGAAACAATCATTTTTTTTTCAAGTATCTTCCGTATTGGAAGAATCTAGAATTTTGCCATAGTATTGATTTGATGCACGTTACAAAGAATGTATTTGACAGCATCATTGAAACCTTGCTAGACATGCCGAGGAAAACAAAGGACGGATTAAATTCACGTATGGACCTAGTAATCTTGATTTGAGACCAGAGCTTCATCCAGTAGAAAAAGCGAACGAGAAGCATTACCTTCCCCCAGCCAGCTACAACTTGACGCTAGAAGAGAAAAAAACAATTTGTGAATGCTTGTGTGGGATCAAAGTGCCCACGAGTTTCTCATCCAATATCCGCAAACTAGTCTCGATGAAATACTTGTCTTTATTCGGTTATAATTCTCACGACTGTCACAAGATGATGACAGTGTTCCTTGCCATTGCAATAAGAGTCATCAAACCTGAGCATATAAAAGTTGTCATCACACGTTTGTGTTACTTCTTTAATGCAGTATCGCAAAAGGTGATAGCACGTGAAGATTTAGACTATCTGAAAACATACATCGTCGAGACTATGTGCAAGCTTGAGATGTGTTTCCCGCCATCCCTTTTTGATATGCAAGTACACCTAATCATACATCTTGTTGATCAGATAAAAGCATTGGAACCACTATATTTACATGATATGTTTTCGTTGGAGAGATATTTAGGTGTATTAAAAGGTTATGTGCGGAACCGTGCTCACCCAGAGGGTTCAATTATGAAGGATACACCACTGAAGAAGTGATTGAGGGTTGCACTGATTACATCAAAGATGGAAAATCGATAGGTGTGCCCATACCAGTACATGAGGGTAGACTACGTGGGAGAGGCAAAGTGGGTAAGAAAACTTTTATCGTTCAAGATTATAAGAATGTACACCATGCACATTTTGGTGTACTACAACAGCTCGCAATAGCTGAGTCGTACATCGAGGAACACCAAATTGAGTTTCGTGATAAAAACCAAGACCGCACAGAGGACTGGATCATGAAAGAGCACAGAAGATGTTTCAATGAATGGTTAATGGACAAAAATATACTATACGGAAACACTATAGAAGAGGCAACAATGCAGAAGTTAGCTTCTGGACTATCTACTTTGGTGACATCATGGCAAGCATATGACATCAATGGTTACACATTCTACACTAAAGAAAAAGACGGTAAGAGTGTTGCACAAAATAGTGGTGTTCGTATTGAGGCTTATGATTCACAAGGACAAAAGACCACATACTTTGGGTTCATAGAGGAAATATGGGAACTCGATTATGGCAAAAGAATGGTAATGCCCGTATTTAAGTGCCAATGGGTCAAACATCCTAATGGTGTGAAAGTGGACAATTACAGGTTGACACTGGTAGACTTGAATAAAGTGGGTTATAAAGATGACCTGTGGGTTCTCGCCGATAGTGTTGCACAAGTTCTTTATATTCAAGATCTAGAAACTGAGAAGATGCACATAGTTGTTTCTGGAAAGCAAAATATTGTTAGGGTTGAGAATGTGGGAGATAATGAAGAGAAATATAATCAGTATGAAGAGATGTACCTTTTTACCGAACCAGAAAACATCAAGCGCGTAGAGAGAAGCATTAAAGAGAATTTGAAACCCTATATGCGAGAAAATGTCAATGCTAGAAAAAATATATGATATATATTGTATATATTTGTATTTTCTGAAATAAACTTAGAACAATGCTCTATTTCAGCTTTAGAGAGCATGTTTCGAACATTATTAAATTCAGCTTCTATTTTGAACATTATTAAATTCAGTATGTGTATATAAATTTCTTCTGACCTATGATGATCATGCTTGCCTTCCAACAGCTCGGTTCCAAACAACATCTAGAAGCACAAATCTTGAAGATCCTGTCAAGCTAATCCCTTCACAGCAAGCTCTTGTAGATGCAAGTAACACCCGGGACTCATTATTTGGATTGTGAAAAGCTTCAATTGAAGTATGACGATACTTCCCGTCCATTTGAGGGCTTGTTTGGATAGGAGTGGATCCACTTCAATATAAGTGGTTTGAGGTGGATTGAGGAGAAAATTAGTTCATTCTTCACTTCAATCCACTTCAATCCAATTAGATTGAGTACACCCTAACAAGCCCTTAAAGATTTCTTTCTCTTCTCTCCATTTTGAAAACTTACAAAAATGCTACTTTGGCCCTTTTGGCACAGCTTCTGTTGCAACTTCTTCATAAAAATAAGTTGGGGGTGTGCTGTCAGTACCCTCCGTACCGGATACCCCCTGGGATTGCAAAGATCACAAGGAGACTCCATACACTATAGGAATCGCGACAATAGACGACGACCAAGTTTATAGACAATGGGACCGTCATCTTTAAATTAATAGACGACGGTACATTTTAGCTGTCGTCAATAAGGCCGTAATTAACAACGGTTGACCTAGAACCGTCGTCAATTACCTAAATACGACGGTAGGCCGTCGTCTTTTAAAGTCCGTCATCAATAACGGGTTGAACCGGGCCCACTCTAAGTCTTTATAGACAACGGTGACCAGGGGGCGTCGTCTATAAGGTCTAATATACAACGGTTGAATTTTACCGTCGTCTATTAGGGACTGTTTCCAGCCCGTCCGCGGCTAAGTTTTCATTTGGCTTCCTCCGTTCGCGCTCGAGGCCGCCGCCGCTCTGTTGTTCACTCTCGTCGCGCCTCCGCTGAGGTTCACCGCCGCCGCCGAGGTATGCCGCCCCTCCCAGCCGCCTTCTCCCCACCGCGGGCCGCCTCTTCCCACCACGCGCCGCCCCCTCGTAGCCGCCTCCTTCCCACCGTGCATCGCCGCCCCCTCCCCGTCTACCCTATTGGCAGCTTCATCCCCGCCGCCCACTCCCCGTCGCCCCCTATCGGCAGCCCCGTCCCCGCCGCCCTCCACCGTGGGACACCGCCCCCCCCCCCCCCCCGCCCTCCACCGTGGAACACCGCCCCCCTCCTCCCGCCGCCCTCCACCGCGGGACACCGCCCCGCCCCCCCCCCCCCCCCCCCACCACCCTCCACCCTCTGCGTTTGTGTTTTAGGAGATTTGTGACAAGTGCTACTGCACTAAGGAATCAACGAGTGAATTCCGTTTCGTTCGTAGAAAATCCAGGGATCTAAGTAGTCTGTAGCTTCTGAGGTTTTGTCTTAGTTGTTAAGGGTAGTTTAGGGCTAGTTGTCTTAGTTTTTATCTATTATCAAAATGTTCTAGTGTCACGAGTATATAGCTACTAAAATGTTGATCATGTATTGTGGTACTTCACTGATATAATGCCAATGTATCCAATTTATTGGTATTGTTGTTCCGTTTGGTAATGAGGTTTAGTTTTATGTGGATTCTTCCTCTCATGTCTTTTGATTCAATTATCATCTTCTTACATGATTAGCAGGATCTCCTGATCTCTCAGTTTTGAGAAAAAAAAGGAACAACACCCGTACATGTTTAGCTCGTGCTTGCCTGTAGTAGAACTTCTTCGTACATTACTGCCCTTTCTAGGACACCATGATTATGTGCTAGTAAGCTGCTGGTAGTTAATTTAGGAATTGCTAAGCCTGCATGTTAATCATGGTCTTAGTTAATCATGGAAGTAGTTAATTTTGGAATTGCTAAGCCTGCATGATATTGTAAACTGAAAATCATCCGGATCATAATCCTAAAAATAATTTGCTATTTTTAGTGACTAAACACCACTTACTTTTAACTACTGTTCAGCGATTTTGTTTTTGATGTCATTAGGCATAATAGTTCTGCTCTTTTCAGTTGTACTGAACGTGTAATTGTTTATTAGTTGGTTTGTTTTTTAATATGTAAATATACGGGTTTTGGGCTGGACCGAACCGACACAACACGACACGGAATAATTACGTTCGTGCCGTATAGACAGTTGTAGTCGTAATGTATGCGTCGAGACGACACGGAATCGAACGACGATGGTGAGGAAGTCAATCACCCGCGATTGCGCAGACGGTGGATTCGGACGTGGAATTGTCAACTAAGACCAACTTTCCTCCCCTTTGTCTTGTCTTTCCTCTTGTAAATGACTTAACAATGAAAATAAGGAACGTAACCTATAGCAATGCGTCACCCGTTTCGGATCGGCACGTCTCACATGCTATTGGCATGTGAGACGTGAAGGTTTGGAATTGTCCCTTTTTGGACAGCCTGGAAGTGACCGAGGGGGCGTGGCTTGTGACGAGATGCAGGTCTGGATCTGGACAAGATTTCGACAGCATAACCCTGTTGTTCTCTGCTACACCATTTTCGGGCGTGCAGAGGAGAACAGCGGGGTTATGCTGCCGAAATTTCGTCCGGATCCAGACCGTGCATCCCGTCATGAGCACGCTCCGCTCGATCACTCTTGGGTGGGTTTAGGACCTATCTGCCTAGTTGTAGGGCCGTGATGTAACATAACAATGAAACTAATAATGATTTATCTGCTTTGAAGGTATACCCTCAAACATGGCTGAAGACCGCACTTGGATGTATACTGGTTGGAAAAAGGATGGGAGTCACTCAGATGAGTGGTTCACCAAGACGGATGCTTTCATACAACGAGCTTTTTCGTTGTCAAACAACAACAAGGTGCGGTGCCCATGTATCAAATGTCAAAATGCTAAGTGTTTCGACAAAGTGACATTGACGTTCCACTTGTGTCGAAATGGTTTTATGCAACGTTATGAGTTGTGGACCTTTCACGGCGAGACACCTTCTCAAGCCGTAGAAGATCGAGATGGGGATGATAGCACTGGTGTCAATAGGATGGACGAGATGCTTGAAGCCATAAATCCTGAATTGACGGAGGATTCTCCTACAATGGAGGCAAAGGAGTTCTTCGAGCGTCTCAAGACATCAGAACAACCGGTGCATGAACACACTAAAGTGACGACCCTCAATTTCATAACTAGATTTATGGCAATTAAGTCTAAGTATTTCTTCTCCAATAATTGCTACAACGACCTCATCAAATTGATTAGCGATGTCCTTCCGTAGCCCCATAAATTGCCTAAGGATATGTATCATTCTAAGAAATTGATTTCTGATCTTGGTATGAACTATGAGAAGATTGATATGTGTCCAGACCACTGCATGCTTTTCTGGAAAGAGCATGCCAACGAGAACAAGTGCTTAAAATGTGATAAGGCGAGATTTGTCAAAGTTATTAATGAAGACGGTACAAAAGTAATGACTGAAGTTGCACAGAAGCAGCTTCGCTACTTACCTGTCACACCTAGGTTGAAGCGCTTGTTTTTCTCAAAAAAAAAACATCCAGACACATGAGGTGACACAAAGAAGGTGTACATGAGAATGACAGAATGATAGTGCACCCGTCGGACGGTGAGGCATGGAAAGCGCTTGACCGCTTCGATCCAGATTTCGCCAATGACGCGAGAAATGTTCGCATCAGGTTGGCGACAGATGGCTTTTCACCGTTCAGTACAAACGCAACACCATACTCTTGTTGGCCCGTGTTCGCTATTCCGTACAACTTACCACCATCTCTTTGTATGAAGTACGAGTTCATGTTCCTTTGCCTTATTGTACCTGGACCGGATCATCCTAGTTCATGACTAAACGTGATGTTGAAGCCGTTGATTGAAGAGTTGAAAATGTTATGGACAGGAATTGAAGCCTACGACTGCTACAAAAAACAGAAATTCAACCTTCGAGCTGCATACTTGTGGTATGTCCATGATTTCCCAGCTTACGGCATGGTTTCTGGCTGGAGCACTCATGGTCGTTTGACATGTCCAATATCTGCTTCGGACACGGAATGTTTTCGTTTAAAGCATGGTGGCAAGAGTTGCTACTTTGATTGCCACAGACGTTGGTTACCGCCCAATCACGTATTTAGGCAATAGAGAAATGCCTTCAGGAAGGACACCGTTGTCAAAAAAGGACCACCACAACGTCTAAACGGGTCAGAGATTGTTGAACAGTTGAACAACCTAGTGCCAGATGAAGATCGTCCTGGATATTTTGTTGGTTACGGAGAGGACCACAATTGGACTCATATATGTGCACTATGGGAGCTACCATATGTTAAGTCCTTAATCTTAATGCATAACATTGATGTCATGCATCAGGAATGTAACATGGGCGAATGCATCATAAGCACATGCTTCGATGTGACTGGCAGAACAAAAGACAATATAAAGGCTCGTAAGGATTTGGCAGAGGTTTGTAATCGTCCAACTCTTGAGCTATCTGAAGCTGGTGGCAAACCGCGTGTTTCTTTCTATCTTCGAACAAAAGAAAAGAAAGAAGTCTTTGAGTGGTTGAAAAATTTGAAATTCCCAGACGGTTATGCTGCTAGCCTGAGACGAGCCGTACTCCCTCCGGTGTACAAAATATTGTCGTTCTACACTAGAGCCAAGAGTGCACAAAAAATTGTCGTTTTACACTGCATGCCATGGAAAATGGTGTAAAAAATGGGGTAACGTGTACCTAGGAATCAAACTTGCATCAGATTGGCTGGAAAAACGTGAAGAAGACCACTTGGACCACTAAGGAGAGTTGTATTATAAAAGAAAGAAATCTATTTAATGCTTCATTGATATGCGAGAATATGTCCAAAATGACAATTTTTTGTACACCGGAGGGAGTAAATGTTAAGACTGGAAATCTCACAGGGTTGAAGAGTCATGATTATCACATAATCATGGAAAGACCACTGCCAGTTATGTTTCGAGGCTACATTGACGATGCGGTGTGGAAGGTGTTAATCGAGCTTAGCTACTTTTATAGACAGCTTTGTGCTAAAGAAATCACAAGGGAGATGATGGAGAAGTTGGAAAGGGAGATACCAGTGCTTTTATGTAAGATGGAAAAAGTTTTCCCGCCAGGGTTCTTCATTTCAATGCAACATCTCCTAATTCATCTTCCATATGAAGCTAAAGTGGACGGCCCTGTGCAATATAGGTGGATGTATCACGTTGAAAGAGCACTCCGGTGTGTTAAACCAATGGTTCACAATCGGGCAAGGGTTGAAGGATGCATCGCCGAAGCATGCGGCATTCAAGAGATAGTATACTTTTCAAGTGTATATTTTGCAGAAGAAAACAATGTTAATGCTTCCACATTGCGGTACAATATGGATGAAGCACCCCCTTGTAGCACCTCTCAATTTCTCAAACGAGAGGCACTACTATTGGTAGCGGCACGAGCTACGATATTGAAACAGATGACAAGACGGTTGCTTTGCTATACATGTACGCTAATATAGAGGGGATGGAAGAATATTTTCAGTAAGTGTTTGTTCAACATCTATAATAATTAGCGTGTTGTGTTATACATCTATGCTAATTATTCTGTTTTTTCCTTATTTAGTGAGTTCGATCAACAAAATTGGAAATCGAAGCAGCAGCCTACGCTTCGACAAATACAATCGATGCGATATTATGGAGTACAAGGAGGGCCTAACTTCATATTCTGGTTTCATGCACAAGTAACGTGTTCATGTTTTGTTTCTCTTAGTAATTACATGTATAGCATAAAATAGTCTTCTAACTTCGTATGTTGAACAATGCAAAAAACGAGCCAGTGTCCATGAAGATTTGCGACAACTATCCTACGGATCCATTAAAATTAAAAGTTACGGTCGATACGACGTCAATGGGTTCCGATTTTGTTCCACTGAATTTGAATCAACGTCCTTTTAGGGCAAAATGTAACACCGGAGTTGTGACGAGGGTAGTTGACGCCGAATGACGTGAAACTAATTATTATGGGATCATTAAAAATATCCTTGAATTCAGTTTTACGGGGAATAAGGTCCTTAAAGTAATCTTCTTTGTCTGCGATTGGTTTGATCATAACCATGGAATTCGACAAAACCAATTTGGCATGGTGGAAGTAAAACACAAGGACCGACTACAAGGCTGCAACACCTTCGTCCTTGCACACCAAGTCGAGCAAGTGTATTATCTACATTATCCATGCGAAAAGCTTAATGCTTGGTGGGTTGTACACAAGGTGAATCCTCGTGAGCGGTTATATACACCAGACAATGATGGATACCTTGATGATGAGGTTGATGTTGTTTACCAAGAACAAGAGTTGCCAGACTCTTTTGTCGTCGAGCCTGGTTTAGGACTCGATGACTTAGTTTGAGATGCGGAAGATGTAGAAACTCCTAAGATGCGAAAATAAAAACGAAAACGGGCAACTTCCACGACAGAAGATCGATGGTCCTGTTTACGGAGTAGAGTACACGAGCGTGATGCTGATGAATTTTGAAATTGAGTATAAGTAACGTTTGCCTCATCTCTTCTTTCTTCTTCTATATTTACCATTACATTCTTTAACAACTTTTTATTAAACAGGATGTCGTTGAGTGGCAGTAGATGACGAGGGACAGAGGCACGGAGCTTTCTGTCACTGAGAGCCACAAGAGGAGACGACGTCTTCCAGGGCAGTCAGCTTAGCGGAGGTAGACGGTCTCAGTTGGTGAGCCATCTACCGCAATCGTCACGTGGCGAGGTAAAGAACATTTAATTACATAAATTATATAATTAATTCTTTATTCTCTAATATGAATCTTTGAAATTGTCAGGACGACTCTATGGCCGAAGACTCAGAGGCTAGGATGCCTCTTTCGGTGCCTGCTTTGGAGCCTCCTTCTTTGGTGCCTGCTTCAGAGCCTTCTTTTTTGGTGCCACCTTGTTCAGAGCCAGTGCAGTCGGGTGACCCCACTTCTGGGTCACCTGATGTGGAGCCAGCTGCACAACGACGGACTAGGAGGAGCCACTACGTGGCTCCTCCTCTGGCTCCTGCAAACCCAAACAATCGGATCGTTATTCGTCCTATTGGCGAGAAGTAAGTAAATCTTTAACAATTCAGATATTTAAAGGCTTACATATATACTAATTGAGAATCATGTATCAGGGCTTAGGAGGATTGTTCGTTCACAGGGCAGGGACACCACAAGCAGGTGAATGGTGTCTTGGGCAGTCTAGTCCGTTTGCACTACCCCGGTGTAGTGAACGGACAGTCTGCCACGTCTTGGGACCATTACGCTACGACCCAAGACCTTGCTTACGGCAACCACCAGGAGGTTGTGTGGCACGACTTTATGGTAAGTATGAACAAATATTTGTGTAATACATATTTATTATAAATTAAATATATTTACTTGTATATTTGTTCTTCCAGGCACGGTACCGTTTGGAGAACGAGGCCGAGCAGACGGATCAAGCTCGTCTCGTCTTCCATAACTGCGCCAGGAAGCTCGTGACTCAGTCACTATCGACGGCTCGCGTTCAAGCTACGAAGGCGTATTTCAAGTTGCATCCAGAGGAGGGTCGGTCGGGGAAGTACAGGGAAGGGGCCCACAAGTACTTGACGGAGGCGCAGTACACAGAGGTAAAGTGTTTATTGTACTTTACTTCATTATATGATTGTGATCAATGCTTTCATTTAATAATAAAATGTGTGCAGGTCGGTGTAGCGTGGCTTGACAGCCGTTCGTACGTGTACCGTGCCTTTTGTGCTCGTTGGGGGAGCCAAAACTTCTAGGGCGTGTCTAAAACCCGTCGAGAGAGTAGAGGGGCGGACGGAAAACACCGTATGGGTGGGGACGGCTACATACGTCTCGCTAAACGGATGGTAAGTGTGACTTGAATTCTATTTAAGTAATTTTATAATCTTTCATTGTGCTAACATGTATCGATAGGAGCACGAGAGGAGTCAGGAGCCGTCACCTATTGAGGTGTGGAAGAGGGGTCACTTGGGAAGTGACCCATCGCAGCGTGAGCAGCTGTCTTCTCAGACTGCGACTCAGCCGTTGGTGAGTTATTTCATTAACTTAATTGAATTTTCTTTAATAGTTTCAATAATGTTTTTTTACTATGTTTCCAGGCAAAGTACGGGTAGGAGGCGCGGAGGCTTCGAGGTGAAGAGTTCGATTGGCAGAGCGCGCCAATTGTCCCCGAAGCTGCATATGCAATCGGTGGCGGGAAACCTCACGGGCGGTGAGTTTTGTTAATTTTATTTTACTGTCACGAACTTTGAGTTACAAAAATTTAATCATCTTACTTCGTTGTGCAGGTTGGCCATCTTTGATGGAGTGGTCGACTCGAGGCAGTCGCGGGCTTCCTCGAGAGCCTCTTCATCGCAGCAGGGTGGGTCCAGCAGCAGCCGTACGGGATGAGATCTGGAGCTCCAGAGTCTTCAAGAGGAGCTCCAGAGGATGCAAGAAGTGCTCCGGATTAGGGATGAGATGCAGGCAGCGGCGCTAAGGGCTAGGGACGAGTATCAAAACTCGTACATGCTACAGTGGCTGCCTTCCAGGTAAGTTCTGAATGTTGTACTTAACATTTATAATATACAAATGACAGTTATAATGATTTAATTTGTATTCGCAGGCTATGAGCGTAGGACAGCCGGTTGTATTTCCGCAGTGGGTGCCGCCATCGACGGAGCTGCCACAGGTCCCGACGACAGGAGCACAGGTACAAAATTATTTAAAATAACCGAAACTAGTTAAACTTGTTCAAATTTAGTAAAATATGCATTTTTGTACTTATAACTTGTCTAACCACACTTGCATATCACAGGGATCGGGGACGGAGGATCAAACTCCGTCGCCCCAGGTTCTGGCGCTTGGATGACTGCCGGAGGAAGATTTTCTGAACTCTGGCGGCAACGGACGGGGTAGCATGTGATAGTCAGGTCAGCCGATTTGAAATATACTTGCATGTTAATTCTTATCATGCACGCACATCCATTCTGCAATCTATTCCCTGTCACCGTCTTTAATTGTTCAAGATGCATCAGAGAGTCTCCTCTTTGACACAATGCAATATAATCCAAAATGCACAATGTAGTAATTTTATCCATCACAACATACCAATTCGTACACAACTTATTCTCTCACACTTTCAACTGCATCTATGGCTATTGCCTGACTGTATCATACTAAGAACTACTCCAACCAAAGGGCATATGCTGATGCTTTAATTTGTTCAGGTTCTAAGGTTCTTTGACTTTGAGAATAACATGCAGGAGTTACTAATTAAAAGACTGACATTATTCATAGGATTACTATCAGATACTACTGGAGCTAAAATAATCTAGACTTGTTTCCTTTCTTTGTTGCTGTTCCTCTCTAAAGATACACCTAGTATTTGTCAAAGCTTTTCTTATATATCCTCTCCTCCATTTGATGCATGGGGTCATTATAGTCCCTGCAGACAAGCACAAGAAAACACCAATAACACAACCATCAGGATGGTCCGACAATAAACCTATTTTTACATGATGAATCATCATTGAGTTACTGATTGGCATAATGGTATACTAGCACACTGCAAAAGTACAGGGCTCTTGATACTTACTCCCATCTTTTAGGAGGAAAGTTGACCCCTTTTTCTATATCAGATTAGAAGATCAGAATAAAGCTATTTTTCTCAATAGTTTACATGATAGTCAAACTAGTTGATGGTATTCTGACAAATTGATTCATGATATTGTACAGGTTGCTGACGGGTTGCTGCAAATGAAGTATGGCGTCTGCCTAAGAAGAGGAAAGCAGTCGTCAAGCGAGAGCATCCAGAAGAAACTGGCTGACGAGTACATTGCACTCTGTGATACTGTTTTTGTGATTGTGATACTGTTTTTGTGATCTGTACTGTGATACTGTTTTTGTGATCTGTATTCTGTATCAGTGTTTCTGTGAAACCTGTATAATATCTAATTTCTGTTTTTTTAAGCAAAAATAATAGACGACGATTCCTATGATGACGTCGTCTATAAGGAACTCTTATAGACGACGGCCACGGTGGAACCATCGTCTTTAAGGTACCTAATAGACGATGGTATCCCAAAAACCATCGTTAATAAGTGTCATTATAGACGACGGTGTCCAAGATCCCGTCGTCAATAAGGTTTCTATGCTGACACGTGGTGGAGCTAACTTATTGACGACAGCTAAAGTCAGTCGTCGTCAATAAGTTAATTGACGACGGTAACCGTCGTATATAAGGTTATAGACAACAAATAGTCGTCGACGGCCAGTTACCGTCGTCAATAAGCTTATACCGTCGTCTATAAGTTATAGACGATGGCGCAGGCCTTATAGATGACGGTTCTCAGCCGTCGTCTATTATCGCGATTGTTGTAGTGATATACCACATTTGAAGACCTCTGAAGGCCCCACATGTCAGGCATAGCCAGACCTACTTCCCCGACATGGTTAGTCCTGGGGCCGCCACGTGTATCACAAGACCGGAGCTATCACCCACACCTGGGAAGCTCCGGTCAGAATACCAATATGGCACCCCCGGACCTAACCCCAGACAGAGGGAAGCTCCGGTACTAACATGTGTCCAACAGCACCGGACCTACCCGTCCACGATGGTGAGCTCCAGAGCTATCACGTGGCAACCGCCGGACCTTCAACTTCAACTATCAGGCCGGTGGACCCCCCAACGGCTTCGGACCTTCAAGGATCAATCAAAAACTTCACGACCCGATTAAGTGTCATTAATGTCATATTAATGACACACGATCGGATGGTCCTTAATACTGGTAACGGCACAGTTAAGGCCCGTTACCAGGATATTAAGGGTAATTAACTCCATTTATTGTGTATCAAGCATGTGTAACCGTTGGGACCACCTATCAGGCCAGGCAAACGTTGTAACGACGAGTCCTTGTACTATAAAAGGACTGGTCGACGATACACAAGGGACGGTTCTAGACCACTACTGAACACCCTGAGCTAGACGAGCTTCTTCTTCCGGAGCTTCTTCTAGACTCACAAGCTTAATACATCACCAACACACCCCGTGGAGTAGGGTATTACGCTCAGGCGGCCCGAACCACAAAAATCCATGTGTACACGTGTCTTTCACCTTCTTGAATCTCTGCGCGCCCATTACCGAACTACAACTCCTCGATCTACCAAAAGTAGTGTCAGGAGATCTGCCGGTTCCAAATACCGACAGTTGGTGCGCCAGGTAGGGTGACCCGAGATTTCGAGTATGGTGAACTCAGCTGCTGGATCGTCCAACAGCAACTCTGCTGTTCAACCTGCTGGAGGCAATCCCTCCAACATGCAGCAACCAACAAGTGTCGTGGCTCTAGCAGAAGTCATGCCTCCACCACCACCGCCTGCACCAGCACCTCAAGCTGAGCAGCGTGACAGTGAATCAACATCAGTCACTGCGTTGGCAAACAACAACAACCCTGAACACGCGCTTCATGCAGCGCGTGCTCTCCTCCAACGTACACCACCTCCAGGTGCATCCCAGGGTGCAATGGAGCAGTGGAGGGCTGATGTGGAACACCTGGTTGCAGCAGTAGCCGACCGCATCAGCAACCAAGGTCCTCCTCCTTCGGGGCGGGCCCCATCGCAGCACCGGACCGTGTCTGGCAGACTTGGTCCGCATGCTTCCCAGAATAGGAGGCGTGCTGTGTCACAGCAAGTTACGTTGCTACCCTCTGGGGCGCGACGTACTCACACGGTAACCAGGATGTCAACTCATGACCTCCAGGCGGAGCTTGATCGTTGTTACCGTCAATAGGACGGTCGTGTCCATATCAAGCGAAAGGCGAGAGGCTCGAGACAGCCCTGCTCCCGAGGGAGTAGGAGGAGGCTGTTCTGCACTAGCCATGCACCTATGCATGGTCAGATGGCCACAAAAGTTCCGGCCACACCTGCCGGAGAAATTTGACGGGACTGTTAACCCCGCCGAGTTTCTCCAAATTTACACCACCGCAATCCTTGCGACCGGAGGTAACGAGGCTGTAATGGCCAGGTCCTGGTTCATGAGCCTTCCTCACAACTCTATCAATAGTTGGGAGGAATTGTGCCAACAGTTCACTGCCAATTTTGGGAGTTCATACACCCGACCAGGCACCGAACTGGACCATTTTGCAGTTGTGCAAAAGGGGGGAGAATCCCTGCGCTCATTCATCTAGAGGTTCTCCCAGGTACGAAACACCATTCCTTCTATCTCTAGCGCTTCTGTCATCGTGGCATTTAGACAGGGCGTACGGGATAAGAAGATGCTCGAGAAGCTGGCGGTCATGGAGATCACCACCGTCACGGAGCTCTTCAGCTTGGCAGACAAGTGTACCAAAGCTGCGGAGGGCCATGAAATGCACTCCAAACCACCTCTGGAGGATGGCAAAAAATCCTCCAAAGGCAAAGCCACTACCTCCGGGAGTGGCAAAAATAAGAAAAAGCCCAACGACAAGAAGAAACCGTCGGCCGGCACATCCACTGCTGCAACTGCAGTAGCTCCGGGTGGCCGGGGGCCATGCCCCGAGAAACGACCTTGGTCGTCCCCTGAATACGGTGGCAACTCCAAAATGTGGTGTCCTATCCCCAAGTCGAACGACCACAACTTGGAGGACTGGCGGGAGGTCCAAAACCTTGCCGAGCACTACAACAAGCGTCGGGAAGAAGTTCCTTTCCGACAGAAGGAAGGAAAACAAAAGGTCAATGAAGCTCCGACTGAAGAGGAGTTAGTCTTCCAGGACCCCAAAAAGGTCCTGGAGGCTATTTACACCTCCGTCGACGATGACTCTGACGTCTCTGACAATGAGCGTCGTAAAACCATGAACACCATCTTTGGTGATTCATGGGACATCACCTCCCGCCGTGTCCTCAAGACCATGCGGCGGGACATGGCCTCAGTAGCTTCTGCAGCCAGGGCGGATCCTCATCGAAAGTGGATGGACACTACCATCACTTTTGATGCTTCGGGCTGCCCTCAGAACATGATCAGAGCTGGCCAGCTACCTTTGATGGTATCACCTACCGTCGACAACATTCAACTCCACCATGTAATGGTGTACGGAGGTTCGTGGCTGAACCTCATAATCTTCAAAGCTTTTGTTAAGCTTCAACTCCGACCTTCGGACCTTCGCCCCTCCCGACCTTTCTCCAGAGTAGGTCCGGGGGCCATTACACCGCTTGGTGCCATTAATCTCCCCGTGACCTTCGGGACTCGGGAGAATTATTGCACTGAGAAGTTGATCTTTGACGTCACTCAGATTAACTTGCCTTTCAACGCTATTCTAGGCAGGCTCGCCTTGTACAAATTCATGGCTGCTGCTCATTATGGCTACCTGGTGTTGAAGATGCCAACACCAGCTGGCGTTCTCCGGATCCGCGGAGACCGTACTACCGGAGTGACTGCTCTGGAGGAACTGCATGCGCTTGCTACAGCGCAGGAGGAAGAATCCAGGCAGGAGCAAGCTCTGAAACCCCCGAGCATTCGTCAACGAGGCTCAACCTCCGCACCTCGCATGCAACCAAGCGGCGACACCGACATCCCCGTCAAAGTCGTCCAAATCAGTTTCGATGCCGCCCAGACCACCCGTATATCGGGAGGTCTGAATGACAAATAGGAACTCGCGCTCATCACTTTCCTCCGGGCTAATGTCGATGTGTTTGCCTGGCAACCATCACAAATGCTTGGGATCCCTAAGGAAGTGATCGAGCATAATCTGAAGATCTACCCCGACGCTCGGCCCGTACATCAGAAGCCTCGGAAGCAATCCGTAGAGCGACAAAACTTCATACGACAAGAAGTGAAGAAGTTGCTCGAAGCTGGATTCATCCGAGAAGTCTTCCATCCAAAATGGCTGGCAAACCCAGTCGTTGTACCCAAGGCCGGCGGGAAGCTTCAGATGTATATTGACTACACAACACTAAATAAGGCATGCCCAAAAGATCCTTTCCCACTACCTATAATAGATCAGATAGTGGATTCCACCTCCGAGTGTGAATTACTGTGTTTCCTAGACGCATATTCTGGGTACCATCAAATCAGAATGTCTAGGGAAGATGAAGAACATACTTCTTTTATCACAGTAGATGGATTGTACTGTTATACTGCCATGCCATTTGGTCTCAAGAATGCAGCTTCAACATTTCTACGAGCTATGTACAAAACCTTTGGAGAGCTCATCAGAGACGTAGTGGAAGTGTATGTTGA
Source organism: Tuctoria greenei (assembly GCA_036927565.1). Classification (NCBI taxonomy): domain Eukaryota; kingdom Viridiplantae; phylum Streptophyta; class Magnoliopsida; order Poales; family Poaceae; genus Tuctoria; species Tuctoria greenei. The sequence goes on along the minus strand of JAYESD010000008.1, from coordinate 45,756,384 downwards.
TGACATCGTTGTCAAGATCAAGGACAAGGAGTCACTCCTTGACACCTTACAAGCTGTCTTCGACAAGCTGCGGGTCACCTGCACGAAGCTGAACCTAGACAAGTGCGTCTTCGGGGTCAGCTCCGGAAAGCTTCTCGGTTTCCTGGTAAACCACCGGGGCATAGAGGCAAATCCGGCGAAGATTAAAGCCATAGAGGAGATGCGGCCACCAACCCGCATCAAAGATGTCCAGAAACTAACTGGATGTCTAGCCGCCCTCAGCCGGTTCATCTCAAGACTGGAGGAACGGGCGCTACCCTTCTTCAAGCTATTGAGGAAGTCCGGACCATTTCAATGGTCTGAAGAAGCAGAAAAGGCGTTCCAAGAGCTAAAGCAGCTCCTCACCACTCTACCAATTCTGGTAGCTCCGAACCCTATTGAGCCCTTACTGCTTTACATTTCAGCAACCGACGAGGTTGTCAGCATGGTCCTGGTCGCAGAGAGACGAGAACCATCTCAAGCTCAGGAATCCAGACCCCTCCGGGAGGGTCCGGAGGTTCCTGAAGGTGAGTCTGGGTCCCAGCCCCCAGACTTGGATCAACATGGAGTTATACCAGAAGACTTGGACCCCTCCGGGAGGGTCCGAGTCACTCCAGCAGAAGCTTCGGGTTCCTCTAGCAGGGACCCGGAGGTCCCCGAAGCAGGTCCAGACCCCTCTGGGAGGGTCCGGGTCGATGTGGAGGAAGCTTCGGGCCCCTCCGGGAGGGTCCGAATAGTCCAACGCGTAGTATACTTCATCAGCGAAGTACTACATGATGCCAAGACTCGATACTTAGAGGTGCACAAGCTGCTTTACGCAGTACTTATCGCCTCCAAGAAGCTTCACCATTACTTCCAAGCTCACAAGATCTCAGTGGTGACCTCTTACCCACTGCGTGCGATCTTGCATAATCCCAACTCTACTAGGAACATTGCAAAGTGGGCAGCGGAATTGGCCGAATTCGATCTTGAATTCGTTCCTAGACAAGCGATCAAGAGTCAAGCATTGGCAGATTTCATGGCGGAATGGACCCCCTCTCCATCAAACCCTGGGGGCCCTAGTGAGCAGAAGTCGGAACTTAAGGCTCCGGTCTTCACCGAACCTCACTGGACCCTCTACTTCGACGGCTCCATGCAAAAGCAGGGGTCCGGAGCTGGAGTCCTTCTGCTCGCTCCAACCGGGGAGAAGATAAAATACATGGTCCACCTTGACTTCAAAGCGATCAACAACATGGCGGAGTATGAAGCACTCATTCATGGACTAAAGGTGGCACTATCATACGGTGTCAAGCAGCTGTTGGTCAAGGGAGATTTGCAGCTCATCATTAAACAGGTGAAGGGTGAATGCTCCTGTAACAACCCTCAACTAGCTGCTTATCTCCTTGAAGTCCAGAGGCTTCAGAAGGACTTCAAAGTTCTAGATCTCCACCATGTCCAGCGTGTCCATAACGCTGAAGCTGACAAACTCTCGACGAAGGCGTCAACTGGAGCACCGGCTCCTGACGGAACCTTCGTCCGGAGGTTGTCAAAACCCACAGCTTAGCCTGCCGAACTAAGCTAAGGGGGCGAGACCAGCATCTCGAAGATGGCGGTCCTGATGGCCCTATTACCATGGCAGCCATCAAGGTCGTAGGTGCTGCCGGAAGCTCCGAGCAACCCAACACGCAAGACTCAAACACTCAAGCAAGCTCCAATGCATGTATCTCGGAGATCCGGAGCTACTTGAAAGACAATATCCTTCCCGACGATGATGTATCTGCTGACCGGATAGTCAGATTGGCTAAAAGATACATGCTAGTAGAAGGGGATCTCTACCGGCATGGTGCCAACGTGGTCCTAATGCGGTGCATCACAAGGGAAGAAGGCTGCGAGCTCCTCGCAGAAATCCATGGAGGCGAGTGTGGGAACCACGCATCTTCCTACACGCTGGTCGGTAAAGCTTTTCGGCATGGCTTCTACTGGCCTACAACGTTCCAGGATGCAACTGAGCTGGTGAAGAAATGCAAAGCATGCCAGTTCCATGCAAAGCAAATTCATACACCGACTCAGCCTCTACAAATGATACCTCCTACATGGCCTTTCGCCGTGTGGGGGATGGACATCTTGGGACCTTTCCCAAGAGCCGTCGGAGGTTACAAGTTCTTGTATGTTGCCATTGACAAGTTCACCAAATGGCCGGAAGCAACTCCAGTTGTAACAATAAACAAGCAATCAGCTATCAACTTCTTGTAGTCCATAGTATGTAGATTTGGAGTCCCGAACAAAATCATAACAGATAATGGGACCCAATTCACAAGCTCTGCTTTCCAAGGATACTGCGAAGATCTCGGCATCCAAGTCAGCTACGCCTCTGTAGCTCATCCGGCAAGCAATGGCCAAGCCGAAAGAGCAAATGCAGAAATCCTGAAAGGACTCAAGACGCGCACATATGAGCGCCTAAAAAAACATGGAGCCAACTGGATTGAAGATCTTTCGCCCACTCTATGGGCCAAAAGGACAACTCCAAACCGGTCAACCGGACAAACACCCTTCTTCCTGGTGTACGGAGCTGAAGCAGTCCTTCCTCCAGAAATCACGTTGGGGTCGCTCCGGGTCCGGACCTCCGATGAAGCCATGCAGGACCAGCTCCGGTGTGAAGACCTTGACCTCCTTGAAGAGGGAAGGTGCCGAGCAGCTATTCAGAATGCCTGATACCGCCAAGCTCTCCGGTGCTATCACCAACGGCATGTTCACAGCCGACAGCTTGAGGAAGGTGATCTGGTGCTACAGAGAATACAATCTAGAGAAGGGTTAAACAAACTCTCCCCCAGCTGGGAGGAACCCTTACGAGTGATAAAAGTATCCCGTTCCGGATGCGTTCGCTTGGCAACTGAGTATAGGACACCTCTCCCAAATCCTTGGAACATTGAGCACCTCCGTAAGTTCTATGCTTAGTATCACGGAGGTGAGTCTGTAATTACATGTGGTGTATGTTATAGAGTCATTGTACAGAGTCGGGTAGCTCCTCCGGGAGGGCAGCCGAACCTACCCTGCTAGGTCCGCAACGCCCATGCAACACTTGTCACAGTCTTAGAACTAAAAGTGTAGCTAGCTACCTTGGGTCAAACGTGAAACAAAACACACTTAGCCTGGTTCCGTACCCTAAAAGTGTACTTGTTTCCCCTGTACCCCGGACCTATAATGAAAGACATCATTATGTGAAAACAGACTCCACGTGCATTTACTTTGTACAGGCTCAATATTTTTTATTTTTCTCTTTCTTGTCTATAACAAAGTTGTGCAGTTCTTAAGAAACTTTAGCTTGACCAGTTCATATACAATTCGAGTTGCGTTGTCTATCCTTCCGGGTTCAAGCATTGTTGATGGCCTACTTGTCTGAATGCCGCCAAGCCAATCTAGGGCCGGAGTGTGCTATCAACTTAGCCTGGTCTTGCACCCTAAGTACGCCACTCTACCTTCACCCCGGCAGGCCGAAGTAAGGCAAGTCTGGAAACAATCGGACCTGAAGAAAGCTAGACGGCACTCTTGATTGTATTTAGAATTGTGTTCGACCTAAAACTCACTCGGGAATAGTAAGCCGCAATGAAGTTATAGATAAGAAACGGATTCTACAAGTTCAAAGCACGCAAGTCTTCAACAATTGTTACATCCTCTTAGTACATGTTCACAATCAAATTGTGTACATCTACCAAGGGGCCAAGCGATACAAAGGTGTTGAAGACAAAAATGAAATTCGAGTTCACAAAAATTTGGATTTCATTCATCTAAAGACAAGAGATTACAAAATCGGAGAAGAAGAAGAGAGAGTACAAGCGGGAGCTACAGGGAGACGATCCTAGATCCTATGGAAGAACTGGGCAACCTTCTGGGCCACCTCTGACATGTTGGCTCGAGCGGCTTCACCCTCTCCTTTGATGGGACCTTCAAGCATCGGGTCCAGAGGGAATTGAGGGTCCCAGCTAGTGTAGCACGTCAGCACAAACTCTACGACGTTCTTCGCCAGGGACTGACCCTCCGTTTCCAATTGATCCGCGATGACATCGCCCACCTTGGAGAGTTTGTTGCCTGCTGACCCCAGCGCCTCCAACGCCTGGTCCATCTCCAGCTCCGGATCATTCGGACGCACGGGACTGAAGCCCATTGGTGTCAGCGCGTCGTTGGCCTTGCCCAGGAAGTCCCAAACTTGTTGGGACTCAGCATCCCTTGCACCACGCATCTCCGCCAAGGATCTTTTGGCCACCACCAGCTCCGAGCTCTCCCGAGCAAGACGCTCCACCTCTTTGGCATTCCGCTGAATCGTTTCAGCAACTTGCCTTTGGAGCTTGCTGAGCTCTTCCTCCCGGAGGTGGATCTCGTTTCGGCGGTTGACCAAATCTCTCTCCCGACCATATACTTTCTTCTCCCGGGAGGCGATGGCATTCTCCTACTTGTAGAGTTCCTGCCCTCGCTCCCAGGCCTTCTTCTCCTCCTCCTTGCAACGCTCATCCAATTTCTTGGTGCATTCTTCAAGGCTCTTGTCAGCCAGAGCTATCTTTTGGACAATCTCCTCCTCCCTCTTCAGGAGGTCGTCCCGCAGCTCCAGGAATTTCTCCTCTTCATCTTCGAGCCGTCTCTCCCGAGCTTCAAGAGCCTCCCGGCGCTTGACGGGACTATCGTGGATGGTGGAGAGCCTTTCTTGGCATTCATCAGCTGTGCTATTAGCAGCCTTGGTCTGATCATATATGGCTCGGGATTGGTTGTCGAGGGTCCGCGTCATGCTTTCCCTCTCATCCAACAACATTCCCCAGTACTCCAGGCGGACCTTCTCCCTTTGCACCCACTCCTTGTCATCAGCCAGCCTCGATTGTGCCAGCATGGTCTCGAAATGGAGTCGGTTGCGCCACCTCCTAAGGGTTTGGCGCTCCTCCTCGAGGGCCTTGCAGTCGTGGTAGAAGGCCAGTTGAACCTGGCGAAGGCTGGAGTAGGCGTTGTCGATAGACAACGATAGGGGGATCGGGTCCGGACCTGCCGGGGTCATCTCCGCTAGCTCCAGCGGATCTTCAGCAACAAAAATTGGGTCCCACTCTACGAGAGTGGTCCCCTGATCTTCAATGGCACTAGGGCCGTCCTCCGGGATAGCCTCGGCCACCGTCGAGGAAGTACCTGCAACCGAAGTTCCAACCTCCGGAATTGGTTCCAAAGGCCCAACAGAGAGGTCATCAACAACTGGCCCCTCTGGCGGGGGGCTAGCAGCTTCGTCACGGCACCTTGGCTCAACAAAGGGCACCTCTGGGAGCACCGCTTCCGGAGCGGGTGTTGAAGGTTCGGTCAGAACAGAAACCACTTCAAGCTCCGGCGCAGGCGCTCCCTCCGCCTCTGGCTCAGGTGCTGGCGCTTCATCCATCATGGGCTCCGGCACTGGCGCTTCGACCGCCATAGGCTCAGGCGCCGATACCTCTGCAGCAACTGGCTCGGACGCTAGAACCTCTTCAATAGCTGGCTCCACAGCCGGAACTTCTGCAGCAACCGGCTCTGCCGCCAGAGCTTCCTCGACGACCGGCTCAAGTGCCGGAGCTTCATCAACACCCGACTCTACCACCGGGACCTCCTCAACCACCGGCTCGACTGTCGGGGCTTCAACAACATCTGGCTCTAGGGCCAGAATCGCAGCTTCCTCCGGCTCTGCGGCCGGAGCGTCCAACAACACACCATCCAAGCACGGAGCTTCAACCTCCGAGGCTAGCGCTGCTGGTACATCTTCAGTCCCGTGGTCCGGCACTACCACGGGAGCTTCTGGGGATGAGTCGTCCAAAACCACGACAGCCGGCACTGGGGCTGCCACAGCCTCATCCACCTCTTGGGGCGGCGCTGGAATCGGAGCCGGAGCTTCAGTCTGCACAGCCTCAACAGCTGCTGCAGGGACTGGAGCTTCAACCCTTTTCTTGGTCACGCTGTGGATGAAGGACGAAGAGACTCAAAATACAGTTAACAATAAAACAACTGACTGAGGTAAAAAATCAAAAAATACCTCGGAAGGCTTCCGCACCAGTTCCCGCGGAACCTCTTCTCCAAACGCTCCGGAATGGCTCCAGCCGACACTAGCGTGGTAGTCCCGGAGGGGACCCTGGAGCTTGCTGCTGCTGTCGGCATTGCTCTAGTCGAGGCCCCCCTCGATCGGGAAGTACCTCCGGACTCGGAGCCCTCAGCTGGCCCTAGAACCGGAGTCACCTGGCCAGAGCTAATACCTCGAGAAGAAACCGCTACTGGAGTAGACACCGCCATCGTAGACCTCCCCCTCCGGGGAGAAGGAGACGCTATGGAAGAAGTATGCCTAGCCCTTCTGTCGGCATGCTTCCTCTTACGGCTCGAGGGCTCGGCCAATTCCTTACCCTTGCCAATGACTTCGGTTCTTGGCTTAGGGGCGGGAACGGAGCCACCTTCCAGAGCTTCGGAGATCGCCAACCTGGTGGTCAAGCGCCTCTCAACGACACCAAGGTCGTCAAGCACCGGCATCGTCCGTCGGAGCTCCCCACTGAATGTTGCCTCCATGTTCAGTGGGAGGAAAGCTGGCGGTGGAGCCAAGTCATCGCCCTCGACGTCGATGTCGTGCTGGAATTTCTTCAGGTGGAACTACAAAGTTGCACCCTCCATGTTGGACTTCAAACCGGTCACGATCCGGTCATCGTCCAGCATACTGTTGAGGGCCCAAGCCAACTTCTCCCTACTCTTCAACGGAGCCCACCTATTGGTCAGGAAGTTGCAAAACACTGCCTGGGGAGTCACCCCTCCTTCCACACACAGGAGGATCCTGGTCAGAGCAGGATCGAAGGCATCCGATAGCACCAGAGCTTCACTCCAAACTGCAGTGTCGATGTTGGGGAGGCCTTCCGACAGCTCCAGCTTCTCGTGCTCCTCCACCCTGATTACAATCCAATCCTTCTTCTAGTCGTCCCATTTCCCAGAAGGGAACGACCGCAAGTACTTGTACGGGCACTTCTTGCGCTTCATAAAATAGTAGAAGCCAAGGTACTCGTCGCTCCGACATGTGGTTTGGACAGTGAAGATGGTGCGGAAGAGCTCAATGCAAGGGGGAATGCCCACCCACATCTCACAGACGTGGACAAATATGGACACCAGCATAATGGAGTGGGGACCAAGGTGGTAAAGCTACAGACCATAGAAGTTTAGCAACATTAAGAAGAAGGAGGATAAAGGTGGGATCAGTCCCACCATGGCGTAATTGGAGAAGTACACCATGTCGCCAGCATGTTCCTTCTCGAACGGAAGCTTGCCGACGCGGACCAGGTGGTTGAATAAGTCAGGGGACCATCCCATAAGGGCCCAGACCTTCTTCAAATCGTCATCGGTCTTCAGTCGGCTCTGGCAGAGACCCAACTCCATTGCGGCACAGTGAGGCGGGAGAGGAAAGGCAAGGAAAAGTTTGGAAGGTTTGAGCGCAAGATCGATTGAAAGGCGTAAAGAACCCCAAACGGTGCGTGCTTTCCTTCTTAAGTAAGCCCCCGCAACGCTAGGATGGAAACCGCAAGGGAGCCAACAATACCAGTCAAAATTTTCACCCCGCCAATGACAAGGGGGCCCGAGGCCACCCTGATGATCAAGCCGAGATTCTTACCCCATGTGAACGGTTGTCATTATGAAAGGCGGGAAACCCGAAGTCGGCGACCTGACAGGACACGCAGAACTGATACAATTTTCGTATCGGGAACCGACGACCTTCAATTGCGTGAGATCCTCACGCTAAGATTTGACCTGCCGCCTTCAAGATACGCCACGCGGCGGAAGTTTAACTGTGAAACACCGCCAACGACACAACCAAAGACCCTTGAAGACACAGTTCAGAAACCGAAGAATGGACCCACCTCCGATGAAATGACTTCATACAAAAGGTCTCTCCCGGAGGTGAGTCCAGGGGGCCACTGTCGGTACCCTCCGTACCGGATACCCCCTGGGATTGCAAAGATCACAAGGAGACTCCATATACCAGATTTGAAGACCTCTGAAGGCCCCACATGTCAGGCGTAGCCGGGCCTACTTCCCCGACAGGTTTAGTCCCGGGGCCGCCACGTGTATCACAAGACCGGAGCTATCACCCACACCTGGGAAGCTCCAGTCAGAATACCAATATGGCACCCCCGGACCTAACCCCAGACAGAGGGAAGCTCCGGTACTGACACGTGTCCAACAGCAGCGGACCTACCCGTCTATGACAGTGAGCTCCGGAGCTGTCACGTGGCAACCGCCAGACCTTCAACTTCAACTATCAGGCTGGTGGACCCCCCAACAGCTCCGGACCTTCAAGGATCAATAAAAAACTTCAAGACCCGATTAAGTGTCATTAATGTCATATTAATGATACACGATCGGATGGTCCTTAATACTGGTAACGGCACTGTTAAGGCCCGTTACCAGGCTATTAAGGATAATTAACTCCATTTATTGTGTATCAAGCATGTATAACCGCCGGGGCCACCTGTCGGGCTAGGCAAACGTTGTAACGACCAGTCTTTGTACTATAAAAGGACTATTTGACGATACAAAGGGGCGGTTCCAGACCACTGCTGAACACCTTGAGCTAGATGAGCTTCTTCTTCTGGAGCTTCTTCTAGACTCACAAGCTTAATACATCACCAACACACCCCGTGGAGTAGGGTATTACGCTCAGGCGGCCCGAACCACGTAAATCCATGTGTACACGTGTCTTTCACCTTCTTGAATCTCTGCGCGCCCATTATCGAACTACAACTCCTCAATCTACCAAAAGTAGTGTCGGGAGATCTGCCGGTTCCAAACACCGACATGTGCCAAACAGGAAGCTTCTGTAACAGCTTATTAGTTCAGCGGCTTCTCAGAATGAACTAAAAGCAGAATATAAGCAGAAACTGCTTTCCATGGGCTTTTCGAACAAGTTGCTTTTGTAACAAGTTCCAGCTTTGCCAAAGAGGGCCTTTATCAGTTCTAATGGTTGAATATATTGACTACAAATCAGTACCATCTCTCTTAGTGCTTCACACAAGTGACGAAACATACAACTTCAATCACAAATCTTGTTTTTACCATTTTTATAGGAATTTGACCATAATCTTCAAGCATAGATTTATCAATAATTGAAGCTTCTTCATCAGACATGTTAATGACAGTTGCAAGTGAAGGGTGTGTCGAAGCTAACGAAATCTCAACGGGATTGAAGACAAAGAGATATTGCATATGAGTGACAATGTCCAGATTAGACAGCATGAAGCTATGATGGCAGCCTTCAACAATATGAAAAGTGATGTCAAGGTTATGCTTGCATCAACCAAGACATGTTGTGAGGGTATAACACTTGGGCAAGCATAACCTTGGTCAATGTTATGTTTGTCCCAACAAGTGTTATACCCTCACAACATGCCTTGGTTGATGCAAGTATAACCTTGACATCACTTTTCATGTTGTTGAAGATTGTCATCATAACTTCACTCTATTTAATCTGGACATTGCCACTCATATGCATGATCTCTTTATCTTCAGTCTGATTCAAATTTCGTTAGCATTGACACATCCTTCACTTATAACTGCCATTAACATGTGTGATAAGGAAGCTTCACTTATTTGATAAATCTATGCTTGAAAGATTAAGGTTAAATCCCCATGAAAGTGTAAAAACAATATTTGTGATTGAAGTTGTTTGCTTACTCGCTTGTGTGAAGCACTAAGAAAGTAGGTACTGATTTTTAGTCAATATGTTTAGACATTAAAACTGAGAAAGAGGCATCTTTCTAAGTTTTCAAATGGACGGGGGGAAAAATTCTTCAAATGGATGGGAAAATCCTTCTAAGGATTATCATGCTTCAAATTGATGCTTTCAACAATCTAAATGATGAGCCACGGGTGTTACTTGCATCTACAAGAGCTTGCTGTGCAGGGATTAGCTTGACAGGAGCTTAGGAGCATCACAGACGGTTCTTAAATAATATCCGCCCGTGGAAATCATGTATTTTCTCAGGCGTTGGTTAATTAAGAATTGCTTGTGATATTAGCTACATCATAGGTGGTTCTTAATTAATAACCGTCTGAGAAAATAATGTATTTATTCAGACGGTTATTTCTTAAAATCCACATGTGATGTTATATTATCACAGACGGTTATTATATCATCCGTCATCACAATTGCATTTTTTTACAGACCGTTTGTGTTTAAAAAATCGAGGCGTCTATGAAAATGTTTTTTATAGAAATAGCAGGCGTTCCTCGACAACATGGCGAGCCGCAGGCTCCGCCCGCCAGTGCAGGGCCGGGATGTCCTCGGCGACAGGCTCGTCCGCGCCAGGCGGCTGGAGGAGGCCAAGGAAGGCGTCCTCCCTGACGTTGCCACGTTCAAGTCGCTCGCAGAGGCGCTATGCTACGCTGGAGACGTGGAGTTCGCCGTGGCTCTTCTTGCTGATGCTTCCAGCCGTGGCCTGTGCCCGGACATCTCGACATACAAGGTAATGCTGCCAGCTGTGGCCAAGGCTGGCCCAGTCGAGAAGGCATTTCGGTTGTTCTATGCAGCAGTTGACGACGGCCATAGGCCGTTTCCGAGCCTCTACGCAGCGATCATCAAGGCGCATACGTGTCAAGCAAATATGCCGTGTAAAGATCAAATGGCATAAAATAAAATAAAAAAACATGCATCATTGTAATTGCACACCGTAATCATTGTAATGGCACACCTTAAGTTAACTGGTCAAATCGAAACAAAGTACTGTGGACACACCTAAACAATACGCTTTGGCCTAAGCACCGTCCATTGTAGGCAGTGTTGATATACTGACGGCTGAGTAGCGAAGGTTACAAAGCAAGCAGTGAGTGGCCAAGGCCCTGACTCCTGAGTTAATACTGGATTAGCATCAATGTATCGACGAGCAGCAAATGAACGGCACCCACTGTTGTTTCTTCTCCTTTGATTTCTTCTCAGCTGGTAATCTTGCAGGAGAGTTCCAGTCTTGCTGCCCAGCAGCAGCAGCTTTGGGAGAGCCTGGCTTCACTGGTGACTCGTTATCTTTGTTGGATCGGCGCCTGAATGACAGTACTCTATCCTTGGTGCTCGGTTTCTTCTCTTTGGTCTCCACGTTCTTATCGGCAAGGAGAACCTTCAAGGAGACATGGCTCCTGTCCGAATCCACAATCACTTCCTTGTCGGCAATTTCTTCATTCAGACCTGCTGCTTTCAGATCATCCATGCTTTGTATTGTGCTGATCTCCTTTGCACTAGTTTCGTTGTTCTGTTCCGTCCCTTCAACAGCATCCGTTTTCTTTACCACTTCAGATTTATCTGAAATCGGGACTGTTGCGGCATCTTTACTCTGTATACCTTTTTCAGCATCAGATGTGCACAGCGGCGTGCTGGTTTCACCAGAGATATGATCCGCTGTTGTTTCTTCATTCTGCTGCTTCTCTTTAACATCATCTACACCACCTACAGTGCTGATCTTGGATGATAAAGGTTCCAAAATAGGCTCATGATCCTTTTCTTCGACGTTCTCAGTGGCAGGTGCTGCATTTATCCCGTGGGAAGTAAGGTCTGCAGATGTTTCGTCGTTCTTCCTCTCTTCAACACTTTCAATGGCGGTTACCAAAGCTATGCCATGGGAGGTAGAATCCACCATAGTTTTGTACTTCTCTTCAACATTATCTGTGCAGTGTACCACAATTTTCTCATGAGAACTTGGGTACTTAGTATTGTCTTCATTATGCATATTTTCCTCATTAACAGAGCTGTTTATCATGCTGGTACCATCAGAGATATAGAAAGCAGTGATGTCCTGGCTCTGCATCTCGTCTTCAACATTATCAGCAATGTTCTCTGCATTGATCTCTGAAATAGTGTCATTTTCTTCATTAGCTTCTGTGGTGCATACCACGCTTATATCATGGTTAGTCTTTACATCAGGTTCAATTTGCTTGTTTTCTTCAAAACCGTCTCTGTTACTAGCAACGCTGGTCTTTTCAGGAGCCGGGTTGGCAATGACTTCTTCAATCTGTTTTTCTTCTTCGATACTGCTCGTGTTTGGTATATTGCAAGAACTAGCTTCTGCAATTGTAGCATTCTTGTTTTCCCCGGAATTATCTGTACTGCAAACTGCATTAGATTCGTGAGAAATGGAATCTGCAGTTATCTCTTTATCCTGCTGCTTTTCTACAAACAAATCTGAATTGTGCACTTCATTCATCTCATGGGTAGTAAGGTCATCTGCGACTTCATCTTCGATTTCATCTGCCCCCTTTTCTTCAATGTCATCTGTGATTTCATGTGTGGTACAACTTGTGCTGAGATCCACTAGGTCAGCTTGAGAAGGCACAACAGTATTACTGGTCACATTTTCCTGTATGTTTTCTCCCATTGTTACATCAGATGAACAAATACTCTTCGTTATATTATCTCCATCACCAACAGATATGACTTCGACACTGACAGTAGGTCCAATTGCACGTGATATTGTTTCGATGGCTCCATCTGCAAAGTCTCCAACAAATTTCAGTTCATATATTGATTATATGTGACATAGAATAACTAGGAGGTGGTAATAAACAATGTTTTTGGTTGTCAAATTTGACCTAAGCTAGACAACTACTCCCAATGGTAGGTGAACATTGAACTATGATTGCGCATGAAGGCCTTCTATTTAATCTGTAATGATACTAATTTCATGTAAAAAATGAAATGGTGTTTATGATATTCATAAAACAAGCATGAGAACAGATATTTCAGTTTATCACACGTTACCATGTTCAGACTTGTTTAGTCACTATCAGCATGCACTATCATTTGATAGCTCCACTAATAAAAAACTAGAGGTGACTGCTTAAATAAACCTTTTATCATTCTTCCATTCTGCTAACCTTACTGCACAGACAGATAATAAAACTAATACAAAGTGCAGAAGAAAGAACATTGACAGAACTTAAATTCTCACCTTTATTAGGACAATGCTCTCCTTCATAAATGTCTATTTGTTCTGAAACTGCCAGATGATCTTCTACCACAGAGGTAGAGTCAGGTTGCTCTTGGGGTTTGACAGTATCAGTAGCTTTCGAGTAGAAACCATCCGTGCCAACAGGTACCTGAGTACCAAACTTAACAGGATCCTCAGTTGTTTGTTCAGAAATTTCACCTCCAGTTGCTTCTGATGCTACAGATATAACATTTGAGTTCTGCATTTCAGATACAAATAATTCTGGACTGACACCAACACCATATGCTGGCTCTGGTGGAAGAACAGGAACAGAGACATCCTGAAGCTGCTCAGAACTAACAGCTGATGCCGGAACACAAGGAACCACCTCTTCAGGAAGTGATGCTTTCACAGAGTTTAGTGTGGCCACTTCGTTCAGAGTACCACCATCGTCAGCTCTATTGGTCTCTGAAGTGATTTCAGAAGCAATATCACTGTGAGCTTGAACACATTTATCGATGATAACTTGAGCCCCAGCACCATCACGACAAGAATTCTCTATAAAAGACATCCACCAACCACAGTACCATCAGACATATGCGGGGATTTGTAACGCGTCATAAAACAATTAACATTGACCGGAATACGCATTGAAGAGGATGTACATATACGGCGCATTGAATATTTAAATAGTTCAGGACTCTCTCAGCCAGTGAAGCAATGCTAGCAGCACAGCTGGCATCCCGTGCCTGGCTGAACATGCTGCCAGCCTCACTAATTTACTGGGCTAGATTATTATACCGAACTTGAGGTGATGCAGTTTTTTGGAAGTAACACGAACAGGTAAACAAAGTTCAGTATCATGAGTCAAAAAATAATACGTAATATTATCCTAACCCCAAAGACGCAACAAAGTACCCAGAGTCCCAGATTATGTACCGATTACCCAAAAGGATAAGAACAGAGGAGGACATGACAGTCTTACGGACTCCACAGCAGTACAATTTCACTGAACCATGAATGTTCTTGTCGTCAAAAACGGGAATCCGAAAAACCAGTAGTGTGATAACCTTTCAATTACGAAATACAGTATCTATTAAAAAACGGGAAGAAGAAGAAGAAGACTCATAAGAACCTGTCTCGTCCACGTCCCCCGCTTCGCTCCCAGCAACCTCCTGCGCAGATCCAGGCGACCCGCCGCCACATTCCGCCGCGCTCGCTCGAATCCCGCCTCCCCCTCCTCCTTCCCCGACCACCGCTCCACCACCCTCACCTAGGCCGCAGCCACAAGAGCAGGCATCAAGCCAAGAGCAGTAGTTAACTAGGACGCAATACGGTGAGAAGGAAAGGAGTCCGCGGTAGTACCTGGAAACGACGCCCTGGCTTCGGGTTCGGGCTCCTCCGTGGCGGCTGCGGATGCCGGCTTGCCGCAGTGCTTGCGGTGCGCGCGGCGCTGCTTGGCGCTAGGGTGCGCGTTCGGGTACTGGTATCCGCACGCGTGGCACAGCAGCCCGCCCGCGCCGCCGCACGCCGCCTCCGCTCCCGCCGCTGGCCCTGCGAGCGAAACCACCATGCGCGGTTAGGTTACATCTACCGACGGTCAGAGCAGGAGAAGAGCTCCTCTTCGCAATGCCAGAGGCCAGAAGGCAACGGGGGGCTCACCGGGAACAGCGCCGCCGGCGCCTCCGCTCATGTGTGCGCCGCTCTCCATAGCGCCGCTGCGGGGAGAACTGCTTGCTCGTGCTCCGGCGCTCGGCAACGGCGAACAAGAGGAAGGAGAAGGGAGTAGTTGCAGCGAGGGGTCGCTTTGCCGAGTGAGAGAGTGAAGCGTGGAGAAGACGAGGAACCCCTCGCGGCGGAGATGTAATGGCCAGTAGTACGGGTGACAATGACTCGCCGCCCCCACCGACATCGTGGCCCACACGTCATAGTCTATTACGGTGGGCTCGAACCGCCCCGGTGCCGTGCGGCTCGCGTCGCGAAGGGACAAGACAAGCCTCGCTCGGTCGTTCTCGCGCGGGCGTGGGGGAGTGGGAGACGCCTCGTCTCATCGGGAAACCGATCCGAGCCGATGATTGAGCCACGGACGGTTCCTGACGCGGAGCAGCGGCAGCAAGCACGCGTTGGAGACTCGTTCCTCCTCCGCACCGATGGCGCGGGCCCCCACGTGGACCAGCTCCAGCTTTTCCCACCTCACTCGTGTCTTTCCTTGCTGCAACCAACCAACCAAGCAACGAACAGCCGTCGATGGCCCTACCGCCGTGCTCGGCTCACCGTCGCGGCATGTGCTCGTTTGGACATTGGAGACACCGGGGAAGGACAGTGAAAGGGTAGTACTAGTAGGCAGCAGTGAGGGCTACCACGAACAGAGGGGCTGACTACCCCGTGATTGGCTGGTCCCAAGATCCTGGTAGTTGCCACGATTCTAGGTGGTGGCCGTTTGGAGTTTCGAGATAAAATTCCCGATTAATCGGGATGTAAATTTGAATCGGCGATATATCTCCTCTTCCTACGGTCTTGGGCGGCAATCAAATCGAATGGCAACCGCCGTTCAAATTTAAATTCAGCGTTGAACGTATCGAACCGAACTATAGCCGGAAGGGAGACGGGCGTTCCCGTTAGTTACACCCCACCGGGAACCAGGAAACGTTTTGAGATACTGTATGGACTTTCAAATTCGGTTTAGGGATAAACTGCACCCTCCTGGCGCAGCAGGGAGGAGATATCATCTGATTGGATTGAATTTTTATTATCTGAACTTTAGTGAGCGAACGATCACCAGTTACAATACCGTAGTTGCGAAGAGCAGCGTGGAGGAGGAAGAAAATTCAACGGTAGATGGGGCGGGCCAACAGCTAACGATTCACGGGACGAAAATGATTGCTGGTTGATTCCTGGCGACCGGTGACAACACGGAGACTGTGGAAAAGGAAGAGTTGGGCGGCCAACAGTGCAACTTCAGCAATGGAGGATTTGCAGCGGAAGGGAAACTTCATACGACCATTGATAAGAATCCAGATGGTGGCAACACGTACCAGCCATAACGTAAATAAAATTTACCAGAATGTATGAAGTGGTTGGGAGAAGCTCGGCATAAATAAAAATCAAGACTACAGCTAAATTGAGATCAGCATAACCCTAAAGAACAGTGATGTTTAGCTTGCTACTAGTTGCTGGTAAAATGAAACACAATCGTAATAATTCTAAGGGCATCCACGCGATGGCCTTCCTCCTAGCTAAATCCGGTATGGCTGTGCTACTCTTTCGATCCTCCTTCGCAGCTAGTCCAGGGAACTGGCGAACTTGCATGATCCGTGGCCTGCATAAACAGAACAGTGTCCAAGACAGATCAATGAGGCTGATTTCTTTTTAATTTCCTAGAAGCAAAAGATCGTGCACATGTGAGCTGCATCTCTCTAGCAAGACCACGCACAAGTAAAAGAAGAGCTTAATTAGATATACTCACTTGGATCTTTGGTGGTGGTCTCTGCAAGGCCATTGAAGAAGCAGGTACCCCCAGCCTCCCTGAACTGCTGCCAGTAGGCGTTGAACGCGTAGCTCGCGTGCGCCTCGAGCGTGTCCGGTTCGTGGCACGCGCCGCCGTCCTGGATAGCGCTGCACGTCCCGCTCCCCTGCTGGCAGGCGTACGTCACGGCGTCCGCCACCGCCTTCTCGTTCGACGACGTCGCCTTGCCGTCGGCCAACACGCACCACACCGGCGCGCCCTCCTGGTCATCATCCGCGGGCGGGAGCGGCGGGTACGACCCCGCTGGTCGCTTCCCGGTTAAGTCGACCTCGTAGACCTTAGTCTCGTTCGAGTAGTACAGCCCCCAGTGGCGCTCGGTACCCGGCCCGGGCTTCTGGTTCTCGTTGTAGAGCGAGAAAACGAACACCGGAATCTTGGCCCCCGGCCGAGCAGGCGTGCCGGGGGTGTTGGACATCCGTGCGGCGAGGTTGCGGTTGTACGTGGCGGCGTTGCGGATGTTGGCGCCGGCGGCTTCGCCCGCGTCGCCGCCGTTCGGCCACCCGGTCTCCGAGACGGCCAGCTTCACGTTCCCGTACCCGAGCTTGGTCATGGCGGCGACGACCGCGTCGAGCATCTGGTCGAGCAGGTTGGTGTAGGTGAGCCCCGTGCCCGGGTCGACGTAGTGGGCGGTCGCGGGGCCCTGGAAGAGCGCGTAGTCCAGCGAGATGGCCGCGCGGTTCGCCGCCCACGCGAAGTACGGGTACGCGTCGACGAAGTAGTAGGACCCCGAGGCGTTCAGGAACCGGAGCAGCGGGCGAATGACGGAGTCGGCGATGTCGTCGCGGAACGCGCCGGCCGAGGGCGGGTACGAGACCGAGAGCGCGTCCATGGCGAGCGTGGTGCCGAGCTTGACCTTGCCCATCCCGCGCGCGCGGAGGGCGAGGCGGAGGTTGGCCATCGCCGGCACGACTTGGCTCCAGGTAGACCCGGCAGCGGCGCGGTCGGAGAGCACCTCGTTGCCGACGAGCAGGTGCGCCACCCGCGTCGCCGGGTGGTGCGGCGCGACGTTGGCGGCGACCCACGCGTCCGCCGCGTCCCGCGACGCGGCCAGCGAGGGAATCGCCTCGTTCGGTACCATGACGGACACCGGGATCCCCGTCCCCGCCAGCGCGCCCAGGATCGCCGGGTTCGCGTCGTAGATCTTCACCGCCCCCGCGCCCGCGGCGCGGAGCAGCTGGACGGATCGCTCGGGCGACGGGAGGTCGTTGGCCACCGTGCCGTAGTTGACGCCGAGGCCGCGGCACCCGTCCTCGCCTGCATGCATGCATGAAAAAAAAAAGCAGCGCCAGCCGCCAGACAAAACACTCGTCATCAAAACCACGGAAAACAATCAACGCTATCTAAGTAGACATCGACGGTATCTAAACGACGCGAGGAGATGTAGGAATCACCGTTGCAGCGGCACGCGACGGTGACATGGCAGTGGCACGCGAGGATGGCGGCGAGGAGTAGGAGGACGGCGATGCCGTGGGCGGCGGCTGCCGTCGCCATTGTTGTTGGTGTTTGTTACTCGGTGATCAGGTGGGAAGGGAACAGAGATTCTGTGAATGCTTATAAAGGAGAAGGGGTTTTTAGGTCTCAGGGGAAAAGGTAGAGAGATTTTAGGAAGGGCGTTGGATTGTAATTAGAAAATCAAACGGAGAAATCCAAGGACGAAAAAACAGACACGCAACTCCGAAGTGCGATAAGTATAAATCGTGGGCTTTTGTTGTCCCGGCTCACGTGTGCTGCAGCCAACCATCGAACTCTTCATATCGTCAGCTGCCCTGGGCCTCCAGTGTTCTAACATTGGGCCAGATTGCTCAAGTTTGGGGCCCAAAAATAACCAATCAGACTATCTCCAACGGTAGAGCCTAAACTCATTTTAAGTTGAATGTGGTTTAGAGAGTGAGTGAATAGACTTTGAAAGTTTTTCTGCACACTTAATCAAATCGTTAAATACTTGAGAGACCGAACTTGTACGGTGTGACTGCGGACTGGTCCGGTGTGCTGATATGTTGTCAACTGATTAAGTATTAATGCAGAAATTGTAAATATTATAGCAGCGGCATTTAAACAACTATTTAGAACACTTGATTGAACAATTAGATTGCAAAATTGCACGTGAAATACAATATTAATTCAGATTATAAGTTTGATCAACTTAATGCTCTAAATAATGATAATTGCAAAAGTGAAGAGATGAGCTCACGTAACACGAATTTTTACCGAGCTTCGATCTCACAAAAGAGATTTATGTCCTCGTTGAGGAGGCCCACACAAAGTCGGATCTCTTCAAACTCTTTTCTCTCGTCAAGTCAGCACGCAAGGTCGATTTGATTCCACTATCACGGATAATCACCGAGTTGGTGGGGCAACCTCACACTTTGAGGGCTTCCACAAAAATTACAGCAGAAAAAGTGATCTAATACACTCGAAAAGATTATAAGTAATGCAAGAGTGTAAAGAGATCAAACCCTAAAAGCTCAATGACGCGTAGACAACGATCGCCTAATCCTAAATCTAAATACTCAAAGAATTTCACTTTTGAGGACCTTAGATGTGTGGGGAGATGTGTTTTTGTGCTCTTGGGACGAGTGGTGGCGCTAGAGTTTCAATTCTTGATAGTAGAATACGAGTGTTGTATTTGTGGGATCGTAGATCTTCTATTTATAGTATTTCCAAAATTATTATTGTTAGTGATTCCGGTGTACGGACTAGTTCGCTGTAGGGACCGGACTTGACCGGTGTGCTGAGTAAAATCCGGGTGGAATGTGCAACACACTAAAAACCCTAATATGTATGAGGTATATCGCATTAGTCCGGTAGGAGTCCGGACATATCTAGTGCCCAGTGTATTGAAACATCAGAAAGTTTTTCAGACTAGTTCGGTACATGAATGGACTAGTCCGATGCACTGTGAAGTGAGACTACAAAAAGTTGAACGGACTAATACAGTTTGTGAACGGACTAGTCTGATGCTCAGTGAATTGTTAAAGTTGATTTTAAGCTCTTACCCCTACACAAAGACTTGAGCTCTTGGGATGTATCTCTCACACACATCCTATACAATTAAGTTTACTTCGCGCTTTATTCATCAATTGGATGTTTTTTTCTTCATCACTTCATTTTTCACCTTTTTGAGTGCATCAACTATCTAATCTTAGTTAACCTACATTCAACTCAACAAGTTCATTAGGATCACATTCGTCTATCATCAATCATCCAAAACCTATAAAAGAATGCCTAGATGCACTTTTAATCCCCCTTTTTGGTGATTGATGACAATCAATTGAGATTTCACAAATAAGAGTAAAAATTAATTTTCATAGAATGTGCATATATGAGAATGACAAATGAACAATAAGAAGTTCTCACATATATGCACTCGTTATGGTGGAGTGCCTATAGAGTGTGTGTGATCAAATAATGTGATGAGCAAAGTTAAGAGCATAACAATTATAGCAGCAACCATCACAATAATATTAAACTAAGCATCACACATTTAAATAAAATAGGCACATCCAAAGGAGATTACAATAATTTGAAATAAAGATACATGTCCTCGATCACTAGCCCTTAAGGTTACAAAATAAGCTACTAGTCTCAATCTCTCCCCCCTTTGACGTCAAGGCATCCAAAAGGGAAAAATTGAGTGGAATCACTCTTCGCCACTGCCTCCCTCACTCTCGGTCCTCTCTTCATCTTTCTCTTCAAGTCCATGCTGAGGAGGAGGAGCGGAGACACCTGATAGTCCAAATGAGCTCAACTCTTGCTCAGTGAGGGGAGCCATCTCAGTGATATCTTCTTGTGAATCCTCTAAAATTTGAAGTGATATCACTGGCTTAATTTCTAGCTTTGTTGTTGGCCTTCATGTATCTTTGATGTCTTTTCCTGACCAAACTCTTCTTGTGTTGCTTAATTTCCACTTTGCGGCAGGATGCAAAGATGGATGAAAGCATTTTTAGCACACCACTGGAGGACTCTCTGTAGGGTGGAGGAGCAGAGTAGAAGCTGGAGTCCTTGAGTCTTCATTTGCTTGCTTAGATCTCTGCTCCACTGCATGTGAGGCAGGAGCAGAAAGGATAGTGTATATTGTTGGCTTCTGGAGCTTGAGGCCTGTGTGAGGAACATCTTTGACAAACTCAAATCTTGGCACCTTCTCAATCATGTACATGTGTTGGTGTTTGGAACCGGCAGATCTCCCGACAATACTTTTGGTAGATCAAGGAGTTGTAGTTCGGTAATGGGTGCGCAGAGATTCAAGAAGGTGAAAGACACGTGTACACAAGGATTTACGTGGTTCGGGCCGCCTGAGTGTAATACCCTACTCCACAGGGTGTGTTGGTGATGTATTAAGCTTGTGAGTCTAGAAGAAGCTCCAGAAGAAGAAGCTCGTCTAGCTCAGGGTGTTCAGTAGTGGTCTCAAATCGTCCTTTGTGTATCGTCGACCAGTCCTTTTATAGTACAAGGACTGGTCGTTACAACGTTAGCCTGGCCCAACAGGTGGCCCCGGCGGTTACACACGCTTGATACACAATAAATGGGGTTAATTACCCTTAATAGCCTGGTAACGGACCTTAACAGTGTCGTTACCAGTATTAAGGGTCATCCGATCGTGTGTCATTAATATGGTATTAATGACACTTAATCGGGTCTTGAAGTCTTTGATTGATCCTTGAAGGTTCGGAGCCGTTGGGGGGTCCACCAGCCTGATAGTTGAAGTTGAAGGTCCAGCGGTTGCCACGTGGCAGCACTGGAGCTCATCCTCGTGGACGGGTAGGTCCGGTGCTGTTGGACACGTGTTAGTACCGGAGCTTCCCTCTGTCTGGGGTTAGGTCCGGGGGTGCTATATTGGTATTCTGACCGGAGCTTCCCAGGTGTGGGTGATAGCTCCGGTCTTGTGATACACGTGGTGGCCCTGGGACTAACCATGTCGGGGGAGCAGGTCCGGCTACACCTGACATGTGGGGCCTTCGGAGGTCTTCAAATCTGGTATATGGAGTTTCCTTGTGATCTTTTGCAATCCCAAGGGGTATCTGGTACGGAGGGTACCGACAGTGGCCCCCTGGACTCACCTTCGGAGAGACCTTTTGTATGAAGTCATTTCGCCGGAGGTGGGTCCATTCTTCGGTTTCTGAACCGTGTCTTCAAGGGTCTTTGGTTATGCCATTGGCGGTAGTTCACAGTTAAACTTCCACCGCGTGGCATATCTTGAAGGCGGCAGGTGAGATCTTAGCGTGTGGATCTCACGCAATTGAAGGTCGCCGGTTCCCGATACGAAAATCATATCGGTTCCGCGTGCCTTGTCAGGCTGCCGACTTCGGGTTTCTCACCTTTCATGATGATAACCGTTCGCCTGGGGTAAGAACCTCGACTTGATCGTCGGGGTGGCCCCGGGCCCCCTTGTCATTGGCGGGGTGAAATCTTTGACTGGTATCATCAGCTCCTCTGCGGTTTCCATCCAGGCGTTGCGGGGGCTTACTTAAGAAGGAAAGCACACATCGTTTGGGGTTCTTTACACCTTTCAATCGATCTTGCGCTCAAACCTTCCAAACTTTTGCTTGCCTTTACTCTCTTGCCTTGCTGTGCTGCGATGGAGTTGGGTCTCCGCCAAAGTTGACTGAAGACCAATGATGATTTTAAGAAGGTCCGGGCCCTCATGGGATGGTCCTCTGACTTCTTCAACCACCTGGTCTGCGCTGGCAAGCTTCTGTTCGAGAAGGAACACGCTGACGACATGGTGTACTTCTTCGCGTACGCCGGTGGGACTGATCCCACCTTTCTCCTCCTTCTTCTTGATGCTGCTAGACTTCTATGGTCTGCAGCTTTACCACCTTGGCTCCCACTCCATTCTGTTGGTGCCCATATTTGTCCACTTCTGTGAGATGTGGGTGGGGATTCCCCCCTGCATTGAGCTCTTCCGCACCTTCTTCACTGTCCAGACCACAGGTCGGAGCGACGAGTACCTTGGCTTCTATTATTTCATGAAGCGCAAAAAGTGCCCGTACAAGTACTTGCGGTCGTTCCCTTTTGGGAAGTGGGACGACTGGAAGAAGGAATGGATTGTAATCAGGGTGGAGGAGCACGAGAAGCTGGAGCTGCCGGAAGGCCTCCCCAACATCGACACTGCAGTTTGGATTGAAGCTTCGGTGCTGTCGGATGCCTTCGATCCTGCTCTGACCAGGATCCACCTGTGTGTGGAAGGAGGAGTGACTCCCCAGGCGGTGTTTTGCAACTTCCTGACCAACAGGTGGGCTCCGTTGAAGAGGAGGGAGAAGTTGGCTTGGGCCCTCAACAGTACGCTGGACGATGACTAGATTATGACCGGTTTGAAGTCCAACATGGAGGGTGCAACTTTGGAGTTCCACCTGAAGAAATTCCAGCACGACATCGACGTCGAGGGCGACGTTTTGGCTCCGCCGCCAGCTTTCCACCCATTGAACATGGAGGCAACATTCAGTAGGGAGCTCCAGCGGACGATGCCGGTGCTTGATGACCTTGGTGTCATTGAGAGGCGCTCGACCATTGTGTTGGCAATCTCCGAAGCTCCGGAGGGTGGCTCCGTCCCCGCCCCTAAGCCAAGAACTGAAGTCGTTGGCAAGGGCAAGGAATTGTCCGAGCCCTCGGGCCGTAAGAGGAAGCATGTCGACAGGAGGGCCAGGTGATGAGTAGGTTTAGGCCTGATCTTCCGAAAGGTATGTCGATTGGGGTGGAGAACTCGACGTTGATGATGCGCGACACTCGAGCGGTACGAGTACCCCTGCAATCACTACACCACGGCTCCGTTGATTATCAATCGTGCTGCACACGCTTGACCTTGCCAAGAAGGCTAATCCTTGCAAGTGCAACCGAGAACACGAGCAAGAACGTCGAAGACACGATCAGGAAATCGCGAAGTTGGGGTCTCACAAACCGTAGAACAGTGATATTATTGATCTAAGCAAAACCCACCGAATATGACCGGCGGCTGCAGTATTTATAGGCTAGGGTTCGACCAAAACACGATTAGACGCGTCCCTAATGGACTCTTACGGGATACAAGGCCCAAAGGCCCGATTCGGTGGCGCAGCACCGGACAGAAATCTGGACTCGACTTGTTTCGACGATTTCCAATGGCTCAGGAGGAATTTTGAGGTGGGACCAGAACCATTGGAAAGTTTATCTTCTCCCCTTTCCGTGCATATGTAGAACGTCAGAAACGGAGTCCGTATGCCTCCTGGGCGTCTGTTTTGAGGTGGACTGCTCCTAGACTCCGAGTTGAACTCGAGTCCGAGTTGTAAACTGTTTCCATCAACTTGTGGACGTCCCAACTGGTTCTCCATGCTCCCAAGGCCTCCTTCCTTCACTTTTTGATCTTCTCCATTATTCCTAATAACAATTAAATCATCACATAGAAATCTATTCTCAAACTCACATGCAAAAGAAGTTAGGAACGAGTTCACCTGCTGATTTAATAACCGTGCTCGTGCTCTTGTGATTGGTCCTTGCAGTTCAATGTTCATCTCCGCTGTTGTGATGTCCTCATCATCCTCCCCCTGTTGAATTGGAGTCGTCCTCGACTCAAGTTCATCTTCTTCTCCCAAGTACGGTCGCAAATCTGAAATGTTAAATGTAGGACTAACCTCAAAATCGGGAGGCAATTCAAGCTTATATGCATTATCATTAATCTTTTCAACGATATTAAAAGGACCAACAGCTCGTGGCATAAGTTTAGATTTTCTCAAGTCGGGAAATCGCTCTTTTCTCAAATGTAACCACATCAAATCACCCAGTTCAAGTTTTACTTCTTTTCTACCTTTACTACCTGCAATCCTATACTTCTCATTCATCATTTCAATATTTTTCTTTGTAGTTTCATGCATCTTAAGAATGAATTCAGATCGTTGTGTAGCATCCAAATTTATAGTTTCAGAAGGAGCCAAAGGTAGTAAATCAATAGGAGCACGGGGATTGAAACCATACACTACCTGTAATGGACTTACCTTTGTCGTGGAGTGAACGGATCTGTTGTAAGCAAATTCTATATGTGGTAAATACTCCTCCCACAACATCAAATTTGTTTTCAAGACAGTCCGCAACATAGTGGATAAAGTACGATTAACTATCTCGGTCTGTCCATCCATTTGTGGGTGACATGTAGTTGAAAACAACAACTTGGTTCCCAATTTATACCACAAAGTTCTCCAAAAATGACTTAAAATTTTTGCATCACAATCAGAAACAACGGTATTTGGCACACCATGTAGACCAACAATTTCCGTCATAAATAAATCAGCAATGTGTGAGGCATTATCATTCTTATGACATGGTATAAAGTGTGCCATTTTAGAAAAACGATCAACAACTACAAAAATACTGTCCCTCCCGCTTTTAGTCCTAGGCAATCCCAAAACAAAGTCCATAGAAATATCCTCCCAAGGTGCACTAGGAACAGGAAGAGGCATATAAAGACCATGTGGGTTAAGGCGAGACTTAGCTTTGTTGCAAGTAGTGCATCGTGACATGTAGCGCTCGACATCACGCCTCATCTTTGGCCAAAAAAAGTGTGTGGACAGCACGTCTTCAGTTTTCTTCACTCCAAAATGTCTCATCAAACCTCCTCCATGTGCTTCCTGCAAAAGTAATAGACGAACGGAGCTAGCTGGAACGCATAACTTGTTAGCACGATAGAGGAGACACTCTCGCATCACATATTTATTCCAAGTTCTTCCTTCTCTACAATTTCAAAAGCATCTTTGAAGTCCAAATCAGTAGGATATAATGCTTTTATTGTTTCCAAACCAAAGATTTTATGATCAAGTTAGGACAACATGGTATAACGCCTAGATAATGCATCGACAATGATATTTTCCTTCCCTTTCTTATGCTTAATGATGTATGAAAACGACTCTATGAACTCAATCCATTTAGCATGTCGTTTATTCAGATTGGTTTGACACTTAAGATACTTCAATGATTCATGATCGGAATGTATGACAGACTCCTTAGACCAAAGATAATGTTGCCAAGTTTGTAATACACGCACTAAGGCATACAATTCCTTATCATAAGTAGAATAATTCAGAGAAGGACCATGAAGTTTTTCGCTAAATAAAGCAACGGGTTTACCTCCTTGTATGAGAATGCCTCCAATACCAATGCCGCTTGCATCGCATTCTAGCTCAAAGGTCTTGTCAAAATCAGGAAGTTGTAGCAATGGTGCTTGTGTAAGCTTCGATTTGAGAGCATCAAAAGCGTGTTGCTGCTGTTCTCCCCATTGAAATGGCACTCCCTTCTTTGTTAGCTCATGTAGAGGTGTTGCAATGGTGCTGAAATCCCGCACAAAGCACCGATAAAAACCTGCAAGACCAAGAAAACTACGAATCTGTGTGACAGTTGTTGGGGTTGGCCAGCTGGTGATTGCTTCAATTTTTGCCTCATCCATATCAATTCCCTGCGAGTAAATGACATAGCCAAGAAACGAGACTCGATTGGTGCAAAAGATGCACTTTTCGAGGTTACCAAACAAACGTGCATCTCTCAAAATAGTAAAAACAGCACGTAAATGATCAAAGATGTTCATCATATGACTTGCTGTAAATGAGGATATCATCGAAGTAAACCACCACAAATTGTCCAATGAAAGCACGTAAAACCTCGTTCATTAATCGCATAAAGGTGCTGGGTGCATTAGTTAAACCAAAAGGCATGACTAACCACTCATAAAGTCCAAACTTGGTTTTAAATGCAGTTTTCCATTCATCTCCTAATGCCATTCTAATTTGGTGGTAACCGCTACGCAAGTCAATTTTTGTGAAGATGATAGCACCACTCAATTCATCAAGCATGTCATCTAATCGAGGAATAGGATAACGATATCGAATGATGATGTTATTAATCGCTCGACAATCAACACACATGCGCCAACTACCATCTTTCTTAGGAACCAAAAGAACGGGAACGGAACAAGGGCTAAGGCTTTCACGAATGTACCCGCGGTCCAAAAGATCTTGGACTTGTCGCTTAATTTCCTTAGTTTCTTGTGGATTCGCCCTGTATGCTGCACGATTTGGCAAACTTGCTCCTGGAATCAAATCGATCTTGTGTTCAATACCTCTCATCGGTGGTAAACCAGGGAGTATCTCGGAGGGAAACACATCCTCAAACTCCTACAAAAGGTTAGCAACAGCAGGGGGCAATGCAATAGACAATTCATGAAGTGAAAACATGGCTTCTTTGCAAACTAAAGCATAGCACATCCCCTTAGCATCGAATAAATCAGCAAGTTCAGATTTAGTTGCGAGCAACGGTGGTGATTTTAACTTAATAACTTGTTGTTTTTCAGATTCTAATTTTGTTGCTTTGCCATCACGAATTTTACTCTTCTCAAAATGCACAATTTCAGCAGGAGTCATGGAGAGCAAAGTGATTTTCTTTCCCTTATGCCTGAGAGTATATTTATTGGTTCTACCATGATGAATAGCATCTGTATCGAATTCCCAAGGACGACCCAATAAAAGAGAACAAGCATCCATAGGAAGAACATCAAAATCAGCAAAATCATGGTATGAACCAATTGAAAAATGTATTCTCGCTGTTTGTGTTACCCGAACCTTATCGCTGTTGTTGAACCATTGAATGTGGTACGGATGAGGGTGTGCTCTTGTTGTCAAACCGAGTTTCTTGACGACGTCCGTGTTCACCAAGTTATTGTAGCTACGTCCATCAATTATAGTGTGTACACGACAGTCCTTGACGATGAGAACATGTGGAAGAGATTGTGTCGTTGTAGCTTGTCGTCGGTCTCCACTTTGGAGCTCAAGGCACGCTGCACAATGATGCTCCTATAATTCTCTATCGCCGCTATACCAAGTATCTCTTCTTCGGTGTGTTCGTCATTTGGATCTGTAAAGTTAGTAGCAAGAGAATATTCATCTTCAACATCTGAAGTACTATCATACCCGCCATCGTCGTGTGCTATGTATGCTCGTTTGCTCGGGAAATCTCTCATCATATGACCAAGTCCCTGGCAGCAGTGACACTTGATGTCGGAAGTACGACCCGTAGAAGGAGTGGACGAAGAAGGCTTGAATGATGTCTCCTTGCTGCCTTCCAGCACACGAGAAGGTGGAGCAGCAGGTATAGTTCGTTGACCGCCATTGGGTGGTGTAGTCGCTGCACGGGGGGTCGAAGATGGTGCTGTTTTGGATGGTGTAGTCGTTGCACGCGGCGTGAAGTTGCTCCTCGTGCGTTGTTGCTATTGTTGTCGGCCCTGCAATTCTTTTTCTGCCAACATAGCAAGCTTAAACAATCTGTTAATAGTATCATATTCCTTGTAATCAACAATGTCCTGAATTTCACGCCTCAACCCCCCCCCCATAAAAACGAGCTATTTTATCATCCATGTCCTCTACTACCCCACAACGTAGCATACCCTTTTGTAACTCTTGATAATACTCCTCTACGGACATGTTACCTTGGTCTAAACGCTGCAATTTTTTGCGAAGGTCCTGCTGAAAAGATGGAGGAACAAATCGAACACGCATAGCTTCCTTTAATCTATCCCATGTTGGAGGATCAGTTCTAGTTTTAACAAGTTCATTCCACCATATGATAGCAAAGTCCTTAAACTCACTAGTGGCTTGACGAACTCTATGTTGTTCAGGAACAAGATGGGAATTAAATTTTTGCTCTACTGTCATCTACCAATCAAGATAAGCCTCAGCATCATAAGCACCAGGAAAAGAGGGTATAGTAAATTTCACTTTAGAAAAAGGATCATCAGGAGGGCGATTATAATTGTTATGATTATTACATCCCATACCTCGACGATAAAGTGGCAGTCTTGGCTGATTATTGTGATCTTCCAGTTCATCATAAGCATTGTCTTCTTGTCTTCCAGCGAGAGGCAACCGAGCCTCAAAAGTATTCATCCGAAGAGCAAGGTCATCCAGTTGACGAGTCAAGTTCGCCAATGACTCCTCCGTTGCTGCATTGTATTTGGCGAACATATCCGTCATGGTCTTCATCATATCACGTAACTCAGCATGTTGAACACATTCGTCATTATTGTCTTCTCCTGTCATTGTTAGTAGGAAACAAAAGACAACAAAAAAATATGTTATCCCTATCAACTATAGTGACAATGTGGAAGGTGGAAGAAAACAATCTCTCTCGCTCAAGCGTCTTACCACGCTCTTACAAGTGTTCTTACCGACAAAGCAGGTTGTGTGGACAGTGAGATGAACCAATGAAGCGTGGGGTGATTGCAAAGGTACCTGTTATGCTCAAGAGAAAGGTGGAGCTTGGATGGCACAATATGGTGGCTAATAAGCAGAAAATCGTTAACAGCTAAACAAAGTTGAATAAGTATTCAATGTAGGAAACTGTTGCTGGTCAACCGAGTGCCCTAGAGCCTAGCACAACACAAGGAAGTATCAAGGCAAAATAAAGACATAATGATATGACCAACAAAACAGCACCAAGTGGTATAGGCCAATTGCTTTAATATGCGTGCTCTTCACTATTTTTTTCTTTTTTGTAATATTTTTTGATATTTTTTCTTTACTCAGGAGCACAAATATAGGAAGCACACAAATTTGCAGCTCAATTGGATGTAATATGCAGCCTATAGAAAATCAAGAAGATTATTTAAAATTCGTGCTGAAACTTCGGAGGCCAGATAGCCTATCTTCCGAGGGGAATTTGGGCAATCTAATTTCGCCGAACGCGGATACGAGGCGGAAAATCAGATGTGAAATTTCGCATAGATGAATTTGAAAAAAAAATCGCCCGATTTCGAGTTCGTATGCGAAAGTTATAGCCGTTTTAAGGTAGGTTGTCCGAGTTACGTTTTTTTTTGGATGTTGATTCCAACTCGGTTTGAGAACAAAACTCGCAATCGAATATGAAAACGATCGGTAATTTGCACATCAACTAATATGGTGGTGTGTGATGATTCAAGGATGAGTGGCACAAAGGTTTGTCACCTAATCTAGGGCTGGCGATGCGGGAGTTCACGCAAGGCGGCTAGCTAGGGCAAACCGATGCACGTGGTGGATCGGTTTGTTATTTAGGGATTGTGGAATAGGTGTCGAACAGCAAGGAAACAAGGACGAAAAATGATAACTAGGATCCAAAACACAAAGCTAAACCAGCAACAAGACTCAACCACACGAATGCAAACTCAACAATGCAAACTGAAAAACGAAACTGCAGACACTATAGTCTGGGAAGCGGTAAAAATGATCTAATTTTTTTGTGGCTTTTCTGTGGACTCTAGGTACGAAACAGAATCGATCTAATGGAAGGAAAAACAAAGATACCTCACGGGCAACCTTGAAATCTGATACCAATTGATGAGTAGGTTTAGGTCCGATCTTCCGAAAGGTATGTCGATTGGGGTGGAGAACTCAACGTTGATGATCCGCTGCACTCGAGCGGTACGAGTTCCCCTGCAATCATTACACCACGGCTCCGTTGGTTATCAACCGTGCTGCACACGCTTGACCTCGCCAAGAAGGCTAATCCCTACAAGTGCAACCGAGAACACGAGCAAGAACGTCGAAGACACGATCAGGAAATCGCGAAGTTGGGGTCTCACAAACCGTGGAACGGTGATATTATTGATCTAAGCAAAACCCACCGAATATGACCGGCGTCTGCAGTATTTATAGGCTAGGTTTCAACCAAAACACGATTAGACGCGTCCCTAATGGACTCTTTCGGGATACAAGGCCCAAAGGCCCGATTCGGTGGCGCAACACCGGACAGAAATCTGGACTCGACTTGTTTCGATGATTCCCAATGACTCCGGAGGAATTTTGAGGTGGGACCAGAACCATTGAAAAGTTTATCTTCTCCTCTTTCTGTGCATATGTAGAACGTCAAAAATGGAGTCTTTATGCCTCCTGGGCATCTGTTTTAAGGTGGACTGCTCCTGGACTCTGAGTTGATCTCGAGTCCGAGTTGTAAACTGTTTCCATCAACTTGTGGACGTCCCAGCTGGTTCTCCATGCTCCCAAGGCCTCCTTCCTTCACTTGTTGATCTTCTCCATTATTCCTAATAACAATTAAATCATCACATAGCAATCTATTCTCAAACTCACATGCAAAAGAAGTTAGGAACGAATTCACCTGCTGATTTAATAACCGTGCTCGTGCTCTTGTGATTGGTCCTTGCAGTTCAATGTTCGTCTCCGCTGTTGTGATGTCCTCATCACCAGGCATTCTTCTTCTGTGACGTCTCCTTCTCCCCGGAGGGGAAGGTCTACGACGGTGGCATCTACTCTAGTAGCGGCTTCTTCCCGGGGTGCTAGCTCCGGCCCGGTGACTCCGGTCCCAGGGCCAGCTGAGGGCTCCGGGTCTGGAGGTCCTTCCTGCTCGAGGGGGGCCTCGACCATAGCTACGTCGTCAGCAGCAGCAAGCTCCGGGGGAGGGGGGGCCTCTAGGACTACCACACCAGTGTCGGCTGGGGTCAGTCCGGAGCGCCCGGAGAAGAGGTTCCGCGGGAACTGGTGCGGAAGCCTTCCGAGGTAATTTTTGATTTTTTACCTCAGTCAGTTGTTTTATTGTTAACTGTATTTTGAGTCTCTTCGTCCTTCATCCACAGCGTGCCCAGGAAAAGGGCTGAAGCTCGGGTCCCTACAGCAGCGGTTGAGGCTGTGCAGGCTGAAGCTCCAGCTCCGGTTCCAGCGCCGCCCCAAGAGGTGGCTGAGGCTGTGGCAGCCCCAGAGCCAGCTGTCGTGGTTTTGGACGACTCATCCCCAGAAGCTCCCGTGGTAGCACTGGACCACAGGACTGAAGATGTACCAGCAGCGCCAACCTCGGAGGTTGAAGCTCCGGGCTTGGATGCTGTGATGTTGGACGCTCCGATCGCAGAGCCGGAGGAAGCTGCGATTCCGGACCTAGAGCCGGATGTCGTTGAAGCCCCGACAGTCGAGCCGGTGGTTGAGGAGGTCCCGGCGGTAGAGCCGGGTATTGATGAAGCTCTGGCACTTGAGCCGGTCGTCGAGGAAACTCCGGTGGCAGAGCTAGTTGCTGCAGAAGTTCTGGCTGTGGAGCCGGCTGTTGAAGAGGTTCCGGCGTCCGAGCCGGTTGCTGCGGAGGCATCGACGCTTGAGCCTATGGCGGTCGAAGCGCCAGCGCTGGAGCCCATGACAGCTGAAGCGCCAGCACCCGAACCAGAGGCAGAGGAACGGCCTACACCGGAGCCAGAAGTAGCTTTTGCTCCGGCCGAACCTTCAACGCCCGCTCCGGAAGTAGTGATCCCGGAGGTGCCCGTTGCCGATCCAGAGTGCCGGGATGAAGCTGCTGGCCCCCCGCCGGAGGGACCAATTGTTGATGATCTGGCGGCTGGTCCTTCGGAACCAATTCCGGAGGTCGGTACTTCTATTGCAAGCACTTCCTCGGCGGCGGCCGAGGCTATCCCGGAGGACGGCCCTAGTGCTGTTGAAGTTCAGGGGACCGCTCTCGTAGAGTGGGACCCAATTTTTGTTGTTGAAGATCTGCTGGAGCCAGCGGAGATGACTCCGGCAGGTCTGGACCTGATCCCCCTATCGTTGTCTATCGACAACGCCTGCTCCAGCCTTCGTCAGGTTCAACTAGCCTTCTACCACGACAACAAGGACCTCGAGGAGGAGCACAAAACCCTTAGGAGGTGGTGCAACCGACTCCATTTTGAGACCAAGCTGGCACAATCGAGGCTGGCTAATGACAAGGAGTGGGTGCGAAGGGAGAAAGTCCATCTGGAGTACTGGGGTAAGTTGTTGGATGAGAGGGAAAGCATGACGCGGACCCTCGACAACCAATCCCGGGCCATATATGATCAGGTCAAGGCTACCAATAGTGCAGCTGATGAACGCCAGGAAAGGCTCTCTGCCATCCACGATAGTCTCGTCAAATGCCAGGAGGCTCTTGAAGCTCGGAAAAAACGGCTCGAAGATGAAGAGCAGAAATTCCTGGAGCTGCGAGACGACATCGTGAAGAGGGAGGAGGAGCTTTTCCAAAAGACAGCTCTGGCTGACAAGAGCCTTGAAGAACGCACCAAGAAATTGGAGGAGTGTTGCAAGGAGGAGGAGAAGAAGGCCTGGGAGCGAGGGCAGGAACTCTACAAGCAGGAGAATGCCATCGCCGCCCGAGAGAAGAAAGTGCGGGGCCGGGAGAGAGATCTGGTCAACCGCCGGAACAAGATCCACCTCCGGGAGGAAGAGCTCAGCAAGCTCAAAAGGCAAGTTGCTGAAACGATTCAGCAGAATGCCAAAGAGGTGGAGCGTCTTGCTCAGGAGAGCTCGGAGCTAGCGGCGGCCAAAAGATCCTTGGCGGAGATGCGTGGTGCAAGGGTTGCAGAGTCCCAACAAGTTTGGGACTTATTGGGCAAGGCCAACGACGCGCTGACGCCAATGGGCTTCAGTCCCGTGCGTCCGGATGATCCGGAGCCAGAGCTGGACCAGGCGTTGGAGGCGCTGGGGTTAGCAGGCAACAAGCTCTCCAAGGTGGGCGATGTCATCGCAGACCAATTGGAAATGGAGGGTCAGTCTCTAGCGAAGAACATCGCAGAGTATGTGCTGACATGCTACACCATCCGGTACCCTCAATTCCCTTTGGACCCGGTGCTTGAAGGTCCCATCGAAGGAGAGGGTGAAGCCGCCCGAGCCAACGTGTCGGAGGTGGCTCAGAAGGTTGCCCAGTTCTTCCATAGGGTCTAGGATCGTATCCATGTAGTCCCCACTTGTACTTTCTCTTCTTCCTCTTTAATTTTGTAATCTCTTGCCTCTAGATGAATGAAATCCAAATTTTTGTGAATTCGAATTTCATTTTTTGTCTTCAACACCTTTGTCTTGCTTGGCCCCTGGTAGATGTACACAATTTGATTGTGAACATGTACCAAGAGGATGTAACAGTTGTTGAAGACTTGCGTGCTTTGAACTTGTAGAATGTTGGTCCGAAGTCTTCGATAGTGTAGGCCCCCTGAGGCTGTCGGAGCTTAGTGGCTCCAGCATTGACCATCACCGGAGCTTAGTAGTTCCAGAGCATCGATGGTTAGTCCTCTAGGGTGTCGGAGCTTTGGCAGCTCCGGCAGTGACCTCCGTCAACACGCATTGTGTCACATTAGACTCCACTTTAGAGTCTTTCCACCATCTTCACATTGACAACTTGCCTCCTAACTTTACCAGAACTGAGTAGCTCCAGAGATGCTCGATGTCGATGTTTGAACATTGACCACAAGCCGCCTTGAGGATGTCATAGCTTATTTATTTTTCCTGCACACTGAAGTCAAGAAAAACAGTAAAATTCATTTCTTATCTATAACTTCATTGCGGCTTACTATTCCCGAGAAAGTTTTAGGTCGAACACAATCCTAAGTACAATCAAGAGCACCGTCTTGCTTCCTCCGGGCCCGATTGTTTCTGGACTCGCCTTACTTCGGCCTGTCGGGGTGTAGGTAGAGTGGCGTACTTAGGGTGCAGGACCAGGCTAAGTCTATAGCACACTCCGGCCCTAGATTGGTTTGGCGACATTCAGACAAGTAGGCCATCAACAATGCTTGAAACCGGGAGGATAGACAATGCAACTCGAATTGTACATGAACCGGTTGAGCTAAAGTTTCTTAAGAACTACACAACTTTGTTATAGACAAGAAAGAGAAAAATAAAAAATATTGAGCCTGTACAAAGTAAATGCACGTGGAGTCTGTCTTCACATAATGATGTCTTTCATTATAGGTCCGGGGTACAGGGGAAACAAGTACAGTCTTAGGGTATGGAACCAGGCTAAGTGTATTTCGTTTCTCGTTTGACCCAAGGTAGCTAGCTACACTTTTAGTTCTGAGACTGTGACAAGTGTTGCATGGGCGTTGTGGACCTAGCAGGGTAGGTCCGGCTGCCCTCCCAGAGGAGCTACCTGACTCTGTACAATGACTCTATAACATAAACCACATGTAATTACAGACCCACCTCCATGATACTAAGCATAGAACTTACGGAGGTGCTCAATGTTCCAAGGATTTGGGAGGTGTCCCATCCTCAGTTGCCAAGCGAACGCATCCGAGACGGGATACTTTGATCACTCGGAAGGGTCCCTCCCAGCTGGGGGAGAGTTTGTTTAACCCTTCTCTGGATTGTATTCTTCGTAGCACCAGATCGCTTTCCTCGAGCTGTCGGCTGTGAACATGCCGTTGGTGATAGCGCCGAAGAGCTTGGCGGTATCGGGCATTCCGAACAGCTGCTCGACACCTTCCCTCTTCGAGGAGGTCAAGGTCTTCACACCGGAGCTAGTCCTGCGTGGCTTCGTCGGAGGTCCGGACCCTGAGCAACCCCAAGGTGATTTCCGGAGGAAGGACTGCTTCAGCTCCGTACACCAGGAAGAAGGGTGTCTCTCCGGTTGACCGGTTTGGAGTTGTCCTGTTGGCCCATAGAGTGGGCGGAAGCTCTTCAATCCAGTTGGCTCCATGTTTTTTCAGGCGCTCATATGTGTGCGTCTTGAGTCCTTTTAGGATTTCTGCATTTGCCCTCTCGTCTTGGCCATTGCTTGCCGGATGAGCTACAGAGGCATAGCTGACTTGGATGTCGCGGTCTTCACAGTATCCTTGAAAAGCAGAGCTTGTGAATTGGGTCCCATTATGTGTTATAATTTTGTTCGGGACTCCAAATCTGCATACAATGGACTGCAATAAGTTGATAGCTGATTGCTTGTTTATTGTCACAACTGGAGTTGCTTCCGGCCATTTGGTAAACTTGTCGATGGCAACAGACAGGAACTTGTAACCTCCGACGGCTCTTGGGAAAGGTCCCAAGATGTCCATCCCTCACACAGCGAAAGGCTATGTAGGAGGTATCATTTGTATAGGCTGAGCCAGTGTGTGAATTTGCTTTGCATGGAACTAGCATGCTTTGCATTTCTTCACCAGCTCAGTTGTATCCTGGAGCGCT
This sequence comes from Tuctoria greenei, assembly GCA_036927565.1. Classification (NCBI taxonomy): domain Eukaryota; kingdom Viridiplantae; phylum Streptophyta; class Magnoliopsida; order Poales; family Poaceae; genus Tuctoria; species Tuctoria greenei. The sequence continues at coordinate 45,721,039 of JAYESD010000008.1, read as the reverse complement.
GTAGGCCAGTAGAAGCCATGCTAGAAGGCTTTACCGACCAGCGTGCGAGAAGACGCGTGGTTCCCACACTCGCCTCCATGGATTTCTGCGAGGAGCTTGCAACCTTCTCCCCTTGTGATGCACCGCATTAGGACGTCGTTGGCACCGCGCCGGTAGAGATCCCCTTCTACCAACGTGTATCTTTTAGCCAATCTGACTATCCGGTCAGCGGATACATCATCGTCAGGAAGGATGTTGTCTTTCAAGTAGCTTCGTATCTCTGAGATCCATGCATCGGAGCTTGCTTGAGCATTTGAGTCTTGCGTGCTGGGTTGCTCGAAGCTTTCGTCAGCACCTACGACCCTTGATGGCTGCCATGGTAAGAGGGCCATCGGGACCGCCAGCTTCGGGATGCTGGTCTCGCCTCCTTTGCTCAGTTCGGCAGGCTGAGTTGTGGGTTTTAACAACCCCCGGACGAAGGTTTCGTCAGGAGTTGGAGCTCCAGTTGACGCTTTCGTTGAGAGTTCGTCAGCTTCAGCGTTATGGACACGCTGGACATGGTGGAGATCCAGGACTTCAAAGTCCTTCTGAAGCCTCTGGACTTCAAGGAGATAAGCAGCTAGTTGAGGATTGTTACAGGAGCATTCACCCTTCACCTGTTTAATGATGAGCTGCAAATCTCCCTTGACCAACAACTGCTTGACACCATATGATAGTGCCACCTTTAATCCATAAATGAGTGGTGCATACTCTGCCATGTTGTTGGTCGCCTTGAAGTCAAGGTGGACCATGTATTTTACCTTCTCCCCAGTTGTAGCGAGGAGAAGGACTCCAGCTCTAACCCCCTGCTTTTGCATGAAGTCGTCAAAGTAGAGGGTCCAATGAGGTTCGGTGAAGACTGGAGCCTTGAGTTCCGATTTCTGCTCACTTGGGCCCCCAGGGTTTGATGGAGAGGGGGTCCATTCCGCCATGAAATCTGCCAATGCTTGACTCATGATCGCTTGTCTTGGGACGAATTCAAGATCGAATTCGGCCAATTCTGCTGCCCACTTTGCAATGTTCCCAGTAGAGTTGGGATTATGCAAGATCGCACGCAGTGGGTAAGAGGTCACCACTGAGATCTTGTGAGCCTGGAAGTAATGGCGAAGCTTCCTGGAGGCGATGAGAACTGCATAGAGCAGCTTGTGCACCTCTAGGTATCGAGTCTTGGCATCATGTAGTACTTTGCTGATGAAGTACACTGGGCGTTGGACTGTCTGGACCCTCCCGGAGGGGCCCGGAGCTTCCTCCACATCGACCCAAAGCCTCCCTGAGGGGTCTGGACCTGCTTTGGGGACCTCTGGGTTCCTGCTAGAGGAACCCGGAGCTTTTGCTGGAGTGACCCGGACCCTCCCGGAGGGGTCCAAGTCTTCTGGGATAACTCCCTGTTGATCCAATCTGGGGGTTGGGACCCAGACTCTCCTTTAGGAACCTCCGGACCCTCCCGGAGGGGTCTGGATTCCTGAGCTTGTGATGGTTCTGGTCTCTCCGCGACCAGGACCATGCTGACAACCTCGTCGGTTGCTGAAATATAAAGCAGTAAGGGCTCACTAGGGTTTGGAGCTATCAGGGTTGGTAGAGTGGTGAGGAGTTTCTTTAGCTCTTGGAACACCTTTTCTGCTTCTTCAGACCATTGAAATGGTCTGGACTTCCTCAATAGTTTGAAGAAGGGTAGCGCCTGTTCCGCCAGTCTTGAGACGAATCGGTTGAGGGCGGCTAGACATCCAGTCAGTTTCTGGACATCTTTGGTACGAGCTGGTGGACGCATCTCCTCAATGGCTTTAATCTTCGCCGGATTTGCCTCTATGCCCTGGTGGTTTACCAGGAAGCTGAGAAGCTTTCCAGAACTGACCCCGAAGACGCACTTGTTTGGGTTCAGCTTCGTGCGGCTGACCCGCAGCTTGTCGAATACAGCTTGCAAGGTGTCAAGGAGTGACTCCTTGTCCTTGATTTTGACTACAATGTCATCAACATACACTTCCACTACGTCTCTAATGAGCTCTCCAAAGGTTTTGTACATAGCTCGTACAAATGTTGAAGCTGCATTCTTGAGACCAAATGGCATGGCAGTATAACAGTACAATCCATCTACTATGATGAAAGAAGTATGTTCTTCATCTTCCCTAGACATTCTGATTTGATGGTACCCAGAATATACGTCTAGGAAATAGAGTAATTCACACCCGGAGGTGGAATCCACTATCTGGTCTATTCTAGGTAGTGGGAATGGATCTTTTGGGCATGCCTTATTTAGTGTTGTGTAGTCGATACACATCCGAAGCTTCCTACCGGCCTTGGGTACAATGACTGGTTTTGCCCGCCATTTTGGATGAAAGACTTCTCGGATGAATCCAGCTTCGAGCAACTTCTTCACTTCTTGTCATATGAAGTTTTGTCGCTCTACATATTGCTTCCGAGGCTTCTGATGTACGGGCCGAGCGTCGAGATAGATCTTCAGATTATTCTCGATCACTTCCCTAGGGATCCCAGACATTTGTGATGGTTGCCAGGCAAACACGTCCAGCCCGGAGAAAAGTGATGAGCGCGAGTTCCTATTTGTCATTCAGACCTCCCGATATACAAGTGGTCTGAGCGGCATCGAAACCAATTTGGACGACTTTGATGGGGATGTCGGTGTCGCTACTTGGTTGCACGCGAGGTGCAGAGGTTGAGCCTCGTTGACGAATGCTCGGGGGTTTCGGAGCTTGCTCCTGCCTGGATTCTTCCTCCTGCATTGTAGCAAGCGCATGAAGTTCCTCCAGAGCAGTCACTCCAACAGTACGGTCTTTGCAGATCCAGAGAACGCCAGCCGGTATCAGCATCTTCAACACCAGGTAGCCATAATGAGCAGTAGCCATGAATTTGTACAAGGCGGGCCTGCCCAGAATGGCGTTGAAGGGCAAGTTGATCTGAGCGACGTCAAAGATCAACTTCTCGGTGCGATAATTCTCCCGAGTCCCGAAGGTCACAGGGAGAGTAATGGCACCGAGTGGTGTTATGGCCCCCGGACCTACTCCGGAGAAAGGTTAGGAGGGGCACAGGTCCGAAGGTCAGAGCTGAAGCTTGACAAAAGCTTTGAATATTATGAGGTTCAGCCCCGAACCTCCGTCCACCATTACATGGTGGAGTTGAATGTTATTGATGGTAGGTGATACCATTAGAGGTAGCTGGCCAGCTCCGATCATGTTCCGAGGGCAGTCCGAAGCATCAAAAGTGATGGTAGTGTCCATCCACTTACGATGAGGCTCCGCCCTAGCTGTAGGAGCTACTGAGGGCATGTCCCGCCGCATAGTCTTGAGGACACGGCGGGAGGTGATGTCCCACGAACCACCAAAGATGGTGTTCATGGTCTTTCGACACTTATTGTCAGAGACGTCGGATTCGTTGTCGACGGAGGTGTACACAGCCTTCAAGACCTTTTTAGGGTCTTGGAAGCCCAACTCCTCTTCAGCCGGAGCTTCGTTGACTTTCTGCTTTCCTTCCCTCTGACAGAAAGGAACTTCTTCCCGGTGCTTGTGGTAGCGCTCGACAAGGTTTTGGACCTCCCGGCGGTCCTCCAAGTTGTGGCCGTTTGTTTTGTGGATAGGACACCACATTTTGGAGTTGCCACCGTCTTCAGAGGACGACCAAGGTCGTTTCTCGGGGCGTGGTCCCCGGCCACCCGGAGCTGCAGCAGCTGCAGCAGTGGATGTGCCGACCGACGGCTTCTTCTTGCTGTTGGGCTTTTTCTTCTTTTTTCCACTCCTGGAGGTAGTGGCTTCGCCTTTGGAGGATTTTTTTGACATCCTCCGGAGGTGGTTTGTAGTGCATCTCACGGCCCTCCGCAGCTTTGGCACACTTGTCTGCCAAGCTGAAGAGCTCTGTGACACTGGTGATCTCCTTGACCGCCAGCTTCTCCAACATCTTCTTATCTCGCACGCCCTGTCTAAATGCCACGATAACTGAAGCGCTAGAAATAGAAGGAATGGTGTTTCATACCTGGGAGAACATCTAGATGAATGAGTGCAGGGATTCTCCCCCTTCCGCACAACTGCAAAAAGGTCCAGTTCGGTGCCTGGTCGGGTGTATGAACTCCCGAAATTGGCGGTGAACTGTTGGCACAATTCCTCCCAACTATTGATAGAGTTGTGAGGAAGGCTCATGAACTAGGACCTGGCGGTCCCAGTCAAAGCCATTGGGAAGTAGTTGGCCATTACAGCCTCGTTACCTCCGGCCGCAAGGATTGTGGTGGTGTAAATTTGGAGAAACTCGGTGGGGTTAACAATCCCGTCAAACTTCTCCGGCAGGTGTGGTTGGAACTTTTGTGGCCATCTGACCATGCGTAGGTGCATGGCCAGTGCAGAACAGCCTCCTCCTACTCCCTCGAGAGCAGGGCTATCTTGAGCCTCTCGCCTTTCGCGTGAGCGCTTGATATGGACACGGCCGTCCTGTTGACGGTAACGGCGACCAAGCTCTACCTAGAGGTCATGAGTTGACATCTTGGTTACCGTATGAGTACGTCGCGCCCTGGATGGTAGCGATGTAACTTGCTATGACGCAGCACGCCTCCTATTCTGGGAAGCATGCAAACCAAGTCTGCCAGACACGGTCCGGCGCTGCGATGGGGCCCGCCCCGATGGAGGAGGACATTGGTTGCTGATGCGGTCGGCTGCTGCTGCAACCAAGTGTTCCACATCAGCCCTCCACTGCTCCATTGCACCCTGGGATGCACCTGGAGGTGGTGGACGTTGGAGGAGAGCACGCGCTGCATGAAGCGCGTGTTTAGGGTTGTTGTTGTTTGCTGATGCAGTGACCGACGCCGATGCACCGTCACACTGCTCAGCTTGACGTGTTGGTGCAGGCGGTGGTGGTGGAGGCATGACTCCTGCTGGAGCCACAACTCCTGCTGGTTGCTGCGCGTTGGAGGGATTGCCTCAAACGGTTGAACGGCAGGGTTGCTGTTGGATGATCCAGCAGCTGAGTTCACCATACTCGAAATCTCGGGCGCCCCTACCTGGCGCGCCAACTATCGGTGTTTGGAACCGGCAGATCTCCCGACAATACTTTTGGTAGATCGAGGAGTTGTAGTTCAGTAATGGGCGCGCAGAGATTCAAGAAGGTGAAAGACACGTGTATACAAGGATTTACGTGGTTCGGGCTGCCTGAGCGTAATACCCTACTCCACGGGGTGTGTTGGTGATGTATTAAGCTTGTGAGTCTAGAAGAAGCTCTAGAAGAAGAAGCTCGTCTAGCTCAGGGTGTTCAGTAGTGGTCTCTAACCGTCCTTTGTGTATCGTCGACCAGTTATTGTACAAGGACTGGTCGTTACAACGTTAGCCTGACCCAACAGGTGGCCCCGACGGTTACACACGCTTGATACACAATAAATGGGGTTAATTACCCTTAATAGCCTGGTAACGGGCCTTAACAGTGCCATTACCAGTATTAAGGATCATCCAATCGTATGTCATTAATATGGTATTAATGACACTTAATCGGTCTTGAAGTATTTGATTGATCCTTGAAGGTCCAATGGTTGCCACGTGGCAGCACCAGAGCTCATCGTTGTGGACGGGTAGGTCCAGTGCTGTTGGACACGTGTCAGTACCGGAGCTTCTCTCTGTCTGGGGTTAGGTCCGGGGGTGCCATATTGGTATTCTGACCGGAGCTTCCCAGGTGTGGGTGATAGCTCCAGTCTTGTGATACACGTGGCGGCCCCAGGACTAACCATGTTGGGGGAGCAGGTCCGGCTACACCTGACATGTGGGGCCTTCAGAGGTCTTCAAATCTGGTATATGGAGTTTCCTTGTGATCTTTTGCAATCCCAAGGGGTATTCGGTACGGAGGGTACCGACAACATGATATAAAGTGCATAGATACAAGATCTGCTTGGAGTAATGGAGATGTTCACAATGTCATTGTAGATGTACTAAAACATATTGAAAGTTCTTCTCTGTCTGATCACTTTCATCAAGGTCCTTAGAGTTCCTTGGATGATTCCTGCATCTCCTTCCTTGGGAGTTATGGTCTTCCTCAGAATTCTATTCAGGACTGCAAAGAATGGCTTCAAATACTTGGTAGTTTGAGGCTTGTATAGCATTATTGTGTCATAGAGGAATTCTAGCTCATCCTTCTTTAAAGGCTTCAAGTTATGAATAACGAGCTCATTGTCCAAGGTGTCTTCAAGGTGAAGTATCCTAGCAAATTCCTCATAAGTGACATTGTAGTTGGATCCATGTGTCATCCAAATCATCTTATCCTCATCATCATGGGCGAAGTATAGAGTAGAGTAAAATTGTATCATGATTTCATTGTTCCAATTATATCTGTCGGTGGTTTGGAACCGGCAGATCTCCCGACACTACTAAAGTGTTAGAGGAGTTTGATGTTCAGTGTGGGCGCGCGAAGATTCAAGAAGGTGAATTACAAATGACGCAGGAGACACAAGAGTTTACGTGGTTCAGGCTGCCTGAGCATAATACCCTACTCCACGGGTGTGTTGGTGTTGTATTAGCAGTATGAGCTTATACTGAGCGTCTAGGGAGCGTCTGTAGAGCGCGTGTGTCGCCTCTCTGAATGTGTCGTCGACCTGTCCTTTTATAGTACAAGGTAATTGCCCTTAATGACCGAGTAATGGGCTTTGACAACACCGTTACTGGTAATTAAGGTCATCCGACCGTGTGTCATTAATATGGTATTAATGACACTTAATCGGGTCTTGAAGTCCTTGATTCCCCTTTGAAGATCCGGAGCCATTGTGGAGTCTTCCGGAGGTTAGAGGTTGAAGATCCGACGGTTGGACACGTGGCAGCTCCGGAGCATACTGTGGGAAACAGGAAGCTCCGGAGCTACCTGACACGTGTCAGGTCCAGAGCTTCTCACGGTCTGGGGTTAAGTCCGAAGGTGCCATTTCGGTACATAGCCTGGAGCTTCCCCCTTGTGGGCGGTAGCTCCGGTTTGATAGTACACGTGGCGACCCTGGGAATAACCATGTTGGAGAAGCGGGTCCGGTTATATCTGACATGTGGGCCTCTGAAGGTCTTCAAATCAAGTAGATGACTTTCCTTTGAGATCTTTGTAATCTCAAGGGGTGTACGGTTTCCAGGGTACCGACAGTGGCCCCCTGGACCCACCTCTGGGGAAGACTCTTTGGGTGAAGTCATTCTGCCGGAGGTGGGTCCATCCTCGCGACTTTTGAACTGAGTCTTCAAAGGTCTCCGGATGTGCTGTTGGCGATGGTTTGGAGTTAAATCCTCGCCACGTGGCGTATCCCGCGTGCGGCAGATGAGATCTTTGGCGTGCGGATCTCACGCAATTGAAGGTCGCCGGTTCCCGATACGAAAACCGTATCGGTTCCGCGCGCCTTGTCAGGCCGCCGCCTTTGGGCTTCCTGCCTCATGATGACAACCGTTCGCCTGGGTAAGAACCTCGACTTGATCGTCGGGGTGGTCCTGAGCCCCCTTGTCATCGTCTGGGTGGAATTTTTGAATGGTATCTTCAACTTTCTTGCCGTTTCCATCCAAGCGTTGCGAGGGCTTACTTAAGAAGGAAAGCGCGCACCGTTGGGAGTTCTTTACGCCTCTCATCTGTTCTTGCGCTCAAACTCCCAACTTGTGCTTCGCTTTTCCTCTCTTGCCTTGCTGTGCCGCGATGGAGTTGGGTCTCCGCAAAAGCCGTTTGAAGACCGACGGTGACCTGAAGAAGGTCCGAACCCTCATGGGGTGGTCTTCGGACTTCTTCAACCGCTCGGTCCGCGCCGGGGGAGAGCTCCCGTTTGATAAGGAGCACGCCGGCGAAATGGTGTACTTCTCCTCGTACGCCATGGTGGGGTTGATCCCACCTTTTTCTTCCTTTTTCTTGATGCTGCTGGACTTTTATGGTCTGCAGCTATACCACCTTGGCCCTCACTCCATTCTCCTCATGTCTATCTTCATCCACTTCTGTGAGATGTGGGTGGACATCCCCCCCCCTGCATTGAACTCTTCCGGGCCTTCTTCACCGTTCACACCACCGGTAGGAGCAATGAGTACCTTGGCTTCTACTACTTCGTGAAGCGCAAGAAGTGCCCATTCAAGTACCTCTGGTCGTTTCCCTCTAGGAAGTGGGATGACTGGAAGAAGGACTGGATAGTCATCCGGGTGGAGGAGCACGAGAGGCTGGAGCTGCCCGAAGGCCTCCCCAACATTGACACGACGATGTGGAGTGAAGCTCCGGTGCTGGCGGACACCTTCAACCCTGTTCTGACCAGGATCCGCCAGTGCGTGGAGGGGGGATTAACCCCTTAAGCAGTGTTTTCTAACTTCCTGGTCAACAGGTGGGCACCACTGAAGAAGAGAGAGAAACTCGCTTGGGCCCTCAACAGCGTGATGGACGACGACCGGGTCGAGACCGGGCTGAAGTCCAACATGGTGGGGACAACCTTGGAGTTCCACCTCAAGAAGTTCCAGCACGGCATCGACGTCGAGGGTGACGACTTGACTCCGCCATCGGCTTTTCTTCCTCTGAACGTGGAAGTTGAGTTCAGTAGGGAGCTGCGGCAGAAGATGCCCGTGCTTGACGACCTTGGTGTCGTCGAGAGAAGATCAACCACCAGGGTGGCGATCCCTGGGGTGTCCGAAGGTGGTCCTGCCCCGAAGCTGAGGGTCGAGGTCGTCGGCAAGGGCAAGGAGTCGGCGGATGAACCCTTGAGCCGGAAGAGGAAGCTGCAGCATGCTGACAGAAGGTCCGTCAGGCCTGCCACCTCTGCATCGGCTCCTTCTCCCCAGAGGGGGAGGTATTCTTCGACCGCGGCGACTGTACCCGCAGTGGGATCCTCCCGGGGAGCTAGCTCTGGGCATGCGACTCCAGCACCGGGGCCGGTTGAGGCCTCCACGTCCGGAAGTTCTTCCCAGTCGAGGGGAGCCTCGACCAGGGAAACGCCCGTGGCTACTACGAGTTCCGGGGGGCCTTCTGGAGCTTCCACGCCGGTTATGACCAAGCCCAGAACGCCCGGGAAAGAGGTTCCACGCAAGCTAGTGCGGAAGCCTCCCAAGGTAATTTTTAATCTTTACCTTGGACAGTTGTTTTGTTTTAGTAACTATTTTTTTAAGTTTCTTCATCCATCATATGCAGCGTTCCCAAGAAGAGGAGTGAGGCTCCACCCTCAGCCACAGCAACTGAAGTTGTGAGGGCGGAAGCTTCTGCTCCTGTCCCGGTGCCGCCCCAAGTGGTGGCTGAAACTACGACAGCTCCGACACCGGCTGTCGTGGTCATGGACCTCGACTCATCCCCAGAGACTCCCGTGGTAACGCCGGACCATGGGAGAGAAGATGCGCCAACGGCACCTGTCCCGAAGGTTGAAGCTCCGGGTCCTGGTGCTGAGATGATGGAAGCTCCGGCCGTTGAGCCGGAGGAAGTAGTAATTCCGGCCTCAGAGCTGGAAATTTTTGAAGCCCCGGCGGTTGAGTCGGAGGTGATTGAAGCCCTGGCGTGTGCGCCAGAAGTTGAGGAAGTTCCGGCAGTTGGGCTGGCTACCTCTGAAGCACCGCCCGCAGAGCCAGTCATTGTTAGAGCTCCAGCCGCAGGGCCGGTCGATGTTGAAGATCTTCCGGCTCCCGAGCCGGTTGTTGAAGAGGTGTCGTAGCCCGAGCCCCCATCGGAAGAGGTGCCCAGACCGGAGCCAGCAGTGGCCCCTGCTCCGGAAGTGACGACGTCGGAGGTACCCGCGGCTGAGCCGGAGTGCCCAAGCGAAGTCGCTGGCCCCCTGCCTGAGGGGGTGAACGAAGACTTGGCGGCGGGGCCTTCCTCGATGGCAACTGGGGCCATCCCGGAGGACGGCCCTAATGCATGGAGACCCAGGGGACCACTCTTGTGGAGTGGGACCCAATTTTTGTATCTGAAAACCCGCTAGAACCAGCGGAGGAGACTCCAGCAGGTCCGGAACCTATCCCGTTGTCGCTGTCTATTGACAACGCATGTTCCAGTCTGCGTCAAGTCCAATTGGCCTTCTTCCACGACAGCAAGGCTCTTGAAGAGGAGCGCCAAACCCTTAGGCGGTGGCGCAACCGAATCTACTTGGAGACCAAGCTGGCGCAGTCGAGGCTAGCGGACGACAAAGAGTGGATCAAGCGGGAGAAGATTCGCCTGGAGTACTGGGGCAAGTTGCTGGATGACAGGGAGAGTATGACTCGTGCCCTCGACGCTCAATCCCAGGAGATCTATGAGCAGACCAAAGCAGCTAACAGTGCGGCCGATGAACGCCAAGAAAGGCTTGAGGCCATTAACACTACACTCATCAAGCGCCGGGAGGCACTTGAGGAGAGGGAGAAACGGCTCGAAGATGAAGAGCAGAAACTCCTTGAGCTGCGAGATGACGTCCTGAGGAGGGAAGAGGAGCTCACCGAGAAGGTGGCTCTGGCTGACAAGGGCCTTGAGGAGCGCACCAAGAAATTGGAAGAGCGCTGCCATGAGGAAGAGGAGAAGGCCTGGGTGCGAGGGCAGGAACTCTACGAGCAAGAGTGTGCCCTTACTGCCTGGGAGAAGAAAGTGAGGGGCAGGGAGAAGGACCTGGTCAACCGCCGGAACAAGATCCACCTCCGAGAGGAGGAGCTCGGAAAACTCGAGAAGCGGGTTGCTGAGAAGATTCAGCAAAACGCCAAAGAAGTTGAGCGCCTCACCCACGAGAATTCTGAACTGGTGGCGGCCAGAAGATCCCTGGAGGAATTAAAGGGCTTGAGGACTGCGGACTCCCTACATATTTGGGAGTTCCTGGGCAAGGCCAACGACGCGCTGACACCGATGGGCATCAGCCCTGTGCGTCCGGATGATCCGGACCTGGAGCCAGACCTGGCGTTGCAGGCGTTGAGCTCAGCAGGCAGCAAACTCTCCAAGGTGGACGATGTCATCGCGGACCAATTGGAGGTTGAGGGGCAATCCCTAGTGAAGAACGTCGCAGAATATGTGCTGACGTGCTACACCAGCCAGAACTCCCAATTTCCTTTGGACCCGGTGCTCGAAGGTCCGGTTGAAGGAGAAGGCGAAGCTGCCCGAGCCAACGTATCGGAGGTTGCCCAGAAGGTCGCCCAATTCTTCCATAGGGTCTAGGACCATCTCTGTAGTTCTCACTTGTATTTTCTCTTCTTCTTCCTCAATTTTGTAATCCCTTGTCTCCAGATGTAATCCCTTGTCTCCAGATGAATGAAATCCCCAAATTTTTGTGAATTTCATTTTTTGTCTTCAAGACTTTTGTCTTCACTTGGCCCCCTAGTAGATGTACACAATTTGATTGTGAACATGTACCAAGAGGATATTGCGTTTTATTGAAGACTCATTTGCTCCGAACTTGTGACACCCGGTTCCGAATATGAACCAAGCGTAACGCATATGTGTGCCCAAGAAGTTCATCACACATATACGGTTGCATCACAAACGATATACATAATTTAACCACGTCTTAACTAATAAATAAGTACTTTATTACAATAATCCAATAGTTCACGAATGATAAAACTCTAAATAATGCAGCGGAAAATAAACTAAGCAGCACGACTCCAATCCACAGGCAATTGACGGCGGTACGCAACCTAGTACTCCACGTGATCCTCAGGGTACTCCCAATTTTCTCCAATAACTGTTGGGGGGGATTGCAAGGGTGAGTACATGTCGTACTCAGCAAGTGTGGAAAGTATGACATGTGGCTTATTCAAATGACGAATGTAATAATGGCTAAGTGCTGAAAAGTACAGTAAACCATTGGAAAAGCATTATACTATGTCTATGTGAACCAATCCCATCATAACCATCATATTAACAAAATATAAACCATGTCCAATTATTGCCAACATCATCATTATCCATGTCCAGTTACCATAACTCAAATTCATATCCATAACCATAATCCATAAACCATCCATAACCATTACCAACCCATAACCATAAACCAACCATAACCATTACCAAACCATAACCATCCCAAATCCCAATTTCACTCTAATCATGTAGGTCATCCAGGCGCTCATAACCGGGAGCACGGCTATCATGATAGTTTTTAACACTCTGCAGAGGTTGTACCACTTTACCCACATGTTTGTGATTTCATCACCTTTCGATGACTAAGAAACCTCCATTATGCCATATCACACTTCCGTAGATGTGTGGCCAAGAGATCACAAAATAGCCTTTCAAAAGGACTACTAGTATGTACGGGCCCACTAAGGTTTCACCGGCAGGCTTAAATCTCCAATTCTCCCACCCACGGGCCCCCTCGTGTGCCATGCGGATCCCAGGGCAGTCCTCCTCGACTCCCATTCCCCGCGCCATCCAATGGTCCATACAATACTAGTAGCGCTCCTAATTATTCAGCTACGCTGCACCCATACTTGGCCTTGTGGTGGCACTGTTGACCTGGCATATTCTCGCATGAACCGATCCTTAGATCTAAGGCAAGCAAACCACCATAACATCCAATCCATCCACATACCAGGCTTGCTTAGATCACCCATCGTATTGACCAGTCCACATTAACCAGAATATCATTAATGCATAATTAAATGTGTAGTGTTGTTTGCCATCCCAATTAATTAAGCGAAGCAAAAAGGGAAAAACCCTTCCCGACTCTCTACCATATATCCCAGGTGACAAGGGTGGTCAAACAAAACTAGTAAACTTCCTACCATAGGATTCCCATCAATTTGACACAAGCATGCAAGTTCGCAAACAAAACATTTAATAAAACAGGATCAATATGCTTCAAGGACACTTGCCTTGCTCCGGCGGATGGGGTTGCTCAAGCGCTTCGAAGTCTTGGTTCTGGAAATCCTCGTATGCGGCCTCTTGAGCACGTTCCTCGTAGATGCGATGGCTTCGATGATCACGGGATGGGGACAATGTGTAGACGAAGTAGATGCGCAGGGTCCTCCGGCGGCACGACGACAGCGGCGCGATGGCGACGTCGATCTCCGGCGGACGGTGGCGCCCTCCTCCTTTTTTTCTTCCTCTTCCTCCTATTTTTTCCTCTCTTTTCTTCCCTGGCGGCAGCTCTGTTCTCTGGAGTTTTTTTCTTCCTGTACCGGCGGTGGCGTTTTCTGGTGTCTCGGGAAAACCTACGGAGTTACCGTCGTATTTATAGGGCAGGGCGCGCGATCAGGGGCCGAGTCGGTTCGGCGGGGCGCGCTGGGCGCTGCGGTGCGGGGTCGGACGAGGGGGCGGGCGGCTGAGCCGGGGCGGGGTCGCGGTGCGTCGGGCGGCTCGGTCGGCTGCAGCGCGGTGGGGCCGGGCACGCGGGCGATGCGGGAGCCACGGGGCGTTCGGCGCAGGTGGGGCCGGGGCACGCGCGCGTCAGCGGGTCGCGCGCTGGCGGCGCGGGAGGCCGGGGCTGCTCGGCTAGGCCGTCGGCCTGGCCAGCGGCAGGCCCTTTTTTATACTTTCTTTTATTATATAATTTATTATATATATTTTTAGATATATTATTATTTATATTATATATATTATTTATTATTTTTATAATATATATTATTAATATTAATATTTTATTTATTTTTATATATTGTTATATATATTATTTATATATATATATTTATATATATTTTTATTATTATTTTATACTTATTCCTTATTACAAGTTTTAGGCTATAACTATTATTTTCTTTTTCTTCTTTTGCTACACATATTTCTATATGTATGTTTTATTATTTTTCTTTTATTCTACTAGTGTTTAATGCATGATCATGTATGCAATGCATGATGCGAAAATTTAGGGTGTTACAAACCTACCCCCCTTAAAGTGAATCTCGCCCTCGAGATTCGATAGCGTGGAGAAAAGATGAGGGAATTCTGCCTTCAAGTCTTCTTCACGTTCCCACGTAGCTTCAGCTTCCGTATGGTGTTTCCATTGCACTTTGCACCAACGGATCCTCTTATTTCTCGTGACTCTTTCCTTTATGTCCAAGATCTTGATAGGTTGCTCGACATAGGACAAATCCTCTTGAAGTTCTAACTCGTCCATCGACACTTGTTCTTCCGGTACCCTAAGACACTTCTTGAGTTGAGAGATGTGAAATACGTCGTGTACATCGGAGAGATACGTCGGCAGCTCAAGTCGATATGCCACTTCTCCTCGTTTGTCCAAAATCTTGAATGGTCCGATGTGTCATGGTGCCAGTTTTCCTTTGACGTTAAACCGTCATTGACCTCTGATAGGTGACACTTTGAGGTATACGAAATCTCCAACTTCAAAAGTCAGACTCCTTCGCCTATTATCAGCATAACCTTTCTGTCGAGACTGGGCAGCCTTTAAGTTTTCCCGTATTATTTGGACCTGCCTTTCAGCATCTTGTAACACGTTGGGACCAAACACTTGATTCTCTCCGGTTTCATTCCAAAACAAGGGAGTCCTACACTTCCTTCCGTACAATGCTTCGTAGGGTGACATTTTTAGACTTGCTTAGTAGCTATTGTTGTACGAGAATTCAGCGTACGGCAAACTTTTATCCCAACTTTTCCCATGCTTTAAAGCACAAGCTCTTAACATGTCTTCCAAAATTTGGTTGGTCCTCTCGGTTTGTCCATCTGTTTGAGGGTGATACGCCGAACTGAAGTTCAACCTTGTTCCCATTGCTTCATGCAATTTCTGCCAAAATATGGAGGTAAATTGAGAACCTCTATCCGAGACTATCTTCTTCGGTACTCCGTGTCGACACACAATATGTTCCATATACAATTCTGCTAGCTTCGCGGTGGTATATGTGGTCTTGACAGGGATGAAGTGAGCTGATTTTGTCAACCGATCTACAATAACCCATATTGAATCATAGCCAGACTAAGTTCGCGGTAATCCAACTATAAAGTCCATACCAATCTCTTCCCACTTCCACTCCAGGATCTTTAATGGTTGTAACAATCCGGCTGGATTTTGATGTTCAGCTTTAACTCGTTGGCACACATCACAAAGTGCAACATATTCGGCTATGTCCTTTTTCATGCTGGCCCACCAATAGCATGTCTTTAAGTCCTTGTACATCTTTGTACAACCAGGATGAATTGAGTAAGGCGAGTCATGTGCCTCCTTCAATATTGTTTCCCGAATATGCCTGACATTAGGTACCACAATCCTCTTTCCAAGCCATAAGGTACCCTGTTCGTTCTCATCAAATCTGAATTCTTTTCCTTCTTGGGTCCTTTCCTTGATTTCCTGTATTTCCTTGTCCTTTGTCTGTCCTTCCCGTGTTTCCTGCTCTAATGTTGGGTTGACTTCCATCATTCCCATCTCATTTATGAATCCGAGGTTTAACCGTTCAAACTCCTTGCATAACTCGGATGGCAGCTCTCGAACTGTGAGTTGATTACTTACTCCTTTCCGGCTCAAAGCATCGGCCACTACATTGGCCTTTCCTGGGTGATAGTTGATTCCCACATCATAATCCTTGATGAGCTCCAACCATCGGTGTTGCCTCAGATTCAGATCCGTTTGCGTAAATATGTACTTGAGACTCTTGTGATCCGTATAAATCTCACATCGGTGACCAAAAACATAGTGTCTTCATATCTTCAAGGCGTGTACCACGACTGCGAGTTCAAGGTCGTGTGTAGGATAATTCAACTCATGTTTCTTTAGTTGCCTCGATGCATAAGCTACCACTTGGCCTTCTTGCATGAGCACACATCCTAATCCTTGTCTTGATGCATCACAATATATATCAAAACTCTTGCTCACGTCCAGTAATACTAACATCGGCGCGGTTGTCAACCTTTTCTTTAACTCCTCAAAGCTATCCTGACAAGCTTGAGTCCATCGGAATGCCTTCCCTTTCATGAGTAATTCGGTCATAGGCTTGGCTATTTGGGAGAAATCCTTGATGAATCGATGGTAATATCCAGCCATTCCAAGGTAACTCCAAATTTCCTTGACATTCTGTGGCGGTTCCCACTTAAGCACATCTCTCACCTTCCCTGGGTCAACTGATACTCCTCCTCCGGAAATAATATGGCCTAAGAAAGAAACTTCCCGTAACCAGAATTGACATTTACTGAACTTGGCATACAATTGATGCTCCCTCAATTTCTGCAGCGTAAGCCTCAAGTGTTCCTTCTCATCCTTCGAGTAGATCATAATATCATTGATGAACACTACAACGAACTTATCCAAATATTCCATGAAGACCTTATTCATGAGATACATAAAGTACGCAGGCGCGTTTGTCAATCCAAATGACATGACGGTGTACTCATAAGATCCATATCGTGTCCGAAATGCCGTCTTGGGTATGTCCGGTGGTCTAATCTTCATTTGGAAGTATCCTGACCGCAAGTCGATCTTGGAGAAGATACAGTCACCCTTCATTTGGTCGAACAAATCCTCTATACGGGGCAGTGAGTACTTGTTCTTAATTGTTACTTCGTTGAGAGACCTATAGTCCACACACATCCTCTAGGTTCCATCCTTCTTATCTACGAAGAGCACTGGGGCTCCCCACGGGGATGAGCTTGGGCGTATAAAACCCTTCTCTAGCTGCTCTTGAATTTGCTTCTTGAGCTCTGCTAATTCCTTAGGAGGCATCCTATACGGCCTCTTAGCTATAGGTGCAGTTCCGGATATCAACTCAATGGCAAATTCTATGTCACGATCAGGTGGCATACCTGGCAACTCATCTGGAAACACGTCCGGGTACTCGCGAACGATTGAAATGCTTTCCAATGTCACATCTTCCACGTGATTCAGCATCGCTTTCTCTCTTGCAGGTTGAGCTGCCTCAACTTCGACGCGTGTACCATGTTCACTTGTCAACTGCACAATCCTCTCGGCACATTGAATGACTCCATTATACTTGCTCAGCCAGTCCATTCCAAGTATTATGTCTATTCCTTGGGAGTCCAAGACTATGAGGTTTGCGAGAAAGTCTACCCCCCTTATTTTAATGCTTACTTTCGGACATACTATATTTGTCCTCGTCTCTCTGCCAGGAGAACTTACTAGCATAGTTTGCTTCATATGAGATATAGGCAAATTGTACTTGGCAATATACTTTGACGAGATGAATGAATGAGATGCTCCCGAATCAAATAAAATAGTCGCGGGGTTGGAGTTGGCAAGAAACATACCAATCACGACGTCATCAGCTTGCTGGGCTTCCTCAGTAGAGACATGATTCACATTGCCATGAGCAAAATTCTGCTGTCCACGGTTGCCTTGTGGTGCTCCTCCATTTGGTCGCGGGTGATTTGGCCTTGGTGCATTGTTCATAGGTCCATTGTTCCTTCTGGGACATTGAATTGCAAAGTGTCCGGGTTCTCCACATACATAGCATGTCTTACCACCCGTAGCATTAGGGAAGTTTGGGCACAACTGGTTTTGAGCATTTGCCGCCATGTTAGGACGCGGTGCAGGTGGCACAGGGTAGCGAGGCACTTGCATGGCGGGGCGTTGCTGCGGTGGCTGATTTGGGCGGGGCGGATAAGCAGCGCGGTATGCAGGAGCAGATGGGTTGTAGTGTGGTGCAGTAGGTGGTGCATAGCGGGGGCGAACATTGCTTCCTTGCTGCGGTCCATGATGTGGCATCTTCCTCTTGTTGTCCTGTTCCATCTCACAAATCTTGTTCTCAACCACAATAGCCTTGTCAATCAGCTTTTGGAAGTTTAGATAATCAATATTGAGCAACTGGACTTGAATTTCATTGTTGAGACCCCTCATAAACAAATACTGCTTCCTACTATCAGTTTTGATGTCTTCTGGAGCATATCTTGATAATTGAGTGAATTTGTTGAGATACTCACTCACGCTCATCCTTCCTTGCCTGAGATTTTCAAAGTCTTGTCTTCTCAGTATCATAACTCCTTCAGGTACATAGTGGGAATAGAAACTCTACTTAAACTCAGCCCAAGTGATTGCCTCCTGATTATCATGAGCGTTGCAAAGAGCTTCCCACCAGTCAGCGGCTGCCCCAACTAGTTGATGTGATGCAAAGAGAACCTTCTCCCTATCAGTGCACTGGACAATAGCAAGTTTCTTCTCAACGGACTTCAGCCAATCATCAGCTTCCATTGGTTCTGTGGCTTGTGCAAAGGTAGGCGGTCTGGTCCTCATGAACTCTCCCAAACGGTTGTGAGGAGGCTGGGGTGGTGGCGGGGGCAGTATATGAGGATGATTGTTGTTGCCAGCTTGCAGCTGTCCCATGGTCTGTATCATGGTCTGCATGAGCTGGTTCTGCATAGCTAACATTTGTTCAATATTGATAGCTCCATGAGCATGTCTCTGGTTGTTCTGAGGTACTTCATTGCGCTCCTCCTCATCGTTGGCATCCCTCTGGTTACGAGTTCTCACCATCTGTTGGCGAAAGAAGGGTGGGGACAGAAGGATTTAGAATTTGGAAAGAACGTCCCAACTATATGCATCAAGGGATGTGACACTAAATAATCCTTTATTAATATAGACCTATATGAGGATGTGGACAAGTGCCGAAGCATTCCACAACTCTCAACTAAGCACACAAGCACTCAAACAAGCACCAAACAAAATTGACAAAAATCCTAAAAGAAGTAACACAACTCAAGTTCACACAAGTACGTCTACGTCACTCTTATTTAACTAATGGGGGTGTGCCTATCCTTGAGTCGTGGCATAGGTCGAGGACTATTCGTCGTCAAGCGGAAACTCCTCCGGGTCCTCGTCGTCGTCGTCGTCGTCGGGGTCCTCGGGGTCCTCGGGGTCCTGTGGTGGTGAGGCAGCAGGCGGCGGTGGTGCGGCAGACGCCACCTTGGAAGGCTTCTCGTCAGAGGACTCCTCAGAAGACGACTCACGCTGACCGTTGCGACGGTCTGGAGAGTCTGGGGTCCACGTCGGGGTGTCGGACGCGTAGTCGTCCGGGTCCTCGTCGGTGATCCGACGATACCTTCTGATTATCGCCTCGTGGCGCTGGGCGAGGTCACGTCCATCCTGAATCTCCTACTGCGCCCTCTGAAGTCGGGCACTGAGCTGGGCCACGTCATCAACAGTCTGACAAGACTGCGGAAGGTCCAGGGGTCCCTCCACGTGCCTGGAGACGAAGCTCGCAGTGCCACTGGGACGCTGCGGAACGAAGGCGTGCACTGTGTCCTCCAGACGGAAACGGCGGGCATGGCTCCAAAAGGTGGCTGCTTCCCAGCTAGCATCCTGCTCCGCAGATCGGCGGGAGCTCCTCCAAGCAGGACTGCTGTGGGTCTTCACCAACTCATCACCATAATAGATGTAGATCTTGCAGCTCCATTCCTTCCTACCGGGGCGCTGCACTCCCGTGGTGTGGTAGGAGAGCGAGAAGCTGTGGTGACGGTAGCCAGCCTCGCGGAGTAGGGCACGGAGACGATGTCGCAGTTGTCCTGCGGCCCTGCCGTCAGAACGGATCACCACGGGGTGACGGGGGTCGACGGTCGGAGAGCGACTGGCCAACCTACGCGGGGGCACAAGTCCACCGGTCGACTTACGGGGGGTTGTCTTGGTGCGGGCCATCTACAGAAAACAAGAATACATTAGAGGAAAAAGGAAATAACGAAATACAAATCTGAAAATTTCAGCAGCTAAAATGGCGGAAAAAGAGCGGTGCAGCGGTTCCAAAAGAACGAAAAAATAGGAGAAAAAATGCAGCAGCCAACACAATAATTTACCCACACATAACAGCAGCAAAACACACTTTTTTTGCGAAAATTTAAGCAGCAAAAACAGCAGCACTTAATATTGCTCACTTCTGAAAATTTTTACCAAAAACGCAGCAGCGATCAATACTTTTTGCAGCTGAAAATAAGGGAACAAAACAGCAGCAAAAATTTTCGAAAATAGCAGATTAGAAGGGTATTCCTAAGTGCTCTAGAGTGTCCATTCTACCTAGGCTGCATCCTACGGTCAAACCTGGCTCTGATACCAATCTGTGACACCCGGTTCCGAATATGAACCAAGCGTAACGCATATGTGTGCCCAGGAAGTTCATCACATATATACGGTTGCATCACAAATGATATACAGAATTTAACCACGTCTTAACTAATAAATAAGTACTTTATTACAATAATCCAATAGTTCACGAATGATAAAACTCTAAATAATGCAGCGGAAAATAAACTAAGCAGCACGACTCCAATCCACAGGCAATTGACGGCGGTACGCAACCTAGTACTCCACATGATCCTCAGGGTACTCCCAATTGTCTCCAGTAACTGTTGGGGGGGATTGCAAGGGTGAGTACATGTCGTACTCAGCAAGTGTGGAAAGTATGACACGTGGCTTATTCAAATGACGAATGTAATAATGGCTAAGTGCTAAAAAGTACAGTAAAACATTGGAAAAGCATTATACTATGTCTATGTGAACCAATCCCATCATAACCATCATATTAACAAAATATAAACCATGTCCAATTATTGCCAACATCATCATTATCCATGTCCAGTTACCATAACTCAAATTCATATCCATAACCATAATCCATAAACCATCCATAACCATTACCAACCCATAACCATAAACCAACCATAACCATTACCAAACCATAACCATCCCAAATCCCAATTTCACTCTAATCATGTAGGTCATCCAGGCGCTCATAACCGGGAGCACGGCTATCATGATAGTTTTTAACACTCTGCAGAGGTTGTACCACTTTACCCACATGTTTGTGATTTCATCACCTTTCGATGACTAAGAAACCTCCATTATGCCATCTCACACTTCCGTAGGTGTGTGGCCAAGAGATCACAAAATAGCCTTTCAAAAGGACTACTAGTATGTACGGGTCCACTAAGGTTTCACCGGCAGGCTTAAATCTCCAATTCTCCCACCCACGGGCCCCCTCTTGTGCCATGCGGATCCCAGGGCAGTCCTCCTCGACTCCCATTCCCCGCGCCATCCAATGGTCCATACAATACTAGCAGCGCTCCTAATTATTCAGCTACGCCGCACCCATACTTGGCCTTGTGGTGGCACTGTTGACCTGACATATTCTCGCATGAACCGGTCCTTAGATCTAAGGCAAGCAAACCACCATAACATCCAACCCATCCACATACCAGGCTTGCTTAGATCACCCATCGTATTGACCAGTCCACATTAACCAGAATATCATTAATGCATAATTAAATGTGTAGTGTTGTTTGCCATCCCAATTAATTAAGCGAAGCAAAAAGGGAAAAACCCTTCCCGACTCTCTACCATATATCCCAGGTGACAAGGATGGTCAAACAAAACTAGTATACTTCCTACCATAGGATTCCCATCAATTTGACACAAGCATGCAAGTTCGCAAACAAAACATTTAATAAAACAGGATCAATATGCTTCAAGGACACTTGTCTTGCTCCGACGGATGGGGTTGCTCAAGCGCTTCGAAGTCTTGGTTCTGGAAATCCTCGTATGCGACCTCTTGAGCACGTTCCTCCTAGATGCGATGGCTTCGATGATCACGGGATGGGGACAATGTGTAGACGAAGTAGATGTTCAGGGTCCTCCGGCGGCACGACGACAGCGGCGCGATGGCGACGTCGATCTCCGGCGGACGGTGGCGCCCTCCTCCTTTTTTTCTTCCTCTTCCTCCTCTTTTTTCCTCTCTTTTCTTCCCTGGTGGCGGCTCTGTTCTCTGGAGTTTTTTTCTTCCTGTACCGGCGGCGGCGTTTTCTGGTGTCTCGGGAAAACCTACGGAGTTACCGTCGTATTTATAGGACAGGGCGCGCGATCAGGGGCCGAGTCGGTTCGGCGGGGCGCGCTGGGCGCTGCGGTGCGGGGTCGGACACGGGGGCAGGCGACCGAGCCGGGGCGGGGTCGCGGTGCGTCGGGCGGCTCGGTCGGCTGCGGCGCGGTGGGGCCGGGCACGCGGGCGATGCGGGAGCCGCGGGGCATTCGGCGCAGGTGGGGCCGGGGCACGCGCGCGTCGGCGGGTCGCGCGCTGGCTGTGCGGGAGGCCGGGGCTGCTCGGCTGGGCCGTCGGCCTGGCCAGCGGTAGGCCCTTTTTTTATACTTTCTTTTATTATATAATTTATTATATATGTTATATATATATATATATATATTATTATTTATATTATATATATTATTTATTATTATTATAATATATATTATTAATATTAATATTTTATTTATTTTTATATATTGTTATATATATTATTTATATATTTATTTATATATTATTATTATTATTATTATTTTTATACTTATTCCTTATTACAAGTTTTAGGCTATAACTATTATTTTCTTTTTCTTCTTTTGCTACACATATTTGTATATGTATGTTTTATTATTTTTCTTTTATTCTACTAGTGTTTAATGCATGATCATGTATGCAATGCATGATGCAAAAATTTAGGGTGTTACAGAACTTGTAGAATTTAGGTCCGAAGTCTTCGATAGTGGAGGCCCCCTGAGGTTGTCGGAGCTCAGAAGCTCCGGCATTGTCTATTATCGGAGCTTAATAGCTCCGGCAATAGTCTCTATCAACGCGTAGAGCATCGATAGTTAGTCCTCCGGGGTGTCAGAGCTTAGTAGCTCCGGCAGTGACCTTTGCCAACACTTAGTTTGTTGGCAGCAGACTTCATTGCGGGGTCTTCTCACCATCTTTTATTTAGCGTCGACGGCTGGCCCCCCTAGCTTTACCAGAGCTTGATTACTCCGGTGATGCTCGTTTTCAATACGTAACATCGATTACAAGCCACCTAGGGGAGTCGGAGCTTTGTTAGCTCCGACTTTTCTCCATCAACGTAGATTTTAGATTTCCTGCACACTTAATCCAAGAAAATAGTAAAATTCGTTTCTTGTCTATAACTTCGTTGCGGCTTACGATTCTCAAGAAGATTTTAAGTCAAACGCGATTCTAAATACAACCAGATGCGTTGTCTTTTCTTCCAGATCCAACTATACATGGACCCGCCTTACTTCAGCCTACCGGGGTGTAGGTAGAGTGGCGTACTTAGGGTGCTTGACCAGGCTAAGTCGATAGCACACTCCAGCCCTAGATTGGCTTGGCGACTTTCAGGCGAGTTGGCCATGAACAATATTTGAATACAAAAGGATCGACAATACAACTCGTATCGTATATGAACCGGTTGAACTAAAATTTCTTAAGAATTGCACGTCTTTGTTATAGACAAGAAAGAGAAAAATAAAAATGTTGAGCCTATACAAAATAAATGCACGTGGAGTCTGTTTCACCTGAGCATGTCTTTCATTATAGGTCCGGGGTACAGGGGAAACAAGTACACTCTTAGGGTACGGAACCAGGCTAAGTGTGTTTTATTTCTCGTTTGACCCAGGGTAGCTAACCACACTTTTAGTCCTGAGACTGTGACAAGTGTTGCATGAACTTTGCGGACCTTCCGGGAAAGGTCCGACTGTTCTCCCGGAGGAACTACCCGACTCTATACAATGACTCTATAACATACACCTCAAGTTACTACAGACTCACCTCCGTGATATTAAGTGTAGAACTTACGGAGGTGCTCAATGTTCCAAGGATTTGGGAGAGGTGTCCCATCCTCGGTAGCCAAGCGAATGCTCCCGGGACGGGATACTTTAATCACTCAGAAGGGTCCCTCCCAGCTGGGGGAGAGTTTGTTTAACCCTTCCCTGGATTGTATTCTCCGTAGCACCAGGTCACCTTCCTCGAGCCGTCGGTTGTGTACATGCCGCTGATGATAGCGCCGAAGGGCTTGGCGGTATCGTGCATTCTGAACAGCTGATTGGCACATTCCCTCCTCCAGGAGGTCTAGGTCTTCACGCTGGAGCTGGTCCTGCGTGGCTTCATCGAAGGTCTGGACCCGGAGTGACCCCAAGGTGATTTCTGGAGGAAGGATTGCTTCAGCTCCATACACCAGGAAGAAGGGTGTCTCCCCAGTTGACCGGTTTTGAGATGTCCTGTTGGCCCATAAAGTGGGCAGAAGCTCTTCAATCCAGTTGGCTCCATGTTTTTTCAAGCGCTCATAGGTGCGCGTTTTGAGTCCTTTAAGGATATCAGCATTTGCTCTCTCGGCTTGGCCATTGCTGGCTGGGTGAGCTACGGAGGCGTAGCAAACTTGAATGCCGAGGTCTTTGCAATATCCTTGAAACGCAGAGCTTGTGAATTGGGTCCCATTATCAGTGATTATTTTGTTTGGGACTCCAAATCTGCATACAATGGACTGCAAAAAGTTGATAGCAGATTGCTTGTTGATTGTCACAACTGGAGTTGCTTCCGGCCACTTGGTGAACTTGTCAGTAGCGACATACAGGAACTTGTAACCTCCGACGGCTCTTGGGAAAGGTCCCAAGATGTCCATCCCCCACACAGCGAAGGGCCATGTAGGAGGTATCATTTGTAGGGGCTGAGCCGGTGTGTGAATTTGCTTTGCATGAAATTGGCATGCTTCGCATTTCTTCACCAACTCAGTTGCATCCTGGAGTGCTGTAGGCCAGTAGAAGCCATGCTGAAAGGCTTTACCAACCAGCGTGCGGGAAGACGTGTGGTTCCCACACTCGCCTCCATGGATTTCTGCGAGGAGCTTGCAGCCTTCTTCCCTTGCGATGCACCGCATTAGGATGTCGTTGGCACCGCGCCGGTAGAGATCCCCTTCTACCAACGTGTATCTTTTAGCCAATCTGACTACCCGGTCAGCGGACGCATCATCGTTAGGAAGGATGTTGTCTTTCAAGTAGTTCCGGATCTCCGAGATCCATGGATCGGAACTAATTTGAGCATTTGAGTCTTGCGTGCTGGGTTGCTCGGAGCTTCCGGCAGCGCCTACGACCCTTGATGGTTGCCATGGTAACAGGGCCATCGGAACCGTCAGCTTCGGGATGCTGATCTCGCCCCCTTCGCTCAGTTCGGCAGGCTGAGCTGTGGGTTTTGACAACCTCCGGACAAAAGTTCCGTCAGGAGCCAGAGCTCCGGTTGACGCTTTCGTCAAGAGTTCATCGGCTTCAGCGTTGTGGGCACGCTGGACATGGTGGAGATCTAGGACTTCGAAGTCCTTCTGAAGCCTCTGGACATCAAGGAGGTAAGCAGCTAGCTGGAGATTGTTGCAGGAGCATTCACCCTTCACTTGCTTAATGATGAGCCGTGAATCTCCCTTGACCAGCAGTTGCTTGACACCGTATGACAGCGCCACCTTTAGTCTGTAGATGAGTGGTTCGTACTCCACCATGTTGTTGGTCGCCTTGAAGTCAAGGTGTACCATGTATTTTACCTTCTCCCCGGTTGGTGCGAGGAGAAGGACTCAAGCTCCGGCCCCCTGCTTTTGCATGGAGCCGTCGAAGTAGAGGGTCCAGTGAGGCTCAGTGAAGACCGGAGCTTCATGTTCTGGCTTCTGCTCACTGGGGCCCCCAGGGTTTGACGGAGAGGGAGTCCATTCCACCACGAAGTCTTCCAATGCTTGGCTCTTGACTGCTTGCCTTGAAATGAATTCGAGGTCGAATTCCGCCAATTCCGCTGCCCATTTTGCAATATTCCCAGTTGAATTGGGATTATGCAAGATTGCTAGAAGTGGGTAAGAGGTCACCACTGAGATTTTGTGAGCTTGGAAATAATGGCAAAGCTTCCTGGAGGCAATAAGGACTGCATAGAGCAGCTTATGCACCTCTAGGTATCGAGTCTTGGCATCATGTAGTACTTCACTGATGAAGTACACCGGGCGCTGAATGGTCCGGACCCTCCTAGAGGGGCCCGAAGCTTCCTCTTCACTGA
Source organism: Tuctoria greenei (assembly GCA_036927565.1). Lineage (NCBI taxonomy): Eukaryota > Viridiplantae > Streptophyta > Magnoliopsida > Poales > Poaceae > Tuctoria > Tuctoria greenei. The sequence goes on along the minus strand of JAYESD010000008.1, from coordinate 45,695,402 downwards.
CCCGGATCCTCCTGGAGGGATCCGGAGTTTCTTCGGGGACCTCCGGGTTCTGGCTGGAGGAGCCCGGAGCTTCTTCAAAAGTGACCTGGACCCTCCCGGAGGGGTCTGGGTCTTCGGGAGTGGTTTCTTGTGGATTCGAATCTGGGAGCTGGGACCCAGACTCGCTTTCAGGAACCTCCGGACCCTCCGAAGGGGTCTGGATTCCTGAGTATGGGGTAGCTCTGGTCTCTCCGCAACCAGAACCATACTGACGACTTCGTCAGTAGCTGAAATGTAAAGCAACAAAGGCTCACCAGGGTTCGGAGCTACCAGAGTTGGTAGGGTGGTGAGGAACTATTTTAGCTCCTGGAACGCCTTTTCTGCTTCTTCAGACCATTGAAATGGTCCGGACTTCCTCAATAACTTGAAGAAGGGGAGTGCCCATTCCGCCAGTCTTGAAATGAACCGGCTGAGGGCTGCTAGACATCCAGTTAGCTTTTGGACATCTTTGATGCGGGCTGGTGGCCGCATGTCTTCAATGGCCTTGATCTTCGCCGGATTAGCTTCTATGCCCCGGTGACTTACCAGGAAACCAAGAAGTTTTCCGGAGCTAATCCCGAAGACACACTTGTCTAGGTTTAGCTTTGTGCGGGTGGCCCGCAGCTTATCGAAGACAACCAATAAGGTGTCAAGAAGTGACTCCTTGTTCTTGACCTTGACCACGATGTCATCCACGTACACTTCGACTATGTCTCTAATGAGGTCTTCAGAGGTTTTGTACATGGCTCGTACAAAAGTTGAAGCTGCATTCTTGAGACCAAATGGCATGGCTGTATAACAGTACAATCCATCTACTGTGATGAAAGAGGTATGCTCTTCATCTTCCCTAGACATTCTGATTTGATGATACCCAGAATATGCGTCTAGGAAACACAGTAATTCACACCCGGAGGTGGAATCCACTATCTGATCTATTCTAGGTAGTGGGAATGGATCTTTTGGACATGCCTTATTTAGTGTTGTGTAGTCGATACACATTCGAAGCTTCCCGCCGGCCTTGGGCACAACGACTGGGTTTGCCAGCCATTTTGGATGGAAGACTTCTCGGATGAATCCAGCTTCAAGCAACTTCTTCACTTCTTGTCGAATGAAGTTCTGTCGCTCCACAGATTGCTTCCAAGGATTCTGATGCACAGGCCGGGCATCGGGGTAGATCTTCAGATTGTGCTCAATCACTTCCCTGGGGATCCCAGGCATTTGTGATGGTTTCCAGGCAAACACGTCGACATTAGCCCGGAGGAAAGTGATGAGCGCGAGTTCCTATTTGTCGTTCAATCCCCCCGATATACGGGTGGTCTGAGCGACGTCAGAACCGATTTGGACGACTTTGACGGGAATGTCGGTGTCGTCGCTTGGCTGCACGCAAGGTGCAGATGTCGAGCCTCATTGACGAATGCTTGGGGGTTTTGGAGCTTGCTCCTGCCTGGAGTCCTCCTCTTGCACCATGGTAAGTGCATGGAGTTCTTCCAGAGCAGTTACTCCGGCAGTACGATCTCCGCGAATTCGGAGAACACCTACTGGTGTTGGCATTTTTAACACCAGGTAGCCATAATGAGCAGCTGCCATAAATTTGTACAAGGCAGGCCTACCCAAAATGGCGTTGAAGGGTAAGTTGATCTGAGCAACGTCAAAGACCAACTTCTCGGTGCGATACTTCTCCTGTGTCTCGAAGGTAACTGGGAGAGTAATAGCTCCGAGTGGGGTAATGGCTCCCGGACCTACTCCACAGAAAGGTCGAGAGGGGTGGAGATCCGAAGGTCGGAGCTGAAGCTTGGTGAAAGCTTTGAAGCTTATGAGGTTAAGCCCCAAACCTCCGTCTACCATGACATGGTGGAGCTGGATGTTATTGATGGTAGGAGATACCATCAAAGGCAACTGTCCTGCTCCAACCATGCTTCGATGGCAGTCCGAAGCATCAAAAGTGATGGCTGTGTCCATCCACTTCCGATGAGGCTCCGGTCTGGTTGTAGGAGCTACAACAGCCATGTCCCGTCGCATAGTCTTGATGACGCGACGGGAGGTGATGTCCCATGATCCACCAATGATGGTGTTCATGGTCTTCCGATGCTCGTTGTCAGAGACATCGGAATCATCGTCGACGGAGGTGTAGACGGCCTTCAGGACCTTTTTGGGATCCTGAAAACCTAACTCTTCCTCAGCCGGAGCTTCGTCGACTTTTTGTTTTCCTTCCCTTTGTCGGAAAGGAGTTTCTTCCCAGCGCTTGTTGTAGTGCTCGGCAAGGTTTTGGACCTCCCGACAGTCTTCCAAACTGTGGCTGCTCGTTTTGTGAATTGGACACCACACCTTGGGTTTGCCACCGTCTTCAGAAGACGGTCGAGGTCGCTTCTCAGGGCGTGGCTCCCGGCCACCCGGAGCTGCAGCAGCTGCAACATTGGATGTACCGACCGACGGCTTCTTCTTGCCGTTGGTCTTCTTCTTCTTCTTACCACTCCCGGAGGTAGCGGCTTCTTCTTTGGAGGATTTATTGTGGCCCTCCGGAGTTGGTTTGGAGTGCATTTCACGGCCCTCCGCAGCTTCGACACATTTGTCGGCCAAACTGAAGAGTTTTGTGACACTGGTGATCTCCTTGATCGCCAGTTTCTCCAGCATCTTCTTATCCCGTAGACCCTGTCTGAATGCCACAATGACAGAGGCGCTAGAGATAGAAGGGTTAGTGTTTCATACCTGAGAGAACCTCTGGATGAATGATCGCAGGGATTCTTCTCCTTTTTGCACAACTGCAAAAAGGTCCAGTTCAGTGCCTGGCTGGGTGTATGAACTCCCGAAGTTGGCATTGAACTGCTGGCATAGCTCCTCCCAACTGTTGATGGAGTTGGGTGGAAGGCTCATAAACTAGGACCTGGCGGTCCCAGTCAAAGCCACTGGGAAATAGTTGGCCATTACAGCCTCATTTCCTCCAGCTGCCAAGATAGCAGTGGAGTAGATCTGAAGAAATTCAACAGGATTGAAAGTCCCATCGAATTTCTCCGGCAGGTGAGGCCAGAACTTCTGTGGCCACCTGACCATACGCAGATGCATGGCCAGGGCTGAACAGCCTCCTCCCACTCCTTCAGGAGCAAGAACGTCCTGAGCTTCTCGTCTTTCACGAGCACGCTCAATATGGACTCGGCCGTCCTGTTGGCGGTATCGGCGATCAAGCTCCGCCCGGAGGTCATGAGTTGAAAGCCTGGATACCGTGTGGGTGCATCGTGCCCCGGAGGGTAATGACGTCACCTGCTGTGATGCTGCACGTCTCCTGTTGTTGGACACGTGCAGACCAAGTCTGCCAGACAAGGTCCATCGCTGTGATGGGGCCCGTCCTGAAGGAGGAGGATCCTGGTTGCTGATGCGATCGGCTGCTACTGCAACCAAATGTTCCACATCAGCTCTCCACTGCTCCAGTGCATCCCGGGATGCATCCGGAGGTGGTGGGCATGGAGAAGAGCACGCGCTGCATGGAGCGCGTGTTCTGGGTTGTCATGATTTCCCGACGCGGTGACTGACGCCGGTGCACCATCGCGCTATCCAGCTTGATTTGCTGGTGGAGGCGACGATGGTGGCAGTGTGACTCCTGCTGGCGCTGAGGCTCCTGCTGGTGGCTGCATATTAGAGGGATTGCCCCCAGCAGGTTGAACAACGAGATGACCGTTGGATGATCCAACAGCTGAGTTCACCATTCTTGAAATCTCAGCCCCCCTACCTGGCACGCCAACTGTCGGTGGTTTGAAACCGGCAGATCTCCCGACACTACTAAAGTGTTTGAGGAGTTTGATGTTCGGTGTGGGCGCACGGAGATTCAAGAAGGTGAATTACAAATGACGTAGGAGACACAAGAGTTTATGTGGTTCGGGCCGCCTGAGCGTAATACCCTACTCCACGGGTGTGTTGGTGTTGTATTAGCAGTATGAGCTTATACTGAGTGTCTAGGGAGCGTCTGTAGAGCGCGTGTGTCACCTCTCTGAACGTGTCATCGGCCTGTCCTTTTATAGTACAAGGGCAGGCCGTTACAAGTTAGCCTGGCCCGACATGTGACCCCGGCGGTTACTAGTATTGATATTCATTCAACACGTTTAATTGCCCTTAATGACCGAGTAATGGGCTTTGACGGCACCGTTACTGGTAATTAAGGTCATCTGACCGTGTATCATTAATATGGTATTAATGACACTTAATCGGGTCTTGAAGTCCTTGATTCCCCTTTGAAGATCCGGAGCCGTTGTGGAGTCTTCCGGAGGTTAGAGGCTGAAGATCCGACGGTTGGACACGTGGCAGCTCCGGAGCATACTGTGGGAAACAGGAAGCTATGGAGCTACCTGACACGTGTCAGGTCCGGAGCTTCTCACGGTCTGGGGTTAAGTCCGGAGGTGCCATTTCGGTACATAGCCCGGAGCTTCCCCCTTGTGGGCGGTAGCTCCGGTTTGATAGTACACGTGGCGACCCTGGGATTAACCATGTTGGAGAAGCGGGTCCGGTTATATCTGACATGTGGGCCTCCGAAGGTCTTCAAATCAAGTAGATGACTTTCCTTTGAGATCTTTGTAATCTCAAGGGGTGTACGCTTTCTAGGGTACCGAAAATATCGGAAGGATAGAAGATCCCTCAAACCATGTCTCTCCAATGCCTCCAGGACATCTTGATAGGCTTGGCACTTCTTGGATTGGAGGTAGGTGACATTGACCCACCGACTTTCAATCACCGGGTTCCTCATCTTCATGTAAACATGCTCATAATAGTCAGCATGAAAATTGCCCCAGAACCTTGGATCAGCTGACTGCTTAGGCTGGTCATAGACTTCAATCTTCCTGTATCTATCAGCCATTTCATTTCCCTTTCCAGCAAAATCATCGTCTAAAGACTACCTATTGCGGTGAATAGGGGCCTTCATCTTCAACGGACTAATAGGACCACTAGCTAGTCCTTTGCCCTTGTTGATGCTTATCCTAGGTGCCGTTGAGCTGGCACCAGCATCATCCTTGCTTAGAGCTTTATTCACTACCACTCTCCTCTTTTTAGTAAGAGCATTGTCAGTAGGAGAGGAGTGGACATTGTAGTCATGCCTCTTCTTCATGACTCTCTATTTAACTCTTTGTACCTTTGCACGGTCACGCTCGGCTTTACAATCAAATGAGTTGTCCTCGGAAGCTGATGACATCATGCCTGATAGGAGAATTCAAGGATTGATAAGAACTGATTGTAGTTGTAGACTTTGTGGAAATAAGAATCTAGAGGTTCAAATTATCAGGGTACCGTATTTGTCCGTTTTCAGAGTGCCGACTTGTCCGAACTAGACACCGAACTATTTAGGGCTGATGTATGAACCCTAACTTTCTATTTCAACAAATCTAACTCAAATTGATGCAAAACAAGTAGGAATACATCTAGAAAGGTAATGTATGCCCTAGGAATCAAGAAAAATAAGCAAGATTGAAGGAAGGGTGGGAACTAGGGTTGAGTGAGTTTTTTACTGAAAAATTAGCGGTTTGAGACGAAAGCATGGAGTTTGGTCCAGATTAGTCCGGAGTGATGAAGCTTCGCGCCGAGGAGAAGATTTTTCGTGGAGAAAACTTTGATTTTGGCGGACAAAAGCGAAAATCGCCTTGGGAGCTAGGTTTTGAGGAGAGAGAAAGCAAATGCGATTGTGAGGGATGTAAGAAGAAGTTTAGGCGTCGGGCTGGGTTTAAACCCTAGGAATACAGACTAGTCCGGTAAAGGGTAGGGCAAGTTCGATATGCCGGACCAAGGCCATACTAGTCTGGAACAAGGGACTAGTCTGGTGCTGACGCCGGACTACATCGGGTCAGCTGTACCGATTAGAATAAGAAACAATGTGATATTGGAAGTTTGATCTAATAGTGATCTAAAGGACATCACTTCACAAATAATCTTGATGAACATGGCCCGTAAGCAATCAACAATCATACAATGGTCATAATTCACCTAGATTCACTAATTTAAATAGTTTTCAAGAGAAAATCGAGATAAGGAATAGTTCTTTTCAAAGTAAGTAAACTTTAAATATTTAAGCAGGTATGCAATGTTTCAAGCCACATTGAAATATTGCACACAAAGCATATACTCAGTATAGTATTGAGCCTAGATGCACAAGAGTATAATAAATTATGAACATAGATTGATATACCAACTTAATGTTGTCTAGAAGCATTTATGGTCTCATAACCTCTTTTTGTTCTTTAATTTGTTCATCTCCCCCTTAATCATTTCCTCCAATGTTGTACTGATTATTTTGATCTTCTTGAAGTTGATTTTGTACATATGGAGCTCTTTCTCATATCGAGGCTTCCCCTATTTATTACTCTTCGGTTGTTGTACAATTGAGTCTTGTGTTGATGATTTGGGTGGAGATGAACTTTGATCTTCATTGTACCCCATGAATGTTATCTTCCCTCACATCATTTTGTTTGTTCCTATCAAGCACCTTTTTGAATCCATTGGAGGGGGCACACCTACAAAACAGAATTATACCTTGCTTCTAGATACCCAAGCTATCTTGGGTCCTATGACATTAGTGATAAGACATTTGGGCACCCACACACAAGATTTTAGACTCTTGTGGAGTGGCCCAACATAATTGGCATAAAAATAATTAAATTTGTTATTCATAAGAACATATGAGGCATCAAAGTCATGAAACATAATGGTTGGTCCATTTTTAGGTTTTTTATGAAAGGAATGGACATGTTTGATGTTCTTAACTTGATTTGAGCTTTTCTTAACAAAATCAATCAATTCCTTGTTATTCTTGGAGTTTCACCTCGAGAATATCCAAGGTCATCCTTGATATTAGGAGCTCTAGTAACCGAGTATGCACTTCGTGCATACTTTATTTTTCTCCTTATCAAGAAATGCCACCTTTGGGTGAATTTTTGTCGTATCCACATCAAGTGTGCTCACGAGAGGCGAGAGGCTCGAGATAGTCCTGCTCCCGAGGGAGTAGGAGGAGGCTGTTCTGCCTTGGCCATGCACCTACGCATTGTCAGATGGCCGCAGAAGTTCCGGCCTCACCTGCCGGAGAAATTTGACGGGACTGTCAATCCTGCCGAATTTATCTAAATCTACTCCACCGCTATCCTTGCGGCTGGAGGCAATGAGGCCGTGATGGCCAATTATTTACCCATGGCTTTGACTGGGACCGCCAGGTCTTGGTTCATGAGCCTTCCGCCTGACTCCATCAACAGTTGGGCGGAGTTGTGCCAACAGTTCACCGCCAACTTCGGGAGCTCATACACCCGACCAGGCACAAAACTGGACCTTTTTGCTGTCAAGCAAAAAGGGGGAGAGTCCCTGCGATCCTTCATCCAGAGGTTCTCCCAGGTACGAAATACCATTCCTTCTATCTCAAGCGCCTCTATTATTGTGACATTTAGATAGGGCGCTCGAGACAAGAAGATGCTGGAGAAGCTGGCGACCAAGGAAGTCACGAGCGTCACGAAACTCTCCAGCTTGGCAGACAAGTGTGCCAAAGCTGCGGAGGGCCATGAAATGCACTCTCAACCACCTCTGGAGGACAACAAAAATTCCTCCAAAGGTGACGACTCTACCTCCGGGAGTGGCAAGAAGAAGAAAAAGTCCAACGACAAGAAGAAGCCATCGGCCGGCACACCTACTGCCGCTGCTGCCGCAGCTCCGAGAGGCTGGGGGCCACGCCCCGAGAAACGACCTCGACCGTCGTCTGATGACGGTGACAGTTCCAAGATGTGGTGTCCCATACACAAGACGAACAACCACAACTTGGAAGGCTGCCGAGAGGTCCAGAACCCTGCCGAGCGCTACAACAAGCGCCGAGAAGAAGTTCCTTTCCGTCAAAGGGAAGGAAAACAAAAAGTCGACGAAGCTCCGTCTGAAGAGGAGTTAGGATTTCTGGACCCCCAAAAGGCCTTGAAGGCTGTTTACACCTCCGTTGACGACGACTCTGACGTCTCCGACAAGGAGCGCCGGAAGACCATGAAAACCATCTTTGGTGGTTCATGGGACATCACCTCCCGCCGTGTCCTCAAGACAATGCGGCGGGACATGGCCTCTGTAGCTGAACCTCATAAGCTTCAAAGCCTTCGTCAAGCTTTAGCTCCGACCTTCGGATCTCCGCCCCTCCTGACCTTTCTTCGGAGTAGGTCCGGGGTCATAACTCCACTCGGTGCCATTACTCTCCCGGTGAATTTCGGGTCTCGGGAGAATTACAGGGCCGAGAAGTTGGTCTTCGACGTGGCGCATATCAACTTACCATTCAACAATATTTTAGGCAGGCCAACTTTGTACAAATTCATGGCTGCTGCTCATTATGGCTACCTGGTGTTGAAGTTGCCAACACCCTCAGGCGTTCTCCAGATCCGCGAAGATCGCACCGCCGGAGTTACTGCTTTGGAAGAACTCCACGCGCTTGTTACAGTGCAGGAGGAAGAATCCGGAAATGAGCAAGCTCTGAAGCCTCTGAGCATTCGTCATCGAGGCTCAACCTCCGCACTTCGTGTGCAACCAAGCTGCAACACTGACATTCCCATCAAAGTCGTCCAAATCGGTTCCGATGCCGCTTAGACCACCCGTATATCGGGAGGTCTGAACGACAAATAGAAACTCGCGCTCATCACTTTCGTCTGGGCCAATGTCGACGTGTTTTCCTGGCAACCGTCACAAATGTCTGGGATCCCTAGGGAAGTGATCGAGCACAATATGAAGATTTATCCCGATGCTCGACCTGTACACCAGAAGCCTCAGAAGCAATTAGTAGAGCGACATAACTTCATACGACAAGAAGTGAAGAAGTTGCTCGAAGCTAGATTCATCCGGGAAGTCTTCCATCCAAAATGGCTGGCAAACCCAGTCGTTGTACCTAAGGCCGGCGGAAAGCTTCGGATGTGTATTGACTACACTACACTGAATAAGGCATGTCCAAAGGATCCATTCCCACTACCTAGAATAGATCAGATAGTTGATTCCACCTCCGGATGTGAACTACTGTGTTTCCTAGATGCATATTCTGGGTACCATCAAATCAAAATGTCTAGGGAAGATGAAGAGCATACTTCCTTCATCACAGTAGATGGATTATATTGTTACACTGCCATGCCATTCAGTCTCAAAAATGCTGCTTCAATGTTTGTGCAAGTGTCGATACCCTGCGTATCGGATACCCCTTGGGACTGCAAAGAGTGCTGAGGAACTCCACATACCTGAGTTGAAGACCTCCGAAGGCCCCACGTGTCATACGGAACCAGACCTGCCTCCCTTCTGTGGTTAGTCCCGGTGCTGCCACATGTATCATAAACCCCAAGCTACAATCCTTACATGGGATTGCTCCGGCTAGGTACCTGTGTGGCACCCCCAGACCTAACCCCGACAGAGGGAAGCTCCGGTACTGACACGTGTACAACAGTGCTGGACCTACCCGTTCTAGACGATAAGCTCCGGAGCTGCCACGCGTCCAACTGCAGGACGTTCGACTTCAGCAGGCTGATTGGCATACCTCTAACAGCTCGAACCTTCAAGGGACATTAAAGCTTCAAGACCCGATTATGTGTCATTAATGCTATCTTAATGATACACGATCGGAGGACCCTTAATACCAGTAACGCCACCATCAAGGGGCGTTACCACACTGTTAAGGGTAATTAAGTACATTAATTATGTATTAAGCATTAGTAACCGCCAGGGGCCACATGTCGGGCCAGGCTAACGGTGTAACGACCAGTCCTTGTACTATAAAAGGACTGACCGAACGATACACGGAAGGGACCTCGAGGGACACTCTGCGGATTCCTGACTCACGCGACACAAGCGCTCAAGACACTCTAGTCTCTCACACTCAAGTGCTCAATACAACAACAACACACACCCGTGGAGTAGGATATTACACTCAGGCGACCCGAACCACGTAAATCCCTGTGTCAACTCACCACCTTGTTCTGAATCTCTGCGCGCCCACAACCGAACTACAAACTCCGCAGGCTGCCAACGGTAGTACTGAGAGAATTGCCCTCCCTCTAGCGCCAGTTGGCGCGCCAGGTAGGGGGTGCCCGAGATTCCAACATGGTGAACTCTGCTGCTGGATCATCCAACGGCAACCATGCTGTGCAACCTGCTGGAGGCAATCCCTCCAACATGCAACGGCCAGCAGGTGTTGTGGTTCCAGTAGGAGTCATGCCACCGCCGCAACCATCTTCTCCGGCAAATCAAGCAGGACGTCGGGATGGGGTGTCCGCGTCGGTCACTGCATCGGCGAACCACAACCCTGAACACGTGATTAATGTCGCGCGTGCTCTTCTCCAACGTCCACCGCCTCCAGAAGTACCCCAGGGTGCGATGGAGCAGTGGAGAGCTGATGTAGAACATCTGGTTGCAGCAGCAGTCGATGACATCAGCAATCAAGGTCCTCCCCCCTCGGGGGGGGGGGGGGCATTGCAGCATCGGACCTTGTCAGGTAGACTTGGTCCGCACGCTTCGCAACACAGGAGGTGTGCTGCGTCACAACAAGTGACGTCGCTGCCTTCCAGAGCGCGACGTACCCACACGGTAACCAGGCTTTCGACTCATGACCTCAGGCGGAGCTCGATCGCCGTTACCGTCAACTGGACGGTCATGTCCACATCAACCGTTCTTGCGAAAGGCGAGAGGCTCGGGACAGTTCTGCTCCCGAGGGAATAGGAGGAGGTTGTTCTGCCCTGGCCATGCACCTACGCATGGTCAGATGTCTGCAGAAGTTCCGGCGTCACCTGCCGGAGAAATTTGACAGGACTGTCAATCCCACCGAATTTCTCTAAGTCTACTCCACCGCCATCCTTGCACCTGGAGGCAATGAGGCCGTGATGGCCAATTATTTCCCCGTGGCTTTGACTGGGACCGCCATGTCTTGGTTCATGAGCCTTCCGCCTGACTCCATCAACAGTTGGGCGGAGCTGTGCCAACAGTTCACCACCAACTTCGGGAGCTCATACACCCGATCAGGTACCGAACTGGACCTTTTGCCGTCAAGTAAAAAGGGGGGAGTCCCTGCGATCCTTCATCCAGAGGTTCTCCCAGGTATGAAACACCATTCCTTCTATCTCAAGCGACTCTGTTATTGTGGCATTTAGACAGGGGGTTCGAGACAAGAAGATGCTGGAGAAGCTGACGACCAAGGAAATCACCAGCGTCACGGAACTTTTTAGCTTGGCAGACAAGTGTGCCAAAACTGCAGAAGGCCGTGAAATGCACTCCCAACCACCTCTAGAGGACAACAAAAAGTCCTCCAAGGGAGAATCCACTACCTCCGGGAGTGGCAAGAAGAAAAAAAGTCCAACGGCAAGAAGAAGCCATCGGCCGGCACACCCACTACCATTGCTGCTGCAGCTCCGGGTGGCCGAGGGCCACGCCCCGAGAAACGACCTCGACCATCATCTGATGACGGTGACAGTTCCAAGATGTGGTGTCCCATACACAAGACGAACAACCACAACTTGGAAGGCTGTCGAGAGGTCCAGAACCTTGCCGAGCGCTACAACAAGCGCCGAGAAGAAGTTCCTTTCCGTCGAAGGGGAGGAAAACAAAAAGTCGGCAAAGCTCCGTCTGAAGAGAAGTTAGGATTTCAGGACCCCAAAAGGTCTTGAAGGCTGTTTACACCTCCGTTGACGACGACTCCGACGTCTCCGACAAGGAGCGCCGGAAGACCATGAACACCATCTTTGGTGGTTCATGGGACATCACCTCCCGCCGTATCCTCATGACAATGCGGCGGGACATGGCATCTATAGCTCCCACAGCCAGGGCGGAGCCTCACCGGAAGTGGATGGACACTGCCATCACTTTTGATGCTTCGGACTGCTCTTGGAACATGATTGGAGCTGGCCAACTTCCACTGACGGTATCTCCGACCATCAACAACATCCAGCTCCACTATGTAATGGTGGACGGAGGTTCGGGGCTGAACCTCATAAGCTTTGAAGCCTTCGTCAAGCTTTAGCTTCGACCTTCGGATCTTCGCCCCTCCCGACCTTTCTCCGGAGTAGGTCCGGGGGCCATAACTCCACTCGGTGCCATTACTCTCATGGTGACCTTTAGGTCTCGGGAGAATTACAGGACCGAGAATTTGGTCTTCGATGTGGCGCAGATCAACTTACCCTTCAATGCCATCCTGGGCAGACCTGCTCTATACAAATTCATGGCTGCTGCCAATTATGGCTACTTGGCGTTGAAGATGCCAACACCCTCAGGCGTGCTCCAGATCCGCGGAGACCGCACTGCCGGAGTTACTGCTCTGGAAGAACTCCACGCGCTTGCTACAATGCAGGAGGAATAATCTGGAAAGGAGCAAGCTCCAAAGCCCCCGAGCCTTCGTCATCGAGGCTCAACTTCCGCACCTCGTGTGCAACCAAGCGGCGACAACGACATTCCTATAAAGTCGTCCAAATTGGTCCCGACGCCGCTCAGACCACTCATATATCGGGGGGTTTGAACGACAAATAGGAACTCACGCTCATCACTTTCCTCTGGGCTAATGTCGACGTGTTTGCCAGGCAATCATCCCAAATGCCTAGGATCCCTAGGGATGTGATTGAGCACAATCTGAAGATCTATTCCGACGCTCGACCTGTACACCAGAAGCCTCAGAAGCAATCAGTAGAGCGACAAAACTTCATACATCAATAAGTGAAGAAGTTGCTCGAAGTTGGATTCATCCGAGAAGTCTTCCATCCAAAATGGCTGGCAAACCCAGTCATTGTACCCAAGGCCAACGGGAAGCTTCGGATGTGTATCGACTACACTACACTGAATAAGGCATGTCCAAAGGATCCATTACCACTACCTAGAATAGATCAGATAGTGGATTTCACCTTCGGGTGCGAATTACTGTGTTTCCTAGATGCATATTCTGGGTATCATCAAATAAGAATGTCTAGGGAAGATGAAGAGCATACTTACTTCATCACAGTAGATGGATTGTACTGTTACACTGTCATGCCATTCGGTCTCAAAAACGCTGCTTCAACGTTTGTGCGAGCTATGTACAAAACGTTTGGAGAGCTCATCAGAGATGTAGTGGAAGTGTACGTCGATGACATCATCGTCGAGATCAAGAACAGGGAGTCATTCCTTGACACCTTGCAAGCTATCTTCGACAAGTTGCAGATCACACGCACAAAGCTGAACCCAGACAAGTGTGTCTTTGGGGTTAGCTCCGAGAAGCTTCTTGGATTCTTGGTGAACCACCGAGGAATGGAAGCAAATTCGGCGAAGATTAAAGCTATTGAAGACATGCGACCACCAGCTCGCATCAAGGATGTCCAGAAGCTGACTGGATGTCTAGCTGCCCTCAACCGGTTCATCTAGAGACTGGCGGAATGGGCATTACCCTTCTTCAAACTATTGAGGAAGTCCAGACCATTTCAATGGTCTGAAGAAGCAGAAAAGGCGTTCCAAGAGCTTAAGCATCTCCTCACCACTCTACCAACTCTGGTAGCTCCGAATCCTGGTGAGCCACTTCTGCTTTATATTACAGCAACTGACGAAGTCGTCAGCATGGTCTTGGTTGCGAAAAGACCAGAACCATCCCCAGTTCAGGAATCCAGACCCCTCTGGGAGGGTCCGAAGCTACCTGAAGGCAAGTCTGGGTCCCAACTCCCAGACCCAGATCCTCGAGGCGAGATGCCAGAGGTTCAACCTCCTTCAAATGAAGGAGTTACTGATGCTGAACAAGAAGATCCGGACCCCCCCCCCCCCCGGGAAGGTCCGGGTCACTTCAGAAGAAGCTTCGGGTTCCTCTAGCAGGAACGTGGAAGTCCCCAAAGAAGGTACGGACCCCTCTGGGAGGGTCCGGGCTGATGAGGAGGAAGCTCCGGGCCCTCCGGGAGGGTCCAGACAGTCCAGCGCCCAGTGTACTTCATCAGTGAAGTACTCCACGACGCCAAAACTCGATACCTAGAGGTGCATAAGCTGCTCTACGCAATTCTTATTGCCTCTAGGAAGCTTTACCACTATTTTCAAGCTCACAAGATTTCAGTGGTAACTTCTTATCCACTACGTGCAATCTTGCATAATCCCAACTCAACTGGGAACATTGCAAAGTGGGCATCAGAATTGGCCGAGTTCGATCTTGAATTCGTCCCAAGACAAGCGATCAAGAGTAAAGCATTGGCAGACTTCGTTGCGGAAAGGACTCCCTCTCCATCAAATCCTGGGGGCCCAAGTGAGCAGAAGTTCGAACCCAAGGTTCCAGTCTTCACCGAGCCTCACTGGACTCTCTACTTCAACAGATCCGTGCAGAAGAAGGGGGTCGGAGCTGGAATCCTTCTCCTCGCTCCGACTGGGGAGAAGGTCAAATACATGGTTCACCTTGACTTCAAGGCAACCAACAACATGGCGGAGTATGAAGCATTAATCTACGGGCTCAAGGTGACACTATGATATGGTGTCAAGCAGCTGTTAGTAAAGGGTGATTCACAGCTTGTTGTAAAACAAGTCAAAGGTGAATGCTGCTGCAACAACCCTCAGCTAGCTGCATACCTACTTGAAGTCCAGAAGCTTCAGAAGGACTTAGAAGTCCTTGATCTCTGCCATGTCCAGCGCATCAACAATGCTGAAGCTGACAAACTCTTGACGAAAGCTTCAACTGGAGCTCCGGCTCCCGACGAAACCTTCATCCAGAGGTTGTCTAAACCTACAGCTCAGCCTGCCGAACTAAGCGAAGGGGACGAGAAAAAGCACCTCGAAGCTGGCGGTCCCGATGGACCTGTTACCATGGCGTCCATCAAGGTTCGTAGGTGCTACAGGAAGCTCTGAGCAACCCAACACGCAAGACTTAGATGCTCAATCTAGCTCCAATGCATGGATCTTGGAGATCCAGAGCTACTTGAAAGACAATTTCCTTCCTGAAGACAGTGTATCCGCTGACCGAATAGTCAGATTGGCTAAAAGATACACGCAGGTAGAAGGGGATCTCTACCGGTGTGGTGCCAACGACGTCCTAATGTGGTGCATTACAAGGGAAGAAGGCCGCGAGCTCCTCGCGGAAATCCATGGAGGCGAGTGTGGGAACCACGCGTCTACCCGCACGCTGGTCGGTAAAGCCTTCCGACATGGTTTTTACTGGCCTACAACACTCCAGGATGCAATCGAGCTAGTGAAGAAATGCAAAGGATGCCAGTTCCATACAAAGCAAATTCATACACCAGCTCAACCCCTACAAATGATACCTCCTACATGGCCATTCGCTGTGTGGGGGATGGATATCTTGGGACCTTTCTCAAGAGCCGTCGGAGGTTACAAGTTCCTGTACGTTGCCATTTACAAGTTCACCAAATGCCCGGAAGCAAATCCAGTTGTGACAATAAACAAGCAATCAACTATCAATTTCTTGCAGTCCATAGTATGCAGATTTGGAGTCCCAAACAAGATCATAACTGACAATGGGACCTAATTCACAAGCTCTGTATTCCAAGGATATTGCGAAGACCTCGACATTCAAGTCAGCTACGCTTCCGTAGCTCACCCGACAAGCAATGGCCAAGCTGAGAGAGCAAATGTAGAAATCCTAAAAGGACTCAAGATGCGCACATATGAGCGCCTGAAAAAACATGGAGCCAACTGGATCGAAGAGCTTCCGCCCACCTTGTGGGCAAACAGGACAACTCCAAACCGGTCAACTCGAGAGACACCCTTCTTCCTTGGGTCCGGACCTTGGGGTCACTCCGGGTCCGGACCTTCGATGATGCCACGCAGGACCAGCTCCGGTGTGAAGACCTTGACCTCGTTGAAGAGGGAATGTGCCGAGCAGCTGTTTGAAATGCACGATATCGCCAAGCGCTCCGGTGCTATCATCAAAGGCATGTGCATAACTGACAGCTCGAGGAAGGCGATCTGGTGCTACGGAGAATATAAACTCGAGAAGGGTTAAACAAACTCTCCCCCAGCTGGGAAGACTCCTTCTGAGTGATCAAAGTATCCCGACCCGGATGCGTTCGCTTGGCAACCAAGGATGGGACAGCGCTCCCTAATCCTTGGAACATTGAGCACCTTCGTAAGTTCTATGCTTAATATCACGGAGGTGAGTCTATAATTACATGTGATGTATGTTATAGAGTCATTGTACAGAGTCGGGTAGCTCCTCCGGGAGAACAACCGGACCTTTCCTGGAAGGTCCGCAAGGTTCAAGCAACACTTGTCACAGTCCCAAAACTAGCTACCCTGGGTCAAACAAGAAATGCAACACACTTAGCCTGGTTCCGTACCCTAAGAGTGTACTTGTTTCTCGTGTACCCCGGACCTATAATGAAAGACATCATTATGTGAAAACAGACTCCACATGCATTTATTTTGTACAGGATCAATCTTTTTTATTTTTCTCTTTCTTGTCTATAACTAAATTGTGCAATTCTCAAAAAACTTTAGCTCAAACAATTCATATATAATTCAAGTTGCATTGTAAAATCTTCCGGGTCTTAACATTGTTGAATGGCCTACTTGCCTGAATGCCACCAAGCCAATCTAGGTCTGGAGTGTGTTATCGACTTAGCCTGGTCCTGCACCCTAAGTACGTCACTCTACCTACACCCCGGCAGGCCAAAGTAAGGCAAGTCCAGGAACGATTGGACCTGAAGAAAACAAACAAATGCGCTTGATTGTATACAAAATTGCCGTCGATCTAAAATTTCTTTCGGGAATAATAAGCCGCAAATAAGTTATAGATAAGAAATGGATTTTACTGTTTTTCTAGACTTCAGTGTGCAGGAAAAATAAAAATCTCGTGATGATGATGGACAATGCCGGAGCTATCAAAGCTCCGACATCCCCTAAGGTGTCTTGTTGTCGATGTTTCAAACATTGATAGTAGGCGTCGCCGGAGCCATACTCCCTGCCGTCTAACCTCTACATCTTGACAGTAGTCAATGTTGGAGCTACCAAGCTCCGACAACCCCAGAGAACCTGCTATCAACGCTCTACGTGTTGACGGTGGAGGCTGCCAGAGCTACTAAGCTCCGACGATGATCGCTACCGGAGCTACTAAGCTCCGACAACCTTAGGGGCCTCTACTGTCGACGCAACAAGACTTCAGACCTATACTCTACAAGTTCGAAGCAATCAAGTCTTCAACAAAATGCTACATCCTTTTGGTACATGTTCACAATCAAATTGTGTACATCTACCAGGGGGCCAAGTAAGACAAAGGTGTTGAAGACAAAAAATGAAATTCATAAAATCTTGGATTTCATTCATCTGAGGACAAGAGATTACAAAACTTTGGAAACGAAGAGAAGATACAAGTGGGAGATACAAAGAGAAATCCCTAAGTCCTATGGAAGAATGAGGCGACCTTCTAGGCAACCTCCAACACGCTGGCTTTGGTGGCATCTCCCTCTCCGTCGATGGGGCCTTCAAGCACCGGGTCTTGTGGGAAATGAGGATCCCGACTTGTGTAGCACATCAACATGTACTCTATGACGTTCTTCGCAACGGATTGTCCTTCGATTTCCAACTGGTCCACGATGACATCGCCCATCTTGTTGAGCTTGTTGCCCGCCGAGCTCAACGCCGCCAAAGCTTGGTCCAGCTCCGGCTCCGGATCATCCGAACGCACGGGATTAAAGCCCAGCGGCGTTAGCGCGTCATTGGCTTTGCCCAAGAAGTCTCATACTTGTTGGGACTCCGCAACCCTTGAGCCTCGCACCTCTTCCAGGGACCTCTTGGTCGCCGCAAGCTCTGAACCTTCTGTGACGCCCAGTTCCAAAAAATGAACCAAGCTAACGCATATGTGTGCCCAGGATGTTCAACACACATACACGAGTGCAATCACAAAAGAGTATACAGAAAATTACCACAGAAAAAGATTAATTATCAAATTTTATTACACAAACCATATTATCTTCGAATACAAGCTCTAATGAATATTAATGATAAGTTCAACAAATGCAACGGAAATAAACTAATTAAGCAACTAAGCAAACTAAGCAAAAGGGATAGCGCAGCTCCATGCAACACCATAGGCAAAGCTGACGGTAGACACGGCCTAGATCTCCACATTATCGCCATTAAACTCACAATTCTGACCTGCAACTGTTGAGGGGGGATTGCAAGAGTGAGTACATGTCGTACTCAGCAAGTGTGGAAAGTATGACATGTGGCTGATTCAAATGACGACAATAATAATGGCAAAGTGTTGAAAAGTACATTAAGACATTTGAAAAGCAATATATTATAATTATATGAATCAAACCCATCATAATCATAAGTAATACCATAATACCAAACTGAATTTACTACCATCATCCAAGATTCCAGATTTCACCATTTCCAATAACCATATTCAATACCAGAAATTAAATCCATAACCGTTACCAAACCATAACCATTCCAATACCAAATTCCCTCTAATCATGGAAGTTGTCCAGGTGCTCATAACTGGGAGCACGGCTATCATGATAGTTTTATTTGACTCTGCAGAGTTTGTACCTCTTTACCCACGTGTTCGTGATTTCATCACCTTTCGGCGACTAAGAATCTCCCTTATGCCCATGACCCGTCAGTCATATTACACACTTCCGTTGGTGTGTGGCCAAGAGATCACAAAATAGCCTTTACAAAGGGATTACTAGCCTATTTAGACCCCACTGAGGTTTCACCGGTGGCGATGCCTCCAACTGAGCACATCTTCAACCAAGGGCTCCCTCTTGAGCCATTCGGATTCCAGGGTAGTCCCACCAATCATCAACAACCCAATCCGACTACCCCTTCCCCGAGCATCATTAATGGTCCAAATAGCACTAGCAAAGCCCTAATTAATCAGCTACGCCGCACCCATACTTGGCCTCGTGGTGGCACTGTAGTCCTGGCTTATTCTCGCATGAACCGGTCCTTAGATCTAAAGCAAGCAAAACCACCATGACATCCAACCCATCCACATACCAGGCTTGCTTAGATCGCCCATTACCATACCATATTTAACCAGTTCATGTTAACCATAATCTCATCCATGCATAATTAAGTTGAGTGGTATAGTTATTTCCCATCCCAGTTGATTAAGCGAAGCAAAAAGGTAAAAACCCTTCTCGACTCTATACCATATATTCCAGGTGACAAGGGTGGTTAAACAAATCTAGTAAACTTCCTACCGTAGGATTCCCATCAAATTAACACAAGCATGCAGTTTGCAAACAAAACATTTATTTAAAAAAACAGGATCAATATGCTTCAAGGACACTTGCCTTGCTCCGGCGGATAGGGTTGCTCAAGCGCTTCGAAGTCTTGATTCTGAAAATCCTCTTACACGATCTCTTGAGCACTTCCCTCTACTCGTGATAACACATACAAGAAAATACATACAATTCAATATGATGCACACACATTAATTAACATGCGATGATATGCATGCATGCAAAGATCAATTATTAATTAACTATGATTGTTTATTAATTAGATGCAACTAGTTCATACGTGTATATACAAGTTTACGGGGGTTTTAGCGAGGATTAATGCTGCTGAAAATAAAAAGACGGTGCTACTACGATCAAACTACGTCTATTAGATCTAATACGTCGCAAAAATTCGCATCGGAAAAAACGAATCCTACCGTAGATGTGATGGCTTCGAAGATCGCGGGACGAAGGTGACGCGTGGACGAAGTAGATGCGTAAGGTCCTCCGGCGGCACGACGACGACGACGATGATCTCTGGTGGACGACGACACCCTCCTCTTTTTCTTCCTCTTCCTCCCCTTATTTTATTCCCTGGCAGTGCCTCTGTTCCCTCTATTTTTTTTTCTACCGCTAGGGCTTCTCCATTTTCCTGGCGGCGGCAGCGTATTCTGGCAGCTTGGAAAACTTACGAGGTCTTCATGGCTTTTTATAGCTGGCACAACAGGGATCGCCGCTGGGCCAGGGGCCGAGTCGGCCTGGGAACTGCGGGCGGCCGCTGAGGCGTCGGGGTGGGGCCATGGCGGTGCGGGGAGCGCACGTGAGGGCGCGGGAGCGGGGTCGGGGTCGTGGGGCCGGGGCGCGTGGCCCGAGGGAGGCGCGAGCGCGGGAGGCGCTCGCTGGCTGGGCCGGCCAGGCGGCGTGGCTGGCGGAGCAATCCTCTTTTTTTTTCCTTTTTTTTCTTTATATATATATACTTTCTTTTTTTCATTATATTAGTTATTTATTTATTTATATCTTTTTGATATTCCTTTTTTATTATTATTACATATTTTATTATTTATACTATTATATATATATGATTATTATATATATTATTTATTTTATTTATATTATATATATTATTACTATTTTTATACTTATTCCCTATTACAATTTTTACGCTATTATTTTTCTTTTCTTCTTTTGCTACTCATATTTGTATATGTATATTTTATGTTTTATTACTTTTCTTTTATTCTATTAATATTTAATGCATGAACATGGTTTATGATGGGTTTACTTCACATAAATATGATACATTGCTTTTCCAAATGGTTTTACTGTACTTTTCAGCACTTTGTCATTATTATTGTCGTCATTTGAATCAGCCACATGTCATACTTTCCACACTTGCTGAGTACGACATGTACTCACTCTTGCAATCCCCCCCCAACAGTTGCAGGTCAGGATTGTGAGTTTAATGGCGATAATGCGGAGTTCTAGGCCGTGTCTACCGTCAGCTTTGCCTGTGGTGTTGCATGGAGCTACGCTATCCCTTTTGCTTAGTTTGCTTAGTTGCTTAATTAGTTTATTTCCGCTGCATTAGTTGAACTTGTCATTAATATTCATTAGAGCTTGTATTCGAGGATAATATGGTTGGTGTAATAAAATTTGATAATTAATCTTGTTCTGTGGTAATTTTCTGTATACTCTTTTGTGATTTCACTCGTGTATGTGTGTTGAACATCCTGGGCACACATATGCGTTAGCTTGGTTCATTTTTCCGGAACCGGGCGTCACACTCGGTTTGTCCATCCGTTTGAGGATGATATGCTGAACCAAAATTCAACCTCGTTCCCAAAGCTTCATGCAATTTTTGCCAAAATCTGGAGGTAAATTGAGAACCTCTATCCGAGACTATCTTCTTCGGTACTCCGTGTCGACACACAATATGCTCCATGTATATTTCGGCCAATCGTGCAGCTGTATACTTGGTCTTCACAGGGACAAAATGAGCTGACTTGGTTAAGCGATCCACAATTACCCAAATTGAGTCATACCCGGACTGAGTACGTGGTAACCCATCTATGAAGTCCATTCCAATTTCTTCCCACTTCCATTCCGGAATCTTCAATGGTTGCAATAATCCGACTGGCCTTTGATGTTCCGCCTTGACTCATTGGCACACATCACACAATGCTACGTATTCAGCTATGTCCTTCTTCATGCTATCCCACCAATAGCAAGTCTTCAAGTCTTCGTACATCTTTGTACAACCAGGGTGAATTGAGTAAGGCGAGTCATGTGCCTCCTTTAATATTGTCTCCTGAATATGCTTTACATTAGGCACAATGATCCTCTTTCCAAGCCATAAGGTACCATGTTTGTCTTCATCAAATCTGAATTCTCTCCCTTCTTCGGTCCTTTACTTGATTTCCTTGATCTCTTCATCCGTGGTTTGTGCTTCTGGAATTTCTTGTTCCAAGGTCGGATTTAACTCCATCATCTCCATCTCATTTACAAACCCGAGGTTCAACCGTTCAAACTCCTTACATAACTCGGATGGTAACTCTCGAACTGTGAGTTGATGACTTACTCCTTTTCTACTCAAAGCATCAACCACTACATTGGCTTTTCTCGGATGATAGTTGATCCCCAAATCATAATCTTTGATGAGCTCCAACCATCTTTGTTGCCTCAAGTTCAGATCCGTTTGTGTCAAAATATACTTCAAACTCTTATGATCCGTGTAAATTTCACACCTATGTCCAAGAGTATAATGTCTCCAAATCTTCAATACATGTACCACGACTGCGAGTTCAAGGTCGTGTGTAGGATAATTCACTTCATGTTTCTTTAGTTGCCTCGATGCATAAGCTACCACTTGGCCTTCTTGCATGAGCACACATCCTAATCTTTGTCTTGATGCATCACAATATATATCAAAACTCTTGCTCACGTCCGGTAATACTAACACCGACGCGGTTGTCAACCCTTTCTTCAACTCCTCAAAACTGTTTTGACAAGCTTCAGTCCATTGGAACGCCTTTCCCTTCATTAGCAATCCCGTCATAGGCTTGGCTATCTTGGAAAAATCCTTGATAAACCCACGGTAATATCCAGCCATCCCAAGAAAACTCCTTATTTCCTTGACATTTTGCGGCGGCTCCCACTTCAACACGTCTCTCACTTTTTCGGGGTCAACCGATACTCCTCCTCCTGAGATTATAGGACCCAGAAATGGCACCTCTTTCAACCAAAACTGGCACTTGTTGAACTTGGCATACAATTGATGCTCCCTCAATTTCTGCAGCGTAAGCCTCAAGTGTTCCTCATGTTCCTTCTCATCCTTCGAGTAGATCATAATGTCATCAATAAACACCACAACAAATCTATCCAAGTACTCCATGAAGACCCTATTCATGAGGTACATAAAATAGGCAGGCACATTTGTCAATCCAAATGACATCACGGTGTACTCATAAGATCCATACCGTGTTCTAAAAGCTGTTTTGGGTATGTCCGATGGTCTAATCTTCATTTGAAAGTATCCCAACCTCAAATCAATCTTGGAAAACACACAGGCGCCTTTCATCTGATCAAACAAATCCTCTATACGGGGCAAGGTGTACTTGTTCTTGATTGTTACCTCGTTGAGAGCTCGGTAATCCACGCACATCCTTTGGGATCCATCCTTCTTGTCCACAAATAGAACGGGCGCTCCCCAAGGTGAAGAGCTAGGGCGAATAAAACCTTTCCCTAATTGCTCTTGAATTTGCTTCTTGAGCTCCGCTAATTCCATAGGAGGCATCCTATACGGCCTCTTAGCTATAGGTGCAGTTCCAGGTATTAAATCAATAACAAACTCAATGTCTCGATCAGGTGGCATACCTGGCAACTCATCTGGAAACACATCCAAAAATTCACACACTACCGGAATCTCCTCAATTGCGGCACCGTCCACATGATTCAGCTCCAATTGCTTCGGTGCGGTTTGAGATGCTTCAAATTCTACGGTGATCCCTTCCTCATTAGTCAACTTCACCGTCTTTGTGGCACACTCAATAACTCCATTGTGCTTCCTCAACCAGTCCATACCAAGTATAATATCCAACCCTTGAGAATCTAAAACAATGAGGTTGGCGGAGAAGTCTACTCCCCTTATTCTAAGGCTTACTTTTGGACATACTATATTTGTCCTCATCTCTCCTCCAGGAGACTTAACCAACAGAGTAAACTTCATATGAGAGATAGGCAAACTATACTTGGCAACATACTTTGATGCAATGAATGAATGCGATGCTCCAGAATCAAATAACATAGTCACGGGGTTGGAGTTGGCGAGAAACATACCAATGACCACGTCATCCGCTTGTTGAGCATCCTCCGTAGAGACATGGTTCACGTTGCCACGAGCAAAATTCTGTTGTCCACGGCTTCCTTGTGGCTGCCCTCCATTGGGTCTTGGGTTTTGCCTCGACGCATTGCTTCCTTGACCAAGGCCTGACTTTGGACATTGATGCGCAAAGTGTCCAACTTCTCCACAAGTATAACACTTCTTAACTCCACCAGAATTATTGGGACGAGCTTGGTTTTGAACATTGGCTCCAGGAAAATCAGCACGAGGTGCATAAGGCATTGGAGGCCTAGGTGCTTGCATAAAAGGACGTTGCTGCACAAACTGAGTTGGGCGCGGTGCATAACCAGGGCGCTGAGCAGGAATAGAGGAGCTGTAATAGGGTGCATTGGGTGGTGCAAGGCGAGGGCGCACATTACTTCCTTGTTGCTGTCCTTGATATGGCGCCTTCCTTTTGATTTCTTGCTCCATCTCACGGATCTTGTTCTCAACCACAATTGCTTTGTCCACAAGCTTCTGAAAATTGGCATAATCGCAGTTGAGTAGTTGCACTTGGATCTCATTGTTCAAGCCCCTCATGAACAAGTACTGTTTTCGGCTGTCCCGACTAACATCCTCAGGCGCATACCTTGAGAGTTGAGTGAACTTGTTGAGATATTCACTCACGCTTGATCTTCATTGCCTTAAATTCTCAAATTCTTGCCTCTTCAAGATCATAGCACCCTCGAGCACATAATTAGAACGAAAATTCTCCTTGAATTCGGCCCAAGTGATTCTTCTTGGTTCTCATGAGCACTACAATAAGCATCCCACCAATCCGTAGCTGCTCCAACGAGTTGATGAGAAGCGAACAGGACCTTCTCCCGATCACTGCATTGGACAATGGCTAGCTTCTTCTCCACGGACTTGAGCCAATCATCCGCATCCATAGGGTCTGCGGCTTGAGCAAAGGTTGGCGGCCTAGTCCTCATAAACTCTCCCAATCGGTTATGAGGAGGTGGGGGTGGTGGTGGAGGCATGTGGGGCTGATTGTTGATATTGCCAGCCTGCAGCTGTCCCATAGTCTGTATCATGGTCTGCATGAGCTGGTTTTGCATAGCCAATAGCTGCTCAATGTTGATAGCTCCATGAGCAGGTCCTTGCCCATTGTTGTTCTGAGGTACTCCATTGTTCTCCTCCTCATCATTGACATCCCTCTGGTTGCGAGTTCTCACCATCTGAAGGAAAGCAATAGGTAAGAATTAGAAAACGTCCCCAACTATATGCATCAAGGGATATGAAGCTAACCAACTAGCTAGCCTACATGGACATGGCAATGCTAAAGAATCCAGAAAATCCTCTATTAAGCACACAAGCAACCAATATATATAGCAAACAGCACTTCAAGCAAAAACACATCGATTTCTGAGTGCTCCTATGTGCTCTAAAGTGTCCATTCTATGTAGGCTGCGTCCTACGGTCAACCTGTGGCTCTGATAGTAATCTGTGATGCCCGGTTCCGAAAAATGAACCAAGCTAACGCATATGTGTGCCCAGGATGTTCAACACACATACACGAGCGCAATCACAAAAGAGTATACAGAAAATTACCACAGAACAAGATTAATTATCAAATTCTATTACACAAACCATATTATCCTCGAATACAAGCTCTAATGAATATTAATGACAAGTTCAACAAATGCAGCGGAAATAAACTAATTAAGCAACTAAGCAAACTAAGCAAAAGGGATAGCGCAGCTCCATGCAACACCACAGGCAAAGCTGATGCTAGACACGGCCTAGATCTCCACATTATCGCCATTAAACTCACAATTCTGACCTGCAACTGTTGGGGGGGGGGGGATTGCAAGAGTGAGTACATGTCGTACTCAGCAAGTGTGGAAAGTGTGACATGTGGCTGATTCAAATGACGACAATAATAATGGCAAAGTGCTGAAAAGTACATTAAGACATTTGAAAAGCAATATATTATAATTATATGAATCAAGCCCATCATAATCATAAGTAATACCATAATACCAAACTGAATTTACTACCATCATCCAGGATTCCAGATTTCACCATTTCCAATAACCATATTCAATACCAGAAATTAAATCCATAACCGTTACCAAACCATAACCATTCCAATACCAAATTCCCTCTAATCATGGAAGTTGTCCAGGTGCTCATAACCGGGAGCATGGCTATCATGATAGTTTTATTTGACTCTGCAGAGTTTGTACCTCTTTACCCATGTGTTCGTGATTTCATCACCTTTCGGCGACTAAGAATGTCCCTTATGCCCATGACCCGTCAGTCATATTACACACTTCCGTTGGTGTGTGGCCAAGAGATCACAAAATAGCCTTTACAAAGGGATTACTAGCCTATTTAGACCCCACTGAGGTTTCACCGGTGGCAATGCCTCCAACTGAGCACATCTTCAACCAAGGACCCCCTCTTGAGCCATTCGGATTCCAGGGTAGTCCCACCAATCATCAACAACCCAATCCGACTACCCCTTCCCCGAGCATCCTTAATGGTCCAAATAGCACTGGCAAAGCCCTAATTAATCAGCTACGCCGTACCCATACTTGGCCTCGTGGTGGCACTGTAGTCCTGGCTTATTCTCGCATGAACCAGTCCTTAGATCTAAAGCAAGCAAAACCACCATGACATCCAACCCATCCACATACCAGGCTTGCTTAGATCGCCCATTACCATACCATATTTAACTAGTTCATGTTAACCATAATCTCATCCATGCATAATTAAGTTGAGTGGTATAGTTATTTCCCATCCCAGTTGATTAAGGGAAGCAAAAAGGTAAAAACCCTTCCCGACTCTCTACCATATATTCCAGGTGACAAGGGTGGTTAAACAAATCTAGTAAACTTCCTACCATAGGATTCCCATCAAATTAACACAAGCATGCAGTTTGCAAACAAAACATTTATTTTAAAAAAACAGGATCAATATGCTTCAAGGACACTTGCCTTGCTCCGGCGGATAGGGTTGCTCAAGCGCTTCGAAGTCTTGATTCTGAAAATCCTCGTACATGATCTCTTGAGCACTTCCCTCTACTCGTGATAACACATACAAGAAAATACATAGAATTCAATATGATGCACACACATTAATCAACATGCGATGATCTGCATGCATGCAAAGATCAATTATTAATTAACTATGATTGTTTATTAATTAGATGCAACTAGTTCATACGTGTTCATACAAGTTTACAGGGGTTTTAGCGAGGATTAATGCTGCTGAAAATAAAAAGACGGTGCTACTATGATCAAACTACATCTATTAGATCTAATACGTCGCAAAAATTCGCATCGGGAAAAACGATTCCTACCGTAGATGTGATGGCTTCAAAGATCGCGGGACGAAGGTGACGCGTGGACGAAGTAGATGCGCAAGGTCCTCCAGCGGCACGACGACGACGATGACGATCTCCGGTGGACGACGGCACCCTCCTCTTTTTCTACCTCTTCCTCCCCTTATTATATTCCCTGGCAGTGCCTCTGTTCCCTCTATTTTTTTCTACCGCTAGGGCTTCTCCCTTTTCCTGGTGGCGGCGGCGTATTCTGGCAGCTTGGAAAACTTACGAGGTCTTCATGGCTTTTTATAGCCGGCGCGACAGGGATCGCCGCTGGGCCAGGGGCCGAGTCGACCTGGGAACTGCGGGCGGCCGCTGAGGCGTCGGGGTGGGGCCAGGGCGGTGCGGGGCGCGCACGTGAGGGCGCGGGAGCAGGGCCGGGGTCGCGCGGCCGGGGCGCGTGGCCCGAGGGAGGCTCGAGCGCGGGCGGCTCGTGGCGCGCGTGCTGCCGGGGCGCGCGGGAGGCGCTCGCTGGCTGGGCCGGTCGGGCGGCCTGGCCGGCGGAGCAGTCCTCTTTTTTTTCTTTTTTTTTCCTTTTTTTTCTTTTTATATATATATACTTTCTTTTTTTCATTATATTATTTATTTATTTATATTTTTTTGATATTCCTTTTTATTATTATTACATATTTTATTATTTATACTATTTTTTATATATATGATTATTATATATATTATTTATTTATTTATATTATATATATTATTACTATTTTTATACTTATTCCCTATTACAAGTTTTACGCTATTATTTTCCTTTTCTTCTTTTGATACTCATATTTGTATATGTATATTTTATGTTTTATTACTTTTCTTTTATTCTATTAATATTTAATGCATGAACATGTATCCAATGCATGAGGCGAAAATTGAGGGTGTTACACCTTCCCGGGCAAGGCGCTCGACCTCTTTGGCGTGCTGTTGAATCTTTTCAGCAACTTGCCTTTCGAGTTTAACAAGCTCCTCCTCCCGCACGTGGATCTTGTTCCGGCGGTCGACTAGGTCTCTCTCCCAACCTCGCACTTTCTTCTCCCTGGCAGCAACCTCATTCTCCCTCTTGGTGAGGTCCTGTCCCTGCTGCCAGGCTTTCTTCTCCTCGCTCTCGCAGTGCTCCTCTAGCTTCTTGGTGCGCTCCGCGAGGCTCTTGTCATCCAGAGTCAGCCTCTGAGTAAGCTCATCTTCCCTCTTCACGAGGTCATTCCACAACTCCACGAGTTTTTACTCTTCATCTTTGAGCTTTTTCTCTTGCTCCTCAATAGCCTCTCGGCGCTTGACGAGGCTGTCGTGAATGGCGCTGAGCTTCCCTTGGCGATCATTCGCTACTTCATTAGTAGCCACGACCTGTTCATGGATGGCCCAGGACTGGTTGTCGAGGGATCGCACCATGCTTTCCCTCTCGTCCAGCAGCTGACCCCAGTACTCCAACTGGACCTTCTCCCTTTTCACCCACTCCTTGTCGTCGGCCAGCCTTGTCTGCACCAGCTTGGTCTCGAATTGGAGCCGGTTGCGCCACCTCATAAGGGTCTGGCGCTCCTCCTCGATGGCCTTGCTGTCGTGGTAAAAGGCCAGCTAGACCTGACGAAGGCTGGAGCAGACGTTGTCGATAGACAGCAACAGGGGGATCAGCTCCAGACCTGTCGGGGTCCTCTCCGCTGGCTCCAGCGGGTTCTCCATAACAAAAATCGGGTCCCACTCTACAAGAGTGGTCCTCTGAGCTTCCACGGCACTAGGGTCGCCCTCCGGGATAGCCTCGGTTGCCGCCGAGGAAGGTCCTGCAACGGAAGTTCCTACCTCAGCAATTGGTCCTTCAGGCGGAGGACCGACAACTTCGTCTTGGCACCCTGGCTCAGGCTTGGGTACCTCTGGAACTACCACCTCTGGGGCTGGCATTTAAGATTCGGCCGGAGCTGAGGCCACTTCCGGCTCCGACGCTGGCGCCTCCTCCACCGCTGGTTCAGGCGCTGGCGCTTCGACCTCCACCGGCTCGGGCGCCGACACTTCCGCGACAACCGACTCAGGCACCGAAACTTCATCAACATCCGTCTCTGCCACTGGGGCTTCAGTAACATCTGGCTCTAGGGCCAGAACTACAGCTACCTCCGGCTCTGAGGCCAGAGCGTCCGTCATCACAGCATCCAAAACCGGAGCTTCAACCTCCGGTGCTGGTGCCGCTGGTACATCTTCATTCCCGTGGTCCGGCGCTACCACGGGTGCATCGGGAAATGAGTCGAGGTCCAGAACCACGACAGCTGGTGTCGGGGTTGCTGTAACACCCTCATTTTCATGCATCATGCCTTGCATACATTCATATACATGTTTAACATTAACCCATAACAAGAGGAACAAGTTTAAAATTGATTTGGAGCAAAACCACACTTAAAAATGTAGGAAAGTGCGGACTAGTCCGGTTTTGCTGAGGACTAGTCCGATTTCTCTCTGTCTAAAAACGGACTTGTCCGTTTTTGCTGCGGATTAGTCCGATATTTTCCTCTGGACAACTTCGGACTTGTCCGATCTTATGCGGACTAGTCCGGTATTCCATGAATCCTTGAAAATTTGCTAAGTCCCTGGACTTTTCCGGACTAGTCCGGTGTTCCAGCGGACTTGTCCGTTTTTCCTCTCTGTTCAAATTCGGACTTGTCCGATGTTTGGCCAGACTTGTCCAATTTTCTCTCTGGACGACTTCGGACTAGTCCGGTCCTATCCAGACTTGTCTGATATTTCGTGACTCCGAGATTGACCTTTTGTTTTACGACTTGTTTCTTGGGTTTCATGTTAAGTGGGCCTAGGGACGTCGTGCCCAACTCTTTTAGAGACCATGTGGGACTCTAAACCGGCCTCTACTCATCCCAAACTCGAAATCCATCTAACCCTAGCCTCCACCTCGATATAAACAACCCCACCCCTTGGTTTGACATCTAATTACCACTTTTCCACCCACCGAAACCCTAGTTCGTGGGGAGCCACCATCAAGGAGGGAGGAGAAGATCCCAAGCAAGAAGAAGAAGAGGAGGAAACGAAAGAGGATCAAGATCTCCACCAAGTTTCGTTCTTCACCACCAATTCCTCCCCAAGTTCATCATCAACCCTAAATCATCAAGATCCAAGTGCTACCTCCAAGTTTCTTGATTCATTGGAGTCCTAAACACCTGGTATACCTTCTATTCTCTTTTCC
The DNA here is from genome assembly GCA_036927565.1 of Tuctoria greenei. Lineage (NCBI taxonomy): Eukaryota > Viridiplantae > Streptophyta > Magnoliopsida > Poales > Poaceae > Tuctoria > Tuctoria greenei. The sequence goes on along the minus strand of JAYESD010000008.1, from coordinate 45,665,370 downwards.
TTACGTGAATTCAACCCCTAATCTCCAAATTCGCGTCGATCTAGAAAACCCTAATCCGCTGATCTCGTAGGGTGCGGACTTGTCCGGTCCCTAGCGGACTAGTCCGATCTTCCTGGTTAAATTGTGTTATATTGACTCTAAAATTTGATCTAATCGAATCCAAACATGTATAAACTTGTTAAAAGCTATTAGAACTAGTTAGTGATCATTAAAAGCAATCTAGTAACAAGTTCTACCTTGCATTTGCATTAATCATGCATGTCATGACATATTGAGTAATATTTGTGCACTCTTTGATTGTGTTTCTTGTCTTGTATGTTTATTGTGTGGATTAGACGGATTTGCGCTAGAGAGTGCCGCGGAGGATCTACAGCACCAAGAGTTTGAAGGCTTTGACCTTAATCAACAGCAAGAGCAAGGCAAGTGTCCTTGAAGCATATTGATCCTATTTTTAAAATAAATGTTTTGTTTGTAAAATTGCATGCTTGTGTCAATTTGATGGGAATCCTATGGTAGGAAGTTTACTAGACTTGCTAAACCACCCTTGTCACCTGGAATTTATGGTAGAGCGTCGGGATGGACTTTTTACCTTTTGCTTCGCTTAATCAACTGGGGTGGGAATAACTATACCACTCAATTTAATTATGCATGGATGAGATTATGGTTAACATGAACTGGTTAAATATGGTATGGTAATGGGTGATCTAAGCAAGCCTAGTATGTGGATGGGTTGGATGTTATGGCGGTTTGCTTGCTTTAGATCTAAGGACCAGTTCATGCGAGAATAAGCCAGGACTACAGTGCCACCACAAGGCCAAGTATGGGTGCGGCGTAGATGATTAATTAGGGCTTTGCTAGCACTGTTTGGACCATTGTGGATGCTCGGGGAAGGGGTAGTCGGATTGGGTTTGTTGATGATTGGTGGGACTACCCTGGGATCCGAATGGCTCAAGAGGGGTCCCTTGGTTGAAGATGTGCTCAGTTGGAGGCATCGCCACCGGTGAAACCTCAGTGGGGTCTAAATAGGCTAGTAATCCCTTTGTAAAGGCTATTTTGTGATCTCTTGGCCATACACCAAAGGAAGTGTAATTGGCATGAGGGAGGTTCTTTAGTCGCTGACGGGTGATGAAATCACAAACATGTGGGTAAAGAGGTACAAACTCTGCAGAGTCTAATTAAAACTATCATGATAGCTGTGCTCCCGGTTATGAGCGCCTGGATGACCTACATGATTAGAGGGAAATTGGAAAATTGGGATGGTTATGGTTTGGTAATGGTTATGGATTTATTTCTGGTATTGAATATGGTTATTGGCAATGGTGAAATATGGAATTATTGATGAGGATGGTGAATTATGGACTGGTATTATGATATTATTTATGACTATGATGGGTTTACTTCACATACATATAATATATTGCTTTTCAAACGTTTTACTGTACTTTTTAGCACTTTGCCATTATTATTGTCGTCAATTGAATCAGCCACATGTCATACTTTCCACACTTGCTGAGTACGACATGTACTCACTCTTGCAATTCCCCCCAACAGTTGCAGGTCAGGATTGGGAGTTTAATGGCGATAATGCGGAGTTCTAGGCCGTGTCTACCGTCAGCTTTGCCTGTGGTGTTGATTGGAGCTGCGCATACATACCCTGTCGCTTATGCTGCCTAGCTGTTTAGTTTGCTTAATTAGTTTATTTCCGCTGCATTAGTTGAACTTGTCATTAATATTCATTAGAGCTTGTATTCGAGGATAATCTGGTTTGTGTAATAAAATTTGGTTAATTAATCTTGTCTTGTGGTAATTTTCTGTATACTCTTTTGTGATTGCACTCGTGTATGTGTGATGAACATCCTGGGCACACATATGCGTTACCTTGGTTCATTTTTCGGAACCGGGCGTCACAGATTGGTATCAGAGCCACAGGTTGACCGTAGGATGCAGCCTAGATAGAATGGACACTTTAGAGCACATAGGAGCACTCAGGAATCGATGTGTTTTTGCTTGAAGTGTTGGTTGCTATATATATATTGTTTGTTTGTGTGCTTAATAGAGGATTTTGGGATGCCTTAGCATTGCCATGTCCACCTAGGCTAGTGTGGCTAGCTGTTTAGTTTATATCCCTTGATGCATATAGTTGGGGACGTTTCTTAATTCTTACCTATTGCTTTTCTTCAGATGGTGAGGACTCGCAACCAGAGGGATGGCAATGATGAGGAGGAGAACAATGGAGTGCCTCAGAACAACATCGGACAAGGATCTACTCAGGGAGCTATCAACATCGAGCAGCTATTGGCCATGCAAAACCAGCTCATGCAGACCATGATACAGACTATGGGACAGCTGCAGGCTGGCAATATCAACAATCAACCCCACATGCCTCCACCACCACCCCCGCCTCCTCATAACCGATTGGGAGAGTTTATGAGGACTAGGCCGCCAACCTTTGCTCAAGCTGCTGACCCTATGGATGCGGACGATTGGCTCAAGTCCGTGGAGAAGAAGCTAGCTATTGTCCAATGCAGTGACCGGGAGAAGGTCTTGTTTGCTTCTCATCAACTAGTTGGAGCAGCTGCGGATTGGTGGGATTCTTATTGCAATGCTCATGAGAATCAAGAGAGGATCACTTGGGCAGAATTCAAGGAGAACTTCCGTTCTCATTATGTGCCGGAAGGTGTTATGATCTTGAAGAGGCAAGAATTTGAGAACTTGAGACAAGGAAAATCAAGCGTGAGTGAATATCTCAATAAGTTCACTCAACTCTCTAGGTATGCGCCTGAGGATGTCAGTCGGGACAGCCGGAAGCAATATTTGTTCATGAGAGGCTTGAACAATGAAATCCAAGTGCAACTACTCAACTGTGACTATGCCAATTTCCAGAAGCTTGTGGACAAAGCAATTGTGGTTGAAAACAAGATTCGTGAGATGGAGCAAGAAATCAAGAGGAAGGCGCCATATCAAGGACAGCAACAAGGAAGTAATGTGCGCCCTCGCTTTGCGCCACCCAATGCGCCCTATTACAGCTCCTCTATTCCTGCTCAGCGCCCTGGTTATGCACCGCGCCCAACTCAGTTTGTGCAGCAGCGTCCTGTCATGCAAGCACCTAGGCCTCCGATGCCTTATGCACCTCGTGCTAATTTCCCAAATGCAAATGTTCAAAACCAAGATCGTCCCAATAATTCTGGTGGAGTTAAGAGGTGTTATACTTGTGGAGAAGCTGGACACTTTGCGCATCAATGTCCTAAGTCAGGTCTTGGTCAAGGAAGCAATGCACCGAGGCAAAACCCAAGACCCAGTGGAGGACAGCTACAAGGGAACCGAGGACAGCAGAATTTTGCTCATGGCAATGTGAATCATGTCTCTACGGAGGATGCTCAACAAGCGGATGATGTGGTCATTGGTATGTTTCTTGCAAACTCCAACCCCGCGACTATGTTATTTGACTCTGGAGCATCGCATTCATTCATTGCATCAAAGTATGTTGCCAAGTATAGTTTGCCTATCTCTCATATGAAGTTTACTCTATTGGTTAAGTCTCCTGGAGGAGAGATGAGGACAAATATAATATGTCCAAAAGTAGGCCTTAGAATAAGGGGGGTAGACTTCTCCGCCAACCTCACTGTTTTAGATTCTCAAGGATTGGACATTATACTTGGTATGGACTGGTTAAGGAAGCACAATGGAGTTATTGAGTGTGCCACGAAGGCGGTGAAGTTGACCAATGAGGAAGGGATCACCGTAGAATTTGAAGCATCTCAAACCGCACCGAAGCAATTGGAGTTGAATCATATGGATGGTGCCACAATTGAGGAGATTCCGGTGGTGTGTGAATTTTTGGATGTTTTTCCAGACGAGTTGCCAGGTATGCCACCCGATCAAGACATTGAGTTTGTTATTGATTTAATACCTGGAACTGCACCTATAGCTAAGAGGCCGTATAGGATGCCTCCTATGGAATTAGCGGAGCTCAAGAAGCAGATTCAAGAGCAATTAGAGAAGGGTTTTATTCGCCCAAGCTCTTCACCTTGGGGAGCGCCCGTTCTATTTGTGGAAGAAGGACGGATCCCAAAGGATGTACGTGGATTACCGAGCTCTCAACGAGGTAACAATCAAGAACAAGTACACCTTGCCCCGCATAGAAGACTTGTTTGATCAGATGAAGGGTGCTTGTGTCTTCTCTAAGATTGACTTGAGGTCGGGATACTTTCAAATGAAGATTAGACCATCGGACATACCCAAGACAGCTTTTAGGACATGGTATGGATCTTATGAGTACACCGTGATGTCTTTTGGATTGACAAATGCACCTGCCTACTTTATGTACCTCATGAATAAGGTCTTCATGGAGTACTTAGATAAGTTCGTTGTGGTGTTTATTGATGATATTATGATCTACTCGAAGGATGAGAAGGAACATGAGGAACACTTGAGGCTTACATTGCAGAAATTGAGGGAGCATCAGTTGTATGCCAAGTTCAACAAGTGTCAGTTTTGGTTGAAAGAGGTGCCATTTTTGGGTCATATCATCTCAGGAGGAGGAGTATCGGTTGACCCTGGTAAAGTGAGGGACGTGTTGAAGTGGGAACCGCCGCAAAATGTCAAGGAAATAAGGAGTTTTCTTGGGATGGCTGGATATTACTGTAGATTCATCAAGGACTTTTCCAAGATAGCCAAGCCTATGACGGAGTTGCTAATGAAGGGAAAGGCGTTCCAATGGACTGAAGCTTGTCGAAGCATTTTTGAGGAGTTGAAGAAGAGGTTAACAACAGCCCCAGTTTTGGTATTGCCGGATGTAAGCAAGAGTTTTGATATTTATTGTGACGCATCAAGACAAGGGCTTGGATGTGTATTGATGCAAGAAGGTCAAGTGGTCACCTATGCATCAAGACAATTGAAGAAACATGAGTAGAATTACCCCACGCACGATTTGGAACTCGCGGCCGTGGTACATGCATTGAAGATTTGGAGACACTATATTCTTGGACATAGGTGTGAAATTTATACGGATCATAAGAGTTTGAAGTATATTTTCACACAAACGGATCTGAACTTGAGGCAACGAAGATGGTTGGAGCTCATCAAAGATTATGATTTAGGGATCAACTGTCATCCGGGGAAGGCCAATGTAGTGGCTGATGCTTTGAGTAGAAAGGGAGTAAGTCACCAACTCACAGTTCGAGAGGTACCATCCGAGCTATGCAAGGAGTTTGAACGGTTGAACCTTGGGTTTGTAAACGAGATGGAGATGATGGAGTTAAACCCAACCTTGGAGCAAGAAATTCGAGAGGCACAAACCACAGATGAGGAGATTAAGGAAATCAAGGAAAGAACCGAAGAAGGGAGAGAATTCAGATTTGACGAGGATGAACATGGTACCTTATGGCTTGGAAAGAGGATCGTTGTGCCTAATGTAAAGCATATTCGGGAGACAATATTAAAGGAGGCACATGACTCGCCTTACTCGATTCACCCAGGTTGTACGAAGATGTACAAAGACTTGAAGACTTGCTATTGGTGGGATAGCATGAAGAAGGACATAGCCGAGTATGTTGCATTGTGTGACGTGTGCCAACGAGTCAAGGCGGAACATCAAAGGCCAGCAGGGTTATTGCAGCCATTGAAGATTCCAGAGTGGAAGTGGGAAGAGATTGGTATGGACTTTATAGTTGGATTACTGCGAACCCAGTATGGCTATGATTCAATATGGGTCATTGTAGATCGGTTGACAAAATCAGCTCACTTCGTTCCTGTCAAGACCACATATACCACCGCGAAGCTAGCAGAATTGTATATGGAGCATATTGTGTGCCTACATGGAGTATCGAAGAAGATAGTCTCGGATAGAGGTTCTCAATTTACTTCCAGGTTTTGGCAAAAGTTGCATGAAGCTTTGGGAATGAGGTTGAATTTTAGTTCAACATATCATCCTCAAACGGATGGACAAACCGAGAGGACCAATCAGATTTTGGAGGACATGTTAAGAGCTTGTGCTTTAAAGCATGGAAAAAGTTGGGACAAAAGCTTGCCATACGCGGAATTTTCATACAACAATAGTTACCAAGCAAGCTTGAAAATGTCACCATATGAAGCGCTTTATGGGAGGAAGTGTAGGACACCTTTATTCTGGAATGAAGCAGGAGAAACTCAAGTATTTGGTCCGGATGTGTTGCAAGAAGCCGAAAAGCAAGTCCAAATAATTCGTGAAAACTTGAGGGCTGCCCAATCAAGACAAAAAGGCTATGCGGATAATAGGAGAAGGAAATTAGCCTTTGAAATAGGAGATTTTGTTTACCTCAAGGTGTCACCAATGAGAGGTCATAAGAGGTTTAACATAAGGGGTAAGCTCGCACCTCGCTATATTGGACCATTCAAGATTTTGGACAAAAGAGGAGAAGTAGCATATAAGTTGGAGATGCCAGATCATCTTTCAGACGTACATGATGTGTTTCATGTTTCCCAGCTCAAGAAGTGCTTGAGAGTACCGGAAGAACAAGTACCAATGGAAGGATTGGAATTAGAGGAAGATTTGGCTTATGCCGAGCAACCGGTTAAGATCTTGGAAACTAAGGAGAGGGTCACAAGGAACAAGGTCATTAGATGGTGTAAAGTTCAATGGAAGCACCACATCGAAAAAGAAGTGATGTGGGAATTGGAGGATGATCTCAAGAAGGAATTTCCCATCTCTTCTCTTCCGCGTCGAATCTCGAGGGCGAGATTCATTTTAAGGGGGGTAGGTTTGTAACACCCTCATTTTCATGCATCATGCCTTGCATACATTCATATACATGTTTAACATTAACCCATAACAAGAGGAACAAGTTTAAAATTGATTTGGAGCAAAACCGCACTTAAAAATGTAGGAAAGTGCGGACTAGTCCGGTTTTGCTGAGGACTAGTCCAATTTCTTTCTGTCTAAAAACGGACTTGTCCGTTTTTGCTGCGGATTAGTCCGATATTTGCCTCTGGACACTTCGGACTTGTCCGATCTTGTGCGGACTAGTCCGGTATTCCATGAATCCTTGAAAATTTGCTAAGTCCCTGGACTTTTCCAGACTAGTCCGGTGTTCCAGCGGACTTGTCTGTTTTTCCTCTCTGTTCAAATTCAGACTTGTCCGATGTTTGGCCAGGCTTGTCCGATTTTCTTTCGGGACGACTTCGGACTAGTCCGGTCCTGTCCGGACTTGTCCGATATTCCATGACTCCGAGATTGACCTTTTGTTTTATGACTTGTTTCTTGGGTTTCATGTTAAGTGGGCCTAGGGACGTCGTGCCCAACTCTTTTAGAGCCCATGTGGGACTCTAAACCAGCCTCTACTCATCCCAAACTCGAAATCCATCTAACCCTAGCCTCCACCTCTATATAAACAACCCCACCCCTTGGTTTGACATCTAATTACCACTTTTCCACCCACCCAAACCCTAGTTCGTGGGGAGCCACCATCAAGGAGGGAGGAGAAGATCCCAAGCAAGAAGAAGAAGAGGAGGAAACGAAAGAGGATCAAGATCTCCACCAAGTTTCGTTCTTCACCACCAATTCCTCCCCAAGTTCATCACCAACCCTAAATCATCAAGATCCAAGTGCTACCTCCAAGTTTCTTGATTCATTGGAGTCCTAAACACCTGGTATACCTTCTATTCTCTTTTCCTTACGTGAATTCAACCCCTAATCTCCAAATTCGCGTCGATCTAGAAAACCCTAATCCGCTGATCTCGCAGGGTGCGGACTTGTCCGGTCCCTAGCGGACTAGTCCGATCTTCCTGGTTAAAATTGTGTTATATTGACTCTAAAATTTGATCTAATCGAATCCAAACCTGTATAAACTTGTTAAAAGCTATTAGAACTAGTTAGCGATCATTAAAAGCAATCTAGTAACAAGTTCTACCTTGCATTTGCATTAATCATGCATGTCATGACATATTGAGTAATATTTGTGCACTCTTTGATTGTGTTTCTTGTCTTGTATGTTTATTGTGTGGATTAGACGGATTTGCGCTAGAGAGTGCCGCGGAGGATCTACAGCACCAAGAGTTTGAAGGCTTTGACCTTAATCAACAGCAAGAGCAAGGCAAGTGTCCTTGAAGCATATTGATCCTGTTTTTAAAATAAATGTTTTGTTTGTAAAATTGCATGCTTGTGTCAATTTGATGGGAATCCTATGGTAGGAAGTTTACTAGACTTGCTAAACCACCCTTGTCACCTGGAATTTATGGTAGAGCATCGGGATGGACTTTTTACCTTTTGCTTCGCTTAATCAATTGGGGTGGGAATAACTATACCACTCAATTTAATTATGCATGGATGAGATTATGGTTAACATGAACTGGTTAAATATGGTATGGTAATGGGTGATCTAAGCAAGCCTAGTATGTGGATGGGTTGGATGTTATGGCAGTTTGCTTGCTTTAGATCTAAGGACCGGTTCATGCGAGAATAAGCCAGGACTACAGTGCCACCACGAGGCCAAGTATGGGTGCGGCGTAGCTGATTAATTAGGGCTTTGCTAGTGCTGTTTGGACCATTGTGGATGCTCGGGGAAGGGGTAGTCAGATTGGGTTTGTTGATGATTGGTGGGACTACCCTGGGATCCGAATGGCTCAAGAGGGGGCCCTTGGTTGAAGATGTGCTCAGTTGGAGGCATCGCCACCGGTGAAACCTCAGTGGGGTCTAAATAGGCTAGTAATCCCTTTGTAAAGGCTATTTTATGATCTCTTGGCCATACACCAAAGGAAGTGTAATTGGCATGATGGAGGTTCTTTAGTCACCGACGGGTGATGAAATCACAAACACGTGGGTAAAGAGGTACAAACTCTGCAGAGTCTAATTAAAACTATCATGATAGCCGTGCTACCGGTTATGAGCGCCTGGATGACCTACATGATTAGAGGGAAATTGGAAAATTGGGATGGTTATGGTTTGGTAATGGTTATGGATTTATTTCTGGTATTGAATATGGTTATTGGCAATGGTGAAATCTGGAATTATTGATGAGGATGGTGAATTATGGACTGGTATTATGATATTATTTATGACTATGATGGGTTTACTTCACATACATATAATATATTGCTTTTCAAACGTTTTACTGTACTTTTCAGCACTTTGCCATTATTATTGTCGTCAATTGAATCAGCCACATGTCATACTTTCCACACTTGCTGAGTAATGTACTCACTCTTGCAATTCCCCCCAACAGTTGCAGGTTAGGATTGGGAGTTTAATGGCGATAATGCGTAGTTCTAAGCCGTGTCTACCGTCAGCTTTGCCTGTGGTGTTGATTGGAGCTGCGCATACATACCCTGTCGCTTATGCTGCCTAGCTGTTTAGTTTGCTTAATTAGTTTATTTCCGCTGCATTAGTTGAACTTGTCATTAATATTCATTAGAGCTTGTATTCAAGGATAATTTGGTTTGTGTAATAAAATTTGGTTAATTAATCTTGTCTTGTGGTAATTTTCTGTATACTCTTTTGTGATTGCACTCGTGTATGTGTGATGAACATCCTGGGCACACATATGCGTTAGCTTGGTTCATTTTTCGGAACCGGGCGTCACAGCTACAACGGCCTCTACCACCACTGGGGGCAGCACTGGAATTGGAGCCAGAGCCTCCGCATGCACGGCATTAGCCGCTGTTGCAGGAACCGGAGCTTCAACCTCTTTTTTGGGTACCCTGTGGATGAAGGACAAAGAAACCCAAAATATGATTACAACAAAAACAATCAATTGAGGTAAAGAATCAAATTTACCTTGGAAGGCTTCCGCTCCAGCTAACGCGAAACCTCTTCACCGGACGCTCAGGACCGGACCCTGTCGCCACTAGCGTGGTAGCTCCGGAAGGCTCCCTGGAGCTTGCTCCCGCCGTCAGTGACATCTTGGTTGAGGCCCCCCTCGACTGAGAAGGACCCTCGGACCTAGAGCCCTCAGCTGGCCCTGGTACCGGAGCCACATGGCCAGAGCTGGCGTCCCAGGGAGATGCCGATGCTGGAGTGGTTGTCGCTGTCGAAGACCTCCCCCGCTGGGGAGAAGGAGCTGTTGTGGAAGGAGCAGGTCTGACAGACCTCCCGTCAGAGTGCTTCAACTTCCTCTTGCGGCTCAAGGGCTCGACCAACTCCTTGCCCTTGCCTATGACTTTAGCTCTTTGTTTCGGGGCAGGAGCAGGCCCACCCTCGGAGGCTCCGGGAATCGCCAGCTTGGTGGTTGGATGCCTCTCAACTTCATCGAGGTCGTCAAGCACCGACATCTTCCGTCGGAGCTCCCTACTGAAATCTGCCTCCATGTTCAGAGGGAGGAAAGCTGCCGGCGGAGCCAAATCGTCACCCTCAACATTGATGCCGTGTTGGAACTTCTTGAGATAAAGCTCCAAAGCTGCGCCTTCCAGATTGGACTTCAAACCGATCTCCATTTGGTCATCGTCCATCACGCTGTTGAGGGCCCAGGCGAGCTTCTCCCTCTTCTTCAGCGGAGCCCACCTATTGACCAGGAAGTTGCAGAAGACCGCTAGGGGGTCACTCCTCCTTCCACACATTGGCGGATTCTGGTCAAAGCAGGATCGAAGGCCCCCGACAGCACCAGAACTTCACTCCAGGCTTCAGTGTCAACGTTGGGAAGGCCTTCGGGCAGCTCTAGCTTCTCGTGCTCCTCTGCTGTGACGACAATCCACTCCTTCTTCCAGTCATCCCACTTGCTCAAAGGGAACAACCTCAAGTACTTGTACGGGCACTTCTTGCGCTTCACAAAATAGTAGAAGCCAAGATACTTGTCACTCTTGCCGGTGGTGTGGATGGTGAAGAAGGTGCGGAAGAGATCGACGTAGGGGGGAATACCCACCCACATCTCGCAGAAGTGGATGAAGGTTGACACCAGAAGAATGGAGTGGGGGCCAAGGTGGTACATCTGTAGACCATAAAAGTCTAACAGCATCAAGAGAAAAGTGGAGAAAGGTGGGATCAGCCCCACCATGGCGCACGCAAAAAAGTACACCATGTCACCGGTGCGCTTCTTCTTGAACGGGAGCTTTCCGGCGCGGACCAGGTGGTTGAAGGAGTCACTGGACCATCCCATGAAGGTCCATACCTTCTTAAAATCGCCGTCAATTGTGAGATGACTCTTGCGGAGACCCAACTCCATCGCAGCACGGCGGGGCGAGAGAGGAAAAGCAAGCAAAAGTTTGATGATTTGAGCGCAAGTTCAAATGAAGGCGTAAGGAATCCCCAAAACGGTGCGCGCTTTCCTTCTTAAGTAAGCCCCTGCAATGCTTGGATGGAAACCGCAGAGGGGCCAAAGATACAGTTCAAAAACTTCATCCTGCCAATGACAAGGGGGCCTGGGGCCACCCCGACAATCAAGTCGAGGTCCTTACCCAGGTGAACAGTTGTCATGATGAAAGGCGGGAAACCCAAGGGCGGCGGCCTGATAGAGCGCGCAGAACTGATACGGTTTCATATTGGGAACCGACGACCTTCAATTGTGTGAGTTCCGCACGCGCAGATCTCACCTGCGGCACCCCGGATATGCCACGCAGTAATGTTTTAACTGTGAACCACCACCCTAACGGCACATCCAAAAACCCTTGAAGACACAGCGCGGAAATCAAAAGATGGACCCACCTCTGGCAGAATGACTTAATCCAAAAGGTCTCTCCCAGAGGTGGGCTCAGGGGGCCACTGTCGGTATCCTGCGTACCGGATACCCCTTGGGACTGCAAAGAGTGCAAAGGAACTCCACCTATCTAAGTTTAAGACCTTCGAAGGCCCCACGTGTCATACGGAACCGGACCTGCCTCCCTTCTATGGTTAGTCCCAGTGCCGCCACGTGTGTCATAAAATCGGAGCTACATTCCATACACAGGAAAGCTTCAGACTAGATACCTGGGTGGCACACTCGAACCTAACCCCCGACAGAGGGAAGCTCCGGTACTTACACGTATACAATAGCACCAGACCTACCTGTCCTAGACGGTAAGCTCCGAAGATGCCACGCGTCCAACCGCCGGACCTTCAACTTCATTAGGCTGATTGGTGGACCTCCAACGGCTCGGACCTTCAAGGGACATTAAAGCTTCAAGACCCGATTATGTGTCATTAATGTTGTCTTAATGACACACGATCGGAGGACCCTTAATACCAGTAACACCACTATCAAGGCGTGTTACCATGCTATTAAGGGTAATTAAGTATATTAATTGTGTATTAAGCATCAGTAACCGCCAGAGCCACATGTCGGGACAGGCTAACGGTGTAACGGCCAGTCCTTGTACTATAAAAGGATTGGCTGAGGGATAGCCAGGGACACACGTCCACACACGCGCCCAAGACACTCTAGACTCTGACACTCTAGTGCTCAGACGCACAATACAACAGCTACACACCCGTGGAGTAGGGTATTATGCTCAAGCGGCCCGAACCACGTAAATCCTCGTGTCAACTTGCCACCCTGTTTTGAATCTCTGCGCGCTCACAAACGAACTACAAACTCCGCGGGCTGCCAACGGTAGTACCGGGAGAATTGCCGGAATCACACTCCGACAGTTGGCGCGCAACGTAGGGGGTGCCCGAGATTCCAACATGGTGAACTCTGTTGTTGGATCATCCAACGGTAACCATGCTATGCAACCTGCTAGAGGCAATCCCTCCAACATGTAGCAGCCAGCAGGTGTCGTGGCTCTAGTAGGAGTCATGCCACCACCGCCACCATCCGCTCTGGCGAATCAAACTGGACGTCGAGATGGGGTGACTGCATCAGTCACTACATCGGCGAACCACAACCCTGAACACGCGATTAATGTTGTGTGTGCTCTCCTCCAACGTCTACCGCCTCCAGGAGCGCCCCAGGGTGCAATGGAGCAGTGGAGAGCTGATGTGGAACATCTAGTTGCAGCAGAAGCCGATGGCATCAGCAATCAAGGTCCTCCCCCTCGCGGCGGTCTCCATCTCAGCATCGGACCTTGTCGAGTAGACTTGGTCCGCACGCTTTGCAGCACAGGAGACGTGCTGCATCTCAACAAGCAACGTCGCTACCTTCCGGGGCGCGACGTACCCACACGGTAACCAGGCTTTCGACTCATGACCTCCGGGCGGAACTCGATTGCCGTTACCGTCAAAAAGATGGTCGTATCCACATCGAGTGTGCTCGCGAGAGGCGAGAGGCTCGAGATAGTCCTGGTCCCGAGGGAGTAGGAGGAGGTTGTTCTGCCTTGGCCATGCACCTACGCATGGTCAGATGGCCGTAGAAGTTTGGCAGACAAGTGTGCCATAGCTACGGAGGGACGTGAAATGCACTCACAACCACCTCCGGAGGACTACAAAAATTCCTCCAAGGGTGAAGCCGCTACCTACAGGAGTGACAAGAAGAAGAAAAAGTCCAACGACAAGAAGAAGCCATCGGCCGGCACACCCACTGCCGCTGCTGCCGCAGCTCCAGGTGACCGGGGGCCACGCCCCGAGAAATGACCTCGACCATCGTCTGAAGATGGTGGCAGCTCCAAGATGTGGTGTCCCATACACAAGACGGACAGGCACAACTTGGAAAACTGCCAAGAGGTCCAAAACCTCGCGAAGCGCTACAACAAGCGTCGGGAAGAAGCTCCTTTCCATCAAAGGGAAGGAAAACAAAAAGTCAACGAAGCTCTGGCTGAAGAAGAGTTAGGCTTTCAGGACCCTAAAAAGGTCTTCAAGGCTGTTTACACCTCCGTTGACGACGACTCCGACATCTCTAACAACAAGCACCGGAAGACCATGAACACCATCTTTGGTAGTTCGTGAGACATCACCTCCTGCCGTGTCCTCAAGACAATGCGGCGGGACATGGCCTCAGTAGCTCCCACCGCCAGGGCGGAGCCTCATCGGAAGTGAATGGACACTGCCATCACTTTTGATCCTTCGGACTACCCTTGGAACATGATCGGAGCTGGCCAACTCGCACTGATGGTATCTCCGACCATCAACAACATCCAGCTCCACCATGTAATGGTGGACGGAGGTTCGGGGCTGAACCTCATAAGCTTCAAGGCCTTCGACAAGCTTCAGCTCCGACCTTCGGATCTTCGCTTGTAACACCCTCAATTTTCGCATCATGCATTGCATACATGATCATGCATTAAACATTAGTAGAATAAAGAAAAAAATAAAAGATGGAGCATATATACAAATATGAGTAGCAAAAGAAGAAAAAGAAAATAATAGCGTAAAACATGTATTAGGGAATAAATATAAAATAATAATAATAATATATATAAAATATGTTTGTGAAACCAAAAAATAAGAAAATAATAAAAATAATATAAAGAATAAATAAATAATAATAAATATATATATATATATAAAGCAGAAAGAAAAAAAGAAAAAAAAAAGAGGAAAGGCAACCGCCGGCTAGGCCAAGCCAGCGCGCCCAACGGCCCCGCTCCCGCGCCCCACCGCGCACGCCAGCCCACGCGATGCCCCGCGCTCGCTCGCCCGCCTACCGCACCAGCCAGCGCGCGCGCCCGAGCCGTCCGCGCCCTGGCCCCACGCGCTCCTGCTCGACCGACCCCAGCGTGCGCCCGCCCGCGCCGAAGCGCCCCGCTGCCGTGCCTGGCCCCACCCCGCACTCCCGCGCCCGCACGCCAGCCCCAGCGCGCGCCAGCGCACCACGCACCCAACTATATAAGGGACCGTGACTCGGTTTTCCCGACGCCGGAAGCATCGCAGCAGTCCAAAAAACCCTAGCGCCACTGGTAGGGAAAAAAAGAGGGAACACTAGAGGGTTGCGCCACCAGAGAGAAGAAAAGGAGAGAAAAAAAGGGGAGGAAGAGGAGGAAAAAGAGGAGGGTGCCGTCGTCCACCAGAGATCATCGTCGTCGTCGCGTCGCCGTCGTCGTGCCGTCGGAGGACCGTTGCGCCATCCACTTTGTCTACACGTCGCCTTCGTCCCTCAATCTTCGAAGCCGTCGCATCTACGGTAGGATTCGTTTTTCCAATGCGAATTGTAGCGACATATTAAATCTAGTAGACGTAATTTAATCGTAGTCGCACTATCAATTTATTTTCAGCAGCATTAATCCCTGCTAAAACCCCCGTAAACTCGTATGAACACTTATGAACTAGTTGCATCTAATAAATGAACAACCATTGTTAATTAATAATTAAACTTTGCGTGCATGCATGTCATCGCATGTTGATTAATGTGTGTGCATCATGTTGATTTGTATGTATTTTCTTGTATGTGTGATCACGAGTAGAGAGAAGTGCTCAAGAGGTCGTGTACGAGGATTTTCAGAACCAAGGCTTCGAAGCGCTTGAGCAACCCTATCCATCGGAGCAAGTCAAGTGTCCTTGAAGCATATTGATCCTGTTTTTAAAATAAATGTTTTGTTTGCAAACTGCATGCTCGTGTCAATATGATGGGAATCCTGTGGTAGGAAGTTTACTAGCGTTGTTTGACCACCCTTGTCGCCTGTAATTTATGTTAAAGAGTCGGGAAGGGCTTTTACCTTTTTGCTTCGCTTAATTAATTGGGATGGGAAAACAACACTACACATTTAGTTATGCATTAATGATATTCTGGTTAATCTGAATTGGTCAATACGGTATGGTAATGGGTGATCTAAGCAAGCTTGGTATGTGGATGAGTTGGATGTCATGGTGGTTTGCTTGCTTTAGATCTAAGGACCGGTTCATGCGAGAATAAGCCAGGACCACAGTGCCACCACGAGGCCAAGTATGAGTCCGACATAGCTGATTAATTAGGGATTTGCTAGTGCTGTTTGGACCATTAAGGATGCTCGGGGAAGGGGTAGTCGGATTGGGTTTGTTAATGATTGGTGGGACTACCCTGGGATCCGAATGGATCAAGAGGGGGCCCTTGGTTGAAGATGTGCTCAGTTGGAGGCATCGCCACCGGTGAAACCTCAGTGGGGTCTAAATAGGCTAGTAATCCCTTTGTAAAGGCTATTTTGTGATCTCTTGACCACACACCAACGGAAGTGTGTAATGTGACCGATGGGTCACGGGCATAAGGGAGGTTCTTAGTCACCGAAAGGTGATGAAATCACCAACACGTGGGTAAAGTGGTACAAACTCTGCAGAGTCTAATAAAACTATCATGATAGCCGTGCTCCCGGTTATGAGCACCTGGACAACTTCCATGATTAGAGGGAAATTGAGATTTGGGATGGTTATGGTTTGGTACTGGTATTGGCTGGTTATGGATTAACTATGACATTGAATATGGTTAATGGTATGATGGTGATGGATATGGAATATGGATTGGTGCTATGTTATTAATTATGGTTTATGATGGGAATATTTCACATACGTATAATATATTGCTTTTCAAATGTTTTACTGTACTTTTTAGCACTTAGCCTTTATTACATTTGTCATTTGAATCAGCCACATGTCATACTTTCCACAATTGTTGAGTACGACAGGTACTCACTCTTGCAATCCCCCCCCCCACAACAGTTGCAGGTCAGGATTGTGAGTTTAATGGCGATAATGCGGAGTTCTAGGCCATGTCTACCGTCAGCTTTGCCTGTGGTGTTATTAGAGTTGCGCTATCCCTTTTGCTTAGTTTGCTTAATTAGAGTATTTCCGCTGCATTAGTTGAACTTGTCATTAATATTCATTAGTGCTTGTATTCAAGGATATTCTGAATTTTTAATAAAATTTGGTTAATTAATCTTGTCTTGTGGTAATTTTCTGTATACTCATTTGTGATACACTTGTATATGTGTGTTAAACATCATGGGCACACATATACTGCACTTGGTTCATTTTCGGAACCGGGTGTCACAGATTGGTATCAGAGCCACAGGTTGACCGTAGGACGCAGCCTAGATAGAATGGACACTTTAGAGCACATAGAAACACTTAGGAATCGATGTGTTTTCTTGGAGTGTTGTTTGGTATATATATTGGTTGCTTGTGTGCTCAATAGAGGATTTTGGGATGCTTTAGCATTGCCATGTCCACCTAGGCTAGCGTAGCTAGTTTGTTAGTTTCATATCCCTTGATGCATATAGTTGGGGACGTTTCTAAATTCTTATCTATTGCTTTTCTTCAGATGGTGAGGACTCGCAACCAGAGGGATGTCAATGATGAGGAGGAGAACCATGGAGTACCTCAGAACAACAATGGACAAGGACCTGCTCATGGAGCTCTCAATATTGAGCAGCTACTGGCTATGCAGAACCAGCTCATGCAGACCATGATACAGACTATGGGATAGCTACAGGCTGGTAATATCAACAATAAGCCCCACATGCCTCCACCACCACCCCCACCTCCTCATAGCCGGTTGGGAGAGTTTATGAGGACTAGGCCGCTAACCTTTGCTCAAGCCGTCGACCCTATGGATGCCGATGATTGGCTCAAGTCCGTGGAGAAGAAGCTTGCTATTGTCCAATGCAGTGACTCGGGAGAAGGTGCTATTTGCTTCTCATCAACTCGTTGGAGCAGCTGCGGATTTGTGGGATGCTTATTGCAATGCTCATGAGAATCAAGAGAGGATCACTTGGGCGGAATTCAAGGAGAACTTCCGTTCTCATTATGTGCCCGAGGGACTTATGATCTTGAAGAGGCAATAATTTGAGAACTTAAGGCAAGGAAGATCAAGCGTGTGTGAATATCTCAATAAATTCACTCAACTCTCAAGATATGCACCTGAAGATGTTAGTCGGGATAGCCGGAAGCAATACTTGTTCATGAGAGGCCTCAACAATGAAATCCAAGTGCAATTGCTCAACTGTGACTATGCCAACTTCCAGAAGCTTGTGGACAAAGCAATTGTGGTTGAGAACAAGGTATGTGAGATAGAGCAAGACAATAAGAGGAAGGCACCATATCAAGGATAGCAACAAGGAAGCAATGTGCGCCCTCGCTTTGCGCCTCCTAATGTGCCATACTATAGCTCCTCTGCTCCTGTACAACGCCCTAGATTTGCACCGCGCCCAACTTAGTTTGTGCAGCAGCGCCCTGTCATGCAAGCACCTAGGCCTCCAATGCCTTACACACCTCGTGCTAATTTTCCTGGTGCAAATGTTCAAAAGCAAGCTCGTCCCAATAATTCTGGTGGAGTTAAGAAGTGATATACTTGTGGAGAAGCTGGACACTTTGCACATCAGTGTTCTAAGTCAGACCTTGGTCAAGGAAGCAATGCGTCGAGGCAAAACCCAAGACCCAATGGAGGACAGCCACAAGGGAATCATGGACAGCATAATTTTGCTCGTGGCAACGTGAACCATGTCTCTACGGAGGATGCTCAACAAGCGGATGACGTGGTGATTGGTATGTTTCTCGCGAACTCCAACCCCGCGACTATATTATTTGATTTTGGAGCATCGCATTCATTCATTGCATCGAACTATGTTGCCAAGTATAGTTTGCCTATCTCTCATATGAAGTTTACTCTATTGGTTAAGTCTCCTGGAGGAGAAATGAGGACAAATATAGTATGTACAAAAGTAAGCCTTAGAATAAGGGGGGTAGACTTCTCCACCAACTTCATTGTTTTGGACTCTCAAGGATTGGACATTATACTTGGTATGAACTGGTTGAGGAAGCACAATGGAGTTATTGAGTGTGCCACAAAAACGGTAAAGTTGACCAATGGGGAAGGGATCACCGTAGAATTTGAAAAATCTCAAACCGCACCGAAGCAATTGGAGCTGAATCATATGGACGGTGCCCCAATTGAAGAGATTCCGGAGGTGTGTAAATTTTTGGATGTTTTTTCGGACGAGTTGCCAGGTATGCCACCTGATCGAGACATTGAGTTTGTCATTGATTTAATACCTGGAACTGCACTTATAGTTAAGAGGCCGTATAGGATTCCTCCTATGGAATTAGCGGAGCTCAAGAAGCAGATTCAAGAGCAACTAGAGAAGGGTTTTATTCGCCCAAGCTCTTCACCTTGGGGAGCGTCCGTTCTATTTGTGGACAAGAAGGATGGAACACAAAAGATGTGTGTGGATTACCGAGCTCTCAACGAGGTGACCATCAAGAACAAGTACACCTTGCCACACATAGAAGACTTGTTTGATCAGATGAAGGGTGATTGTGTCTTCTCTAAGATTGATTTGAGGTCGGGATACTTTCAAATGAAGATTAGACCATCGGACATACCCAAGACAGCTTTTAGGACGTGGTATGGGTCCTATGAGTACACCGTCATGTCATTTGGATTGACGAACGCGCATGCGCACTTTATGTATCTCATGAATAAGGTCTCCATGGAGTACTTGGATAAATTTGTCGTGGTGTTTATTGATGACATTATGATCTACTCGAAGAATGAGAAGGAACATGAGAAACACTTGAGGCTTACACTACAGAAATTAAGAGAGCATCAATTGTATTCCAAGTTCAACAAGTGTCAGTTTTGGTTTAAAGAGGTGCCATTTTTGGGTCATATCATCTCAGGAGGAGGAGTATCGGTTGATCCCGGCAAAGTGAGGGACGTGTTGAAGTGGGAAACACCGCAAAACGTAAAGGAAATAAGGAGTTTCCTTGAGATGGCTGGATATTACCGTCGATTCATCAAGGACTTTTCTAAGATAGCCAAGCCTATGACGGAGTTGCTAATGAAGGGAAAGGCTTTCCAATGGACTCAAGCCTGTCAAAACAGTTTTGAGGAGTTGAAGAAGAGGTTAACAACAGCCCCAGTTTTGGTACTGCCGGATGTGAGCAAGAGTTTTGATATTTATTGTGACGCATCAAGGCTAGGACTTGGATGTGTGCTCATGCAAGAAGGTCAAGTGGTTGCCTATGTGTCAAGACAATTGAAGAAACATGAGCAGAATTACCCAACACATGATATAGAACTTGGAGCCGTAGTACATGCGTTGAAGATTTGGAGACACTATATCCTTGGACATAGGTGTGAAATTTATACACATCATAAGATTCTTAAGTATATTTTCACACAAACATATCTGAATTTGAGGCAACGAAGATGGTTGGAGCTCATCAAGGATTATGATGTGGGAATCAACTATCATCCAGGAAAGGTGTAAGACCTATATGTGTTGAATACATTGGCTTGTAGTGAATACACTTGGCTTTGATGATAAAAGTTTTAAATATCACCAAAACACCTTTTTATCAAGGTCCAACTCTAGCTCTGAGCTACAGCAAGGTCTAATGGTAGGTCCGGCTTGGTTTGGGTAGCTCCGGTTACGTTCGATGCTAGGCCCGACTAGCTTTGGTCAGCTTCGGTGAGCTTTGTCTTTAGCTCCGGCATGTCTTTGATAGCTCCAACATGTTCTTGCTAAGCTCCGAGTTGATTTTTCTAGCTCCGACTTTTGGGTTTACTAGTTCCGACTAGTTCTGGTTAGCTCCGGCGCTAGGTCCTGCTAGTTTTGTAAGCTCCGGTGCTAGGATCTACTAGTTTTGGTAAGCTCTGGCAGGTGCTTCATTGTACTAGTTTTGTTAGCTCCGGCTCAAGGTCCGGGTTGCTCTGGCAAGGTACGGAACTTGACCGCAGTGCTTCTGCTTTTCATTTGCAATGTTTTGTACTTGCTTTACATTGTTGAAAAGATTGCTTAGTATTCATTTGCTAAGTTTTTGGTGTGTTTTGGTTGATATGGATGATATCGTGTTACTGTGGTTTTGCAACATGCTTATGTGAGCTTCTCACGTAGGGTGTTGTGTTCGGAACTAACTTGAGTCAAGTCGAGGACTTGGGCTCGTATGGATTGGTTGTTTATTCATGTGCAGGTGTTGCTTGAGTTAAAGACATGGCTGGTGACGGGATCCATTGGACTAGTCTCAGGGAGGAGATGAGGTTCCAACAACCAAATTCAGGAGGAATTGTGGTTGAGCTGATCAGGAGGTTGCGCAGCATGATTGAATCAAGAACAATGCATATGAAGGTATCGTGGACGTCGTCAGAAGATGTTTGCACGTGTGCAAGGAGTGCATGGACGTGGCTACATGATTCCGAGACGTGATGAAGAGATGTGGACATAAAGAATTGGTCGGAAAGGTACAACTGACTAGGTTATGGACTCAGGCTGCGGTGGAGTCGGTTATGGCTCGGTATGGAAAGTATCGAGTTGGTTATGATAGGATTTCGTGTGGGTCACGAATTTGAGTTGTTTAGGGATGTGGGATACGTTCCTAAGGTGTTTGGAAGTCTTAAGATTGCTTCTATCTGCATATAGAAGAATCTTGAGCAGTTATGGAATGTTACAATTCGTGATCTGAGTAGGATTGGAGTCCTAGTTGATATTGGGTTGTTATTGAGTCAAGTCAAGGACTTGGGCTCGTATGAATTGGTTGTTTATTCATGTGCAGGTGTTGCTTGATTTCAAGTCATGGCTGGTTACGGGATCCATTGGACTAGTCTCAGGGAGGAGATGAGGTTCCAACAACCAAGTTTGGAAGTAACTGTGGTTGAGCTGATCAGGAGGTCGTGCAGGATGATTGAATCAAGGGCGGTGCACATGAAGGTTACTGGACATCGAAGGAAGGTGTATGCACGTATGCATGCGGTGCATGACGTGGCAACATGGTTTCGAAGATGGTTTATGGATGGGAAGATCTGGTTGGAAGGATCGGATTGTATCAGTTGATGACTTCGGCTGCGGCGGAGTCGGTTATGGCTCGGTATGGAAAGTATCGAGTTGGTTATGTTAGGATTTCGTATGGGTCACGAATTTGAGTTGTTTAGGAATGTGGTATACGTTCCTAAGGTGTTTGGAAGTCTTAATATTGCTTCTATCTGCGTATAGAAGAATCTTGAGCAGTTATGGAAAGTTACGATTCGTGATCTGAATAGGATTGGAGTCCTAGTTGATATTGGGTTGGCCTAAGGGCTGGTTATATAAGCAAGGGAGCCCAGATCTCGTGGTGCACGACTTTGGGGCTGTTCGTCTTGTGTTCTATTGAATAAAATTCGTGGTTTGAAGGAACTTTTGTGCCTTGTTCGTCCGACTTGTTCCGGACAAGTTTTACTCGTCGAGTTTCTGGACAGCACTACCTTTCGTCGGTAGTTTTATCATAACTCGAGTTTTACAGATCCAATTGACGTGATTCTTTTTGGTTTGTCTTCACAACTTGATTATCTAACATCTGTCAAAATTTCACGGTCATTGGATTTGTGATCTATGATCTACACGAGTTTCTTTGCAGCATTCCAGAACTGTTTTTTCTCGGGTAGGGCAGATTGACCATTGGTTGATCTTTCGATCATAACTTGAGTTTTTCTCGACGGATTTGAGTGATTCTTTTTGTGTTGTCTTCGTGACTTGATTCTCACTGATATCTATCACTTTTGTCACTGTGAAACACGTTTAGATTAGTCTCACACACGATTTCTTTAATAGATCGTTTTTCTGCCGAAAGGGTTTGGGGTTTTATTGTTTCCGCTGCGTATGATTTTTTAAATCTACCATTCACCCCCCCTCTGGTAGCTTTTCACGTGCTCTTCGATCCTACAATTGGTATTAGAGCCACGGTGCTCTAATCTTTGTGATTTGCACGTATTTTTGACTAATCATCATGGAGAAGTACTCCGCCAAACCTTGTGTGTTTGCTGGTATTGATTTTCAGGTTTGGAAGGCACGCATGGAGGCTTTTATCCAGGCACAAGGCTTTGCAATATGGGAGAAGGTGTATAAGCCTTATGAAGTGCCACCTAATGATCAAGTCACGGCCACAAACCTACGGGACGTCGACAACAACAACAAAGCCTGAAACTTGATCATCCAAGGACTCACTCAAAGCGACTTTGATCGTGTCGCGCACCTTCGATCAGCATACGATGTTTGGAGAACTCTCTGTGATTATCATGAAGGCTCCAACAAAATCAAGGAGGTAAAACAAGATATGTTCAAAAAGGAATATATGCGCTTTGAGATGCAACCAGGTGAGTCTATCGATGACCTCTTTGCTCGTTTCAATAAAATTCTCAGCAACTTACGTAGTGTCAATGTTAATTTTTCTGATGCTGAGAATGCTAGGCAACTTCTTAGTGCATTAGACATGTCAATTTGGGAGATGAAAGTAACATCTATTCGTGAATCAACTGTCATGAGTTCTCTTACATTAGATGTACTTTATTCTAAACTAAAAACTCATGAAATTGACATCCTAGCACGTAAGAACCCAAACAAGTCTATTGCATTTGTCTCACAATGTGATATGTCTAGCTCCGGCCAATCATCGTCCTGCAATACTCTTGCTTTGTTGTCC
Source organism: Tuctoria greenei (assembly GCA_036927565.1). Classification (NCBI taxonomy): domain Eukaryota; kingdom Viridiplantae; phylum Streptophyta; class Magnoliopsida; order Poales; family Poaceae; genus Tuctoria; species Tuctoria greenei. The sequence continues at coordinate 45,642,197 of JAYESD010000008.1, read as the reverse complement.
TCACTAACCCTGGAGCAGATCGAAGAATTTCCAGAAGAGGAGTTGGCACTCATCTCTACTAGATTCTCAAAAGCATTGCAAAATGTGAGAACTAGAAGGAGAGGAAGCTCCGGACCTCAACGCTGTTTTGAATGTGGTAAAACAGGACACTTTCGTACAGAATGCACTAAACTTTCAGGTCCGACCACCCGGGAAGAAAAACAAAGCAAGGTTCGAACCTCCTCTGGAAATTCCAACAAGAAGAAGAAAGGTACCATAGGACGCAAGATGATCAACAGTTTCATCACCGCGCTTCAAGAGTTCAGTTCAAGCGACGTGGACATTGGAAGTGATGAAGATGACGATGATTTGGCAAACTTGTGCTTCATGGCGGGCAAGTCAAGATCAAGTATGGAGGAGGCAGAACACAACAGCGACAATGAAGAGGTATGTCCTACTTGCGAAGAAATGTGTGATGCTATTTATCGTGCCACTATTATTGTTAAGAAAAAGGACAAAAAGCTTAGGGATAGTGCTGCTAAAATTGAATCACTAGAATCTGAAATCAACCGTTTAAAAATTTTGATTCCTAGTGATGATGCATGTTCCTCATGTGATTTAATATATGAACAATTGTCCTCATTAAGAAGTGCGCACACCTCCACACTTGATAAACTTGAGTTAGAAATTGAAAAGAACAAAGAGCTTGCTGCACTTAATGATAAAAACTTGAAAGATGCTAGCTGTTCTACAATTGATTTGCATTGTTCTACTTGTGATGATCTTGATAAGAAACTACAGAATGCTATGAATGAAATTTCTATATTGAACAATGCTTTACGTTCTCATGAAGTTAAATTTTGTTCCAATTGCAAACTAAAAGGGAAAACTTCATGTGAAAATTGCCTTGATCTGTCCAATAAACTTGATGACATGCATAGGACATTAGATCGGTTTTGTAATGGGAATAAGAACCTAAACTTACTGCTGAATTCTTCCAAGTCTTGCAATGATAAAACTGGTTTAGGTTTTGATTCTCATGCTCATGCTAAGACACCCACCTAAAATTGTAAAGTCATTAGGAAGTGGTTTGATTCAAACAGTTCCTAAACAAAAAGGAGTGGTTTTCAAATCTGCAGGAGTGCTTCCTCATTCGGTTTCAAGTAAAAATATTGCTTGCTTATCTAGACATGAACACAAAGTTAAATTTCATTGTACCTTCTGTGGTAGAGATGGCCATGTCATAGATTTTTGTTATAGACTAGCTAAACAACAAAAAAGGGAAAGAATGGTTGCTAGATCTCATAACTTTCATGCAAAATTTGCTGCACACATTGAACTGAATGTACAACCTGCTGTTTTGAGTCAAAAACATTCAAAGTTTACCTCCGGACCTTCTGTTTTTGCCTCCGGAGCTACTGATTTTTGTGCTTCACAAGTAACACCTTATGGGTCAGTAGTCAAGAATAAAAAATCTCAAACTTTGACTCATAAACCTGCTGTTTTGTCTCAGCTTTCGCGTGTTTTTCCTGCTGCACGTCGCGTGACTCAGTACTGGATTCCTAAATGCCTTTTGACTAACCCCAGTATTGAGTCATCGACGTATTGTGCTTCTATGTAGGTTACACGTTTGAGGAGGGAGAACATTTGGATTGTGGATTCAGGTTGCTCACGCCACATGACCGGTAACAAAGATTGGTTCTCCTCCCTCTCTTTTGTGTCACGTGTAGAGAATGTTACTTTTGCCGATAATTCTTCAACTCCTATAATTGCTAAGGGTTCGGTTAGAGTAAATGATCACTAAACTTTAAAGGATGTGGCACTTGTCAAAAATTTGAAATACAACTTGCTTTCTGTTGCACAATTGCTAGATGAAAATCTAGAAATTATTTTCAATAAAAACTGCTGCAAAGTTGTAGGTTCAAATAGTGAGCTTATTTTTAACATGTCTCGGTTTGGGAGAGTTTTTAAAGCTGATTTTGATATGTATTTCTCTAAGCATAGGTGTCTAGTTGCTAATGATTCAAAGGACTTATATTTTTGGCATCGTAGACTTGGTCACGTAGGCTTTGATCACCTAACGCGTGTTAGTGCTCTTGATCGCATACGTGGGCTGCCTAAGCTTAAAGGGGACAAAGAAATTGTGTGCTCTTCTTGTAGACATGCTAAGATGGTTGCAGGTTCACATACTCCTATCACAATGATCATGACAACTGAACCATGTCAACTTTTGCATCTTGACACCGTAGGACCTTCACGTGTTCAATCCTTCGGAGGTAAATGGTATGTTCTTGTTATTGTTGATGATTATTCTAGATACTCTTGGGTTTATTTTATGGCGTCTAAGAATGAAGTTTTTAGTCACTTTAGAACTTTTAGATTATCAATTGATCACCCAGGATCATTAAAAGCAATTAGAAGTGATAATGGAACTGAATTTAAAAATCAATCTTTTGATCACTTTTGTGTTGAAAATAGAATAGATCATCAATTCTCTTCACCATATGTACCTCAACAAAACGGTGTTGTAGAAAGAAAGAACAGAACCTTAGTTGAGATGGCTAGGACTATGCTTGATGAATATCAAACACCTAGGAAATTTTGTGCTGATGCGTTAGCAACCACTTGTTATGTCTCAAATCGTGTTTTCTTGCGTGCTAAGCTAGGTAAAACACCATATGAGCTCCAGTTTGGACATAGGCCTAGTGTTACACACTTTCGGGTCTTTGGTTGCAAATGCTTTGTTAAGAAACATGGTAATCTTGATAAATTTGAACCTCGATCCATTGATGGCATATTTCTTGGTTATCCATCTCATACTAGAGGCTACCGTGTGCTTTTACTTGACACTAACAAAATTGTGGAGACTTGTGAAGTGTCTTTTGATGAAGCTAGCCCAGGTACTATCTCCGGTGTTGCAGGACCAGATCCGTATCCTCAGGGGGAGGGTATTTTCGAAGATGAAGAAGAGCCGGTGATACCGCCTGGTAGTTCCGAAGATGACACGTGTCCAGTTCCGGACATTAAACAAGCTTTGGCTATCACCTATGCTGGTCTTGATCGTCCACAAGTCACAAGCTCATCAATCTACGATGAACCTAATGAAGAAGAAGCTTGTGAGACATCTGTTCCCCTACGTTTTTACAAAGATCATCCTCCACAACAGATGATTGGAAGCTTGCACGAACGAGTCACACGGTCCAGGCTATGCGATCCAAACTCTTATGCTCATTCTGCTTTTGTTGCTTCTTTTGAACCAAAGATATATCACACGCACTCACTAATGAATCTTGGATTATTGCCATGCAAGAAGAGTTAGAAAATTTTGAAAGAAATAATGTTTGGAAACTTGTACCTCCACCTCAAGGTCACACTTTAATTGGAACTAAATGGGTATATAAAAATAAACAAAGTGAGGATGGGGTTGTGGTTAGGAATAAGGCTAGGTTGGTTGCTCAAGGTTTCACTCAAGTTGAAGGTCTAGATTTTGATGAAACTTTTGCTCCTGTCGCTAGATTAGAAGCCATAAGAATTTTGTTAGCTTTTGCAGCATCTAAAGGTTTTAAGCTATTTCAAATGGATGTTAAAAGTGCTTTTCTTAATGGCTACATAGATGAGGAGGTTTATGTCAAACAACCACCGGGTTTTGAAAATCTAGATTTTCCTAATCATGTTTACAAACTGTCCAAAGCCTTGTACGGTCTCAAACAAGCCCCTAGAGCATGGTATGATAGGTTAAAAACATTCTTACTTGAAAAAGGTTTTACCATGGGCAAGGTTGATAAAACTCTTTTTGTGCTTAAGCATGGCAATGACTCATTATTCGTTCAAGTGTATGTGGTTGATATTATATTTGGTTGTGCTTCTCATGATCTTGTGTCCATGTTTTCAGAAATGATGAGTTCCGAATTTGAAATGAGTATGATGGGTGAACTCACTTACTTTTTGGGGCTGCAAATCAAGCAAACCAAGGAGGGTACCTTTTGTGCATCAAACGAAGTATACCAAAGACCTCCTAAGGCGCTTCAACATGGACAAAAGCAAGCCTCTTCGGACACCAATGGGAACAGCAACAACACTTGAACTTGATGAAGATGTTGAATCTGTGAATCAAAAAGAATATAGAAGCATGATGGGATCACTTTTGTACCTCACAGCATCAAGACCGGACATACAATTCAGCGTATGTCTTTGTGCACGGTTTCAAGCTTCCCCACGTGTTTCACATCGTCAAGCCGTCAAAAGGATTCTCAGGTACTTACATGGAACCCAAGAATTTGGCACTTTTCTTCCTTCTTCCTCAACCGTTACTTTGAAAGTTTTTTCGGATGCTGATTTTGGGGGTTGTAGGATTGATAGGAAAAGTACTTCCGGTGCTTGTCATTTTCTTGGTAATTCTCTTGTTGCTTGGTCCTCTAGAAAACAAAATTCAGTTGCACAATACACAACCGAATCTGAATATATAGCTGCTGCTAGTGCTTGCTCACAAACTCTTTGGATTGTTCAAACACTTAAGGACTATGGGGTTGATCTAGACAGTGTTCCACTATTTTGTGATAACACTAGTGCTATTTGCATTGCCAAAAACTCCGTGCAACATTCTAGAACTAAGCACATTGATATTAGGTATCACTTTCTCCGAGATAATGTTGAAAAAGGAAACATTATGCTTCACCATGTGGATACCGAACAACAATTGGTTGACATTTTTACAAAACCTTTGGATTTCACTCGTTTTTGTTACATTCGTAGTGAAATAGGGGTTATTCATCCTCATGGCTTAAATTGAGGGGGAGTTTTTGAAACTTGGGAGGTCTATGTGTGAATCTGAATTTAAAATAATATGAGTATAGTATTTCATACATATATGACTTTGTGATTCCTTTTACGTGCTGAAAGTTCTTACTACATTACTCGTGTTATACATTTTGTAGTTTTTGCCATGTCTAGTAATTGGAATAATTACTTACACTAAATCTGATCATGGTCGAACTTTCTTGCTGTTTTGAACTTGTTGCATGCTCACAAATGCTTTTAATCATAAAGAATTAATCAAGTAATCAACTCACATGTTGAGTTTTTATGAACAAATATAAATTGAGGAAAGATCAAGAGAATATGCATGCATCGCACTTCTTCTTTTGAGATGGCTTGTCATTGCACTTAGATATGAACTTGGAAGAAGTTGTGTATGACTAAAACCATGTCCTTAAGCTTCTGATTGTCAAATGACATAGGCTTGGCTTGGTTGGTTAGAATAAGGCAGATGTGCATATAATCTCTTGCAAATATCATATGATATAAATTTATGCTTTGAAAAATAATAAAATGCAGCAACTAGTGTCATGCGATCAGGTTTTGAGATAGTTAAGTTTGTGAGATCATGACTTGCTTGAATTGAAAATTACATTTGATCTCTAGCATGACTTACACTACTTTATGTATTTCATTGATGTGATAATGTAAGGTACTTGATAGTATGACTTAAATGAGCTTTGTTTATATGTATATGTTATAATATGCTCATAACAACTAAAGAGGGAGAGATAATTTGTATATGCTCATGACTTGCTGAATACATTGTCAAAGGGGGAGAGTTAAGCATGAAGAGAAAGAGAATATGTGCATAAGGAGAGATAATAAAGGGGGCATAAGGAGAGAAAATAAAGGGGGAGGTGCATAAGGAGAGATAATAAAGGGGGCATAAGGAGAGAAAATAAAGGGGGAGAGTTTTTCTTCTCATTTTACTTTTGATTTACAAAAGGGGAGAAATTGCCTTCAAAACTTTTATGTGAATAAACCAATGTTCGGATTTTAAATGGTGTCGCCAATGCATTCATCAAGGGGGAGATTGTAAGACCTATATGTGCTGAATACATTGGCTTGTAGTGAATACACTTGGCTTTGATGATAAAAGTTTTAAATATCACCAAAACACCTTTTTATCAAGGTCCGACTCTAGCTCTGAGCTACAGCAAGGTCCGACGGTAGGTCCGGCTTGGTTTGGGTAGCTCCGGTTACGTTTGATGCTAGGTCCGACTAGCTTTGGTCAGCTCCGGTGAGCTTTGTCTTTAGCTCCGGTATGTCTTTGATAGCTCTGACATGTTTTTGCTAAGCTCCGAGTTGATTTTTCTAGCTCTGGCTTTTGGGTTTACTAGTTACGACTAATTATGGTTAGCTCCGGCGCTAGGTCCTGCTAGTTTTGTAAGCTCCGGTGCTAGGATCTACTAGTTTTGGTAAGCTCTGGCAGGTGCTTCATTGTACTAGTTTTGTTAGCTCCGGCTCAAGGTTCGGGTTGCTCTGGCAAGGTCCAGAACTTGACCGCAGTGCTTCTGCTTTTTATTTGCAATGTTTTGTACTTGCTTTACATTGTTGAAAAGATTGCTTAGTATTTATTTGCTAAGTTTTTGGTGCGTTTTGGTTGATATGGATGATATCGTGTTATTGTGGTTTTGCAACATGCTTATGTGAGGTTCTCATGTAGGGTGTTGTGTTCGGAACTAACTTGAGTCAAGTCAAGGACTTGGGCTCGTATGGATTGGTTGTTTATTCATGTGCAGGTGTTGCTTGAGTTCAAGTCATGGCTGGTGACGGGATCCATTGGACTAGTCTCAGGGAGGAGATGAGGTTCCAACAACCAAGTTCGGAAGTAACTGTGGTTGAGCTGATCAGGAGGTCGCGCAGGATGATTGAATCAAGGGCGGTGCATATGAAGGTTACTGGACATCGAAGGAAAGTGTATGCACGTATGCATGCAGTGCATGACGTGGCAACATGGTTTCGAAGATGGTTTATGGATGGGAAGATCTGGTTGGAAGGACCGGTTTGTATCGGTTGATGACTTCGGCTGCGGCAGAGTCAGTTATGGCTCGGTATGGAAAGTATCGAGTTGGTTATGTTAGGATTTCGTATGGGTCACGAATTTGAGTTGTTTAGGAATGTGGGATACGTTCCTAAGGTGTTTGGAAGTCTTAAGATTGCTTCTATCTGCGTATAGAAGAATCTTGAGCAGTTATGGAAAGTTACGATTCATGATCTGAGTAGGATTGGAGTCCTAGTTGATATTGGGTTGGCCTAAGGGCTGGTTATATAAGCAAGGGAGCCCAGAGCTCGTGGTGCACGACTTTGGGGCTGTTCCTCTTGTGTTCTATTGAATAAAATTCGTGGTTTGAAGGAACTTTTGTGCCTTATTCATCTGACTTGTTCCACACAAGTTTTACTCGTCGAGTTTCTGGACAGCACTACCTTTCGTCGGTAGTTTTATCATAACTCGAGTTTTACAGATCCAATTGACGTGATTCTTTTTGGGTTGTCTTCACAACTTGATTATCTATCATCTGTAAAAATTTCACGGTCATTGGATTTGTGATATATTATCTACACGAGTTTCTTTGCAGCGTTCCAGAACTATTTTTTCTCGGGTAGGGCAGATTGACCATTGGTTGATCTTTCGATCATAACTTGAGTTTTTCTCGACAGATTTGAGTGATTCTTTTTGTGTTGTCTTCGTGACTTGTTTCTCACTGATATATATCACTTTTGTCACGGTGAAACACGTTTAGATTAATCTCACACACGATTTCTTTAATAGATCGTTTTTCTGCCGAAAGGGTTTGGGGTTTTATTGTTTCCGCTGCGTAAGATTTTTTAAATCTACCATTCACCCCAACCTCCCCCCCTCTGGTAGATTTTCACGTGCTATTCGATCCTACAAAAGGCCAATGTAGTGGCCGATGCCTTGAGTCGGAAAGGAGTAAGTAATTAACTCACGGTTCGAGAATTGCCATCCAAGTTATGTAAGGAGTTTGAACGGTTGAACCTTGGAATTGATGATGGAGTTAAACCTAACCTTGGAGCAAGAAATTCGAGAAGCACAAACCGCGGATGTGGAGATCAAGGAAATCAAGGAAAGGACCGAAGAGGGGAGAGAATTAAGATTTGATGAAGACGAACATGGTACCTTATGGCTTGGAAAGAGAACCGTTGTGCCTAATGTAAAGCATATTTGGGAGACAATATTAAAGGAGGCACATGACTCGCCGTACTCAATTCATCCCGGTTGTACCAAGATGTACAAGGATTTGAAGACATGCTATTGGTGGGCCAGCATGAAAAAGGACATAGCCGAATATATTACATTGTGTGATGTGTGCCAGTGAGTTAAAGCTGAACATCAAAGGCCAGCTGGATTATTGCAACCATTGAAGATCTCAGAATGGAAGTGGGAAGAAATTGGAATGGACTTCATAGTCGGGTTACCACGTACTCAGTCTGGTTACGACTCGATTTGGGTAATTGCGGATCGCTTAACCAAGTCAACTCATTTTGTCCCTGTGAAGACCAAATATACAGCTGCACAGTTGGCTAAAATATACATGGAGCATATTGTGTGTCGACATGGAGTACCAAAGAAGATAGTCTTAGATAGAGGTTCTTAGTTTACCTCCAGATTTTGGTAGAAATTGCATGAAGCTTTGGGAACAAGGTTGAACTTCATTTCAGCATATCACCCTCAAATGGATGGACAAACCGAGAGGACCAATCAAATTTTGGAAGACATGTTAAGAGCTTGTGCTTTGAAGCATGGGAAAAGTTGGGACAAAAGTTTGCCATATGCAGAATTTTCATACAACAATAGTTACCAAGCAAGCTTGAAAATTTCACCCTATGAAGCACTATACGGAAGGAAGTGTAGGACACCTTTGTTTTGGAATGAAACAGGAGAGAACCAAGTATTTGGTACTGATGTGTTACAAGACGCTGAAAGACAAGTCCAAATAATACGTGATATCCTAAGGGCCGCCCAGTCTAAGCAGAAAGGCTATGCGGATAATAGGCGAAGGAATTTGGCATTTGAAGTAGGAGATTTCATATACCTCAAAGTGTCACCTATTCGAGAGCAACGCTGGTTTAACGTCAAAGGAAAACTAGCAACTCACTATTTTGGGCCATTTAAGATTCTGGACAAGCAAGGAGAGGTAGCTTATCGACTTGAGCTGCCGACGTATCTCTCCGATGTACACGACGTGTTTCACGTATCTCAAATCAAGAAGTGTCTCAGGGTGCCGAAAGAACAGGTGCCGGTGGATGAGTTAGAACTTCAGGAGGATTTATCCTATGTCGAGCAACCTATCAAGATTTTGGACGTGAAGGAAAGGGTCACGAGGAATACGAGAGTCTGTTGGTGCAAAGAGCAATGGAACCACCATACAGAAGCCGAAGCTACATGGGAATGTGAAGAATACTTGAAGGCTAAATTCCCTCATCTTTTCTCCATGCTGTCGAATCTCGAGGGTGAGATTCACTTTAAGGAGGGTAGGTTTGTAACACCCTCAATTTTCGCATCATGCATTGCATACATGATCATGCATTAAACATTAGTAGAATAAAGAAAAAAATAAAAGATGGAGCTTATAAACAAATATGAGTAGCAAAAGAAGAAAAAAAATAATAGCGTAAAAAATGTATTAGGGAATACATATAAAAATAATAATAATAATATATAAAAAAATATGTTTGTGAAACCAAAAAAAAAAAAGAGAAAAAATAAAAATAATATAAAGAATAAATAAATAATATATATATAAAAGAAGAAAGAAAAAAAAAGAAAATGAAAAAGATGAAAGGCAACCGCCAGCTGGGTCAAGCCAGGCCCAGCCAGCGCGCCTGACGGCCTCGCTATCGCGCCCCCACCGCACACGCCAGCCCGCGCGATGCCCCGCGCTCGCCCTCACGCCTGCCGCGCTAGCCAGCGCGCGCCCGAGCCGCCCGCGCCTCAGCCCCACTCGCTCCCGCCCGAGCCGCCCGACCGACCCCAGCGCGCGCCCGCCCGCGCCGAAGCGCCCCGCTACCGCGCCTGGCCCCACCCCGCGCTCCCGCACCCGCACACCAGTCCCAGCGCGCGCCAGCGCACCGCGCCGGCCCTAGCTCCCGTGCGCCCGACTATATAAGGGACTGGGACTCGGTTTTCCCGACGCCAGAAGTGCTTCTGCAGTCCGAAAAACCCTAGCGCCACCGGTAGGGAAAAAAGAGAGAACACTGGAGGGTTGCGCCACCAGAGAGAAGAAAAGGGGAGAAAAAAGGGGGAGGAAGAGGAGAAAAAAGAGGAGGGTGCCTTCGTCCGCCGGAGATCGTCGTCGTTGTCGCGTCGCTGTCGTCGTGCCGCCGGAGGACCGTTGCGCCATCCACTTCGTCTACGCATCGCCTTTGTCCCTCGATCTTCGAAGCCGTCACATCTACGGTAGGATTCATTTTTCCGAAGTGAATTGTAGTGACATATTAAATCTAGTAGACGTAATTTAATCGTAGTCGCACTATCAATTTATTTTTCGGAGCATTAATCCCCACTAAAACCCCCGTAAACTCGTATGAACACGTATGAACTAGTTGCATCTAATCAATGAACAACCATAGTTAATTAATAATTAAACTTTGCATGCATGCATGTCATCGCACGTTGATTAATGTGTGTGCATCATGTTTATTTGTATGTATTTTCTTGTATGTATGATCACGAGTAGAGGAAAATGCTCAAGAGGTCGTGTACGAGGATTTTCAGAACCAAGACTTCGAAGCACTTGAGCAACCCTATTCGTCGGAGCAAGGCAAGTGTCCTTGAAGCATATTGTTTGCAAACTGCATGCTCGTGTCAATTTGATGGGAATCCTATGGTAGGAAGTTTACTAGGGTTGTTTGACCACCCTTGTCGCCTAGAATTTATGGTAGAGAGTCGGGAAGGGCTTTTACCTTTTTGCTTTTCTTAATTAATTGGGATGGGAAAACAACACTACACATTTAATTATGCATTAATGATATTCTGGTTAATGTGAACTGGTCAATATTGTATGGTAATGGGTGATCTAAGCAAGCCTGGTATGTGGATGGGTTGGATGTCATGGTGGTTTGCTTGCTTTAGATCTAAGGACCGGTTCATGCGAGAATAATCCAGGACTACAAAGCCACCACGAGGCTAAGTATGGGTGCGGCATAGCTGATTAATTAGGGCTTTGCTAGTGCTGTTTGGACCATTAAGGATGCTCGGGGAAGGGGTAGTCTGATTGGGTTTGTTGATGATTGGTGGGACTATCCTGGGATCCGAATGGCTCAAGAGGGGGCCCTTGGTTGAATATGTGCTCAGTTGGAGGCATCACCACCGGTGAAACCTCAGTGGGGTCTAAATAGGCTAGTAATCCTTTTGTAAAGGCTATTTTGTGATCTCCTGGCCACACTCCAACGGAAGTGTGTTATGTGACCAACGGGTCACGGGCATAAGGGAGGTTCTTAGTCACCGAAAGGTGATGAAATCACGAATATGTGGGTAAAGTGGTACAAACTCTGCAGAGTCTAATAAAACTATCATGATAGCCGTGCTCCCGATTATGAGCACCTATACAGCTTCCATGATTAGAGGGAAATTGGGATTTGGGATGGTTATGGTTTGGTACTGGTATTGGCTGGTTATGGATTAACTATGACATTGAATATGGTTAATGGTATGATGGTGATGGATATGGAATATGGATTGGTGCTATGTTATTAATTATGGTTTATGATGGGAATACTTCACATATGTATAATATATTGCTTTTCAAATGTTTTACTGTACTTTTCAACACTTAGCCTTTATTACATTCATCATTTGAATTAGCCACAGGTCATACTTTCCACACTTGCTGAGTACGACATGTACTCACTCTTGCAATCCCCCCCAACAGTTGCAGGTCAGGATTGTGAGTTTAATGACGATAATGTGGAGTTCTAGGTCGTGTCTACCGTCAGCTTTGCCTATGGTGTTATTGGAGCTGCGCTATCCCTTTTGCTTAGTTTGCTTAATTAGAGTATTTCCGCTGCATTAGTTGAAGTTGTCATTAATATTCATTAGTGCTTGTATTCAAGGATATTTTGAATTTGTAATAAAATTTGGTTAATTAATCTTGTCTTGTGGTAATTTTTTGTATACTCGTTTGTGATACACTTGTATATGTGTGTTAAACATCCTGGGCACACATATACTGCACTTGGTTCATTTTCGGAACCGGGTGTCACATCGCCCCTCCCGGCCTTTCTCCGGAGTAGGTTCGGGGGCCATAACTCAACTCGGTGCCATTACTCTCCCGGTGACTTTCAGGTCTCAGGAGAATTACAGGACCGAGAAGTTGGTCTTCGACGTGGCGCACATCAACTTACCATTCAACGCCATTTTAGACAGGCCAGCTTTGTACAAATTCATGGCTGCTGCTCATTATGGCTACCTTGTGTTGAAGATGCCAACACCCTCAGGCGTTCTCCGGATCCGCGGAGATCGCACCGCTGGAGTTACTGCTCTGGAAGAACTCCACGCGCTTGTTACAGCGCAGGAGGAAGAATCTGGAAAGGATAAAGCTTTGAAGCCTCCGAGCATTCATCATCGAGGCTCAACCTCTGCACCTCGTGTGCAACCAAGCATGGACACCGACATTCCCGTAAAAGTCATCCAAATCGGTTCTGACGCTGCTCAGACCACCCGTATATCGGGAGGTCTGAACGACAAATAGGAACTTGCGCTCATCAATTTCTTCCGGGCCAATGTCGACATGTTTGCCTGGCAACCGTCACAAATGCCTAGGATCCCTAGGGAAGTGATTGAGCACAATCTGAAGATTTATCCCGACGCTCGGCCTGTACACCAGAAGCCTCGAAAGCAATCAGTAGAGCGACAGAACTTCATATGACAAGAAGTGAAGAAGTTGCTCGAAGCTGGATTCATCCAGGAAGTCTTCCACCCAAAATGGCTGGCAAACCCAGTCGTTGTACCTAAGGCCAGTGGGAAGCTTCGGATGTGTATTGACTACACTACACTGAATAAGACATGTCCAAAGGATCCATTCCCACTACCTAGAATAGATCAGATAGTGGATTCCACCTCCGGGTGTGAACAACTGTGTTTCCTAGATGCATATTCTGAGTACCATCAAATCAGAATGTCTAGTGAAGATGAATAGCATACTTCCTTTATCACAGTAGATGGATTATATTATTACACTGCCATGCCATTCGGTCTCAAAAACGATGCTTCAACGTTTGTGCGAGCTATGTACAAAACTTTTGGAGAGCTTATCAGAGACGTAGTGGAAGTGTACGTCGATGACATTGTCGTCAAGATCAAGAACAATGAGTCATTTCTTGACACCTTGCAAGCTGTCTTCGACAAGTTGCGGATCACATGCACAAAGCTGAACCCAGAAAAGAGTGTCTTCGGGGTTAGCTCCGGAAAGCTTCTTGGATTCTTGGTGCACCACCGAATAATAAAGGCGAATCTGGTGAAGATTAAATCTCTTGAAGACATGCGACCACCAGCTCGCATCAAGGATGTCCAAAAGTTGACTGGATGTTTTGCTGCCCTCAGCCGGTTCATTTCAAGACAAGCGGAATGGGCGCTACCTTTCTTCAAATTATTGAGGAAGTCCAAGAGCTGAAGCAGCTCCTTGCCAACATTGGTAGCTCCGAACCCTGGTGAGCCACTTCTGCTTTACATTTCAGCAACTGACGAAGTTGTTAGCATGGTTCTGGTTGCGGAAAGACCAGAACCATCCCCAGTTCAGGAATCTAGACCCTTCCGGGAGGGTCCGGAACTACCTGAAGGCGAGTCTGGGTCCCAGCTCCCAGACCTGGATCCTCGAGGTGAGACACCGGAGGATCAACCTCCTTCAAATGAAGGAGTTACTGTTGTTGAACAAGAAGATCCGGACCCTTCCGGGAAGGTCCAGGTCACTTCAGAAGAAGCTTTGGGTTCCTCCAGCTGGAACCGGGAGGTCCCCAAAGAAGGTTCGGACCCCTCCGGAAGGGTCCGGGTTGATGAGGAGGAAGCTCCGGGCCCCTCTGGGAGGGTGCAGATAGTCCAGCGCCCAGTGTACTTCATTAGCGAAGTACTCCATGACACCAAGACTCGGTACTTAGAGGTGCATAAGCTGCTTTACGCAGTGCTTATTGCCTCTAGGAAGCTTTGTCACTACTTCCAAGCTTACAAGTCTTCAGTGGTATCCACTGTGTGCAATACTGCATAATCCCAACTCTACTGGGAACATTGCAAAGTGGGCAGCAGAATTGGCTGAGTTTGATCTTGAATTCGTTCCAAGACAAGCGGTCAAGAGTCAAGCATTGGCGGACTTCATGGCGGAATGGACCCCCTCTCCATCAAATCCTGGGGGCCCCAGTGAGCAGAAGCTTGAACCCAAGGTTCTGGTCTTCACCGAGCCTCACTGGATTCTCTACTTTGACGGCTTCGTACAGAAGCAGGGGGCAGAGCTGGAATTCCTCTCCTCGCTCTGACCGGGGAGAAGGTCAAATACATGGTTCACCTTGACTTCAAGGAGACCAACAACATGGCGGAGTATGAAGCATTAATCTATGGGCTCAAGGTGGCACTATCATCTGGTGTCAAGTAGTTGTTGGTAAAGGGTGATTCACAACTCGTTGTAAAACAAGTCAAAGGTGAATGTTGTTGCAATAACTCTCAACTAGCTGCATATCTACTTGAAGTCCAGAAGCTTCAAAAGGACTTTGAAGTTCTTGATCTCTGTCATGTCCAGCGTCTCAACAACACTGAAGCTGACGAACTCTCGACGAAAGCTTCAACTGGAGCTCTGGCTCCCGACGGAACCTTCGTCCGGAGATTGTCAAGACCAACATCTCAGCCTGCCGAACTGAGCGAAGGGGGTGAGACCAGCACCTCGAAGCTGGCGGTCCCGATGGCCCTGTTACCATGGCGTCCATCATGGGTCGTAGGTGCTGCAGGAAGCTCCGAGCAACCCAGCACGCAAGACTCAGATGCTCAAGTTAGCTCCGATGCATGGATCTCGGAGATCCGGAGCTACTTGAAAGACAATTTCCTTCCTGAAGACAATGTATCCGCTGACTGGATAGTCAGATTGGCTAAAAGATACACACTGGTAGAAGGGGGTCTCTACCGGCGTGGTGCCAACGGCGTCCTAATGCGGTGCATTACAAGGGAAGAAGGTCGCGAGCTCCTTGCGGAAATCCATGGAGGCGAGTGTGGGAACCATGTGTCTTCCCACACGTTGGTCGGTAAAGCCTTCCGGCATGGTTTCTACTGGCTACAACACTCCAGGATGCAACCGAGCTAGTGAAGAAATGCGAAGCAAATTTACACACCAGCTCGACCCCTACAAATGATACCTCCTACATGGCTATTCGCTGTGTGGGGGATGGATATCTTGGGACCTTTCCCAAGAGCTGTCAGAGGTTACAAGTTCCTGTACGTTGCCATTGACAAGTTCACCAAGTGGTCGGAAGCAACTCCAGTTGTGACAATAAACAAGCAATCAGCTATCAATTTCTTGCAGTCCATAGTATACAAATTTGGAGTCCCAAACAAGATTATAACTCACGATGGGACCCAATTCACAAGCTCTGCATTCCAAGGATATTGCGAAGATCTCGACATTCAAGTCAGCTATGCCTCCGTAGCTCACCCGGCAAGCAATGGCCAAGCCGAGAGAGCAAATGCAGAAATCCTAAAAGGACTCAAGACGCGCACATATGAGTGCCTGAAAAAACATGGATCCAACTAGATCGAAGAGCTTCCGCCCACCTTGTGGGCAAACAGGACAACTCCAAATCGGTCAACTGGAGAGACACCCTTCTTCTTGGTGTACGGAGCTGAAGCAGTCCTTCCTCCGGAAATCACTTGGGGGTCACTCCGGGTCCGGACCTTCGATGATGCCACGCAGGACCAGTTCCGGCATGAATACCTTGACCTCGTCGAAGAGGGAAGGTGCCGAGCAGCTGTTCGGAACGCACGATATCGCCAAGCGCTCCGACGCTATCACCAAAGGCATGTGCATAACCGACAGCTCGAGGAAGGCAATCTGGTGCTATGGAGAATACAAACTCGAGAAGGGTTAAACAAACTCTCCCGCAGCTGGGAAGGACCCTTCCGAGTGATCAAAGTATCCCGTCCCGGATGCGTTCGCTTGGCAAACGAGGATGGGAGACCACTCCCTAATCCTTGGAACATTGAACACCTCCGTAAGTTCTATGCTTAATATCACGGAGGTGAGTCTGTAATTACATGTGATGTATGTTATAGCATCATTGTACAGAGTCGAGTAGCTCCTCCGATAGAACAGCCGGACCTTTCCCGGAAGGTCCGCAAGGTTCAAGCAACACTTGTCACGGTCCTAGAACTAAAAGTGTAGCTAGCTATCCTGGGTCAAACAAGAAACGCAACACACTTAGCCTGGTTCCGTACCCTAAGAGTGTACTTGTTTCCCCTGTGCCCTGGACCTATAATGAAAGACATCATTATGTCAAAACAGACTCCACGTGCATTTATTTTGTACAGGCTCAATATTTTTTATTTTTCTCTTTCTTGTCTATAACAAAGTTGTGCAATTCTCAAGAAACTTCAGCTCGAACAATTCATGTATGACTCAAGTTGCATTGTTAATTCTTCCGGGTCTTAACATTGTTGAATGGTCTACTCGCCTGATTGCCGCCAAGCCAATCTAGGTCCGGAGTGTGCTATCGACTTAGCCTGGTCCTGCACCCTAAGTACGCCACTCTACCTACACCCCGGCAGGCCGAAGTAAGGCGAGTCCAGGAACGATTGGACCTGGAGAAAACAAACAAATGTGCTTGATTGTATACAGAACTGCTATCAATCTAAAATTTCTTTCGCGAATAATAAGCTACAAATAAGTTATAGATAAGAAACAGATTTTATTGTTTTTCTTGACTTCAGTGTGCAGGAAAAATAAAAATCTCGTGATGATGATGGACAATGCTGGACCTATCAAAGCTCCGACATCCCCTAAGGTGGCTTGTTGTCGATGTTTCAAACATTGATAGTAGGCGTCGCCGGAGCTATCAAGTTCCAACAAATCCAGGAGGCCATCCGTCAATGTGAAGAAAAGATGGTGGAAGAATACTCCCCGTCGTCGAACCTCTACATGTTGACAGTAGTCAATGCTGGAGCTACCAAGCTCCGACAACCCCAGAGGACCTGCTATCAACGCTCTACGTGTTGACGGTGGCCGCTGCCGGAGCTACTAAGCTCTGACGGTGATCGCTACTGGAGCTACTAAGCTCCGACAACCTCAGGGGCCTCTACTATCGATGCAACAAGACTTCAGACCTATACTCTACAAGTTCAAAGCAATCAAGTCTTCAACAAAATGCTACATCCTTTTGTTACATGTTCACAATCAAATTGTGTACATCTACCAAGGGGCCAAGTAAGACAAAGGTGTTGAAGACAAAAAATGAAATTCATAAAAATCTTGGATTTCATTCATCTGAGGACAAGAGATTACAAAATTGAGGAAAAGAAGAGAAGATACAAGTGGGATATACAAAGAGAAAGTCCTAAGTCCTATGGAAGAATGAGGCGACCTTCTGGGCAACCTCTGACACGCTGGCTTTGGCGGCATCTCCCTCTCCGTCGATGAGGCCTTCAAGCACCGGGTCTAGTGGGAAATGAGGATCCCGACTTGTGTAGCACGTTAGCATGTACTCTGCGATGTTCTTCGCCACGGATTGTCCTTCGATTTCCAACTGGTCCATGATGACATCGCCCATATTGTTGAGCTTGTTGCCCGCTGAGCTCAACGCCGCCAACGCTTGGTCCAGCTCTGGCTCCGAATCATCTGGACGCACAGGACTAAAGCCCAGTGGCATCAGTGCATCATTGGCTTTGCCCAAGAAGTCCCATACTTGTTGGGACTCCGCATCCTTTGAGCCTCGCACCTCTTCCAGGGACCTCTTGGTCGCTGCAAGCTCCGAACCTTCCCGGGCAAAGCGCTCAACCTCTTTGGCATGCTGTTGAATCTTTTCAGCAACTTGCCTTTCGAGTTTAGCAAGCTCCTCCTCCCGTACGTGGATCTTGTTCCGGCGGTCGACTAGGTCTCTTTCCCGACCCCGCACTTTCTTCTCCCTAGCAGCAACCTCATTCTCCCTCTTGGTGAGGTCTTGTCCCCACTGCCAGGATTTCTTCTCCTCGCTCTCACAGCGCTCCTCCAGCTTCTTTGTGCGCTCCGTGAGGCTCTTGCCACCGAGAGTCATCCTCTGAGTAAGCTCCTCTTCCATCTTCACGAGGTCATCCCGCAGCTCTAAGAGTTTTTGCTCTTCATCTTCGAGCTTTTTCTCCCGCTCCTCAAGAGCCTATCGGCGCTTGACAAGGCTGTCGTGGATGGCGCTGAGCTTGTCTTGGCGATCATTCGCTGCTTCATTAGCAGCCACGGCCTTTTCATGGATGGCCCGGGACTGGTTGTTGAGGGATCGTACCATGCTTTCCCTCTCGTCCAGCAGCTGACCCTAGTACTCCAACCGGGCCTTCTCCCTTTTCACCCACTCCTTATCGTTGACCAGCCTTGTTTGCGCCAGCTTAGTCTCGAATTGGATCCTGTTGCGCCACCTCCTAAGGGTTTGGTGCTCCTCCTCGAGGGCCTTGATGTCGTGGTAAAAGGCCAGCTGGACCTGACGAAGGCTGGAGCAGGCGTTGTCGATGGATTGCGACAAAGAGATCGGCTCCGGACCTGCCGGGGTCCTCTCCGCTGGCTCCAGCGGGTTCTCCATAACAAAAATTGGGTCCCACTCTTCAAGAGCGGTCCCCTGAGCTTCCGTGACACTAGGGCCGCCCTCCGGGATAGCTTCGGTCGCCGCCAAGGAAGGTCCTGCAACGGAAGTTCCTACCTCTGGGGTCGACTCCGAAGGTCCCGCCGCTGAATCGTCAGCAACTGGTCCTTCAGGCGGAGGACCGACAACTTCGTCTTGGCACCCTGGCTCAGGCGCGGGTACCTCCAGAACTACCACCTCCGGGGCAGGCGTTGAAGATTCGGCCGGAGCTGAGGCCACTTCTGGCTCCGATGTTGGCGCCTCCTCCACCGCTGGTTCAGGCGTCAGCGCTTCGACCTCCACCAGCTCGGGCGCCGACACTTCTGCGACAACCGCCTCAGGCGCCAGAACTTCATCAACACCCGGCTCTGCCACTAGGGCTTCAGTAACATTCAGATCTAGGGCCGGAACTACAGCTACCTCCGGCTCTGAGATTGAAGCGTCCGTCATCACAACATCCAAAACCGGAGCTTCAACCTTCGGTGCTGGTGCCGCTAGTACATCTTCATTCTCGTGGTCTTGCGCTACCACGTGTGCATCAGGAGATGATTCAAGGTCCAGAACCACGACAGCTAGCGCCAGGGCTGTCGCGGCCTCAGCCACCACTGGGGGCGGCGCTGGAATTGGAGCTGGAGCCTCCACCTGCACGGCATCAGCCGCTGTTGCAGGAACCGGAGCTTCAACCCGTTTTTTGGGTACCCTATGGATGATGGACGAAGAAACTCAAAATATGATTACAACAAAAACAATCAATCGAGGTAAAGAATCAAATTTACCTTGGAAGGCTTCCACTCCAGCTAGCGCGGAACCTCTTCACCGGATGCTCAGGACCGGACCCTGTCGCCACTGGTGTGGTAGCTCCAGAAGGCTCCCCGGAGCTTGCTCCTGCCGTCAGCGATGTCTTGGTTGAGGCCCCCCTCGACTGAGAAGGACCCTCGGACCTAGAGCCCTCAGCTGGCCCTAGTACCGGAGCCACATGGCCAGAGCTGGCGTCCCGGGGAGATGCCGATGCTGGAGTGGTTGTCACCGTCGAAGACCTCCCCCGCCGAGGAGAAGGAGCTGTTGTGGAAGGAGCAGGTCTGACGGACCTCCCGTTAGAGTGCTTCAACTTCCTCTTGCGGCTCGAGGGCTCAGCCAACTCCTTGCCCTTGCCTATGACTTTAGCTCTTGGTTTCGGGGCAGGAGTAGGCCCACCCTCGGAGGCTCCAGGAATCGCCATCTTGGTGGTCGGAGGCCTCTCAACTTCACCGAGGTCGTCAAGCACCGGCATCTTCTGCCGAAGCTCCCTGCTGAACTCCGCCTCCATGTTCAGAGGGAGGAAAGCCGCTGGCGGAGCCAAATCGTCACCCTCGACGTCGATGCCATGCTGGAACTTCTTGAGATGAAGCTCCAAAGCTGCGCCTTCCAGATTGGACTTCAAACCGGTCTCAATCCGGTCATCGTCCATCACGTTGTTGAGGGACCAAATGAGCTTCTCCCTCTTCTTCAGCGGAGCCCACCTGTTGACCAGGAAGTTGCAGAAGACCGCCTGGGGGGTCACTCCTCCTTCCACACATTGGCGGATTCTGGTCAAAGCAGGATTGAAGGCCTCCGACAGCACCAGAACTTCAATCCAGGCTTCAGTGTCAACGTTGGGAAGACCTTCGGGTAGCTCCAGCTTCTCGTGCTCCTCTGCTGTGACGACAATCCAATCCTTCTTCCAGTCATCCCACTTGCCGGAAGGGAACGACCTCAAGTACTTGTACGGGCACTTCTTGCGCTTCACAAAATAGTAGAAGCCAAGGTACTCGTCACTCTTGTCAGTGGTGTGGATGGTGAAGAAGGTGCGGAAGAGCTCGACGCAGGGGGGAACCCACCCACATCTCGCAGAAGTAGATGAAGGTTGACACCAGAAGAATGGAGTGGGGGCCAAGGTGATACAGCTGTAGACCATAAAAGTCTAACAACATCAGAGAAAAGTTTAGAAAGGTTGGATCAACCCCACCATGGCGTACGCAGAAAAGTACACCATGTCGTCGGCACGCTTCTTCTTGAACGGGAGCTTGCCGGCGCGGACCAGATGGTTGAAGGAGTCACTGGACCATCCCATGTAGGTCCGGACCTTCTTTAAATCGTCGTCGGTTCTGAGACGGCTCTTGCAGAGACCAACCTCCATCGCAGCGCGGCGGGGCGAGAGAGGAAAAGCAAGCGAAAGTTTGAGGATTTGAGCGCAAGTTCAAATGAAGGCGTAAGGAATCCCCAAACGGTGCACATTTTCCTTCTTAAGTAAGCCCCCGCAACACTTGGATGGAAACCACAGAGGGGCCAAAGATACAGTTCAAAAACTTCACCCTTCCAATGACAAGGGGGCCCGGGGCCACCCCGACGATCAAGTCGAGGTCCTTACCCCAGGCGAACAGTTGTCATGATGAAAGGCGGGAAACCCAAGGGCGGCGGCATGACAGGGCGCGTGAAACCGATACGGTTTTCGTATTGGGAACCGGCGACCTTCAATTGCATGAGATCCGCACGCGCAGATCTCACCTGCCGCACCCCGGATATGCCACACAACGATGATTTAACTGCGAACCACCACCCCAACAACACATCCAAAAACCCTTGAAGACACGGCGCGGAAATCAAAAGATGGACCCACCTTCGGCAGAATGACTTAATCCAAAAGGTCTCTCCCAGAGGTTGGCCTAGAGGGCCACTGTCGATACCCTGTGTACTGGATACCCCTTGGGACTGCAAAGAGTGCAAAGGAACTCCACCTATCTAAGTTGAAGACCTCCGAAGGCCCCACGTGTCATACGGAACCGGACCTGCCTCCCTTCTATGGTTAGTCGTGGTGCCGCCACGTGTGTCATAAAACCGGAGCTACATTCCATATACGGAAAAGCTTCGGACTAGATACCTGGGTGGCACCCCCGGACTTAACCCCCGACAGAGGGAAGCTCTGGTACTGACATGTATACAA
Organism: Tuctoria greenei; assembly: GCA_036927565.1. Taxonomy (NCBI): domain Eukaryota; kingdom Viridiplantae; phylum Streptophyta; class Magnoliopsida; order Poales; family Poaceae; genus Tuctoria; species Tuctoria greenei. Next base: position 45,620,647 of record JAYESD010000008.1, on the reverse strand, counting down.
CAGCACCGGACCTACCCGTCCTAGACAGTAAGCTCCAGAGCTGCCACGCGTCCAACCGTCGGACCTTCAACTTCAGCAGGCTGATTGGTGGACCTCCAACGGCTCGGACCTTCAAGGGACATTAAATCTTCAAGACCCGATTATATGTCATTAATGCTATCTTAATGACACACGATCGGAGGACCCTTAATACTAGTAACGCCACTATTAAGGCGTGTTACCACGTTGTTAGGGGTAATTAAGTATATTAATTGTGTATTAAGCATCAGTAACCACCAGGGCCACATGTCGGGTCAGGCTAACGGTGTAACGGCCAATCCTTGTACTATAAAAGGACTGGTCGAGTGATAGACAGGGACACACGTCCACACACGCGCTCAAGACACTCTAGACTCTGACACTCTAGTGGTCAGAAGCACAATACAATAGCTACACACCCGTGGAGTAGGGCATTACGCTCAGGCGGCCCGAACCACGTAAATCCTCGTGTCAACTTGCCACCTTGTTCTGAATCTTTGCGTGCCCACAACCGAACTACAAACTCCGCGGGCTGCCAACTGTAGTACCGGGAGAATTGCCGGAATCACACTCCAACAAGAACCAAATTAGCACAATTACAAGCTTTAGGTGGAATAGACTCAATATTTGGAGAGGGTGACCTTTTCAAAGAGGAGGAAGCACTTTGCTTGAGTGATTCAACTTGTACTTGAAGGTCTTTGTTAACCTTTTTCAAGTTAACAAGCTCATCCTTAATTACAACATTCAAATCATTTAGATTTGAGCAAGTTTTCTTGCTCAAAGCTAGCTAACGCTCAAATTCTTCTCTCTTTTTCTTTTCAAGCTCGAGAGTCTTTACAACCTCATAATATCTCTCCTTTTGATGGATGAGCATATCTTCTTGTTGGTTGATGAGATCTTCCTTCTCAAATATTTCGTCCGTCAACATTTCCATTTTGGCTAATGCACTTTTACTTCATTCCTTAAGTATGTGTTCATTTTCATCATAGTTGTAAAGATGAAGATCGATAATAATGTAAGTATTTCAAACTCATCATCAGAATAATGTAAAGATAAAGATCTATATTTAACCTTTTCCTTACCTTTCTTGGCCATAAGGCAAGTGTGGTTGGACTTCTTCCATCTCCCAAGTTTGGAAAGAGAGTGGACTTCATGGAGGGCTTCTTGATGGCAATTGTTGCCATATCATCCTCATCATCCGAGGAGGACTCGTCATTTGAGTCCCACTCCTTACCGATGTGTGCTTGATGAGCTTGCCTTCTTTTCTTGAAGGTTTTCTTCTATTGAGGCTTCACTTCTTTCTTCTTCTTATTTTCTTCATATGAGCAATCAACTATGAAGTGCCCATATTCACCACAGTTGTAGCATGAGCGTCTAGATCTGAATTTGTCTTTTTCTTTGTTCTTGTCTTTACAAGAATTGTTGCCTTTTCTTCTTCTCATAATGTGCTTGAATCTTTTCATAAAGAGGACCATTTCTTCGTCATCCATATCGGTGCTCACAGCGTCGGTGTCTTCGTCGTCTTGCACCTTATGGACTTTCTTGCATTTTGATTTGCTAGTCGCCTTGAGGGCCACCCCCTTATTCTTTGATGGAGTCAGCTCTGCAAGATCCTTCAAATGTTTGGCTTCCTTTTCCATCATCTTGTGATTGATGATTTTGCCTAATACTTCATCCGAAGTCATTTTATGGAACCCCATACTTTCTTAGATCATCAAGCATAAAGTGACATTTCGGGGCATGTGTTGATGGTTGAATTTGGCAGATCTCCCGGCACTACTATTGGTAGTCTATGGAGTTTGTAGTTCGGTAATGAGCACGCAGAGATTCAAGAGATGGTGGCAAATTGACACAGAGGTTTTCGTGGTTCGGGCCGCCTGAGCGTAATACCCTACTCCACAGGGTGTGTTGATGTTGTATTGAGCGAGTGAGTATGTGTGAGAGTGTAAGTGTCTCGAGAGCTCCGAGAGAGAGTGTCCAGAGAGGTCCCTTTGTGTATCGTCGACCATTCCTTTTATAGTACAAGGACCGATCGTTACACAGTTAGCCTGGCCCGACAAGTGGCCCTGGCAGTTACTAATGTTTGATACATAATTAATAAGATTAATTACCCTTAATAGCATAGTAACAGGCCTTGATAGCGCTGTTACTGGTATTAAGGGCCTTTCGATTGTGTGTCATTAATATGGTATTAATGACACTTAATCGGGTCTTGAAGTCCTTGATTGCCCCTTGAAGGTCCGAGCCGTTGGGGGTCCACCTGCCTGATTGTTGAGGTTGAAGGTCCAGCGGTTCGGACACGTGGTAGCTCTGGAGCTTACCGTCGTAGACGGGTAGGTCCAGTGTTGTTGGACACGTGTCGGTACTAGAGCTTCCCTCTGTCTGGTGTTAGGTCCGGGGTGCCATACTGGTATCTTGTCTGGAGCTTTCCCATGTGTGGGCGATAGCTCCGGTCTTATGATACACGTGGCGGCCCTGGGACTAACCATGTTAGGGAAGCAGGTCCAGTTATGGCTGACATGTGGGGCCTTCGAAGGTCTTCAAATCTGGTATATGGAGTTTCCATATGATCTTTGCGATCCCAAGGGGTATTCGATATGCAGGGTACCGACAGTGGCCCCCTGGGCCCACCTCTGGGAGAGACCTTTTGGATGAAGTCATTCTGCTGGAGGTGGGTCCATTCTTAGGTTTTTGAGCCGTGTCTTCAAGGGTCTTCGGATGTCCCGTTGGCGGTAGTTCGCAGTTAAACCACCGCAACGTGGCATATCCTCGATGTGGCAGGTGAGATCTTAGCGTGCGGATCTCACGCAATTGAAGGTCGTCGGTTCCCGATACAAAATCGTATCGATTTCGCGCGCCCTATCAGGTCGCCGCCTTCGGGTTTACCGCCTTTCATGATGACAACCGTTCGCCTGGGGCTAAGGACCTCGACTTGATCGTCGGGGTGGCCCCGGGCCCCTTTGTCATTGACAGGGTGAAGTTTTTGAATGGTATCATCGGCTCCTCTGCGGTTTCCATCCAAGCGTTACGGGGGCTTACTTAAGAAGGAAAGCATGCACCGTTTGGGGTTCTTTACGCCTTTCATTCGAACTTACGCTCAAATCCTCCAAACTTTTGCTTGCTTTTGCTATGTCACCTCGTTGTGCCGCGATGGAGTTGGGTCTTCGCCAGAGCCGACTGAAGAGTGACGGTGATTTGAAGAAGGTCCAGGCCCTCATGGGGTAGTCCCCTGACTTCTTCAACCACCTGGTCCGCGCTGGCAAGCTTCCTTTCGTGAAGGAGCACGCCGGCGACATGGTGTACTTCTCCATGTACGCCATGGTGGGACTAATCCCACCTTTCTCCTCTTTCTTCTTAATGCTGCTAGACTTCTATGGTCTGCAACTGTACCACCTTGGCCCCCACTCCATTCTTCTAGTGTCGATCTTTGTCCACTTCTGTGAGATGTGGGTGGGCATTCCCCCCTGCGTTGAGCTCTTCCGCACCTTCTTCACTGTCCAGACCACCGACAAGAGTGACGAGTACCTTGGCTTCTATTATTTTGTGAAGCGCAAGAAGTGTCCGTACAAGTACTCGCGGTCGTTCCCTTCTGGGAAGTGGGATGACTGGAAGAAGGATTGGATCGTCATCAGGGTGGAGGAGCATGAGAAGCTGGAGTTGCCTGAAAGCCTCCCCAACGTCGACGCTGCAGTTTGGAGTGAAGCTCCGGTGTTATCGAACGCCTTCAACCCTGCTCTTACCAGGGTCCGCCAGTGCGTGGAAGGAGAGGTGACTCCTCAGGCAGTATTTTGCAACTTGCTGACCAACGGGTGGGATCCGCTGAAGAAGAGGGAGAAACTTGCTTGGGCTCTCAACAATGTGCTGGACGACGACCGGATTGAGACCGGTTTGAAGTCCAACACGGAGGGTGCAACTTTGGAGTTTCACCTCAAGAAGTTTCAGCACGGCATCGACATCGAAGGTGACGACTTGACTCCGCCAGCGGCTTTTCTCCCTCTGAACATGGAGGCGGAGTTCAGCAGGGAGCTCCGGCGGACGATGTCGGTGCTTGACGACCTTGGTGTCATTGAGAGGCATTTGATCACCGGGTTGGCAATCTCTGGAGCTTCCGAGGGTGGTCCCCCTCCATCCCGGAACAGAGAGTTGAAGTCATGGGCAAGGGCAAAGAGTTGGCCGAGCCCTCAAGCCGCAAGAGGAAGCTGAAGCATACCGACAGGAGGTCCGTCAGGCCTGCTCCTTCTGCAGCGACTCCTTCTCCCCGGAGGGGAAGGTCTTCATCGGCGGCAACTACTCCAGCATCAGCATCTCCCCGGGGCGCCAGCTCCGGCCATGCAGCTCCAGTACCAGGGCCAGCTGAAGGCTCTGGGTCCGGAGGTCCTTCCCGGTCGAGGGGGACCTCAACCCGAGTGACACCGACAGCAGCAGCAAACTCCGGGGAACCTTCCGGAGCCACCACACCAGTGGCAACAGAGTCCGGTTCCGAGCGTCCGGAAAAGAGGTTCCGTGCTAACTGGTGCAGAAGCCTTCCGAGGTAATTTTTGATTTTTTACCACAGTTGATTGTTTTTTGTTGTAACTGCATTTTGAGTGTTTTCGTCCTTCATTCATAGAGTTCCCAAAAAAGGGGTTGAAGCTCTGATTCCTGCAGCAGTAGCTGAGGCTGTGCAGGCCGAAGCTCCAGCTCCAATTCCAGCGCCACCCCAAGAGGTGGCTGAGGCTGCGGCAGCTCCGGCGCCGACTGTCGTGGTCTTGGACCTCGACTCATCCAAAGAAGCTCCCGTGGTAGCGCCGGACCACGAGAATGAAGATGTACTAGCGGCACCAGCCCCAGAGGTTGAAACTCCGGGCTTGGATGTTGAAATGATGGACGCTCCAGCCTCAGAGTCGGAGGTAGCTGAAATTCTAGCCCTAGAGTCGGATGTTGTTGAAGCCCCGGCAGTCGAGACGGTGGTTGATGAAGTCCCGGTGATAGAGCCGGGTGTTGATGAAGTTCTGGCGCTTGAGCCGGTTGTCGAGGAAGTTCTGGTGGTAGAGCCGGTTGCTGTAGAAGTTCCGGCAGTAGAGTCGGTCGTGGAAGAAGTACTGGCGCATGAGCCAGTTGCTGTAGAGGCGCCGGCGCTCAAGCCCATGATGGTCGAGGCGTCAGCACCGGAACCGGCGGTGGCGGAGGCGCCAACGTCGGAGCCGAACGTAGCTTCAGCTTCGGCGGAATCTTCTATGATCGCCCCAGAAGCAGTGGTCTCGGAGGTGCCCGCAACTGAGCCAGGGTGCCAAGATGAAGCTGCCGGCCCCCCGCCTGAGGGGTCAGTTGTTGATGATCTGGCGGTGGGACCTTCATGGCCAATTCTGGAGGTCGAAACTTCTACTACAGGACCTTCCTTGGCGGCGGCCGAGGCTATCCCGGAGGACGGCCCTAGTGACGTGGAAGCTCAGGGGACCGCTCTTGTAGAGTGGGACCCAATTTTTGTCATGGAGAACCCGCTGGAACCGGTGGAGATGACCCCGGCAGGTCATGACCCGATCCTCCTGTCGTTGTCTATTGACAACGCCTACTCCAGTCTTCGTCAGGTCCAGCTATCTTTCTACCACGACGGCAAGGCCCTCGAGGAGGAGCGCCAAACTCTTAGGAGGTGGCGCAACCGGCTCCATTTTGAGACCAAGCTGGCGCAGTCGAGGCTGGCTGATGACAAGGAGTGGGTGCAGAGGGAGAAGGTCCGCCTGGAATACTGGGGTAAGCTACTGGATGAGAGGGAAAGCATGATGCGATCCCTCGACAACCAGTCTCGGGCCATCTACGAGCATGCCAAAGCTGCTAATAGTGCAGCGGATGATCACCAGGAGAGGATCGACGCCATCCACGCTAGTCTCGTCAAGCACCGGGAGGCTCTTGAGGTGCGGGAGAGAAAGCTCAAGGATGAAGAGCAAAAACTCCTGGAGCTGCGAGACGACGTCGTGAAGAGGGAGGAAGAACTCACTCAGAGGCTAACTCTGGGTGACAAGAGTCTTGAGGAGCGCACCAAGAAATTGGAGGAGCACTGCGACAGAGAGGAGAAAAAGGCATGGGAGCAAGGGCAGGAACTCCACAGGAGGGAGGACGCCGTTGCTGCCAGGGAGAACAAAGTGCAGGGCAGGGAGAAGGACCTGGTCGACCGCCGGAACAAGATCCACCTCCGGGAGGAAGAGCTCGAAAAACTCGAAAGGCAAGTTGCTGAAAAGATTCAGCGGAACGCCAAAGAGGTTGAGCGCCTTGCCCGTGAGAATTCGGAGCTTGCAGCGACTAGAAGATCCTTGGAGGAGATGCAAGGCTCGAGGACTATGGAGTTCCAACAAGTTTGGGACTTCCTGGGCAAAGCCAACGACGTGCTGACGCCAATGGGTTTCAGTCCCGTGCATTCGGATGATCCGGAGCCAGAGCTGGACCTCGCGTTGCAGGCGTTGAGTTCGGCAGGCAACAAGCTCACCAAGATGGGCGATGTCATCGTGGACCAGCTGGAGACCGAGGGACAATTCCTGGCGAAGGACGTCGCAGAATTCGTGTTGATGTGCTACACAAGCCGGGACCCTCAATTTCCCCTGGACCCGGTGCTTGAAGGCCCCATCGAAGGAGAGGGAGAAGCTGCCCAAGCCAGCGTATCGGAGGCTGCTCGGAAGGTCGCCTCGTTCTTCCATAGGGTCTAGGACCATCTCTTTGTAGCTCCCACTTGTATCCTCTCTTCTTTTTCTCCAATTTTGTAATATCTTGTCTCCTGATGAATGAAATCCAAGTTTTTTGTGAATTTCATTTTTTGTCTTCAACACCTTTGTCGCACTTGGCCTCCTAGTAGATGTACACAATTTGATTGTGCACATGTACCAAGAGGATGTAACAGTTGTTGAAGACTTGCGCGCTTCGAACTTGTAGAATGTAGGTCCAAAGTATTCGATAGTGAAGGCCCCCTGAGGTTGTCGGAGCTTAGTGGCTCTGGCATTGACCATCATCGGAACTTAGTAGCTCCGGCAGTAGTCTCCATCAACGCGTAAAGCGTCGACGATTAGTCCTCTAGGGTGTCGGAGCTTGGTGGCTCCGGCAGTGACCTCTGTCAACACGTGGTGTGTCGACAGCAAACTCCACTATAGAGTCTTTCCACCATCTTTTCTTCACGTTGATGGCTTGCCCCCTAGCTTTAACGGAGCTGAGTAGCTCTAGTGACACTCGATATCAATGTTTGAACATCGACCACAAGCCGCCTAAAGGATGTCAGAGCCTTGGCAGCTTCGGCTTCATTCACCATCATCATGAAATATTTATTTTTCCTGCACACTGAAGTCAAGAAAAATAGTAAAATCCGTTTTCTATCTATAACTTCATTGCGGCTTACTATTTCTGAGAAAGTTTTAGGTCAAACACAATTCTAAATACAATCAAGAGGTTCGTCTTGTTTCCTTCAAGTCCGATCGTTTCTGGACTCGCCTTACTTCAGTCTACCGGGGTGTAGGTAGAGTGGCGTACTTAGGGTGCATGACCAGGCTAAGTCGATAGCACACTCCGGCCCTAGATTGGCTTGGCGGCATACAGACGAGTAGACCATCAACAATGTTTGGACTCGGAAGAATAGACAATGCAACTCAAATTGTACAAGAACTGGTCGAGCTAAAGTTTCTTAAGAACTGCACAACTTTGTTATAGACAAGAAAGAGAAAAATAAAAAATGTTGAGCCTGTACAAAATAAATGCGCGTGGAGTCTGTTTTCACACAATGATGTCTTTCATTATAGGTCCGGGGTACAGGGGAAACAAGTACACTCCTAGGGTACGGAACCAGACTAAGTGTGTTTCGTTTCTCGTTTGACCGAAGGTAGCTAGCTTCACTTTTAGTTCTAAAACCGTGACAAGTGTTGCATGGACGTTGTGGACCTTACGGGGTAGGTCCAGCTGTCCTCCCTGAGGAGCTACCCGACTCTGTACAATGACTCTATAACATACATCACATGTAATTGCAGACTCACCTCCGTGATATTAAGCGTAGAACTTACGGAGGTGCTCAATGTTCCAAGGATTTGGGAGAGGTGTCCCATCCTCGGTTGCTAAGCGAACGCATCCGGGACGGGATACTTTGATCACTCGGAAGGGTCCCTCCCAGTTGGGGGAGAGTTTGTTTAACCCTTCTCTGGATTGTATTCTCTGTAGCACCAGATCGCCTTCCTCGAGCTGTCGATTGTGAACATGCCATTGGTGATAGCGCCGAAGAGCTTGGTGGTATCGGGCATTCCGAATAGCTCATTGGCACCTTCCCTCTTCAAGGAGGTCAAGGTCTTCACGCTGGAGCTGGTCCTGCATGGCTTCGTCAAAGGTCCGGACCCAGAGTGACCCCAAGGTGATTTCCGGAGGAAGGACTGCTTCAGCTCCGTACACCAGAAAGAAGGGTGTCTCTCCAGTTGACCGGTTTGGAGTTGTCCTATTGGCCCATAAAGTGGGCGGAAGCTCTTCGATCCAGTTGGCTCCATGTTTTTTCAGGTGCTCATAAATGCGCGTCTTGAGTCCTTTCAGGATTTCTGCATTTTCTCTCTTGGCTTGGCCATTGCTTGCCGGGTGAGCTACGGAAGCGTAGCTGACTTGGATGCCGAGGTCTTTGCAGTATCCTTGGAAAGCAGAGCTTGTGAATTGGGTCACATTATCTGTTATGATTTTGTTCGGGACTCCAAATATGCATACGATGGACTGCAAGAAGTTGATAGTTGATTGCTTGTTTATTGTCACAACTGGAGTTGCTTCCAGTCATTTGGTGAATTTGTCAATGGTAACATACAGGAACTTGTAACCTCCGACGGCTCTTGGGAAAGGTCCCAATATGTCCATCCCCCACACAGCAAAAGGCCATGTAGGAGGTATCATTTATAGAGGCTAAGCTAGTTTGTGAATTTGTTTTGCATGAAACTGGCATGCTTCACATTTCTTCACAAGCTCAGTTGCATCCTGGAGCGCTGTAGGCCAATAGAAGCCATGCCGGAAGGCTTTACCAACCAGCGTGCGGGAAGACGTGTGGTTCCCACACTCGCCTCCATGGATTTCCGTGAGGAGCTCACAACCTTCTTCCCTTGTGATGCACCGCATTAGGACGCCGTTGGCACCGCGCCGGTAGAGATCCCCTTCTACCAACGTGTATCTTTTAGCCAATCTAACTATCCGGTCAGCGGATACATCATCGTCAGGAAGGATATTGTCTTTCAAGTAGCTCCGAATCTCCGAGATCCATGCATCAGAGCTTGCTTGAGCATTTGAGTCTTGCGTGCTGGGTTGCTCGGAGCTTCCGGCAGCACCTACGACCCTTGATGGCTGCCATGGTAACAGGGCCATCGGGACCGCCAGCTTCGGGATGCTGGTCTTGCCCCCTTCGCTCAGTTCGGGGGGCTGAGCTGTGGATTTTGAAAACCTCCGGACGAAAGTTCCGTCGGGAGCCTAAGCTCCGGTTGACGCTTTCGTCGAGAGTTCGTCGGCTTCAGCGTTATGGAGACGCTGGACATGGTAGAGGTCCAGGACTTTGAAGTCCTTCTAAAGCCTCTGGACTTCAAGGAGATAAGCAGCTAGTTGGGGATTGTTGCAGGAGCATTCACTCTTCACCTGTTTAATGATGAGCTGCGAATCTCCCTTGACCAACAGCTGCTTGACACCATATGATAGTGCCACCTTTAGTCCATAAATGAGTGCTTCATACTCCGCCATGTTGTTGGTCGCCTTGAAGTCAAGGTGGACCATGTATTTTACCTTCTCCCCGGTTGGAGCGAGGAGAAGGACTCCAACTCTGGTCCCCTGCTTTTGCATGGAGCCATCAAAGTAGAGAGTCTAGTGAGGCTCGGTGAAGACCGGAGCCTTGAGTTCCGGCTTCTTCTCACTAGGGCCCCCATGGTTTGATGGAGAGGGGGTCCATTCTGCCATGAAGTCTGCCAATGCTTGACTCTTGACCGCTTGTCTTGGGACGAATTCTAGGTCAAACTCGGCCAATTCCGCTGCCCACTTTGCAATGTTCCTAGTGGAATTGGGATTATGCAAGATCGCACGCAGTGGATAAGAGGTCACCATTGAGATCTTATGAGCTTGGAAATAATGGCGAAGCTTCCTAGAGGCGATAAGAACTGCATAGAGCAACTTATGCACCTCTAGGTATCGAGTCTTGGCGTCATGGAGTACTTCGCTGATGAAGTACACTGGGCATTGGACTGTCCGGACCCTCCCGGAGGGGCCTGGAGCTTCCTCCTCATCGACCCGGATCCTCCCGAAGGGGTCTGGACCTTCTTCGGAGACTTCCGGGTCATAGCTGAAGGAATCCGGAGCTTCTTCTGGAGTGACCCGGACCCTCCCGGAGGGGTCCGAATCCTCTTGTTCGACAAGAATAACTCCTTGTAGATCCAAGTCTGAGGGCTGGGACCCAGACTCGCCTTCAGGAACCTCCTGACCCTCCCGGTGGGGTCTAGACTCCTGAGCTTGTGAGGGTTCTGGTGTCTCCGCAACCAGGACCATGCTGACAACTTCGTCAGTTGCCGAAATATAAAGCAGTAAAGGCTCACCAGGGTTCGGAGCTACCAAGGTTGGTAGAGTGGTGAGGAGCTGCTTTAGCTCCTGAAATGCCTTTTCTGCTTCTTGAGACCATTGGAATGGTCTGGTCTTCCTCAATAGCTTGAAGAAGGGTAGTGCCCATTCCGCCAGTCTTGAGATGATGAACTGGCTGAGGGCAGCACGACATCCAGTCAGCTTCTGGATGTCCTTGATGTGGGCTGGTGGTCGCATATCTTCAATAGCTTTAATCTCCGCCGGATTCAACTCTATGCCTTGGTGGTTCACCAAGAATCCAAGAAGCTTTCCGGAGCCAACCCCAAAGACACACTTGTCTGGGTTCAGCTTTGTGCGGGTGACCCGCAGCTTGTCGAAGACAGCTTGCAAGGTGTCAAGAAGTGACTCCTTGTCCTTGATTTTGACGATGATGTCATCAACATACACTTCCACTACATCTCTGATGAGCTCTCCAAAGGTTTTGTACATAGCTCGTACAAATGTTGAGGCTGCATTCTTGAGACCAAATGGCATGGCAGTATAACAATACAATCCATCTACTGTGATAAAAGAAGTATGTTCTTCATCTTCCCTAGACATTCTGATTTGATGGTACCCAGAATATGCGTCTAGGAAACACAGTAATTCACACCCAGAGGTGGAATCCACTACCTGATCTATTGTAGGTAGTGGGAATGGACCTTTTGGACATGCCTTATTCAGCATTGTGTAGTCGATACACATCCAAAGCTTCCCACCGGCCTTGGGTACAACGAACTGGTTTGCCAGCCATTTTGGGTGGAAGACTTCTCGAATGAATTCAGCTTCGAGCAACTTCTTCACTTCTTTTTGTATGAAGTTATGTCGCTCTACTGATTGCTTCTGAGGCTTCTGATGTACAGGTCGAGTGTCAGGATAGATCTTCAGATTATGCTCGATCACTTCCCTAGGAATCCCAGGCATTTGCGACGGTTGCCAGGAAAACATGTCAATGTTAGCCCGGAGGAAAGTGATGAGCGTGAATTCCTATTTGTCATTCAGACCTCCCGATATACGGGTGGTCTGAGCAGCATCAGAACCGATTCGGACGACTTTGACGGGAATGTCGGTGTCGCCGCTTGGTTGCACGCGAGGTGCGGAGGTTGAGCCTCGTTGACGAACGCTCGGGGATTTCAGAGCTTGTTCCTGCCTGGACTCTTCCTCCTGCACTGTAGCAAGCGCATGAAGTTCTTCCAACGCAGTCACTCCAGCAGTGCGGTCTCCGCGGATCTGGAGAACACCAGATGGTGTCGGCATCTTCAACACCAGGTAGCCATAATGAGCAGCAGCCATGAACTTGTATAAGGTTGGTCTGCCCAGAATGGCGTTGAAGGGTAAGTTGATCTGAGCAACGTCAAAGACCAACTTCTCAGTGCGATAATTCTCCCGAGTCCCAAAGGTCACGGAGAGAGTAATGGCACCAAGTGGGGTTATGGCCCCCGGACCTACTCCAGAGAAAGGTCGGGAGGGGCGAAGATCCGAAGGCCGGAGCTGAAGCTTGACGAAAGCTTTGAAGCTTATGAGGTTCAGCCCCAAACCTCCGTCCACCATTACATGGTGGAGTTGGATGTTGTTGATGGTCGGAGATACCATCAATGGGAGTTGGTCAGCTCCAATCATGTTCTGAGGGCAGTCCGACGCGTTGAAATGATGGCAGTATCCATCCACTTCCAGTGCGGCTCCACCCTGGCGGTGGGAGCTCGGAGACGTCAAAATCATCGTCGACGGAGGTGTATACAGCCTTCAGGACCTTTTTAGGGTCCTGAAAACCTAACTCCTGTTCAGCTGGAGCTTCGTCGACTTTCTGTTTTCCTTCCCTTTGTTGGAAAGGAACTTCTTCCTGACGTTTGTTGTAGCGCTCGGCAAGGTTCTGGACCTCTCGGCAGTCTTCCAAGTTGTGGTCGTTCGACTTATGGATAGGACACCACATTTTGGAGTTACCGCCATATTCAGATGAAGGTCGAGGTCATTTCTCGGGGCGTGGCCCCCGGCCACCCGGAGCTACAGCAGCTGCAGCAGTAGGTGTGCCAGCCGACGGCATTTTCTTGTCGTTGGACTTTTTCTTCTTTTTGCCACTCCCGGAGGTAGTGGCCTCGCCCTTGGAGGATTTTTTGTTATCCTCCGAAGGTGGTTTGGAGTGCATTTCTCGGACCTCCGCAGCTTTGGCGCACTTGTCAGCCAAGCTGAAGAGCTCCGTGACGCTGGTGATCTCCTTGATCGCCAGCTTCTCCAACATCTTCTTGTCTCGTACGCCCTGTCTAAATGCCACAATAACAGAGGCACTAGAGATAGAAGGAATAGTGTTTCGTACCTGGGAGAACCTCTGGATGAAGGAACGCAGGGATTCTCCCCCCTTCTGCGTTACAGCAAAAAGGTCCAGTTCGGTGTCTGGTCGGGTGTATGAATTCCCGAAATTGGCGGTGAACTGTTGGCACAATTCCGTCCAACTATTGATGGAGTTGGGCGGGAGGCTCATGAACCAAGACCTGGCGGTCCCAGTTAAAGCCACGGGGAAGTAGTTGGCCATTACAGCCTCGTTACCTCCGGCTGGAAGGATTGCAGTGGAGTAAATCTGGAGAAACTCAGCGGGATTGACAGTACCGTCAAATTTCTCCGGGAGGTGAGGCCGAAAATTTTGTGGCCACCTGACCATGCATAGGTGCATGGCCAGAGCAGAACAGCCTCCTCCTACTCCCTCAGGAGCAGGACTGTCTCGAGCCTCTCGCCTTTCACGAGCACGCTCGATATGGACGTGGTCGTCCTATTGACGATAACGGCGATCAAGCTCCGCCCAGAGGTCGTGAGTTGAAAGCCTCGTTACTGTATGAGTGCGTCGCTTCCCGGAAGGCAGCAATGTCACTTGTTGGGACACAGCACACCTCCTATTTTGGGAAGTGTGCGGACCAAGTCTGCCCGACAAAGTTTGATGCTACGATGGGGCCTGCCCCGAGGGGGGGGACCTTGGTTGCTGATGCGATCGGTTGTTGCTGCAACCAAGTGTTCCATGTCAGCCCTCCACTACTCCATTGCACCCTGGGATGCACCCGGAGGTGGTGGGCGTTAGAGAAGGGAACGTGTTGCATGGAGCGTGTGTTCGGGGTTGTTGTTATTCGCCGACATCATGACCGATGCGGATGCTCTGTCCCGTTGTCCAGCTTGATTTGCTGGTGCAGGCGGTGGCGGCGGTGGCATGACTCCTGCTGGAGCCGTGGCACCCGCTGATTACTGCATGTTGGAGGGGTTGCCTCCAGCAGGTTGCACAACGGGGTTGCCGTTGGACGATCCAACAGCTGAGTTCACCATTCTTGAAATCTCGGGCGCCCCTACCTGGCGCGCCAACTGTCGGTGGTTGAAATCGGCAGATCTCCCGGCACTACCGTTGGTAGTCCGTGGAGTTTGTAGTTCGGTAATGGGTGCGCAGAGATTCAAGAGATGGTGGCAAATTGACACAGAGGTTTATGTGGTTCGGGCCGCCTGAGCGTAATACCCTACTGCACGCGGTGTGTTGATGTTGTATTGAGCGAGTGAGTATGTGTGAGAGCATAAGTGTCTCGAGAGCTCCAAGAGAGAGTGTCCAGAGAGGTCCCTCTGTGTATCGCCGACTAGTCCTTTTATAGTACAAGGACCGGTTGTTACACAGTTAGCCTGGCCTGACAAGTGGCCCTAACAGTTACTAACGTTTGATACATAATTAATAAGATTAATTACCCTTAATAGCATGGTAACGGGCCTTGATAGCGCCGTTACTGGTATTAAGGGCCTTCCGATTGTGTGTCATTAATATGGTATTAATGACACTTAATCAGGTCTTGAAGTCCTTGATTGCCCCTTGAAGGTCCGAGCCGTAGGGGGGTCCACCAGTCTGATTGTTGAAGTTGAAGGTCTGGCGGTTCGGACACGTGGCAGCTCTGGAGCTTACCGTCGTGGACGGGTAGGTCCGGTGCTGTTGGACATATGTCGGTACCGGAGCTTCCCTCAGTCTGGGGTTAGGTCCGGGGGTGCCATACTGGTATCTAGTCCGGAGCTTTCCCATGTGTGGGCGATAGCTCCGGTCTTATGATACACGTGGCGGCCCTGGGACTAACCATGTCGGGGAAGCAGGTTCGGTTACGGCTGACATGTGGGGCCTTCGGAGGTCTTCAAATTTGGTAGATGGAGTTTCCTTATGATCTTTGCGATCCCAAGGGGCATCCGGTACGTAGGGTACCGACAGCATGCATGCCCTTAACATTCTCTTGGCGACTTCATGATCGGTCCACTTCTTGCTTCTATAGACACGAATCTTGTTGATGAGTGCCTTCATTCGGTTGTACAACTCTTGAGGTGATTCACCATCCTCAATGGCAAACCTTCCCAATTCTCCTTCAAGCATTTCAATTTTTGCTTCATGAACTGAGCGATTTCCCTCATGTGCGGTTTTGAGTGTATCCCATATTTCCTTGGCACTTTCCAGTCCATCAATCATATTAAACTCTTCTTGGCTCAAGGAAGAAGTGATCACCGCAACGGCTTGTGCGTTGCGATGAATTTCTTGCTCTTGCTCCGGAGTGAGTTCATCGTCAGTATTCGAGATATCTACACTTGTACACACAACATGCCAAATACTGAGGTTTAGGGAGATAAGATGTGTTTTCATATTATACTTCCACATGGTATAATCATTTCCGTCGAAATAAGGAGGTCTTCCCATAGGAATTGAAAGATAATGATTGTTAGAATTAAGACGATCATAATTATAAGGATATCGGGAGTAGTCATGATGACCACTCCCCGTTGTCTTCTCATCTTCTGTCTTGCCCTTTTTGCTTAGAAGTTTCTTTCTTAGAAGCGCTTTGAGTTGACGCACTTCTTCATCATCGTTTTTGTTTTCCTTGAGTACATCAAATGCCTTTGTGTCATGTTCATCTTTGGTCTTGGGCACCTTCGGGATCTCGTTGTTCTTGTCAGAAGCCATTGATCTCTCCGAGCGGTGAGTCTCGTAAATGAAGAACCTTCTCTGATACCAATTGAATGTTGCCTAGAGGGGGTGATAGGCTTTGAAATTTTTCTTGCACACTTAATCAAATCGTTAAATACCTGAGGGACTGGACTTGTCCGGTGTGACTGCGGACTAGTCCGGTGTGATGATGTGTTGTGAACTGATCAAGTGTTGATGCAGAAATTGTAAATATTATAGCAATGGAATTAAAACAACTATTTAGAACACTCGATTGAACAATTACTACTGCAAAATTGCACGTGGAATACAATGTTAATTCAGATTACAAGTTTGATCAACTTAATGCTATAAATAACTCGTTAAGAGACCCACACGGAGTCGGGGCTCTTCAAACCCTTTTCCCTCATCAAGTCACCACACAAGGCCGACTTGATTCCACTATCACGGGTAATCACCGAATTGGTGGAGCAACCTCACACATTGAGGACTCCCACAAAATTACAGCAAAAAAGTGATATAATACACTCGAAAAGATTACAAGTAACGCAAGAGTGTAAAGAGATCAAACCCCAAGAGTTCAATGACGCATAGACAACGATCTCACAATCCTAAATTTTAATACTCAAAGAATTTCACTTTTGAGGACCTTAGATGCATGGGGAGATGTGTTTTTGTACTCTTAAAACGAGTGGCGGCACTGGGGTTTTAGTTCTTGACAGTAGAATACGAGTGTTGTATTTGTGGAGTCGTGGATCTCTTATTTATAGTATTTTCAAAATTATTACCGTTAGGGATCCCGACGGCCAGACTAGTCCACTCTGGGGACTGGACTTGTCTCGTGTGCTGAGTAAAATTCGCATTGAAT
This sequence comes from Tuctoria greenei, assembly GCA_036927565.1. Taxonomy (NCBI): domain Eukaryota; kingdom Viridiplantae; phylum Streptophyta; class Magnoliopsida; order Poales; family Poaceae; genus Tuctoria; species Tuctoria greenei. The sequence goes on along the minus strand of JAYESD010000008.1, from coordinate 45,604,262 downwards.
ATGTAGAACACTAAAAACCCTAATATGTGTGAGGTATACTAGACTAGTCCGATAGAAGTCCGGACATGTCAGGTACCCTATGTATTGGAACATCAGAAAGTTTCATAGACTAGTCCGGTCCATGAATGGACTTGTCTGGTGCATAGTGTTATGGAACATCAGAAAGTTTAACGGACTAGTCCGATCCACGAATGGACTACTCCGGTGGACTGTGAAGTGAGACTACAAAAAATTGAACGGACTAGTCCAGTTTGTGAACGGACTAGTCCGGTGCTCAGTGAATTATTAAAGTTGATTTTAAGCCCTTACCCCTACACAAAGACTTGAGATCTTGGGATGTGTCTCTCACACACATTCTATACAATTAAGTCTACTTTGCGCTTTATTCATTAATTGGGCCTTTTCTTTTTTTCTTCATCACTTCATTTTTCACCTTTTTGAGTGCACCAACAATCTAATCTTATTTAACCTGTATTCATCTCAACAAGTTCATTAGGATCTCATTCGTTTGTCATCAATCGTTCAAAACCTACAAAGGAATGCCTAGATGCACTTTCATAAGTACTAGAAAATGAAAAAAAAACAATCGGGAACCTATAGACAAAGCCTATCTAAGGCTAGCTCACCTTGATAGCCCAAAGATAGGCGCGGAGTGGAGGCTCTCCTTCCCAACCGTCGCCTATCTTTCTTCTTTCCGACTTCGTCCATTCCTTCTTCCATCGCTAATCTTCCCCCACTTTTCATCTTCGCCCTCTACTCTCCCCGCCTTGCGGGCACCTCGCGCCACCCCCTAGTTGTGGCTTGCCCCGAGCCGCACCACCCTCCCCCTCTCGCCTGAGCTCGCTCGTAGCTGAACCACGCCATCCTCCTCGCTCCGTGCCCCCTCCTCCCTCTGACACGCCACGACTCCCACCCGCCACCTTTCGTGTCTTCCTCTACGCCGTCCGCCATCTTCCCTCACCGCAGATCCTCCTCCCTGTGCGTGCATTCTGTGCAGTGGCATGTAAAAGCTAGGCTAATCCCCGTGGGTTTTGATGATCAATGACAACACTTAAGGGACTAATGAGCTTTGGAAGTGTAAGCATAGGTGATTGAAAGATGGACAACATTGGATGCTGTCGGAGTGTTTATCCGGCAATTCTCCCGATACTACCGTTGGTAGCTCATGGAGTTTGTAGTTCGGTATTGGGTGCGCAGAGATTCCAAAGAGTATGGCAAATGGACACAATGATTTACGTGGTTCGGGCCGCCTGAGCATAATACCCTACTCTACGGGGTGTGTAGCTGTTGTATTGAGCGTCTAAGAGTCTAGAGCTTCTAGAGAGTCTCCAATCTAGAGATCGTTAGAGCATCCCCTTGTGTATTGTCGACCAGTCCTTTTATAGTACAAGGACTGGTCGTTACACAGTTAGCCTGACCCGACATGTGGCCCTGGCGGTTACTAATGTTTAATACGTAATTAATGAGATTAATTACCCTTAATAGCATGGTAACGGGACTTGATAGTGCCATTACTGGCATTAAGGGCCTTCTGATCATGTGTCATTAATATGGTATTAATGACACTTAATCAGGTCTTGAAGTCTTTGATTGCTCCTTGAAGGTCTGAGCCATTGGGGGTTCACCAGCCTGATTGCTGAGGTTGAAGGTCCGGTGGATTAGACATGTGGCAGCTTTGGAGCTATTCGTTTGGGATGGGTAGGTCCGGTGTAGATGTACACGTGTCGATACCGGAGCTTCCCTCTGTCGGGGGTTAGGTCCGGGGGTGCCGCACAAGTGTTTAGCCTGGAACTATCCCATGTGAGGGATATAGGTCCGATTGCAGTATACACGTGGCAGCACCGGGACTAACCATAGATGGGAGGCAGGTCCGGTCCCGTATGACACGTGGGGCCTTCACAGGTCTTCAACTCAGACAGGTGAAGTCCCTTTGGTCTTTTTGTAGTCCCAAGGGGTATACGGTACGCAGGGTACCGACAGATGCACTCAAAAAGGAAAAAGAGAAGAAAATGTGAAGAACTCGAAGAATGGAACTTGAGCTTTTAAATTCTTTGTGTCAAGTTTAGTCACTTAGATTGAGTGTGTTCAATGAGTCAAAGTGTTAGGATCTCCTAAGAGCTCATATTCCAAGTTAGAGTAGATTGAGAGATGAGTTGAAGAAGCCCTAAGGACAGGGCCAGACTTGTCCGGGCTGGAAGGCCAGACTAGTCCGGCCACATCAGACTGACCCGATGTTAGGCAGATCAAAGCGTTTTGTGTAAGTTTGGACTTGTCCATTAGGGCACGGACTAGTCCATGGTGAGTGTGTTTGTGTCCTTTTGGGACTAAGTCCTGAAGAACCAGACTAGTCTGCCTTGGGGGTCGGACTAGTCCGCTTTGGCAGACTAGTCCGTTTTGGTCGAGAAAAGTAGTTACTGATTGAGTTCGGACTAGTTCGCCCCTTGACAGACTAGTCCATTGTGGACTTGGAGATGGTTGTTGGGACTAAGTCTTGGATGGTCAGACTTGTCCGCCCTCAAGGGGCGGACTAGTCTGGTACTTCAGACTTGTCCGTTCTCAACCGGAACAAACTATTATGTGTGAGATCGGACTAGTCCGTTGTTGGATGGACTAGTCCGTGGTTTGGTGGCCGTTTGAGTTCAAAAGTTGTCGGGGGGCTTTGTGGTTGGTCAAGGATGACATCACTGGTCCCCATAGGTCGGACTAGTCTGGGGTCAAAGGTTGGACTAGTTCGCACTTTTTTTCTGGTGGCAACAGCTAAGTGTCAGGACCCTTATAAAAAGGGATCCACCAGCCTCCAAAGGCCATCTCTCGAACCCTAGCACTGACATAGCCTTCCTAGAGCCATCCTAGCCCTCTCTCAACTATTCTTGGAGTCCTAAGAGCGATTCTTGAGGATTTGTGAGGATTGGAAGAGGAAAGTGATGGGTTTGTTCAATCTTGAGCTCCTGGGTTGATTCTCTCGGTTTGACTGATTTATTTGAGTTCGTGTGGGTGTTGATCTTTGATCTTTTCGAATTTTAAACTTGTGGGAGCCTCATGTTGTGAGTTGCCCCACGGATTTGGTGATTACCCTTGTGATTTAGTGGAAGAATACTCGACCTTCGTGGTGGCTAAGTGAGGAAAGGGTTGAGTGAAACCCTGCCTTTTGTGGGTATCCTAAACGTGGATGTAGGCTTCTTTGTAGGGTTGAACCACGGGATAACTCCTGCATCTTGTGTCTTTGATTTGACTTCCTCGTTCTTCGCTAAATCAAGTTAGGGTTTCACGCGTTCTTAGCTTCAATCTCGTGATCCGCCTCTATCTAGTTGTTACTACCTCGTGCATACCATATACTAGATTGTTAGGCTCATGTACTTTAAATTTCATCGATTGAAGTACTTTAGATCGCTTAAAAATCTCACCTTTGATCAATTCTGTTATCCTGACCGGACTAGTCCACCCCCAGGCCGGACTAGTCCGCACTCTGTAATTTGACTAGCTTTTATTGAGTTAAATTTCAGGTTATCCGCCTATTCACCTCCCCTCTAGGCAACTTTCAATTGGTATCAGAGCCTAACTCTTCCAAAAGCTTAACTGCTTGGACAGGAGATGGGGGAAAACGGTGAGAAGGAGATGCCAATCGTCGACACTATCGGCACCGGCGAGAACAACCACAACGGTGAACCAGGATTCAACTCTTCGCACAACAAGACCAGCGACACCACCAAAATCAAGTCAAAGCATCCACCCTTCGATGGTGAAACCGAAGATGAAGATGAAGAAGTGAAGCGACTTGCAGATCTTCTTCAAAAAGCAAGAGATGAGGCCAAGAGAAGGAGAAGAAGCTCAAGAAGCCCGAGGAGGATTACACGCGATATCCTTTTAACTATGAGCGCCTCAATTCTCATTTAAACTATCTCTGTATTCCTATGGGCAAAGCTCCACAGTTTGATGGGACTAACTACACCATGTGGAAGCACAACATGAAGTTGTATCTTATTTCTCTCAATCCTACACTTTGGCATGTTGTTTGCACAGGTGTAGATATCCCCATGGATGATGAAGAGTAGACTCCAGAACAAGAACAACTCATTCACCACAATGCTCAAGCGGCAGTCGTGCTCAACTCAGCCTTGAACCAAGAAGAATTCAACAAAGTGGATGGGTTGGAGCAAGCCAAGGAAATTTGGGAGACTCTCAAGATTGCTCATGAAGGCAACCGGTCCGTGAGGGAAGCTAAGATTGAGATGATCGAGGGGCAGCTTGGAAGATTCGCCATGGCAGAAGGCGATACCCCTCAAGAGATGTACAACCGACTCAAGACTCTCATCAATAGAAGTCAATCGCACGGATGCAAGAAGTGGACCGAACATGAAGTAGTCAAGAGAATGATTAGAGCCTTCATGCCTCGCAATGTGACACTTTGCACTCTCACCCGCGAGAGTCCCAACTTTCACAAGATGACTCCGGATAAGGTGATTGGCAAGATCATCAACCACGAGATGATGGAGATGGAAGAACACCATGTCAATGACCTTGCCAAGATCACATCCTCCAAGAAGAAAGGCATTGCTCTCAAAGCCTCACCCAAGTCCAAAGGCAAGGAGGTGCAAGCTTCAAGCAATGATGAAGAAAGTGAAGAGGATGAAAGGAAATGGCCTTCTTCATCAAAAAATTCAAGAGAATGATGAGGAAGAGAAGAGGGTCAAACTATGAGAGCAAGGGCAAGGATAAGAGCAAGTCAAGACCAAGGAGAGTGTGCTACAACTGTGGTGAGTATGGACACTTCATTGAGAATTTCCCATACGAAAATGAAGATGACAAGAAGAAGAAGAACAAGGAAGAGAAGCCTCAAGAAAGGAAGATGTTCAAGAAGAATAAAGCGCATGGGAACGCACATGTTGGCAAGGAGTTTGACTCCAACGATGAGTTCTCCTCCGATGATGAAGCAGGAGTGGCAACCGTCGCCATCAAGAAGCCAACAACGAATAGGACACTTCTACCAAACAAGGGAGAGTGGAAAAGCTCAAGCCACACTTGTCTTATGGCCAAGGAAGAAAAATGAAAGGTTAAATCTAAACTCTCCTTGCATTCCATTAAAGATGAGTATTTTGATAGTAATAGTAAGAATGAATATATGTTTGAAGGCTTGAGTAAAGGTGCTATCATTAAAATGAAAAAGCTCTCCAATGAGATTTTAGACAAGAAAGAGCTTTTCGAGGAACAAGATGAATTGCTTGTCAATGAGAAGCAAAAGAATCTTAACCTTGAGAAGCTCCTCGAGCTTGAGAAGTAAAAGAACAAGGCACTTGAACTTGAACTTGCCAAATGCAAGGAGGCTTCCTCAAGCCTTAAGAGTTTGAATGTTGTTCTCCAAGATGAAATTGTGATCTTGAACAAAGGTCACAAGAGTCTTGAGGCACAATTCTCAAATCTCAAGTCAAGTGTCTCTTCTTCTTTCTAAATAAGCTCAAACTTGCCTAAAACATATTCGAACACTAAAACTTGCAAATGTGCTAACCTGATCTAAAGAATGAGCTTAATTCGGCAAAGAGCAAAAGCACACCTAAGGGTGGCATCTTTGATAAGTAGAAGATCAAGTATGCACATAGTGCATACTCGATCACAAGATCTCCCTTGATCAAAGATGACCTTGGCTATTCAAGAGAAGGAAAGCAAAATTCTAGAATTCTCAAGAATAACAAGATGCACATTGAATTTGTCAAATAAGGTTCATTTCAAGTCAAGAATGAATATCTTGCATCTACATCTAATGAGATAGTGAAACTTGACAAAGATGCTCAAAATGCTAAAAATGTCAATCTAACCATGTTTCATGATTTTGATGCATCTTATGTGCGTATCAAAAACAAATTTGGTTATACTTATGCTAAATATGTTGGGCCACACCGCAAGAGCCCAAAGCCTTGTGTATGGGTGCCCAAATGCCTTGTGACTAACCTCAAAGGAACCAACCAAGCTTGGGTACCTAAATCTAAAACCTAAACTTGTATTGTAGGCTTACTCCTCCAGCGGTTCAAAGTGGGTGGTAGATAGTGGTTGCACCAAGCATATGACTGGAGCGAGCAGAATGTTTGTGGAGTATGAAGAAAATGAAGACCCAAGTCAAAGTATTTACTTTGGCGACAATAGTCAAGGTAAGGTACTAGGTATGGGTAAGATCTCTATTTCTCCACAACACAACATTTTTCAAGTCATGCATGTTGAATCATTAGATTATAATCTCTTATCCATTTCTCAATAAATGTGAAAAGGGATATAATTGCTTGTTTTCTAATGAGGGCATGGTTGTCACTAGAACAATTGATAACTCAATTGCCTTCAAGGGTGTGCTCAAGGGAAAGCTTTTATCGTGGACTTCACCACGAATAAAACTCAACTTGACACATGCTTGATTGCAAAAACCAACATGGGTTGGTTGTGGCACCGAAGGCTAGCCCATGTTGGTATGAGGAATCTTCATAAACTTCTAAAAGGCAATCATGCCTGAGGTCTTAAGAATGTTGTTTTTGAGAAAGATGGGCCTTGTAGCGCGTGTCAAGCCGGAAAACAAGTCAGAGCAGCTCATTCCGCAAAGAATGTGATGATGACAACAATACCATTGGAGATGTTGCACCTGAACCTTTTGGTCCCATTGCTTACATAAGCATTGGCGGTAACAAACATGGCTTAGTTATTGTTGATTACTTTTCCCGCTTCACTTGAGTGTTTTTCTTGCATGATAAAGGTGAAACACAAGGTGTCCTGAAGAGTTTCTTGAGGAGAGCTCAAAATCAGTTCTATTTGAGAATCAAGAAGATAAGAAGCGACAATGGCACCGAATTCAAGAACACTCAAGTTGAAGAGTACTTGGACGAGGAGGGCATCAAGCATGAGTTTTCGGCAACCTATTCACCCGAACAAAATGGGGTGGCCGAAAGGAAGAAATGAACTCTAATAGAGATGTCAAGGACCATGCTTGATGAGTACAAGACTTCTGATAGGTTTTGGGCAGAAGTAATAAACACCGCTTGCCATGCCACAAACCATCTCTACCTCCATCGCCTATTGAAGAAGACTCCATATGAACTTCTAACGGGTAACAAACCAAACATCTCATACTTTAGAGTCTTTGGTAGGAAATGTCATATTCTCAACAAGAAACCTAGAATTTCGAATTTCGCTCCAAAATCTAATGAGGGTTTCTTGCTTGGTTATGACTCAAACACCTACGCCTATCGTGTCTTCAACAAAACCTCCAGTTGTGTTGAAATCGCATGTGCCATGGTGTTTGATGAAACTAATGGCTCCCAAGTGGAGCAAGTTGATCAATGTGTGCTAGATGAAGAAGAGGCACCATGTGTTGCGTTGAGAAGGATGACACTTGGTGATGTAAGACCACAAGAGCAACAAGGCCCAAGTTACCCAACTCCATCACAAGAGGTGCCCCAAGCACAATATCAAGTCCAAGATTGTCAAAATCAACAACCTAATAAAGATTACCATGATCAAGGAATTGAAGATCAAGGTTGTGGCAATGGTCAAGGGGGAGACTATGAAGATGAAGAAGTTGACTCAAGACCAAGTGTACCACACCCAAGAATTCATCAATGTGTTCAACGGGATCATCCCGTTGACAACATAATTGGAGACATCTTCAAGGGGGTAATGACTCGATCTCGTATGGCTAACTTTTGCGCTCACTACTCTTTTGTGTCCTCCTTAGAGCCATTTAAGTTTGAATATGCCCTATGAGATCCGGATTGGGTAATATCCATGCAAGAGGAGTTCAACAACTTCAAGAGGAACAAGGTATGGGAGCTCATGAGAAGACCTAATGCCAATGTGGTAGGAACCAAGTGGGTCTTACGTAACAACAAGATGAGCATGGCGTGGTAACAAGAAACAAACTAGACTCGAAGCCAAAGGATACTCTTAAGTCAAAGGTTTGGATTTCGATGAAACTTTTGCTCCCATATCTAGGATTGAATATATTCGCATATTATTCGCCTATGCTACTCACAACGATTTCAAGTTGTTTCAAATGGACGTGAAAAGCGCCTTCTTCAATGGACCAATCAAGGAGGACGTGTATGTGGAGTAAACACCTGGCTTCGAGGACATAAGTATCCTAACCATGTCTTTAAGCTTTACAAAGCTTTCTACGGCCTCAAACAATCTCCTAGAGCTTGGTATGAGTACCTTAGGGACTTTCTCATTGATAATGGTTCTAAGATAGAAAAGGCCGATTATACACTCTTTACCAAGAATATGGATGATGATTTATTTGTATGCCAAATTTATGTTGACGACATATTATTTGGTTCTACTAATCAATCTTTTTGTGAAAAGTTTAGCAAAATCATGATAGAGAGATTTGAGATGTCAATGATGGAGGAGTTGAAGTTCCTTTTAGGATTCCAAGTGAAACAACTCAAGGAAGACACCTTCATATGTCAAACCAAGTATACTCAAGACATCAAGAAGTTTGACATGGAGAAGGCCAAACCCATCAAGATGCCAATGGCAACGAATGGACATCTCGATCTCAACTAAGACAGTCCTAGCTCGACCAAAAGGTATACCGCTCAATGATTCGATCACTTCTTTACCTTTATGCATCTAGACCCAAAATTATGTTGAATGTATGCATGTGTGCAAGGTTTCAAGCCGCTCCTAAGGAGTGTCACTTGACAGCCGTAAAGAGAATCTTGTGCTATTTAGTTCATACACCTAACCTAGGGTTGTGGTATCCCAAAGGGTCCAGGTTTAACCTCATCGGATACTCCAATGCAGATTATGTCGGTTGCAAAGTGGATAAGAAGAGTACCTTCGGGACTTGCCAATTCTTGGGTAGGTCCCTAGTGTCATGGTCATCCAAGAAACAAAATTTCATTGCCCTATCCACAGCCAAAGCGGAGTATGTTGCAGCCGAAAGTTGTTGTGCACAAATTCTTTGGGTGCGACAAACTCTAAGGGACTATGGTCTCAATATGAACCATATTCCACTCCTATGCAATAATGAGAGTGTCATCAAGATTGCCCATAACCCCGTTGAATACTCTAGAACCAAACACATTAACATCCGACACCATTTCTTGAGAGACCATTCTATGAAGGGGGGCATTGTCATTGCACATGTGAGAACCGAAAAAGAACTAGCCGACATCTTCACCAAGCCACTAGATGAAAACTGCTTTTGCGAACTTAGGAATGAACTAAATATCCTTGATTCTCGAAATGTGGCTTGAGATGTTGCACATCTGATTGTTAGTTCTGTTTATCTCTTCAAAACTATGCATGCTTTCGAAAACTTGCCTTCCTCAATTTTCTATCAACTTATTTTCAATTATTGTCTCCTTGAATCATGATCATTGTATGAATGTTTGTGTGCTTTACTGACCATATTCATTGAGAATATTTGTGAAAAACTTAGTCCATATGGATCATTCTTGCAAATTTTTCAATATATATGAGAATTTGATGTCTAGGACTGGACTAGTCCGGCCTATCATCGGACTTGTCCGCAGCATCAGCTTAGCCAGAACCACTCCGGCGCCCGAACTTGTCCGGTACCACAACCGGACTAGTCCAGACCTTTGGGGACTTAACCCCCAGCGTCGGGTTCGACCCTTCCACTTCGTTTCAAACTCCTCAACGTGTGCCTCTCTCCCAAAAACCACCCCCACTGGCGATTTTGGTTCCAACCCTCAAAATCTTCGAGGAATCCGCGTGGAAGCTTCTTCGGAGTGTAGGGAAGACGAATCCCGAACTACTCTGCCCTTCCATCCACGGTTTTGTCTGATTTTCAAATCTCAAGGTGTGTTTTTGACCTAACTTGAACTTTTTTTATTCCTTCGATTCTAGGTTATTTCTCCTTGAAACTAGAGTCCTAATAGCTTATCTATCACCTTATGATTCTCTCCATGCAATATTGCGCCTTGGTATCGAAGTTTTGTAGAAAAATCGCATATTTGGGTTTAACACTGGGTGGTGGGCGGACAAGTCTGTTCCTGGTCGGACTAGTCCAGCCAGGGACCAGACATGTCCTGCCTAACCTAGGGTTAACTCCTAACTTCGTGAATTCTCTACTTCTCTACTGCAATATTTTGCTTGATATCACCTCATACTCTTCTGTTATCCTTATTTCAGCATGTCTCGACGCAATAAATATCCTCTTTCCAATCCGAAAAGGGAGGCGGCTTGACAATAATTCTATCATCGAAAAGAAGCAGGGGAAGCAGCTGTTGCAGTCGAGCTTGAGCGCAAACGTGAAGCTCGAATCAAGAAGAAGCACGATCGGGATGCCGCCCAAGCTCAAGCAGCCGAAGAGCAAGCAAGCAGAAGGAAAAGGATTGTCACTATGGGTGAGAAGCAAAAGGGCCAAGCGGGTGATAAGGAAAAAGCACCAATGAGTGAGAGGAGTCAGGCTAAAGGGAAAGGAAAGGAGCCTACCTAAAAATTGCCTCTCAAGAAGGCTGCTCCCAAAAAGAAAGCTCTGGCGGGGAGAAGTTTGGTCATTCGTGACCAAACCACGGTTCCTCATGACCCTGCACAAGGCCCCATTGGTCTGTTGGTCATGACTCCTCCTGTGCATGACCCTAACCGCCAACCTGAGCTGGGAAGCAATGTGTTCAAAGGACAAGGATCTGACAAAGCAAGAAGGCTCAGGATGAAGGATCCCTACAAGTATGAGAAAGCAACAACAGATCCTCATTTCTGGTGCGACTTCCATTGCGATTATTATCATCTAGTCTACCTGTCCAATAAAACTCCATTGACGGATGCTCAATGGGAAGATTGGGCTTTCATGGAAAAGAAGGATCATCAAGCCTTCAATGCAATAATCCTAGCAGCTGAGCACCATGGACTTAAGGAGTTGTTTGAGTTCAGATACAACTGGAACACATAACTTGTGGCCCAATTCTACTCCACTTGTTACTTCTCCACCTTTGGATATAGGAAGATTACCTGGTTAACTAAAGGAGTCAAATATTTCGTGCTCTATGATGAGTTTGTTAGAATTCTTGGACTTGAGGAGTTCTTGAACTATGAGCTAACCATTCACAACATCAAGGCTCTAGATTTGGGGGGGGGGGGGGGGGGGAGGGGGATGGAATTCATGTATGAGGTTGGCTTCTACAATCCCCCAACCACCAAGATTCTTCGCCCTTTCTTTAGTGTGCTTAATCGAATCTTGAGAAAAACTCTAGCACCTAAGGATGGAGATGCAGGCATGATCCAAGGAAATCTGAGGCACTTGATGAAGCTGATAGTTGAAGATGAGAAGTTCAATGTCTTTGACTATATCTACCACGACATCTTCAACATATCACACTCCAAACTGCTTGTGGATATGCCCCTCTCCTCATATGCTTGATTGAGAAAGTGTCTGACTTGGAGTTTGTGAAGGATGTCAAGCATAGAGCTCTCCACCCTCAAATTCCACCTCTTGCGCCAAAGATTGGCAGAGCTTCGAGGAGAGGTACCTCTTTTGTGCCTTCTCTTTGTCCGGATCCCGCTTCCTCCTCTTCCTCCAGTGACCTTGCGAGTGCTACACTCAAGTTTCTCAAGTCAATCATCACCTCGTGTCGGAAAGTTGAGGTGAAGGCTAACAAAACTACAAAGAAGCACGACAACTACCTTCACAAGCTTTGCGAGAAGGTGGACATTCCTATGTCATAGGAGGCCTCCGATGATGAAGCATCACGCCATATCCAGAACTCTCGGAAGTGGGGGATGCTCTTTTTGGTGGTGAGGGTGGTCCCTCTAATGTTGTTCCTACTGCTGCGGATGATGATGATGATGATGATGATGATGATGGTGGTGGTGGTGGTGGTGGTGGTGGTGATGATGATGATGATGATGATGATGATGATGATGATGATGATGATGATGATGATGATGATGATGATGATGATGATGATGATGATGATGATGATGATGATGATGATGATGATAATGATGATGATGATGATGATGACGATGACGATGATGATGACGACGACGACGGAGAAGACAATGATCAAGATGATGATGATGAAGAAACGGATAGCGATCAAAACTAAGGAGGGGCGAGCAAGAGTGACGATGAGTAGTCTTCGATTCTCTCTTCTCCCTTATTCTTTTTCCTTTTTGGTGTCTTGATGCCAAAGGGGGAGAGATTGAGGGAGAGTATTATAGATCCATAGACTATGATATTTTGAAAAATCTGGGTTGTAATCTTAACTTTTGCTAACCGTTCTCATTTTGGGTTGTAATGACATTATCACTATGCTGTCACCCTATGTTATGTTTATGTGAATTTCATTGTCTATCTTGTCATTACTGATTCTATTGAAGATCATTCTAGTCAAATATGTGTGATGATGCTAAGTTAAAATCTAAGATGCATACCTCACTCCACATTTCACATCTAAACACTTGCATCACATGTAGGCACCCCACCATAACGCACAAATGTATAAGCCTCCCATAGACTTCATTCTTGTGCATCTAACTTATTGCAAATCATCTATGCACACATTTAGGTGGAGCTCCTTATACACGAGTGTGTTATGAAAATCAGCTCAACTTTTTTTTATCAAAAACCTCAATGTGTTGTCATCAAATTACCAAAAAGGGGGAGATTGAAAGTGCATCTAGGCTAATCCCCATGAGTTTTGATGATTAATGACAACACTTAAGGGATTAATGATCTTTACACGTTTAAGAAAAGGTGATTTAAAGATGGACAACATTGAATGCACCCAAAAAGGAAAAAGAGAAAAAAATGTGAAGAACTCAAAGAATGGAACTTGAGCTTTTAAATTCTTTGTGTCGAGTTTAGTCACTTAGATTGACTGTATTCAATGAGTCAAAGTGTTAGAATCTCCTAAGAGCTTATAGTACAAGTTAGACTAGATTGAGAGATGAGTTGAAGCAACCCTAAGGACAGGGCCGGACTTGTCCAGGCTAGAAGGCCGGACTAGTCCGCCCACATCGGACTGATCCGATGTTAGGCGGACCAAAGTGTTCTGTGTAAGTTCAGTTGTCCGTTAGGGGACGGACTAGTCTGTGGTGAGTGTGGCTGTGTCCTTCTGGGACTAAGTCCTGAAGAACCGGACTAGTCCGTTTTAGTCAGGAAAAGTAGTTCGTGACTGAGTTCGGACTAGTCTGTCCCTTGACAGACTACTCCGCTGTTGTCGGTACCCTGCGTACTGGATACCCCTTGGGACTGCAAAGAGTGCAAAGGAACTCCACCTATTAGTGTTGAAGACCTCTGAAGGCCCCACGTGTCACTCGGAACTGGACCTGCCTCCCTTCTATGGTTAGTCCCAGTGCCGCCACGTGTATCATAAAACCGGAGCTACATTCCATACATGGGAAAGCTCCAGGCTAGATACTTGTGTGGCACCCCCGGACCTAACCCCCAACAGAGGGAAGCTCCGGTACCGACATGTGTACAACAGCACCGGACCTACTCATCCAACACTGTAAGCTCCGGAGCTGCCACTCGTCCAACTGTCGGACCTTCAAGCTCAACAGGCAGACTGGTGGACATCCAATGGCTCGGACCTTCAAGGAACAATTAAAGCTTCAAGACTCGATTATGTGTCATTAATGCTATATTAATGACACACGATCAAAGGACCCTTAATACCAGTAACGCCACCATCAAGGCGCGTTACCACGCTGTTAAGGGGAAATAAACAGATTAACTGTGTATTAAACATCAGTAACCGCCAGGGCCACATGTCGGGCCAGGATGATGATGTAACGGTCAGTACTTGTATTATAAAAGGACTGGTCGAGCGAGACACGGGAGACTTCCACACTCTGGTCTGACTCATAGGTGCTACACATGTACGCTCAATACAAGAACACACACCCGTGGAGTAGGGTATTATGCTCAGGCGGCCCAAATCACGTAAATCCTCGTGTCAACTCATCATCTTGTTCTGAGTCTCTGCGCACCCCAACCGAACTACAAAACTCCACGGGCTGCCAACGGTAGTACCGGGAGAATTGTCGGAATCACACTCTGACAGTTGGCGCACCAGGAAGGGGCGCAGTGCCTGAGATTCAAAGATGGTGAATTCCGGTGTTGGATTATCCAACGGTAACCATGTTGTGCAACTTGCTAGAGGCAATTCCTCCAACATGCAGCAGCCAACAGGTGTCGTGGCTCCAGCAGGAGTCATGCCACCGCCGCCACCATCCGTTATGGCGAATCAAGCTGGACGTCGAGATGGGGCATCCGCGTCGATCACTGCATCGGTGAACCACAACCCTAAACACGCGATTAATGTTGCGCGTGCTCTTCTCCAACGTCCACCGCCTCCAGGAGCACCCCAGGATAAGATGGAGCAGTGGAGAGCTGATGTATAACATCTGGTTGCAGCAGCAGCCGATGGCATCAGCAATCAAGGTCCTCCCCCCTTGGGGCGGGCCCCTTCATAGCATCGGACCTTGTCGGGTAGACTTGGTCCGCACGCTTCGCAGCACAGGAGGCGTGCTACATCTCAACAGGCAATGTTGCTGCCTTCCGGGGTGCGACGTACTCACACGGTAACCAGGCTTTCAACTCATGACCTCCGGGCAGAGCTTAATCGTCGTTACCGGCAACAGGACGACCGCGTCCATATCGAGCGTGCTCGCGAGAGGCGAGAGGCTCGGGACAGTCCTGCTCCTAAGGGAGTAGGAGGAGGCTATTCTGCCTTGGCCATGCACCTACGCATGGTCAGATGGCTGCAGACGTTCCGGTCTCACCTGCCGGAGAAATTTGACGGGACTGTCAATCTCGCCGAATTTCTTCAAATCTACTCCACCACTATCCTTGCGGCTGGGGGAAATGAGGTTGTGATGGCCAATTATTTCATTGTGGCTTTGACTGGGACCGCCAGGTCTTGGTTCATGAGCCTTCCGCCTGACTCTATCAATAGTTGGGCGGAGTTGTGCCAACAGTTCACCATCAATTTCGGGAGCTCATACACCCGACCAGGCACGAAACTAGATCTTTTTGATGTCAAGCAAAAAGGGGAGAGTCCTTGCAATCTTTCATCTAGAGGTTCTCACAGGTACAAAATACCATTCCTTCTATCTCAAGTGTTTCTGTTATTGTGGCATTCGGACAGGGCGCTCGAGACAAGAAAATGTTGGAGATGCTCGCGACCAAGGAAGTCACCAGCGTCACGGAACTCTTCAGCTTGGCAGACCAGTGTGCCAAGGCTGCGGAGGGTCGTGAAATGCACTCCCAACCACCTCCGGAGGACAACAAAAATTCCTCCGAGGTTGAAACCGCTACCTCCGGGAGTGGCAAGAAGAAGAAGAAGTCCAACGGCAAGAAGAAGTCGTCGGCCGACACACCCACTGCCACTGCTGCCGCAGCTCCGGGTGGCCGGGGGCCACGCCCTGAGAAACGACCTCGACCGTCGTCTGAAGACGGTCGCAGTTCCAAGATGTGGTCTCCCATACACAAGACGGACAGCCACAACCTGGAAAACTACCGAGAGGTCCAGAACCTCGCCGAGCGCTACAACAAGCGTCGGGAAGAAGCTCCTTTCCGTCAAAGGGAAGGAAAACAAAAAGTCGACGAAGCTCCGGCTGAAGAGGAGTTAGGCTTTCAGGACCCCAAAAAGGTCTTGAAGGCTGTTTACACCTCCGTTGATGACGACTCCAACGTCTCCGACAACGAGAGCCAGAATACCATGAACACCATCTTTGGTGGTTCGTGGGACATCACCTCCCGCTGTGTCCTCAAGACAATGCGGCGGGACATGGCCTCGGTAGCTCCCACCGCCAGGGCGGAGCCTCATCGGAAGTGGATAGATACTGCCATCACTTTCGATGCTTCGGACTTCCCTCGAAACATGATCGGAGCTGGTCAACTTTCGCTGATGGTATCTCCGACCATCAATAACATCCAGCTATATCATGTAATGGTGGACGGAGGTTCGGGGCTGAACCTCATAAGCTTCGAAGCCTTCGTCAAGCTTCAGCTCCGACCTTCGGATCTCCGCCCCTCCTGACCTTTCTCCGGAGTAGGTCCAGGGGCCATAACCCCACTCGGTGCCATTACTCTCCCGGCGACCTTCGGAACCCGAGAGAATTATAGGACCGAGAAGTTGGTCTTTGACGTGGCTCAGATCAACTTACCATTCAATGCCATCTTGGGAAGGCCAGCTTTGTACAAATTCATGGTTGCTGCTATTATGGCTACCTGGTGTTGAAGATGCCAACACCCTCACGCATTCTACAGATCCGCGGAGATCGTACCGCCAGAGTTACTGCTCTTGAAGAACTCCATGCGCTTGCTACAACGCAGGAGGAAGAATCCAGAAAGGAGCAAGCTCCTAAGACCCCAAGCATTCGTCATTGAGGCTCAACTTCCGCACCTCATGTGCAACCAAGCGGTGACACCGACATTCCCGTCAAAGTCATCCAAATTGGTTCCGACGCTGCTCAGACCTCCCGTATATCGGGAGGCCTAGACGACAAATAGGAACTCGCACTCATCACTTTCCTCTGGGCTAATGTCGATGTGTTTGCCTGGCAACCGTCACAAATGCCTGGGATCCCTAGGGAAGTGATCGAGCACAATATCAAGATTCATCCCGACGCTCGGCCTGTACATTAGGAGCCTCGGAAGCAATCAGTAGAGCAACAAAACTTCATACGTCAAGAAGTGAAGAAGTTGCTCGAAGCTGGACTCATCCGGGAAGTCTTCCATCCAAAATGGCTGGCAAACCCAGTCGTTGTACCGAAGGCTGGCGGGAAGCTTCAGATGTGTATCGACTACACAACACTGAATAAGACATGCCCAAAGGATCCATTTCCACTATATAGAATAGATCACATAGTGTATTCCACCTCCGGGTGTGAATTATTGTGTTTCCTAGACGCATACTCTGGGTATCATAAAATTAGAATGTCTAGGGAAGATGAAGAGCATACTGCCTTTATCACAGTAGATGGATTATACTGTTACATTGCCATGCCATTTGGTCTCAAAAATGTTGCTTCAACATTTGTGCAAGCAATGTACACAAATTTTGGAGAGCTTATTAGAGACATGGTGAAAGTGTACGTTGATGACATCATCGTCAAGATCAAGAACAAGGAGTCATTTCTTGACACCTTGCAAGCTGTCTTCGACAAGCTACGAATCACACGCACGAAGCTGAACCCAGACAAATGTGTCTTTGGGGTTAGATCCAGAAAGCTTCTTGGATTCTTGGTGAACCACCGAGGAATAGAGGCGAATCCGGCGAAGATTAAAGCTATTGAAGACATGCGGCCACCAGCTCACATCAAGGATGTCCAGAAACTAACTGGGTGTCTAGCTGCCCTCAGCCAGTTCATCTCAAGACTGGCGGAACGAGCACTTCCCTTCTTCAAATTATTGAGGAAGTTCGGGCCATTCCAATGGTCTGAAGAAGCAGAAAAGGCATTCTAAGATCTGAAGTAGCTCCTCACTACTTTACCAACTTTGGTAGCTCCAAACTCTAGTGAGCCACTTCTGCTTTACATTTCAGCAACTAACGAAGTCGTCAACATGGTTCTGGTTGCGGAAAGACCAGAACCATCTCCAGTTCAGGAATCCAAACCCCTCCGGAAAGGTCCGGAGCTACCTGAAGGCGAGTTTGGGTCCCAGCCCCCAGACCCGGATCCTCGAGGTGAGATGCCAGAGGATCAACCTCTTTCAAATAAAGGAGTTACTGTTGCTGAACAAGAAGATTCGGACCCCTCCGGGAAGGTCCAGGTAACTTCAGAAGCAGCTTTGGGTTCCTCTAGCAAGAACCCGAAGGTCCGCGAAGAAGGTCCAGACCCCTCCGGGAGGGTCCAGGTTGATGAGGAGGAAGCTTCGGGCCCCTCCGGGAGGGCCTGAACAGTCCAACGCCCAATGTACTTCATCAGCAAAGTACTCCATGACGCCAAGACTTGGTACCTAGAGGTGCATAAACTGCTCTACGCAGTTCTTATTGCCTCTAGGAAGCTTCTTCACCACTTCCAGACTCACAAGATCTTAGTGGTAACCTCTTATCCACTGCATGCAATCTTGCATAACCCCAACTCTACTGGGAACATTGCAAAGTGGGCAGCGGAATTGGCCGAGTTCAATCTTTAATTCGTCCCACGACAAGCGATCAAGAGTCAAGCATTGGCTGACTTTGTGGCGGAATGGACCCCCTCTCCATCAAATCCAGGGGGCCCCAGTGAGCAGAAGTCGGAACCCAAGGCTCTGGTCTTCACCAAGCCTCACTGGACTCTCTACTTTGATGGCTCCGTGCAGAAGCAGGGGCCGGAGCTAGAATCCTTCTCCTCGCTCCGACCGGGGAGAAGGTCAAATACATAGTTCAGCTTGACTTCAAGGCAACCAACAACATGGCAGAGTATGAAGAATTAATCTATGGGCTCAAGGTGTCGCTATCATATGGTGTCAAGCAGCTGTTGGTAAAGGGTGATTCACATCTCATAATAAAACAAGTCAAAGGTGAATGTTGCTGCAACAACCCTCAACTAGCTGCATATCTACTTGAAGTCCAGAAGCTTCAGAAGGACTTTGAAGTCCTTGATCTCTGCCATGTCCAGCGTCTCAACAACGCTGTCGGTGCCTGGCGAACCTCATATCCCTGTGTACAGGGATAAATGAACACTGGGCCCACCACCCACAGAGGCGAGGCCCGACATGGGCCCAGAGGGCTACGCGGCAAGTGGTACAGTAGCATCTCCCGTCGAGAGAAAGTATAGTGCATCCATGCCGACCGCGGCCCTGGGCCCACCACCTTGGGCGGGGAATGATCCGGCGAGGCCGCTAGAACAGCGGCTTAGGACCTCCCCTCCTGGGAAGAGGGTCTGATACTACGACAATCCCGGCAGCTCCGGATCCAACCTCCTGGACCCAGGTGTCCTTCTGAGGGTCCGACGCTGCTAGTTTCCGGCAACTCCGAACCCAACCTGTCGGAACTAGGCATCCCGCTGAGGTAAGGTCTGGGAGGTGCCACGTGTCAGGCGGCACTGAGCCTGAGCTTTCCCACGGAAGGATCATAGAAGGGAGGCGTGCCCGGGATGCCAAAGGTAGGACACGCATGTTCCCTAGGCGAGCGGAAGCTCGCACTCATAAGTCAAGTGGACTGTGGCCGGTCTTGTCATAACTGGTCAGAGCCGAACTACTACGTACGGCAGACCAATGAGAAGCCCCGACGGGACAGACCAGACATGGCCGACCATGATGAGGGGACTATTCGTAGCCCTGCAGCAGGGTATGGGTAGGCGGCACATTGAAGCCGTTGTCAGGGGATAACATTTACTCCCAGATCTTAGGGAGGATTCGGTATACCCAGGGCCACTTGTCGGGCCTCGGGCCCCACCTGTAAGCTGCTCGACCTTATACTATAAAAGGACCGAGCGGCCACTGACTTAGACAACTTCGCTTAGACTGAGATACGGACTCAAGCAATACAACACACAAACCACCGTGGAGTAGGGTATTACGCTTTGGCGGCCCGAACCATGTAAATCCCTCGTGTTCATCGTCCACTGCACTTGATCTTGCTAGGACTAGTCCCTCAAATATACATCAAACCTTCGCGGACTGCTCCCGAGTAGGTCCGGGGGAGGTGTCAGTTTAGACACCTCGACATTTGGCGCGCCAGGTAGGGGGCTTTCTCCTGCAAGAATCTTCACCAGTAGTATGGTGAACACTCACTCTAATGCTAGTTCCTCCAGGCCACAGCCTCGTCAGCAAGTGGCGCGCGAGAACCAAGCTTCATCTCACCCCAGAGACGGGTCCCGCTCTAGGGCGGGAAAATCTGGTCCAAGTGTCGACGCTCTACGTGTTGACAAGGGTCACTGCCGGAGCTACTAAGCTCCAACAGCCTCATGGGGCCCTACTATCGACGACTTCAAACTTACACTCTACAAGTTCGAAGCACTCAAGTCTTCAACAAAATGCTACATCCTTTTGGTACATGTTCGCAATCAAATTGTGTACATCTAACAGGGGGCCAAGTGAGACAAAGGTTGAAGACAGAAAATGAAATTCATAAAATTCTTGGATTTCATTCATCTGAGGACAAGAGATTACAAAATTGAGGAAAAGAAGAGAAGATACAAGTGGGAGCTATAGGGAGAAAGTCCTAAATCGTATGGAAGAACGAGGCAACCTTCTGGGCAACCTCCAACACACTGGCCTTGGCGACATCTGCCTCTCCATCGATGGGACCTTCAAGCACCGGATCTAGTGGGAAGTGAGGATCTTGACTTGTGTAGCACGTCAGCATGTACTCTGTGACGTTCTGCGCAAGGGATTTTCCTTCAGTCTCCAACTGATTTGTGATGATATCGCCCATCTTGTTGAGTTTGTTGCCCGCCGAACTCAACGCCTTCAGTGCATGGTCCAGCTCCGGCTCCTGATCATCTGGACGCACGAGACTAAAGCCCAGTGGCGTCAGCGCGTTATTGGCTTTGCCCAAGAAGTCCCATACTTGTTGGGACTCTACAGCCCTTGAGCCTTGCATCTCTTCCAAGGACCTCTTGATTGCCACAAGCTCCGAACCTTCCCGGGCAAGGTGCTCGACCTCCTTGGCGTGCTGTTGAATCCTCTCAGCAACTTGCCTTTCGAGTTTGGCAAGCTCCTCTTCCCGAACGTGGATCTTGTTCCGGCGGCCAACCAGTTCTCTCTCTCGGCCCCACACCTTCTTCTCCCTGGCAGCGACTTTGTTCTCCCTCTTGGTGAGGTCATGTCCCCGCTGTCAGGCCTTCTTCTCCTCGCTCTCGCAAAGCTCCTCCAACTTCTTGGTGCGCTCTGCAAGGCTCTTGTCACCCAAAGCCAGCCCTTGGGCGAGCTCCGCCTCCCTCTTCACGAGGTCATCCCGCAGCTCCAGGAGTTTTTGCTCTTCATCTTCGAGCTTTTTCTCCCGCTCCTCAAGAGCCACCCGGCGCTTGACGAGGCTGTCATGGATGGCGCTAAACTTCTCTTGGCGATCATTCGCTGCTTCATTAGCAGCCATGGCTTGTTCATGGATAGCCCAGGACTGGTTGTCAAGGGATCACACCATTCTTTCTCTCTCATCCAGTAGCTGGCCCCGGTACTCCATACGATCCTTCTCCCTTTTGACCCACTCCTTGTCGTCGATCAGCCTTGTCTGCGCCAGCTTGGTCTCGAATTGGAGACGGTTGCGCCACCTCCTAAGGGTTTGGCCCTCCTCCTCGAGGGCCTTGTTGTCATGATAAAAGGCCAACTGAAGCTGACGAAGGTTGGAGCAGGCGTTGTCGATGGATAACGACAGGGGGATCATCTCCGGACCTACCGGGGTCCTCTCCGCTGGTTCCAGCGGGTTCTCCATAACAAAAATTGGGTCCCACTCTACAAGAGTGGTCCCTTGAGCTTTCGTGGCACTAGGGCCGCCCTCCGGGATAGCCTCGATTGCCGCTGAGGAAGGTCCTGCAACGGAAGTTTCTACCTCCAGAGTCGGCTCCGAAGGTCCTGCCGTCAGATCATCAGTAATTGGTCCCTCAGAAGGAGGACCGACCACTTCGTCTTGGCACCCCGACTCATGCGCGGGTACCTCCGGAACTACCACCTCCGGGGCAAGCGTTGAAGATTCAGTCGGAGTTGAAGCCACTTCTGGCTCCGACGCTGATGCCTCCTCTAGTGCCGGTTCAAACACCGGTGCTTCGACCTCCACCGGTTCAAGCACCGGCATCTCCGCAACAACCGGCTCAGGCGCCGGAATTTCATGAACCACCGACTCCGCCGTCGGGGCTTCAGTAACATCCGGCTCTAAGGCTGGAACTGCAGCTACCTCCGGCTTTGAGGCCGGAGCGTCCGTCATCACAACATCCAAAACCGGAGCTTCAACCTCCGGAGTTGGTGCTGCTGGTACATCTTCATTCTCGTGATCTGGCGCTACCACGAGTGCATCGAGAGATGATTCGAGGTCAAGAACCATGACAGACAGCGCCGGGGCTGCCGCGACCTCAGCCACCACTTGGGGCGGTGTTGGGATTGGAGCTGAAGCTTCCGCCTGCACAGCATCAGTTGCCATCGTAGGAACCGGAGCTTCAGCCCCTTTCTTGGATGCCATGTGGATGAAGGATAAAGAAGCTCAAAATATGGTTACAATAAAAGTAACAGACTGAGGTAAAAAAGCAAATGTACCTTGGAAGACTCCCGCTCCAGCTAGCGCGGAACCTCTTCATCGGACGCTCAAAGCCCGACCCCGTTGCAACTGGCGTAGTAGCTCCAGAAGACTCTCTGGAGCTTGCTGCCGCCGTCAGCGACATCTTGGTTGAGGCCCCCCTCGACTGATAAGGACCCTCGGACCTAGAGCCCTTAGCCGGCCCTAGTACCGGGGTCACACGACCAGAGCTGGCATCCCGAGAAGACGCCGATGCTGGAGCTGGTGTCGCCGTTGAAGACCTCCCCTGCCGGGGATAAGGAGCTGTTGTGGAAGGAGCAGGTCTGACGGACCTCCCGTCAGAGTGCTTCAACTTCCTCTTTCGGCTGGAGGGCTCAACCAACTCTTTGCCCTTCCCTACGACTTCAGCTCTCTGTCTCAGAGCAGGAGCAGGGCCACCCTCGGAAGCTTCGGGGATCACCAACCTGGTGGTCAAATGCCTCTCTTCTTCGTCGAGGTCGTCAAGCACTGGTATCTTCTGTCGGAGCTCCCTGCTGAACTCCACTTCCATATTCAAGGGAAGGAAAGTCGCTGGCGGTGATAAGTCATCGCCCTTGACATTGATGCCATGACGGAACTTCTTCAGATGAAGCTCCAAAGCAGCGCCTTCCAAATTGGACTTCAGACCGGTTTCAATCCGGTCATCGTCCATCACGCTGTTGAGGGCCCAGGCAAGCTTCTCCCTCTTCTTTAGCGGAGCCCACCTGTTGACTAGGAAGTTGAAGAATACCGTCTGGGGGGTCACCCCTTCTTCCACACACTGGCAGATCCTGGTCAAAGCAGGGTTGAAGGCCTCCGACAGCACCGGGACCTCACTCCATGCTTCAGTGTCAGCATTAGGAAGACCCTCAGGCAGCTCTAACCTCTCATGCTCCTCTGCTGTGACGATAATCCAATCCTTCTTCCAGTCGTCCCACTTGCCGGAAGGAAACAACCTCAAGTACTTGTGGGGGCACTTCTTGCGCTTCACAAAATAGTATAAGACAAGGTACTCGTCACTCTTGCCGGTAGTGTGGATGGTGAAGAAGGTGCGGAAAAGCTCGACGCAGAGGGGAATACCCACCCACATCTCGCAGAAGTGGAAAAATGTGGACACAAGAAGAAGGAAGTGAGGGCCAAGGTGGTACAACTACACACCATAGAAGTCTAATAGCATCAAGAGAAAAGTGGATGAAGGTGGGATCAATCCCACCATGGCGTACGTGGAAAAGTACACCATGTCGCCGACGTGCTTCTTCTTGAACTGGAGCTTTCCTGCGCGGACCTGGTGGTTGAAGGAGTCGCTGGACCACCCCATGTAGGTTTGTACCTTCTTCAAATCATCGTCGGTCGTGAGACGGCTCTTGCGGAGACCCAACTCCATCGCAGCACGGCGGGGCGAGAGAGGAAAAGCAAGTGAAAGTTTGGAGGATTCGAGTGCAAGTTCAAATGAAGGCGTAAAGATCTCCAAACGGTGCGTGCTTTCCTTCTTAAGTAAGCCCCCGCAAACGCTTGAGTGGAAACCGCAGAAGAGCCAAAGATACAATTCAAAAATTTCACCATGCCAATGACAAAGGGGCCCGAGGCCACCCAGACGATCAAGTCAAGGTCCTTACCCCTGGCGAACCGTTGTCATGATGAGAGGCGGGAAACCCGAGGGTGGTGGCAGGACGCGCGGAACCAATACAATTTTCGTATTGGGAACTGGCGACCTTTAATTGCGTGAGATCTGCACGCGCAGATCTCACCTGCCACATCCCGGAGATGCCACGCGGCGATGGTTTAACTACGAACCACCACCTCAACGGCACATCCAAAAACCCTTGAAGACACGGCGTAGAAATCGAAAAATGGACCCACCTCCGGCAGAATGACTTAACCCCAGATGTCTCTCCCAGAGGTGGGCCCAGGGGGCCACTGTCAGTACCCTGCGTACCGGATACCCCTTGAGACTGCAAAGAGTGCAAATGAACTCCACCTATCAGTGTTGAAGACCTTTGAAGGCCCCACGTGTCACTCGAAACCGGACATGCCTCCCTTCTATGGTTAGTCCCAGTGCCGCCACGTGTATCATAAAACCGGAGCTACATTCCATACATGGGAAAGCTTCGGGCTAGATACCTGTGTGGCACCCCCGGACCTAACCCCCAATAGAGGGAAGCTCCGGTATCGACACGTGTACAACAGCACCGGACTTACTCGTCCAAGACTGTAAGCTCCAGAGCTGCCACGCGTTCAACCGCCGGACCTTCAAGCTCAACAGGCAGACTGGTGGACCTCTAACGGCTCGGACCTTCAAGGAACAATTAAAGTTTCAAGACCCGATTATGTGTCATTAATGCTATCTTAATGACACACGATCGGAGGATCCTTAATACCAGTAACGCCACCATCAAGGTGCATTACCACACTGTTAAGGGGAATCAAACAGATTAACTGTGTATTAAACATCAGTAACCGCCAGGGCCACATGTCGGGCCAGACTAATGATGTAATGGCCAGTCCTTGTATTATAAAAGGATTGGCCGAGCGATACACGGGAGACTTCCACACTCTGGTCTGACTCACAAGCGCTACACACGTATGCTCAATACAAGAACACACACCCGTGGAGTAGGGTATTACGCTCAGGCGACCCGAACCACGTAAATCCTCGTGTCAACTCATCATCTTGTTCTGAGTCTCTGCGCGCCCCAACCGAACTACAAAACTCCGCGGGCTGCCAGCGGTAGTACCGGGAGAATTGTCGGAATCACACTCCGACAGCTGTGGACTTGGAGATGGTTGCTGGGACTAAGTCCTGGATGGACGGACTTGTCCGCCCTTAGGAGTCGGGTTAGTCCGGTACTTCGAACTTGTCTGTTCTCAATCGGAACAAACTATTCTGTGTGAGATCGGACTAGTCCGTTGTTGGAGGGACTAATCCATCGTTTGGTGACCGTTTGAATTCAAAAGGTGGCGGGGGGCTTTGTGGTTGGTCAAGGATGAAATCACTGGTCCCCACAGGTCGTACTAGTCCGAGGTCAAAGGTCGGACTAGTCCGCACTTTTTCTGGAGGCAACGGCTAAGTGTCGGGACCCCTATAAAAAGGGATCCCCCAACCTCCAAAGGCCATCTCTCAAACTCTAGCGCCGCCATAGCCTTTCCAGAGCCATCCTAGCCCTCTCTTAACCATTCTTGGAGTCCTGAGAGCGATTCTTGAGGATTTGTGAGGATTGGAAGAGGAAAAAGAAGGGTTTGTTCAATCTTGAGCTCTTGGGTTGATTCTCTCGGTTTGACTGATTGATTTGAGTTGGTTTGGGTGTTGATCTTTGATCTTTTCGAGTTGTAAATTTGTGGGAGCCTCAGGTTGTGAGTTGCCCCACGAATTTGGTGATTACCCTTGTGGTTTAGTGGAAGAATAGCCGCCCTTCATGGTGGCTAAGTGAGGAAAGGGTTGAGTGGAACCCTGCCTTTCGTGGGCATCCTAAACGTGGATGTAGGCTCCTTTGTGGGGTTGAACCACGAGATAAATTCTGCCTCTTGTGTCTTTGATTTTACTTCCTCGTTCTTCCCTAGATCAAGTTAGGGTTTCACGCGTTCTTAGCTTCAACCTCGTGATCCTCCTCTATCTAGTTGTTACTACCTCGTGCATACCATCTACTAGATTGCTAGACTCATATACTTTACACTTCATCGATTGAAGTACTTTAGATCGTTTAAAAATCTCGCCTTTGATCAATTCTGTTATCCTGACCAGACTAGTCTGCACTCTGTAATTTGACTAGCTTTTGTTGAGTTAAATTTCAGGTTATCCGCCTATTCACCCCCCTCTAGGCAACTTTCAGCATGATCGTGGTTCAACACAGAAAGATTATCGAGAAGGACATGTAAAATGCCCTCACTAACCTCTTCGCCCTCCGGATGCGACTGGGCCACTTCGATGGCTATCCTCGTGGAATCGTGCCCTACAGCGGACTCGGTGTGGCCGACGTGTGCACGGTGGAGTACAAGAACCTGGCCCTCGAGGCAGCACAGGATGGCATCGTTCTGCTCAAGAACAACGATGAAATCCTCCAGCTATTCCTACTCTTCCTCCTCGTCCCGAAAAAGTCCGAATAGTTGAAGGTAGCCTAATTTGCGCTCTCTATTGGAGATGACTGAAAAATGAATTATGATTTTCACATTCCAGGAGTCCCAAATGCTCAAAATTGTATCCTATTTTGGGTCTTCTCAGACTATCTCCAACAGTGTACCTAAACAAGAGCCCAACCCAATTCTGAGTATTAAAAAGTAAAAAAATACTCTCCAACAAAGAGCATATCCACAAATCCCATCTAAGGCTAGCTCCTCTCCATAGCCCATACATAGGGGCGGACTAGACGCATCCCATCGCAACCGCCTAGCTTCCTTCTTGCTTCGGGGGTCTTCCTCTTTCTCGCCACTGGGTCTCCTTGTCGCGCTGTCTTCATCCCCTCTGGCGCTCCATCCTTCTGGTTGCGATCCTCCCTCCTCTTTGCCGTGTGCCATTGAGTATGCGCTCGCCGCACGTCCCTGCTTCTTCGCCTACCGCGGGGCCAACCGCCTTCGCCCGTCACCCCTCCAGCCCCGCCCAACAATGTTCGACTTCGTGCTCCTCCACCTGGAAAGGAAGAAGTATTCTTCTCTGTGCTCGAGCCAGTTGCTCCTTCGCCTCCGCTCTTCATCGGTGAAACAACATACCACAAAGCCAAATTTGCATCTACCCTTAAGCTCAACTCCAAGATTACTTCCTCACCAAGCTGAAACAGAGTTAAAACCTACAGGCAAGATGGGTACAAACCATAAACTTATAGAGGAAATTGAGAAGGTAGTCAGAAAAATCAACCTGATATGATCCTTGCAATGATCTTACAAACTGCTCCTATCAAATTAAAGAGATCTGCCAACAGACACTAAAACTAACAAAATCCATAATGCAAGCAGTAGATAATTTGAGTGATTCAGCACTTCATTTTTCAGTATATTTATTCAATTTGAAGTTGATTGTTTGTATTAGCAATTGAATATCATTGACATCTTGTCCTCATGACTAGTCATTAACCAGAAAACTGCATATGATGGTCCAAGTCTGCAACAAAAAAATGAATAGAAATTTGCAGCACTGAATTTCCAAACCTACAGGCACGGGTTTCCTAAGCGCCTCCCGACAAACGCATAGTGCATCAGCGTGCCTTCACGTAGAACTGCAACAGCGTCTCCCCGCTTTGTCTCTAAGCAGAAGCACAGGTCCGAGAGCCCTCGATCGAGGGGTGACTACGGAGGGGGAGCCGCGGGAGGGTGTAGAGAGAGGGGGAGGGGGGGCGATCCTCGCCCCCCGCCTGCTCGCGTGAATATTTCACAATGGTTGCCTGTAGCCTAAATTAAATTGTCTGTTGGAGACGTGTCAAAGATAGGCCACAATTTTCAAATCTTAAGAACCCCAAATGTTAAAATAAAAAACCAATTTTGGGATTTCTTGTTGGAGCCGTGCTTGCGTTGCCTGCCCCTATCACTGTCAGAGATTAAACACTTTTTTTCTCGAAAGATACCCAAGTCTCTTCGATTACCATTCGCCCTCACGGCTCTCGCCACCGCTCTCCCTCCCCCCTCCCCGTCCTCCTCGCCACCGAAACCCTACGCGCTCCCTATCCGCCGCCGCGCCCTAGCGATGTACGCCGACAGGTCCTCCGGGAGGAAGCGCTCCGTAAGGGACCGCCTCGGGTCTGGCGGCGGCTCCTCCCGCTCGACCTCCGACGACGCCAAAAGGTGCGCGCCCTTGAAAACCCGTTCGAGTTCGAACCGTTGCTTGTGCGCCATTTCTACGCGAGCCAGTGTGGCATGCTCGCTCGCCACGCCTGACCGGGTCGCTAAGCGGAGGGAGATTGCTGCGGAAATGTTGCCGTGTCCCTAGCCTAGAAATGTTGTGAGTCGTGCCTTCGTGGTGATGGTGACTTCAATGGCTTCAATGCTGGGTTGCGAGAGCTTATTGTCTTAATCACTGTAAGTTGGTTTCATCAGACTTATTGAATATGGGACCCTAACAATACATAGCATTAGCTGCTTCAGTGGTCTATTGTGTAACTCATCTTACAAAGAGTAAAGGTGTTGGTGGTAGTGGTGGTGCTAATGTGATCTGTGATCATCTGTAGTTGTTTGGAACTGCATTCTTCCAAAAGCCGTTTTAGAACTCACGAGTGCCCTACTGTCCATACACGCACCAGGGTTACATGATGTGAAACAATGGTTTGTTATGCTGCTGTCATAATTGACTACCAGTTGGACACACCTTTATATTTTGTACACTGGTGCTACCGTTACTGCGTCAACTGTTACATTGCAACCTTTAACATCCATTGCTTGATAGCCAGAGTGTTTTCACCTTCTCGGAATCTCAAGTTGCTGATGCCATCAGCTGATTCATATTTCCCCAGTTTATTCAGAAAAGTGAGTAATGCTATTACGTATATCATCTGTTTGGAGTTCTACAGGTATCGGCAGGCTGATGGGACTTGGAGACGTGAGCTTTATCAGGATTCTGTGGGAACACAAAGTTCACGTAAGGAACATTGTCAGAATAATTTTGAGCACCCTTGATTTCTCCCTCCCTTCAGATGGTTTACTCTTAGCTTCTTGCTTCTATTGTGCATGGTTCAGCTGATCTTTCTTCCAGAACCAGAAGTCGTCAAGCAAACCAAAAATCTAATTTGCAGCCAAGCACCAAGGTTCTGAAGAAAACTTCAGTTCCAGATCTCCGTGAGAAGTTATCTGGTGTGCAGCACCCTCAACTGAACAGTACAATCCAGATCCCAAAACCGGCACCAGAGAATACCAAGACTGATACACCTGTTCAAAAGAGAGAAACCCCTGCTGCGGAGGCCCCTACTGTCCCTAAGAAAGTCAGTGCACCAGGACCATCTGCACCAAAGCTATCCCAGGAAAAGGTGTGAGGGTTGAGAATTCTACATAACCCTTTCTTGCAAGATTTTTTTTGATCATTTCATTATTTGCGCTTCTCTAATTGAAACGACATACATTTACCTGCCCTTTATCTTGCATGCGCGGCGCTGTGAACATGATGGAGTACATAATTTTTTGATGTTCGCAAAACCTTTGTTCTCATATTTAACCCTTAAGTTAAGCTTATTCAAAATAAAAATGCTATTGTTTAGCTTGTTCAGATTCCAATGATTCAGCTAGTCTCAAACAAGTGCATGATGTGTCAAGTTCCTTGTCTGTTTACAATTTAGTGATTGTCTTGATTAGCCGTGTTAAGACTCAAGAGTTTCTTGCCTATTTACAGTTCACTGTCATCTTAATTACTTGAAAGCGAATGCTGTAATAATTCATTTCCTTTAAATGCACAGCCTGATGCATCACTTGGCAATTTACTGAAGTCGCTTGATCTGGAGAAGTATTTGATAAATTTTCAGGCTGAAGAGGCATGTTTCATTTGATTATATGGTAATTATATATCATTTATATGTCATAAAAATTTTTAGTTGACTTATATGTTTATTCATTTCACAGGTTGATATGAAGGCTCTGATTTATATGAATGAAGAAGATATGAAGTCTTTAGGAATTCCCATGGTATTGCTTGAATTTAGATTGAAACATGCTTTCAGAGTTCTCGGAAGTATTTTATCAGAGTTGCTTGATTTAAAATTGTTGGGTTTCATGTCTAACCTACCTGAACAGGCTTGGGACAAATGCTTTGTTGTCATTGTTGTTTGAGGAAATAGGCTTTGTTGTTGTTGTTGCTTCTATCTCAGAAGTTGGCGTCGCTGTCTTTACTTTCCTCAATTAGATATAGATGCTTCCTCCTCCTTATCATTGATATTACTGGTTTATGTTATTGCTGTTAATGCGCTCATGATATGCTGTCGAATATGTATCCAGTCAGATCAGTAGTTATTTTCCCATACTTGTAATGCTAGATTTACTTTGAGGGAAATACAGTAGTGGAACCCCCCTACTGTGGTAATTTATTAATATGAGATTAAAAAGGTCCTACAGGGACTCAAGTATATACACAAGCTAAGGCTAAAAAGGAACTATACAACAAAAAACATTACAGGAAGTCAAGTAAAAAAGGATCCCTCAGTGAGGCTAATTAAAGTAAACTATCTATCCATTCTTGAACTAAAAATGTTTCTTCTGATTTTTAATGCTAGATTATCTAATGGAGAGATACTTTGATTGTGTACAACAATAACAAAGCCTTTTCCTTTAGCTAGTTGAGGTAGGCTAAGATGAATCTCACAACAAAAAAGTCAATCAAGATCAATTAAAAAAAAAGAGAAAACAAATTGCTGCATCGGCAGCCGGCAGGTTGCTATCACTGGTCCTTCCAATAGTTCGGCAGGACATATAGTGCTGCTCTTTCTTTTTTCTCTTGTTACAAATCACAACAAAATTGAAATAAATTATTCTTATGCACAACATTGTTTATAAGCTTAGTCCTTTCCATTCCTTGTATCTTTCATTTCACTGGGAATATGATTAATGATGGTTCTGCTAACTTGATGTTCAACACCGAGCAATTTTGATGTCTCCGAAAATGTTGGCTTGTCTGTTAGGTGCAACCCTTGATTGCCCCCTCCCATTTTCTACCATTTCATATATTCCTTGTAATTTTCAAACTGCAATTCTATTTGTTGTTATGTACTTGCGTTCATCTATCATTTAATTCAACTTTTTTGCCACAATCATCCAGTAGCTGTCTTGATTACAGGGTCCCAGGAAAAAGATATTACAAGCATTGGCCTACAAAAAGAGGTCTTCAAAAGCATCACCTGCCAGTTGAGGGCTTGTTTAGGCTTCTGTAGTGGCTAGCTAGACACCTTATTGATCTTGGATATGTGCAACTGCCTATCAACTTGCAGAGTTAACTGCACTGGACATGCAAGATTCCTGTCGATTGAGGCTTAAGACGATGTATAAATAGAGTAGAGAACATGATGCTGGTGGCATTTCTTAGGCGACTAACTGCTTGTTGATTGACATATTATGTTGTTATCCAGAATGTTTGGATCACCATATGCCAATTTATCATACCTTGGTATTGCTCCCCTTTTTATGTAAACCCTTTTCTTGTTGCTTCTGGATGGTGATAGGGTGAACACCAGTGAATCATTGGTATCAGGTATCGGTGTTATGGACCTTTTTTACGTCAGCTTGTGCTGGATCTGTACAATTGAGCATTATTTTCATTCGTATGAGTAAATTATATCTGGGTCATTTATTTATTCTTATTTTCATAGCTCAGACGATTATTTATTTGATCAATTGACGGCTGATATAATGAGACAACAACCATGCAGATACAAACTGCCAATGCAGCTGGGGCCGTCACAAGTTCATTGGTCCTAGAGCATTTTCAGAAAATGAAATTGTTACAGTTTAGTTAAAAAATAACATCTCCAATAAGACTGCAAAATCACTCATTTGTAAGAGTTATATATAGAGGGAAATTAAAAGCTCGAATCTTGCTTTCAAAAGAAATAATGTTGGTGTGGCCTCACGTGGTCCAATTAAAGTATTTTTGAATCCATTTTAAGAGATTGTTGGAAGAGGAAAGAAAATGACCACCTATAATTTTTTAGTCCCTAAAAACTAATTTTGGAGGCTAATTTACGTTGCAGCTTGCATTCCTGATCACATTATTTTGATATTAGGCGTTTCCTTTAGTTCCAATAAAATTTGGAAATAATTTATTTCCTTTTCCTTATGTGCAGGCATAAGTCATCTTCAAGAGATGAGTTGGAAACTGTAGATAATTATCATGTCAGTAATGAATTATTATACGAGATTGTAAAGCAAATGAAGAAATAGGATCATTTGTTAGCAGGATGTTGATTCAAGAGTCTTAAGTAGGAAGAAAGGTATAAGTAACTGCAAGAAGAAAGAAGCGACCCGAGTCTCCCCAGACCCGTCTGGGAAGATAAGGCAAGAATGAATTACAGAAGAAGCAAAGCTCTAGTTCTCCAGAGCTAACTTTCCTACTTCCTTCTCCATTTGCAGCAATGCATTCTTTGTTATGTACTTATAGAGGATTCATACATCAAATTGTCCTGAAGTTACAGAGTGGGGCTAAATATTTGAAAAGGTAAAAAATAATCTCTGTTTTTCTTTTGATCAAGTTGTTGTCATCAGAATTTCAATGCAAACTGAAAAAACGTGTGACTCACTTCATCAAACTAGTTGGATCCTATGCTTTCCATTGTCCCCGCTTGCTAGTTTTGAATTCTTGGATACCAAATATTGGATACCTCTATCTTTTTGCTAGCTCTTTCATTCCTTTGTTGCCTGTAGTTTCAGGATAGCTTGTGTTTACCGCAGTTTGTGTTGTACTTGTTATACTAGATATAATGAGTTGAGGCTATCGACTAGAGATTAAGGCCAATATACTGGCAGGTTTCGTCTTCCATTTTTATTCTCAATAGTTTGGCATTTTGTGGTGATTGGAGTGTGCATAACTTTATCTATCTGTCTTCTAGCAATGGCTGTACCACAAGTTAACAAGAGAATGCTTGATGAACTTGAAGTTATGGGATTCACCACTATTCGTTCAATCAGGGCACTGCATTTCTCTGGTATGTCAATCTTGTGTTAGGCTGTCCGCACCGGTGGCCTGCAAAGGCATTGGGACTCCAAATATGACGGTCTGGTCTAGAAAATAAATTTATTGCATTTTTTAAAAAAACGAGTATAATATTATTAGGGTAGAAGTAGTTATATGCTGTTATATTAAAAAAATAGTTATATGGAGTGATATAAAATAAATGTTAGTTGATATAGAGTTTCAATTTAGAGGTCACGGGTGCAGAGAGATAAACTGTAAAGATGAAAATCTTTTAGAGGTAACTGTAAATGAGGTTGAAATGTTCTTTTAGAGGTCATAGTTAGAGGTAACCAGTGCGGGTAGCCTTACTCTGTGCATCCAACTGCGTTGTGACAACATATTAAATACTCAGTATATTTCTTCTGAATGTCACTCAATAAATTTGAGACATAATCTCATGCCTTTGTCAGGTAGTTCCGATCTTGAATCTGCAGTAAACTGGCTTCTGGAACATGAAAGTGACCCAGATATTGATCAGCTACCAGTGGTAGGTTATTTTAAACAATATGAACGTCTTTCAAGTAAAGAATCTACAAGAAACTCTCATGTTAAGCCTTCTAATTTTGTTTACTCCAAAGCAATTGGCATGTTGATGGCCATTATTCTCCCACTTCCTTATAGTTGTAATATTTCCTTAATTATGCTATTTAGGTTACATTTTAATGTAGAATGGTACTGTTATAACATTTATCCTTTTATTCTGAAATGTTATAGGTTCCAAGAGAAATCAACATTGAATGTGGTGACACATCAAATGAAGTAAGCAATGACTTTCCAGGAATGAGGTTAGTTTATGTTCCTTAAATGCATCCATAGCTTTCCAGCAATGGACTGTCAAGTATTGCTGTTTTATTTGCTAGTTCAATTAATAGCAAACTTCAGAGTGTTATTTCATGGCTTGACATGAACAGTCATGTACACTGTTGTATGATAATACTTTTTCATACTGCCATTAATATACTAGCTAAATTCATAAGTCACGGTTAAATGTTTGTGTTCCAAACTACCAATGCAGATGTGAAGCATCATCTGTGTATGCACATCTGTGAAAAAACATATATGCCCTAGTAACTGAAAGCATGTACTTGTTGGCATTTCTTTCCATTTGCTTTGTTTTCGCATTACAAAATGTATATGCATTATTCTCTTGTAGGACTCCTGCAGGTGAGCAGAAACCAGAAGAAAGAACTGAAAATGGAAGTCAGCAGGTGCTTAGTTTCTTCCAATCATTTTTCATGTTGAGTTTACTGCACGCCCAATTTAGCCAATAGCTTAAGCTATTAATGGAAGGCTGAGCATACTTGTACCTCAACTTCTTTCCTTTTCCTGTAATGCACTGAATTTTCCACATTGCTGCCCATTTTTTTTTTGAAGCAAATGGCAGGTGCTCTGCCTTTTCATTAAAGAAGTAAATTATAGAAATACAAAACACAAACACAGATACAGACAGCAACAGCCTCAGCTGCCATATCCAACACACCACGAGTACGAACAAACACATACCAACTTCCCAGACTGAGAAGAAGGTACACCACAAACTAGATAAATAGTAGTGAACTCTATGTCGCGACCACCAACAGCTAATCGTTGAACCTTCTAGCTGCTCAATGGCAAACAAACTGCAAAGAGGAAGAGGCGAGAGAGAAGAAGACCCACTCCTTCTCTACAGCCCTGCCACCATCCAAGCAGTTGGAAGGTTAACCTTAAGCGACAAGTCGTCTCGTAAGAGATTGGAATGGACCTCCAATAACGATGCCTCCAACGAGGAGCACGACATAGTAATGTCGTCGTCGCATGTCCACTGGACTTGGGTTCTCACCCGGAGGGAGCCATGGAGGTGACGAGAACTACGACAACATCCCCAAGGAGATCACGATGTCTGCGGACGTCACTGTTGTCGGTACAGCCACTGTCGCACAAGGCTTTCGCTTGTACTCATCACCCACCGCATCCATCTGCCTGCTACATAGAGGCCACCGCCACCACCTTCCGACGCGCCGTCTTCCTCCCCACGGCCAACTGCACCGCACCCGCCGACACCATCGTTGCGTCGCGCTGACCACGCCACACCAAAACGGCCAACTGCTCTGCACAACCTCCAGGGTCCTCGAGCTCCACTCACCTTGCAGTCGCTGAACTTCGAAGGTTGGGACACTGACTCCCAACCATCCCAAGACAACCAGGCTCTCAACGGACGCCAGCTCTCGTGAGCCCCGTTGCCCAAATCTGTTGTCGCAGGTGCCCCGCTGGCCTTGCCGCCCAGACCGACTGTCGTAGGCGCCCCACCGGCCCTGCCGCCCAGGTCTGCCGTCGCAGGCGCTCCACCGGCCCTGCCGCCTAGATCCGCCTTCACGGGCGCCTACGAGCTAAACCTTCGCCGCTTTAGTGGACCGTCCAGGGAGGAAGGAGGTCACCACCGTCAAACACTCCAGAGACGAAACGATCCACCATCACCGCTGCAACCATCTTCGTCCACGCCACTAATGACGTTCACCATCATCAACCCACCAGCCCACCACTCTAGGATGGGAGCTCTGGGGAAAGTGAAGCTCCACCTCGCGTTGAGCTCCGCCTGGCCCGCACCGAGCCCAAACCTCGAGCGTCGGCCACGTGCTTGCCATGCCCGGCAACAACACAACCCCAACACCTTTGTCGTTGCAGACACCAGCCAGTCAGTCGACCACCCCTCAGCTCCCCTGGCGGCAGTCGCAACCAGGCGCTGACCACGACCCCGCCAAGCCCGACACCCGGCAGCAGAACGTGCCCGCGTCTTCCTCTCCTTGGGCTCGCCTCCGTCTGTCCAGCATCCACCGAAGGATGTCGTGAGGAGTCGCTATCACCGGTCGTCGGCGCCCCAAATGTTGCCGCCGTGAGGAGCCACCACAGATAACAGAGATCCCCGCCGCAGGCACCACCGCACGCATCTGGACGCCTCATCCGTGAGTGCCAAGGCCTCGTCGGCCCAGGACCCTGCCGCGCTGGCCACCAACGCTCGACGGATCTGGGCGCCCTGCCGTCGGATCCAGCCGTCCCGAGCTTCACGGCCACCGCTCGAGATAGTTAGAGACGCGGGCGGGAACAAGGCGAGGATGACAAACCCAAAAGCCATGAGTTTCGAGTGGGAACCCCGCCGCCGCCATCCCAGCTTAGGCCCGACTCGCGAGTGACGAGCTCCGGCAACGGCGAGGTGGAGAGCGGCGGAGGGAGGGCTGGCGGCAGCTAGGGTTTGGTGCCGCCCGTGTCGCCCGTGAGGGAGTGACGCGGGGGCGTGCTTGGCCTTTTTATTGCTGCCCATTATAAAAAAATGCTCTGTTCACTTTACAATTTTTGTACCAGTCCATAATATTGCTTCCACGGTTCCACCTACCGGCATATTATTTGTCCGGCTCATTCAATCGAGAACTTGTGCTTTATATTTTCTATTGTTTGATGTCACACACAAACTTCCATTTTCAGGAGATATCCCAGTTGGAAGGAGAAATGAATGCAGATGAACACGGGGAAGAAGACAGAAAAAGGTTTGTAGCTTGTTTTGTACAGACATGGTTAAGTAATCTTCCTGCATTTTGAAAATCGCTGCAGTAATCTTCCTATAATTCTCAGGATATTAGCACTCGATAAGGAAAAACAAGATGAGGATGACAGGGGACGAGGACAAGTAAGGAATCAATTACGAGGGGATAGGGTATGACAACATTTCCATTCTGTTATCAAATAGAAGGTTATAAAAAAGCATCAAGGAAGATCAAACGGCACATATTCTGATCATACGACCATTTTCCTTCTGAACGAACTTCTGTAAACATTACAGAGGGAGAGAATTCAGACTGCTAAAGGTCTTACGGAAGCAAAGAGGACTCTTGAGGAAAATCAAAGAAAATGGTCTGCTTAAAAAAACATAGTTTCTAAGTTACACTATCCAACTTAAAATTTCTTACTGGAAATATGGTGTTTTTATTACTTTGCAGCATGATGGAAAGTCGCATAGCAGATCAAGAGGAGAAAAGAGCAAGAGAGAGAATCCGACAGCATATAGCAGATGATAAGGTCTTGTTGCTTCTGAATTTGGAAATTAGATATTTTCTTCCATTATTTGCAACTCAATGATTTTATAGAATAGTGTTTCTATTAGCAAGTCAAAGAAGTTAGATCATGTGGGTCATAGGTCATCAACCTTACCATTATCACCTCATGTGTGTTATGGTCAGGAGACATCATATCCTTACACTTTTCAACAATTATGTCAGTCTGGTTCCACCCAAAAAAATCAGTGATATACTGGATACCTAAATCATATGCCCCTATGCAGGCAGAAAGAAGGCGAAGGCTTGGTTTGCCACAGGAAAATCCAGGAGCTGCAGCTCCAGTCATAAGCCCCACGATGGTCTATCTTCCCACCACAATAGTTCTAATTTAATTGGTGAAACCTTGAAGCACACTCATTACGTTTTTTTAACTACTCAGGTAAAACCAGTTGACCGTGTTGTTACATCAGAACAACTGAGAGACTGTCTACGAACTCTGAAGAAGAATCACAAGGTGAAATAACCTCCCTCTTGGAGATGTTAACAAGTGATTCACCATGCTCTTGGTGTTTCAGTTGGCACAAGCATTTACCATTGACTCTTCCTTGTGAATGATGATTGTTTCTCTGCATCATGACTCAGATTAATATGTCTCAGTAATATGTAGGATGACAGTAGTAGAGTCACAAGAGCGTTCCAGATATTACTGAAGATAATCGGCAACATAGTAAAGAACCCAGAAGAGGTAAAGTTCAGGAGGATTCGTCTTAGCAATCCCGTGTTCAAGGTGAGAACAAAACACAATGCGCGAACATTTCATTCAAAATGCTGTGATCGCCTGTAATGTCCTGAAGATACATGCATGCCGTGCCCCCCTCCAACAACAGGACAGGGTGGGTGACCTTCAAGGAGGTGTAGAGTTCCTGGAGCTGTGCGGGTTCCAGAAGCTCCGAGCCGGCGGGTATCTGGTCCTGCCAAGGGAGAAGGTTGACATAGCGGTCCTCAACACCGCAGGAGTCGAGATCGCGTCGGCCATGGAAAACCCCTACTTCGGGCTGCTCTCCAAGTGAAAATGAACAGCCGTTGCTGCTCTGCTATGGAGACGATGATGATGAAATGTGTGGTGTGCAGCACCGAACGGATATCACTGTAATGAATCGGCCCATCACGGCTGATCGAATCTGGTCCGTAACGTTGTTGTACAGATGCGTTGGATTTTATTACTTCGTGTACCAGATTGCTTGGCCGTGGCGATTGGTTAGTGTGCACCGTTGCCGATGAGGTGAATGGCGTGGTACTAGAAACCATCAACAGATCTCTCCCTCCCACGTTCTCCCCAGCAGGCAGCAAGCACATTTGGCACGCCAGGAATGTCGCGTGCTGTGCTTCTCTTCGCTCCTGCTCGCAGTCATCTACGAGCAGGCAAGGTTGCTACGTGCACGACTGAACCTCACCTCTTGTAACAAAATCCAAATCACACCAGGTGGGCAAAAATATATCCCTAAAGTTGACAAACATGTATCGGGAGATGGTGTAACTATCGATCAGTCGGTGTCACCTTATCTCATGAATTTCTTAACAAATCTCGTGACCTCACTAACCCAATCAGGGCTTGCAATGTTTTTCAACATCTGACGAAAGAAGAAAATTGAAGGGCTTTGCCGAGATGTTGGCTGGCGCTACCCTCCAATTCTCCATCGAGATTCAAAGCAGCAGAAAATGAGTTCATGCCGTGGAAATGCAGAGTCCGGTCGAGCGGACCAGCAGTAGTTAAGAGTCTCCCGACTCCTTGAGATCTTCAAACAGTGCGTGCGTGCTTGCTAGCTGGACCACGGGGAGCAGAGAGAGTAATTAATCGAGGTTTATTGCTGTTGCAGTACTAATCTCAGGTCAAATCCTCTAGTTTCTTTAAGCAGTCTACTGTCAGTGGTAGCTGCCTTTGTTTAGACTAGTAATTGCTCAATTGGTTCATCCGAGAACCATGAAATTCCTTGATCCAGTACTGTTTCTGGTTCTGGATCTGGTATCGAGCGGGACAGGAAGAGCAAAATGCGAGAACTGCGAGCGAGCAAGTCGCAGAAGATGACACTCCAGTTAAAGTCGAACACGTTCTTAATCTTTTTTCACGGTAGCACAAGAACAGAGAGGGGGGATGGATGCGGAGAGAGAGATCAACTATGTCCGGATCCTATCTCAGTTGGTGGTTGGTCGATCCGAGGAGGTCCTTGCGCGCGCATCTCGCCGGAGGTCGGCGGGTGGGTGCGTCAGAAGATGTCGAGGACGTCGACGATAGCGGCGTTGCAGAGCGGGCAGCGGCCGCGGCCAGCGAGGAGCTCGCGGGCGCAGGCGCGGCAGAAGGTGTGGCCGCAGGGGATGAAAGCCGCGCCCTTGGCCCGCGCCATGCACACGCAGCAGCAGCACCCGAGGACCGCCGCTTTGCCCGCGGCCTCCGGCTCCTCGTCGTCGACCTCTACCAGCGCTTCCGCCGCGGGCCCGGTGGTCCACTGCGTGTGATCCGTCTGCTCCAGCAGCGCCATCAGGGACACCCTCTCTCCCTGCTGGTCCTCCTCCTCCTCTTCCGCTGGCGGTGGCGGCGGCGGCGTCAGCTGGAGCTGGGCGCTCGGCGGGTGCGGAGCAGGTGGCGCAACAACCTCCGCGAAGAAGGTCGTGGTGCCGGGCGCGGGCGGGGACACGAGCAGGTCGCCGGCTGCGGATGGAGGCTGGTCGTCGCGGATGACGTCGAGAAGGGTGCGCACCGCGGCGGAGGAGAAGGGCGCCGGGGGCAGCGAGGCCTGGCTCTCGGCGGCCGCGAGCGTGACCGCCGCCCTGTCGTCCTCGTCGCGGAGCTTGAGCAGGTCGCGGAGGTTGCACGACCCCGCTGGCGGTGGCGCAACAACCACGGCGGGCTGGTTGGCCAGCGTCACGCCGCGCCGCAGCACGCTCCCAGTCCCCTCCATACTCGGTTGCCTCCTCTCCCACGCTAACTAAGGCCTGGCTGCCTGCCTGCCTCGTCGGTCGTCGCGCACACGTACTGACCCGCGCCCGGACAAGGGACGGACGACGCGGGAATGCACGGCAGACGCAGCGGCAGCGGCACGTTTCGTTTAATAAGTGAGGGGAGGCAGCAGGCGTCTGGGGGTGGATCTCGATGCCTACAGTTTGGGCCTTGCTCGCTAGGATGGGCCGAACCACATTTTGCTAAATGGGCTTATCCAACGCATTAAAATCGGTGGGCTGCAACCCATTCATGATTCATACTACTTCTTCCGTGTAGCTTTGTAGTTTATTTTTGGAACAACAAAGCGTGACAACCGAACGAGTATATAAGACTTCTCCCTCCTCCACCCTCTTCTCCCCATTCGCCTCCACCATTCCTCCGCACCGGTGTCGTCCCTCTCCCTACGAGCAACGCAACGCATACATTTCGAGAGTGATGAGGTGTACTTTTCCTCATCGGAAATACTACTGGTCAGACGCCTGGCGTCAGGCGATGCGCGGCTCTCGCGGCAGCAGTGAAGCAATTTTTTTAATTTTGTTATTTGTAATTCGTAATTTTGTAAGATTATGTTAATTGTAAAAGAATCAAATAAAAAATTTTATGATTGATTAACCAATAGAATTAAAGATTAATAATTAATTATAATGATTAGTGGTTAATAATAGTAATTAACTGTTAATTACTCGGTGCTTAAATTTTTTTAAAAAATTTCAAACACCTGAAATTTAGAGAGCCCCCTCTTGTGGAATTGAGTTGTTCCTTGTGAAATTCCTGCAAGATTCAATGACATGATCGATCAAGTCACCTAACAGGGAAATTGTTGAGTAGATCGATCAAGAAAAGAATACAACAAAATACACATCAAATTGCTTCCAATCAAGCTGGAGGAGTAACACCCATGGTGACTGCATTGAAGACCTCCAAGTACCCAACCACGCCAACCAGGACGTCGTCGTCGCCTTCTGTGACCCAGATGTGCATGGCCCTATACGACAGCATCTGCGCCATGACAGCAGCGAGCGAGCTCGTGGTCCTGCACGTCAGCGCCGCGTTCCCACCGTGGCTAGCCGCCATCATCTGACCGGCGAGCTGGCTCCCCGCGAACCCGACGACCCTCTTGCCGTTGAACCTCGGCGACGACGCGGAGGCGACGTCGTCAGGGTCAGGCCCCTCGGACTCCTCCCCCGTTCGCCGCGCGCCGCCTTCCTCGGCGTCGTCCACCGGAGCTGACGACGTCATGCAGTAGTAGTACCCGTCGACACCGGCGGCGAAGCTGAGCGACGACAGCGTCGCCATGGCGTCCGCGGCGGCCACGTAATTGCGCCGCCACAGCCTGTGCGCGGACACGTCGGCCAGGATCGCGTGCGACCCGTCGCGCTTCGTGTGCACGACGGCGACGGCGCGGGGCTCGTCGGGGACCCTCCAGGCGGCCTCGATGGCCGGCGAGGAGGCCTCGACGGCGGCATACCGGGGGTTGACGGCGCCGAGGGAGGAGAGGGACTGCATCGGGACCGGCGCGAGCGCGCCGAGGCAGTTAATGAGGAACCGGACGATGTCTTCCCGCGTCAGGCAGCAGTACCTGTCGCAGCCGAACGTGGAGGACGGCGGCCGCGGCGACGACCTGCTGCTGAAGGCCTGGTGCTGCTGCTCGTGCGCTGACGCGCGCGGCGTCGTCCCAGTGATCTTGAGGACGGCTTTGAAGAACGGCGCGAAGGGCTTCTTGTCGTCCACGATGCTCGCCTCCGTGATGTTCTTGCGCACCAGCACGCGCAGCGCTCCCTGCTTCATCAGCTCCACGATCTCTATCAGCCTTGCACGCACCGCACACGATTCATCAGATCTCGATCACATTACGTACAATTGGAAGGAAAAAACGTGCAGTATTATTTGCGCGCGCATGCATTTGCATTGTCACCTCGCGTGAGGCTCGACCTCTCGCACGAGCGCCGGCTCGTGAGCGACCACGTCGCCTGCAGGCGTCCGCAACGCCGCGGTCGGCCCGCCTACGTGGGAGGCTAGGAAGGCGACGACGTCCAGCGAGCTGAGCAGACCGACGACGCTGTCCGCGGCGGGCGCCACCGGCGAGGCACCGTTATCGCGCCAGACCGCCACGGCGGCCTCCTGCGACTCCGGGATGGCCGCGGCCGCCGCGGAGAGCGGCGCCGAGGCCGGGACGCCCTTCAGCGGCGGCTTGCCGGCGGTGAGGTCGGCCGCGGCCGTGCGGAGGAAGACGATGTGGGCCATCCGTCCGCCGCCGCCGCGGGTTCACGCGCTCGACGCGACGTGGGACGCTGGCCTCTGCTCTCATCAGGTGGGTGCGGTCACCACATGGCGCGCCTTTCGTTTCGCGTTTGACGAAATTGGAGTGGGACGCAACGCGTGTTCACCCATTTCAACTGCCCATTATATTTAACTGTTGGATATATTTTAATTTGAACCACTGATATTTACACAATTTTATCCTTCACTAACTGTAAATAAGCTGCTTCGTCGTTTCACCCTTCTGGGAGACTGAATGAAGCCACATAACTTAACTAGTTAAACCGGTCGAAGAACGCCATGACGTCGTTGTAGACGTAATCCTTGGCGCAGACGCCGATGACGAAGTCGAGGTGCGCGAACTGGTCGAGGTACTGCACCGTCAGCTTGTCGGGGTCGTGGCCGCGGAGGTCGCTCAGGAGGAGACGCACGTCGGCGGGGTCGGCGAGCGAGTCCCGGCCGCCGTAGCTGAGGAAGAGCGGGAAGTCTGCCGGGATGTCGCCCATGTCGTACGCCGGCGGCGAGTCCTGGCCGTAGCTCGCGATGTTCCGGAACGGCAGCACGTAGTCGTACTTCTGCAGCACGCCGTCGCGCACCGCTGCGTGTGTCGAAAAACGGAACGGGTTTACTGGTTTGCTACGCGTGCAGCGAATCGCGGAGAATACGGACATACGGTTATGTTATTGCAGTGTGGATGGTGTGCAGAGAGAACGAAGGTCGTACTTTGAGCGAAGTGGACCATGGTTTTCGTGGACGTCGGCTGGGGTTCGTACTTGAGGAAGGCGTCGACTGCCGAACTGTTCAGGCAGTAGTTTTTCCCTGACGAATCATACATACGCACAGATGAGGACAAAAACAAAATAGCGGCAATGACAATAACAAGGCCGAGTCACGATTCGCATCCTTGCCTGTGATAGAGCCGACGAGATCGTAGCAGTTGGTGCCAGGCTTGCGGCAGAACGCCCCGACCAAGTTCGCTACTGGAGGCCTGAATGGATCAAACAGACCAGAAACGTTTCAGTTCACAGAGAGACATGTAGCAACTCCAAACGGGATGAACCTGAATCTGAATCTGAAGGTGAGAGAGAACCCCATACGCTATCGGGTTGAACTCGGCAACGCCAAGGACGTCGGAGAGGACCTGCATGCAGTTTCGGAAGGCGGCGCATCGTTTGTTAATCAGAAAACAGAGTCCGTCGCTGAGATAGAAACTGGTAGCTGCCGGCACTCCGTCGGCACTCACTGCATTGCCGACGGGCGACAAGGCCGGAGTGATTGGGTTGATGAACATATATACCTCGCCGACGAAGGTTTTGGCTAGCAGTATGCCGATGGGCGTGGTGATGTGGGCGAGGTAGGCGACCGGAGTCAGCAGCGCCGCCGATTTCAGCTTGTCCACCAGCCTGCCCTCCGAGAAGGCCGCCAGCGCCACCAGGGTCCCCTGAAACGACCAAAAGCAGAGCTCAAGCCTTTCAGTCTGCTTCACACCACACGCGTATGACATATCTTCAACAATCTAGCTTGTCTCTAATCGTTGTGTCGTCGTACTAGTAGTACCATGGAGTGGCCAACGTAGTGAGGCTTCTGGCAGGTCTGTGTGCGAACGTAGTCGACCATGGCAGGCAAGTCGTTGACCACCAAGTCGTCCCAGGACCAGTTCCAGTAGAGCTGCAGACCACGGCCCCAAGAAGAAGGGAATGAAACAGGCAAGCTGTCAGTTAACTCAGTGTGCACATATCGTGACATTAGGGGCGGTTGCTTATTACGTGAGGTTATATACAAGGGTATCCCACGTCACGGTCGAAGGATATATATACACTGTGTGACGTATACGTACCCGGCTGGATGGGTCGAGCGAGACGTGGCGGCGGCTCC
This sequence comes from Tuctoria greenei, assembly GCA_036927565.1. NCBI lineage: Eukaryota > Viridiplantae > Streptophyta > Magnoliopsida > Poales > Poaceae > Tuctoria > Tuctoria greenei. Next base: position 45,560,357 of record JAYESD010000008.1, on the reverse strand, counting down.
AGCGCGTGCCCCTGGTGTTGGCGATCCACACGTCGAAGCCGTGGTCGGCGAGGACGAACGCCAGCGACTCCTCCGGGGAGGCCAGCAGCCATGACATGCCGTCCTGCGCATGCGAACACGACGCCGCCCATCCATCAGAGATTATAAAGCTAAAAGCGCATGAGAGCAGAGTGGGGAAAGGAGCAGGAAATGCGCAGACGGAAGAATGAATTGCACCGGCGGCACCGTCGTGTGGTGAGCACATGACATGAGGCCTGCTAATAATAAGCAAATCAAGAAAAGAAAAGGAGAGAGGAGGCGTGCGAGCCAAGGCATGCAAGCGCGTACCACGAGGACCCCATGCTGCAGGAGCACCGGCTGCCCCGCCCGCGCTCCGGCGCCGCCCCGGCGACTCCTCGGTATCCGTTGCAAGCTCAAGATGTACCCGTCCTCTGTCGTCACCTGCCATGTGTGCCAGCACGTCACCATCAGTCATCACGTCGAACGAAACGATCGAGCAATCTGGCTGGCGTGTCACCACGCGGGCCGGCTGGCCGGCCGGCGAGAGGATAAGAAGAAGGCCCAGGCAAACGTGAGACGCCAACACGTTTCACGTCTGTCACGGTGCACCACGCGTGTGACCGTGTAGGAGAAGATCGACTCGATCGAGGAAGGCCGAACTACCTGGTGCTCCTCGCAGGGGTAGCCGAGCGGCGTCACAGTGAGCGCGCAGGCGCCGGCGATGTCACGGTCATTATCACGCCACCAGAGGTCGTCGTCGCCGCGGCTCGGCTGGACGACAGCGAGTCGCGACGACAGCACTAGCACGACGGCGGCGACCACCGCCGCCGCCGTCGCGGAGGAGGTGCCAGCACGATCGGCCGCAGCAGGGCTCATGTTGCCGGCCACTTAGCTGATGCTGCTGCGAGTGCGATGCGCGGCGTATTTAAAGTGCGCGAGGGGATGGGCAGATCAATAAGCCTAAAATGGCCGGGGGTGCGAGTGCAATGCAAGTGAGCGAGTGTGAACGGACCGACCGGTGGTGCTCTGCTTTCTTCTGTGGTCTCTGGGACAGAGCCAGCCACTTAAATAAATTTCCGGCTCAACTTTATAAGTTTGCTTAAAGTTTGAGAATCGGCCTTTGGCCAGTGTGAGGGCTGCCCACCTGATTCGATTCCTCCGAATGCAGGTGTCTCACCCTTCAAAAAAAAAGTTTGCTTAAAGTTTGAAATCCTACTTTTCAGATGATGTCTCTTTTACTTAATTGTTCATTATGGTAATTGCTAATTATGTTAATTTTAAGAATTATGGTATCTATAATATAGTCAAATAAAATAATTTTTGTGATTAATAGACTTTAGAATAGTAAAAAGTAGAATTAATCTGCTACTTATAATTAGTTGTTATTGACAATAATTAATTATTCATTACCTATTTCTTTTTTTTTTCAAATTCAGGCACGCCTATTAATTTTACAGGGAGTAACTGCAATTGTCTCCCGGAAGAAGAACGAGTAACTGTACCGAAAAATAGTAGAGAGTATTGATGCCCTGCGCAGGGTCAAAACAGAAATGATACTGTACTTGAAAAGTTTTTTGTCTAAAAAAGACACTGTACTTGAAAATGTTCTGTTTTATTTTTATTTTTATTTTTGGCGATATCGCAATGCTATTCAATGCCGTGTTTTGCACACTCCAGGCGATGAAGGGCATGAACATAGATAAGTGGACGTGTGTCAGGATAAAGAGTCGTTATCGAGCAACTCTGGGATTCAGAGTTCAGAAAAAAGCAGAGCATGCACCGTCCGTGCTGCCGTGTGGTCAACTACTGAAATCTCGTCTAAACAGTGAAAGTTGTAAATGCATCTTAAATAGAATCGAAATAATGGACGGGTGATGATATTTTATCGGTTTTCTGCATATCCTATTGAACTGTCATGCACTTCACTTTCCTGCGGTAGTGAAAAGGTCCAAGCACTGGCACTTTAGTAATGGCACATCAAGCAATTGAGCCTGGCACATCTAGAATGTTGGAGCAGAATTGTTGCGCGAGAGAACTATATCTAGTGGCGCATGTAAGTAACCGTGGAGAATCCCACCCCGCGAAAACGATTACGATCTCTTCTAAAGCAGAGCAATAATAATCTCCTATAATCTGAGCCACTATGTCTATATACTCAGACAAAGTTTTAAACTAAAAATGAACTAGGATTTGTGTCTGAACGTCAATTAAAAAGATAATGAGGGAGTATAAGCCTACACCGCTTCAAACTCCGCCACTATCGGTATTAGTAGGTGACAAGGATTCAGATTCAGAATTCGACAAGACAGTATTCACCTGACAGCATTTTTGCCACTGCCCTGATACATCGGGCCAAAACGAAGCTCGTTCATGGTACGTGGGAGGAGGAGGTAAACTTCGTTTGAACTCCTGACCTCGGCGCACGGCGTGGGCTCTGCTTGTCCTGTCTCTCTTCGAGGACGCGTGGGCTCTGCTCGTCAGCAGGCATCGACCAGCACCGCGTACTCCGCACATCTAGCGCGCGGATCCTCGCGCGAACGCGAGTTTTCTCGGGTTCAGACGTTCGCCGGCGAAGCGTAGGTGACCCCAGCTCGGAGACAGAAGTGAGAAACGGACATGGCGAGGACCATGCAGACTGTCGACGACCTGACCGCTTGGTTTCCTGGGATGGACTCTCTCTCCGTTCCATTCTCGCGGGGAACAAGGCTTCGAGTAACGTACGTGTACGTGCCTTCCCCCTCTCTCTCTGTCTTAACCCAAGCGGAGGGCGGCGCGGCGAGTGCACGGCAGCATGGCCCAGCAGTTGCTTCCTCCATTCTAAAAAGGATAACATTTATAAAACTAAAATTAATTCTAAAAACGATATTTCTTGAGATAGGAGTACTCGCTTCTTTTTTAAAATATTGTCACTTTTAGATCATAATAAATTAAAAGTGGCAATCTTTTGAAAAATGAGAGAGTACTTATATGGCTCCTTAAGAATAGGACATTCCTCCATGTCAAAAAATAAATAAAGAACAGGACATTCTATTCCAATACTTGGTGGAGAAGAGGGAGACTCGATCGACTTCAGCTGGAGCGTTCACATTGCATCTCGGCTCCTGGACTCCTTTCTTGTCAGTGCTTCTTTCTTGTACCGGCACTTGCATCCTAAGACCATCCGCACCGCATACTCTAAAGCATATTCTATACACTATTCTCCTTCAGCTTTTACAGTACGTACTCTAAATTACACTGCGAAACAGTGTATCCAGTATGCTTTACAGCATACCACTGCGGATGGTCTAAGGCTGCCTGCACCGGGACCCCCAAAGCCAACGCTATGGACTTTTAGACTACTCGCACTATTCCACCTCTATATTCTACCTCTATATCCTATCTCTAAAAAGATTCTCTTTTTACAGTTTTGTTCTCTTCAGTCGTTCACCTCTAAATTATATTTCTATACCATTTCTCACCTATTTTATTCCTTTCTTCCTTATTTTTTTCTCTTCCTTTATTTCTCTTCCCTTCTTTCTCTCTCCACATAGATATGCTCTTATATTTAGCGCAATACTGTAGCAATCTAGAAAATAGAGGTGGACATAGAGGCACCACTGCGCCGGACCACCGAGCGCTAAAGCGCATAACGGTGCCTTTAGAGGCACCGATGCGATCGGTCTTAGCGGCAGCGCTCGACCGCATTGGGAGCGCTAAATGCGCCTCTAAAGCAGCGGTCACAACAGGAGACCGCTAGTTGTAGCGACACCGCTACCGGCGGAAATGGTGGAAAGAAGAGAGAAAAATAGAAAGAGAAGAGAAAAGAAAAGAAAAAGAAAAAGAAAAGAGGGAGATATATTATAAATAGATGATAGTAGATATAGAGGTGTGATATAGAGGTGAACGAACATGGAAGATAAATGTAAAATAAGGAATCTTTTAGAGGTGGGATATAGAGGTCCACGAGTGCTAGATAGTGCTGCAGTCACTCGAGTGCTTCAGTCAGTGCCTTGTTCTCGTTGTTGTTGCTGCACTAGTTTTGGTGCGTGGATTCATCAGTGTTGGTGTTAAATGCGCAATGAATCGGTTAGCGCATTCCGGTAGCGTTTACAGATAAGCCATTCACATGTACTGTGGCGAAAAAAGAGCAATTGGGATGGGCTGAGTCACCTTTGTACTGACAGCAGAACAGCCTCCATAGAAAATGATTCATCGTTCATGTTTGCCTATAAAGCTGGCAAAGCAAACCATGCCGCGTTTAAACCTTCACAGCATATAATTGTTTTATGCTAGTTGTTCTCTTTTCTTCAGTCCAATCGAGATCAATGGACGGCAGAATATGAATATTCTGAAGCCATCTGAACTTGTTTTCAGAGTTCAGACTTCCACCGGATGAACTGAAGAACTACGCTGCCGTCAGCGTATGGGTATCGACGCCGTTACCAGCAACGATGATCAGCTCTCGCATACGTATGTGGGATCGAGCACCCATCCACCATCCTACGATCATGTATTAGACAGCAAGCGGTTGAGTGCAAGCAACGTGGCTGGTTCCTCGGAAGTTGCAGAGACACAGCATCAATTCTAGGTTGGCCAGAGGAACAAGGAATTGTGTTCTGCTCGACTTATCGGATGCATTGAGTGTGAGCGCTTCTTTTTTTTTCCCGGAAGAAAGCAAGTAACGGAAAAAAAAGAAGATTCTTGCAAGCTGGGAGAAGACCTTTTCTTAGAAATAGTGGCCATATTAGAGTAGAGATGACGATCTCAATGCCCACACCTTGCCAAGGCGTCATGTGGAAAGCAAGTTGAACTTTGTGGCAGAGATAGGCCTGGTAACGGCTGAAAAGAAAAATGAATTAGATGTATGAAAGGTCAGACCAAATTAAGATCGTTTAATTTATATACATTTTTAACCTAATACTACCTCTATTCTGATTTACTTGACGTTGGGAGAAGAAACGACAAATAAATCATAATGCTTCGTTTGGAAAGGCTTTTAATGGAGTGGATCCAAGCCTAACCCACATCATGAATGGATATAATTACATTTGGGAGCAAAATACACCTTATGGGCCAAAAATACATTTGGATATGTGGGGAATTCGGCAGCCCGCAACCGGATCCACTCACATCGGAGAGTAAATCGCCCAACTCCTCCCAACACCAGGAACTCCGTCCACGTCTCGCGACTCACCCCGTCGCCCGCCCTAGAGCGGTGCTGCTCCCCCATCCCCCGGCTCCACTGCTCCCTTGTCCCCCTGCTCCGCTCGACCCCTGTCTTCTCTGTTCGTCGACCCCCCCCCCCCCCCCCCCACTTCCGGCGGCGCTCGCCCAAAGCCGTCGCCCTCCCCCTACCCCGACGGTGACGACTCTGCTGCTCTACCCGCCGCCCACCCTATCCAAACGTCGGCTTCTCCTAGTGGGTGACCCGACAGGGGCTTCTCCGAGTGGGTGACAGTACTCATCATTGCTAATCCTTACACCCCCTCGCTCACTTCGGTTAGGGTTATGTGTTCACTCCTTGTCCCTGTGCATCGTAGATCCGTGGACAACAAGTCTTTCTACAGATCCGCGTGACTCCAGCGTCATCACCAAACAAGGTACTCTACTTCACCTCCCCTACCTCCTGCATGCCGCCCTCCTCCTCTAGAAGACTGTTCTTTGATTACCATGTGTTGATTTTTCTTCACGTGTTATCTTCTTAACACCAGTGATCCGAGAATAAATGTTGCTACAAAGCTTGCACATGTTATAAGCTAGTCTGGATCCTATATTCCTATCAGAGTTAATTTTCTGTACTTTTCATGTTACAACTCCTTTTATCCTTCGTTTCAGATTCTTATTTTGTGAAATCCTGAGCATCATCTAGATCAATGGGCTACGCACACATATTTTTATCTAACAAGGGCTAACATTACTCTAAACTAAAATGTGTTTGAGTTTATACTGTGAACTGTAGCAGCCTGCCTCTTTTGTTAACAAAGAAGAGCGCATCATCGGCTGTCACTCTGTGAGATAGACCAGGGATACCATCCCATGGAGATCCACTTGCAACATGTCTTCCTTTCTTAATTGTTGTACAGTTAATCCATGAAGTTCATCTCTGTTTCTTTCTCTAATGTGTTTCTATGCACATCAACAAGGTACAAGCTGCCATTGTAGCTTCACAGTGCGCCTTTCATAGCTGTAACATGCTCATGTCTTAGCCACAACAAAATATCATTGCTGTTTAGATATTCAAAAGTCAAACCATTTTCCGTTACAAGGAAAAATGATCTATCTGCGTGTATCACCCGCATGTGGAAGTTCAGGTCAATACTTCTTGATAAAAAGTTGTATGATTTAGTAAGTAGTGTTGTTTCTCTTTTGCCCTGCACCTCCTGAGATACATGGTATTGCTCAAGTCATTTAATTCATCACCTGCGGCTATATTCTTCACTCCACTAATGCAATTCGTTGGACCATGCTCTTCAGTGCAATATTCAGCATTCCAACCCTCTGTTTCTGGTGCATCTATTATTGACCACTCATACTTGTTTGATGATTTCCTTCTTGTTTTACTTGGTAGACTTGGACCAAAACCATCACCTCCCATACCAGGAAAATGTAGCTCCTCAAGCCTACCATCATCTAGTGAAAACATCATTCTGCCAACTTCAACCTGTACACCTTGGACGTTTCTTGCAACTATGGCATTGCTCAGGAGACATGTGGTTTATCCATTGCCCTCTTGAAAACATCTAGGCCCCATGAGGTACGGTTTCAGTGATTAATGACAACCATTCGATATTACTAATGAATTTGTGAATGCAAGGTATCAATAACACTCAATCAAATGAAATCAAAATTACATTGGAGACCCATATAAAATCAACAAATGAGATCAAATCAAATCATATGAAGACAAGAAGTGAAAGCTCTAACTTGATATCACTCAATGCTTGAAGACAATCAAAACAACATTTCAAACAAGTGTCAAAGAGGTCACAAGTTCAAATTCCAAAAGAACAACTCAAAACAACTCGAAGTCAACAAGTTGAACACACCGGATCATCCGATGGTTTTTGAGTTGACTGCATCGGTCGGGTTGTGTGAACAGAAGAAGAAGACCTCAGAGCAAAGAACTCACCGGATCATCCGATGTGGGTGGCTCAGTGACATCGGTCCATCATCACAGATTGCAACACTGTTGGACCAAGTGAAGCACCGGATCATCCGATGTGCAGACTTACACACATCGGTCGATCACTCCAGTAAGCTTCAAGATCAAGCAAAATTCTGGAGGAAGAGCCACCGGATCATCCGATGAGAAGACAGATCAACATCGGTCTAACAACGGTCATATCTGACACAGTGACATCAGCTAATTTGGCTTTGACCGATGTTAACTGAAGGGGAGACATCGGATCATCCGGTGTTCGCAGAGAAGTGATGTCAGCCTACTTTTCCAACGGCTATCTCGTGGAGGCTGGCTATTTATACCCCTTCAACCCGTCAAATCGAATAGACTTGAAGCCCAGACATACTCTACACATCCTAGAGCATTCAAGCAATAGAGCTACCACTTTCACATCATTTGCTCATCATTTGTACACCAAGAGATAGGCTAGAACTAGCTAGAGATAGTGCTTGGGTGCCTCCACTCTTGGTGATTGGAGTCTCTAGTGTAGTGAGAGCCATAAGGGAGTGTCCCTTGGTGTGTGCGACTTTCGGAGCTTGCCAAGAAGATTGTGGAAGCCCGGAGGATTCCAAAGTGTACAAGGCTTGAGCTCCACCTTGCCGAGGTTGGCGAACGGAGAAGAATAGTGAAGAACCCCCTTGTCTCGGTGACTTGGGAGTGGCAAAACCCTTCGGTGGGTGCCACAACGTGGATGTAGGTAGATCCTTGTGATCTTACCGAACCACGGGATAAACTCCGTGTCCCTTGAGCGTTTGCATCCCTCTCCCTTTTTACACTTATGCAATCTTCATTCCGCAACTTTATTTTACATTGATTGCATAGTTTAATCGCATAGGGAATTGGGCTTGAGGTCGTTAATCTTAATTGCTTTAAAAATTGAAAGAAAGCCCAATTCACCCCCCCCCTCTTGGGCGTTTCGATCCTTACAATTGGTATCAGAGCAAGGTTGCTCATAGGATCATTCTAGCTTCACCGCTAGAGAGCTTAAATGGCCAAGAATGGGGGTTCGGTTCCCACCTTCGAGGGCAAGAACTTTGCCTATTGGAAAGCACGCATGCGTGCCTACCTAGAGGTTATTGCTCCCGAAGTTTGGGAAGCGACCCATGCGGGATTTGGAGATCTCAATTATGTTGGTGATCAACTAAAATGGGATGCTAAGGCTAGAAATGCCATCTATGAATGCATAAGTCAAGACGTTTTTGCTAGAATTGCTAGTAAAGAGAAAGCTTGTGAAATTTGGGCATATTTAATTGAAATTCATGAGGGCTCATCTCGTGTTAAAGAACTCAAATATCACTTGCTAAAATCCAAGTATGATGAATTCAAAATGCTTCCTCATGAGAATGTTAACCAAATGTTTTCTCGCTTAAATGTGCTAATTGAGGAGATTAACGCACTTGACATTGCTTCTCTTGGTAAGGGACTTATCAACCGCAAGATCCTCATGCTTCTACCTAAGCCCAAGTACAACATTATCAACTCAATGCTCCAAAAGGAATCACTTGACAACATTGAAGTCTCGGAGCTCATTGGAGAAATTCATGCTCATGAGATGAGCGTACTTGGAATGATGGAGGAGTCATCGTCAAAAACTATTGCTCTCAAGGCTTCAACCAAGAAGACAACTCCCAAGAAAAAGAAAGTGGTTGAGCCTAGCTCAAGCGAAGAAGAGCAAGCAACAAGCGAAGATGACGATGATGAGCTTGCGTTGATGATGAGAAAATTCTCACGTCTAAACTCCAAAATCGCAAAGAAGGGATACTCCTTTGATCCAAAGAAGAAAGCCTTCCTCCCAAGAAAAGATGAAAACAAGACATGCTACAATTGTGGTGATCAAGGCCACATATCATATGATTGTCCAAGACCTGACAAGAGGAAGGACAACCACAAAGGAAAGTATAGAAAGCTAGAAGAAAGTGATGAAGATGAAGAAGAGGTCAAACCCAAGCGCTCATTTGGAAAGAAGAAATTTGACAAGGGCAAGAAGACCAAGCTCTTTCCAAAGAAGAGAAGAGGGCCTCAAAAAGTCTTCATGTGCGAGGCAAATGAGTGGATCACGGATGAAGAGTCAAGCGATGAAGAGAGTGAAGATGAAGAAAACTTGGCGGGCCTTGCCATCGTCGACAAAGACAACTCACCTCTTCGTCCACCTCCTATGTGCCTCATGGCTAAAGATAACTCTAAGGTATGTGACGATTCTAGCGATGATGATGATGAGCTCTCTCCCGATGAACTAGCATCTATGATTAATGAATACCATGTCATCATAAAAAGGGAGAAGAGCAAGGTTAAGGCACTTGAACAAGCTTGTGCCACGCTTGAGAGTGCAAAGCTCGATTTGCATGACAAGTATGTAACCATACTTAAAGAGCATGACACGCTCAAATCACATGTCAAGCAAATCGAGAAGGAGAATGCTCAAATCAAGCATGATCATCATGAGCTTGACTTAGCAAACCAAGCACTCTTGGGAAAGCACAATGACTTAGTTCAAGAACATAAAGTGCTTAACCTTGCTTATGAAGCAATTGAACTAAAAATGAAAAACATGAAAAAGGAAACCCTTGATGGCAAAGTATCAACTATTTCACATGCCACTAATACTTTGGATAAGTATTTGCCTTTGAAAGCAAGCCTTAGGGAGAAGGAATTGATGGACGAAATTGAAAGTCTCCGCACTAGTGTGGTGAGACTTTCCAAGGGGGAGGACAAGCACAAGGAAATCCTCTACCAACAAGCCAAATGCTTCAACAAGAGAGGACTTGGATCCTTCCCGGTGCTCAACAAAGGGAAGGTGCCCTCACCGAAGCTTAGGACGAGCTTCATCAAAGAAGTTGGATCCTATTGCCAACATTGTGAGGTCACCGGACACCACACGAGGGAGTGTCCTCTTCCCAACCGTCCTTCTCCCAAATTGCCTCCTAACTACAAATCTACTTTCCATGATTATCACTATCTCTTAAGCAAAGTAGGTGGCAAGGTGAAGGCAAGGTTCATCGGCAAAGACATTAAGGGCATGAAGGGGAAGCTCCCCAAGCAACTTTGGGTCCCAAAAACACTTGTATCACACATACAAGGACCTAAGTTAGCTTGGGTGCCTAAACTCAAAAACTAACTTCATGTGTGTAGGTGAACTACAAAGCCGGAGGAAAGCATTGGGTACTCGATAGCGGGTGCACTCAACATATGACCGGCAATGATGGTATGTTCACCACCATAGAGAACCCCGATAATCATGAACAAGTCACCTTTGGTGACAACTCAAAGGGGAAGGTAATTAGTTTAGGTAAAATTGCTATTTCACATGATTTGTCCATTTCTAATGTACTATATGTTAAGTCACTTAGTTTCAATCTACTTTCCATTGCACAACTATGTGATCTTGGACTAACGTGCACCTTTGATAAGAATGGTGTTGTAGTAACTAGTGAATCAAGCAAAGAACTAATCTTCAAAGGATTTCGGCATGGACATCTTTACTTGGTGGACTTCTCCAACAAGGATGCTAGCTTGACCACTTGTCTTTTCACTAAGACAAGCTTGGGTTGGCTATGGCATCGACGCATTGCTCACATTGGGATGAGCAAGCTTAAGAAGTCATTCAAGCTTGGGATGGTGACCGGCGTGAAGGATGTCACGTTTGAGAAGAACAAGCTTTGTAGTGCTTGTCAAGCCGAGAAGCAAGTTGCTTCACACCACCCAATGAAGACAATGGTGTCAACCTCCAAGCCGCTTGAACTACTCCACATGGACCTCTTCGGACCATCCACATATCAAAGTCTTGGTGGTAATTTCTATTGTCTTGTTATTGTTGATGACTATTCTAGATATGCTTGGACCTTGTTTCTAGGTGACAAGGGTGAAACTCCGGAAATCTTCAAGACCTTCGCTAAACGTGCTCAAAGGGAATTTCAACTTCCCATCATCAAGGTCCGGAGTGACAACGGCACCGAGTTCAAAAACTACAACATTGGGGAGTGGTGTGATCGTGAAGGCGTGAAGCATGAGTTTTCGGCCACATACACCCCTCAACAAAACGGTGTCGTTGAAAGGAAGAACAAGACTCTCATCACCCTTGCTAGAGCAATGCTTGATGACTATGACACGTCGGAGAAGTTTTGGGCCGAAGCAATCAACACGGCGTGCCATGCCGCAAATAGGGTCTATCTTCACCGACTACTCCAAAAGACCCCATATGAGCTCCTCATTGGGAGAAAGACCAACATCTCCTACTTCCGAGTCTTCGGGTGCAAATGCTATATCTACCGCAAGAAAAGGCTCGGTAAGTTTGAAAGAAGGTGTGATGTTGGTATCTTTCTTGGTTATGCGTCAAACTCAAAAGCATATCGAGTATTCAACCAAACCTCCGGGTTAGTTGAAGAAAGTTGTGATGTTGAGTTTGATGAGACTAATGGCTCCCAAGAGGAGAGTTTTGGTCATGATGATATAGATGATGAGCCTCTACGAGAAGCCATGAAAAACATGACCATTGGAGACATCAAGCCCGAAGTTGAGGAGAGCAGTGATCAAGGGGGAGCATCAAGTTCCAACATCAACACCTCCATGGCGCCTCAAGTTGATGAAGAAGAAGAAGAGAAAGATGATCCATTGCCAATGCAAGATTCACAAGCCACACAACACCAACAACAAGAAGAAGTCCAAGATCAAGTCCAACCACAAGACGCGCAAGATGCTTCACCACCGCCAAGTGTACCACAATCACTTATGAGGCATGGACGCATCTCCAAGGCGCATCCGATTGATCAAATCATCGGAAGTCCGTCACGGGGAGTAAGTACTCGTTCTCGCCATGTCGCTTCATTTTGTGAGCACTACTCTTTTGTTTCGTGTGTAGAACCCACTCATATAGAGAAAGCACTCCAAGATCCAAATTGGGTGATGGCCATGCAAGAAGAACTCAACAACTTCACCCGCAATGAAGTCTGGGTATTGGAGGAGCGACCCAAGGACAAGAACGTCATCGGTACGAAGTGGGTATACCGGAACAAGCAAGACGAGAATGGTGTCGTGGTCCGCAACAAGGCAAGACTTGTGACCAAGGGTTTTTCACAAATTGAAGGACTAGACTTTGGAGAAACATTCGCTCCGGTCGTTCGGTTAGAAGCTATTCGCATACTCCTTGCCTTTGCTTCACATCACAATATAATGCTTTATCAAATGGATGTTAAAAGTGCCTTTCTCAATGGCTTTATTAACGAACTTGTTTATGTTGAGCAACCTCCCGGGTTTGAAGATCCGAGGAATCCTAACCATGTGTATAGGTTACACAAGGCGCTCTACGGGCTCAAGCAAGCACCTAGGGCATGGTATGAACGTCTAAGGGATTTCTTGGTCATGCAAGGATTCAAGATCGGGAGGGTGTACACTACACTCTTCACTAAGGACATCGACGGGGATTTATTCATTTGTCAAATTTATGTCGATGATATCATTTTTGGCTCAACTAACAAATCTCTTAGCCATGAGTTTGGCACCATGATGTCTAGGGAATTCGAGATGTCAATGATTGGAGAGCTCAACTTCTTCCTTGGATTTCAAATCAAACAACTTCAAGAGGGCACCTTCATCTACCAAGAGAAGTACACCAAGGACCTCTTGAAGAAATTTGAAATGGGAGATTGTAGCACAAGAAGTACTCCAATGGCGACAAATTGTCATCTCGACGCGGACTTGGACGGTAAACCTATTGATGAATCTCACTACCGCTCCATGATTGGTTCATTGTTGTACCTTACCGCATCTAGGCCCGATATTATGTTTAGTGTGTGCTTGTGTGCTCGCTTTCAAGCGGCACCTAAAGAATCGCATAAGAAGGCGGTCTTTAGGATACTTCGGTATCTCAAGCATACCTCAAGTGTAGGTTTGTGGTACCCCAAGAACGCTAGTTTCCATCTCTTGGGATACTCGGATTCGGACTTTGCCGGATGCCGTGTGGATCGCAAGAGTACCTCCGGTGGGTGCCACTTACTTGGGCGTTCCCTAGTATCTTGGTCGAGCAAAAAGCAAAATTCCGTGGCTTTGTCCACCGCGGAGGCGGAGTATATAGCGGCCGGTGCATGTTGTGCCCAAATTCTATATATGAAGCAAACCCTCTTGGACTTTGGAATTAAAATTGGTTGTGTGCCTCTCCTTTGTGACAATGAAAGTGCGGTTAAGATAGCTAGAAACCCCGTTCAACACTCCCGCACTAAGCACATTGATATTCGCCATCACTTCTTGCGGGATCATGAGGCTAAAGGAGACATCTCTTTGCAAGGTGTTAGATCCGAAGAACAATTGGCGGATATCTTCACAAAACCACTTGATGAGAAAACCTTTTCTAGACTTAGAAGTGAATTAAATGTGCTAGATGCATCTAACGTCATGTAAGTTGCCATGTTCATGTAAGGATGCATATCATATAGGTCTTGTCTAACTCCCAAAGGATAGGGGCAAGCTAGAAGTAGTTTTCCCTGAGGAAGCCTTTGGAAGGTTCAAACTTGGCAAGATATATTTATTTTATGCCTTGCATGATCCCTGCCATATAAACTTGCACTCATTTAATCTCTTGCACTATAATTTGTTTGGCATTGCATACGGTAGATTGTCACAAAGGGGAACCCACCTCATGAGAAGGAGACTTGTTTGAAATGCAATATCTCAACTCATATAAGGTGGAAAGAACAAAATGTTAGGTACGTTAATGCCTAGAGGAACATGCTTCATTGAGATAGTAGTCTTCATACTCTACCTCACAAAGCATGGGCCTTACATCTCATTTGGACATTTTTCCCTCTTTTTAGGTGTTCCATTTGCTTTAAAGTCTAGCCAAGCTATTGGCATATTAGCTTTTTGAGGGGTAAGGAGTTGCCCAAAAAGTCCTAAGACATGTGTTTCCCTTTGTTTGATTGTTTGGTCAAAGGACATATATGAGATGTTGGGGTTTAGTTCTCATCGGATTATCCTATGCCTAAGTCCTTCACCCATCGGATCAATAGATGTTCAATCTTCCAGTGCCAATTCAGTCAGAATCTCAAAATGATCCGACGAGTTCATCCTGGAAAACATCGGTCCATCCGATGTTCACAAATCAGCAACCTTGATGAATTCCACCGATGCCTCTTCATCTAACGTCGGTTCATCCGATGTCCTCAGTGACTCCTTGAATATCCTTACTGTGCCATTCGACCGATGCTCAAAACCCTAGACGTCGGTCCATCCGGTGTCAATTGCACTTTTCTGGAAAACCTTACTGTGGAATTCGACCGATGTTCACTCCCCTTATCATCGGACCATCCGGTGTTAAAATATCGGCTAGGGTTTGGGGTTCACTATTTAACCCGCGCGCCGCCGCCTTTTCTCTCTCTCCCCGACGCCTCGCTCTCCCGCGCCCTAAGCGCCGCCGTCTCTCGCCCACCTCGCCGCAGCCGACCGCGCCGCCACCTCCTCCGCCGCCGGTCGCCGCCGCCGCCGACCCCAGCGCCGCCGTCGTGCTCCCACCGGGCGCCGCCGCCGCACACCCAAGCCGCCTCACCTCCAAGCGCCGCACCGCCGCCTCCACACTCGCGCCGCTCGTTGCACCGCCGCTCGCCCTAATCGCCGCCGCCGCACCTAGGCACCGCCGCCGCCGTCTCCGGCCGCCGCCGCCCGCAGCGCCACCGTCCTAAGCGCCGCCGCCGTTACTCCGGTGTGCCTCCCGAACTCCATCGTCGCTAAGATGGGTCGTGACCGCAAAGGAAAGGGAAAAGCGATCGCGGAGCCCGCCGCGAAGAAGCGTAAACTTTCAAAGGATGAGAAGCAGGCTCTAATGGCCGCTCGCGCCGCCGAGGAGCGTGAGCGCGGCCGTGGGGGATCCCTGAGGATCCGCGAGGCTCAGCAGCCTCCTGTGATCGACAACTCCGACATCGAGGAGGAGCCGGTCGAGCCGCTTGTCCGCCGGCGCTCAGCCCGGACACGGGGAGGTCAGTCCCCGGCTGCTCCTCGTCCGAGACCGACGGCTGCCGACCGTCGTGAGGACAGGGAGGCCGAGAGGGCCATCTACGAGATGGACACGGCCGTCCGTGTCGGTGAGGAGTCCGTCTCACGGACTACCGGAAGATGAAGGCCAAGCAGCTACGCAAGCTTCGTTGGAGCGTGCTGCTTGAGGAGTGGTTCCCACAGCCCCGAGAGACTCTTGTGGACAGTCGCTTCTGGACTGTCACCCAGGCGTCTCTCTATGAGACCTACAGGCGTCGGGGGCACAAGCTTTTTCAGCACAACTACCTGGACTGGGGGCAGCTTGCAGTGGCAGCGGAGACTGAGGTTCGTCCTTTCTTTGAGAGATACAGAGGTTTGGTGCAGCTGCTGGCTTATGAGAGAAGTGCTTATGTGGAAGAGTGGGTCCGTGTCTTCTACGCGACCCTGTACATCTCAGAGGGCAGGAGGTCGATTGACTTCATGTTCAATGGTCAGCGCTACCATCTCTCGAGGCAGACTTTGGGGCAGCTTCTTGGTTTGGACCTGCACGACACCTGCGTGCACGAGAAGGTCTATGGGCAGGCAGATCCACCGAGGAGGCCACTTGCTGGAGGGGTAGCACCACAGCTTGACGAGATCCGCTCTCTGTTTGGCCCCTCGTTCTCTCCGGACCAGCCGAGAGTTCCAGCTCTCCTGACCCCAGCTGCGCGCATTGTGCACCTCGCCTTGCGCCGCACGCTCCTGCCGAGGTCAGGTTACTTGGAGGGGTTCACGAGTCTGCAGCAGAACCTCCTGTTCTACATAATGAACGGGATGAATTTCGATATCGTGGACATACTCCTATGCGAGATGGAAGACGTAATCACGGATGGGATTGGCATGATGAGGCAGATGGTCTACGGGCACTAGATCAGTTACATTTGCTCTATGATGGTGCCTGAGGGACATGCAGCACAGGCCCGGCTTGCTGACGAGAGTGTGACTCGCTTTGGTCACTATCGTGCCTCTGCTCCTGGAGACCGTCGCCTTGGTCGTCCAGTTGAGCGTCAGGTCCGGGCCCGTCTGTCAGAGGAAGACTGGTCCGACCTAGAGCGGGAGGACGAGAGGCTTGCTGAGGCTGAGGCTCAGGGGGAGGACCTGCAACATATCTGGTCTGAGAGCGACACCGACGACAGTGTCGAGGAGTACTTCCCTCCTCCCCCCTCTCCCCGGCAGCACGACGCGGAGGCTGGAGGTTCTACAGTGCCACCTCCCACTCCACCTCCCGTCACTGAGGCACAGGTGACGCAGCCGTCTGAGCTGACCTCGCTCCTCCAGCAGATGGTCGAGCAGCAGCGGCTGGACAGGCTGGCCGCCGAGCAGGCCCGCGCGGAGCAGGCTGCGCGTCTTCTTGAGCTCCAGCAGCAGCAGCAGGAGATGCAGCGTCAGATCGCCCGTGAGAGGCGTGAAGACACTGATCGGCTGACGGGGCTCATCGACCAGATGCACCAGCGCACTCTGGACCAGCAGCAGCAGACGCAGCAGGCGATGATGGGGATCCTGGGGTTGATCACCAACCTCTACACCCAGACCGGGATCGCCCTTCCATCGCAGCTGCCTGGAGTAGCTCCTCCGCCTCTTGTCTTGACTCCAGCTGCTGCACCAGTGGCTCCAGTTCCCTCCACTCCGATCCCTTCGTTCAGCATGTCCCCGCTGTTGGCTCCAGGTGCTCCTCTTCACTCCCCACTGCCGGCCACTTCACTGTTCCTTCAGACGCCGGCCTCCGTCACCAGTGTCCCTGCTCCAGCACCTCCAGCACCTCCTCCTCAGCAGGCACCGACGGTGGCACCTTCGGCTCCGGCAGCACCCTCCTCCGCTACTCCGGCCAGCAGCTCCGACGACAGTGGCGATGACCAGTTCGTCATCGCGCCCAGCTCTCAGGGTCTGTAGATGCTCAGATCCCTTTTTGGTGTCTTGATGCCAAAGGGGGAGAAGAGTTAGAGAGTCAGGGGGAGTCCTAGTGTTAGGGGGAGTGAGTCGAGTGTCTTATCTTAATTGTATTTGCTATTTTGCTCATTTGGTGTGTAATGAACCTATTTCCTTCTTTTTTCCATTACTTGTTAATCATTTGAACTCATTTGGTGTTTATCTATGATTTTGATCTCTTTGAATTTACACTTGTGCTACTAATTGATGTTTAAAGCTTCAAGTGTAACATCCGTATTCATTGCATATATACTTGAGTATTATCATCAAATTCATTATTATTGCGCTTTAAATTATTGTGTTGTCATCAATCACCAAAAAGGGGGAGATTGAAAGCATCTAGGCCCCATGAGGTACGGTTTCGGTGATTAATGACAACCATTCGATATTACTAATGAATTTGTGAATGCAAGGTCTCAATAACACTCAATCAAATGAAATCAAAATTACATTGGAAACCCATATAAAATCAACGAATGAGATCAAATCAAATCATATGAAGACAAGAAGTAAAAGCTCTAACTTGATATCACTCAATGCTTGAAGACAATCAAAACAACATTTCAAACAAGTGTCAAAGAGGTCACAAGTTCAAATTCCAAAAGAACAACTCAAAACAACTCGAAGTCAACAAGTTGAACACACCGGATCATCCGATGGTTTTTGAGTTGACTGCATCGGTCGAGTTGTGTGAACAGAAGAAGAAGACCTCAGAGCAAAGAACTCACCGGATCATCCGATGTGGGTGGCTCAGTGACATCGGTCCATCATCACAGATTGCAACACTGTTGGACCAAGTGAAGCACCGGATCATCCGATGTGCAGACTTACACACATCGGTCGATCACTCCAGTAAGCTTCAAGATCAAGCAAAATTCTGGAGGAAGAGCCACCGGATCATCCGATGAGAAGACAGATCAACATCGGTCTAACAACGGTCATATCTGACACAGTGACATCAGCTAATTTGGCTTTGACCGATGTTAACTGAAGGGGAGACATCGGATCATCCGGTGTTCGCAGAGAAGTGATGTCAGCCTACTTTTCCAACGGCTATCTCGTGTAGGCTGGCTATTTATACCCCTTCAACCTGTCAAATCGAATAGACTTGAAGCCCAGACATACTCTACACATCCTAGAGCATTCAAGCAATAGAGCTACCACTTTCACATCATTTGCTCATCATTTGTACACCAAGAGATAAGCTAGAACTAGCTAGAGATAGTGCTTGGGTGCCTCCACTCTTGGTGATTGGAGTCTCTAGTGTAGTGAGAGCCATAAGGGAGTGTCCCTTGGTGTGTGCGACTTCCGGAGCTTGCCAAGAAGATTGTGGAAGCCCGGAGGATTCCAAAGTGTACAAGGCTTAGCTCCACCTTGCCGAGGTTGGCGAACGGAGAAGAATAGTGAAGAACCCCCTTGTCTCGGTGACTTGGGAGTGGCAAAACCCTTCGGTGGGTGCCACAACGTGGATGTAGGTAGATCCTTGTGATCTTACCGAACCACGGGATAAACTCCGTGTCCCTTGAGCGTTTGCATCCCTCTCCCTTTTTACACTTATGCAATCTTCATTCCGCAACTTTATTTTACATTGATTGCATAGTTCAATCGCATAGGGAATTGGGCTTGAGGTCGTTAATCTTAATTGCTTTAAAAATTGAAAGAAAGCCCAATTCACCCCTCCTCTTGGGCGTTTCGATCCTTATACCTCTTATCTTATTTCCTATTGACCCATCTTGTCCAGTGAATACTTTCTGAAGCTAAGTTTGATTCTAGAAGAATGAGTAAGATGTCAGTCTCTCCTAGAGAGTTGAAGTCCAAAAGTTTATTGATTCAGTGAGGGATGTATGAAAATCATAACAATGCTTATGTTCTTTTAGTATGCAAATTCAGAACAATGAAATAAATTACTTATGTAGAGTTTTTAATTTTTCAATAGTGCCATACGCATTATGTACCTCTTCTTGTGGCTTGAATTTAACACCGCTGAAAGTAAATTCAATAGAAACCTGCTTCTTAATTATTTGTTGTCTGAGTTGCTATATAACCTGATTACTTTATAGGTTGCTCCATTGTTCAGTATGTTTGCTAGTTGATTAACTATATATGCTATGTGTGATACTTTTAAGAATTCCTATATATATATAATCTTATTTTTTTGATTACTTGGTAGCAGAATGGGTTTGAGAGAGGAGCACATAATTAGGAGAGAAGAAGATGATGATGAATTGATGCTCTTTCTTCTACCAAGTTTATATCAGTTGGATAGTAGTAGTAGTAGCAGCAACAACAACACAAAGAAGAAACCAAGACACACATTTAGTTGCACCGAGAAGGAACTCATGAAAGAAATTCTCAATAAACATGAGAAGAACTGTCTAGTAGCATTTCGAATGGAACAAGACATCTTTAGAAAGATAGCCTCCTATCTTAGAACGAAGAACCTCCTACGTGATGCAAGAGGTGTGAGAGTGGAGGAGCAGTTAGGAATGTTTATGTTTATGCTATCGCATAATGCTAGCTATGAGGATCTACAATATGAATTCAAGCATAGTGGAGAAACAATCCATCAACATATTAAAGCAGTTTTCGAAATCGTTCCTGCTCTCACTTATCGATTCTTGAAGCCAACCCTTACAATAGAAACACATTGCAAGATTGCCACTGATACGACACGCTATGTTGTTGTGTCAGCATTGAGAAGATATGGTTATAAATTTGAATCTTGTTATATTTGTGACCTCATGCAGATTAACAGGGTTCAGTATATTGCATTGACTTGATATTATTGTCTTTGCTGCAGAACATAGCGATAAAAATGGTATTGATCCCTGAACTCTGCATAGTAGTGATGACGCCGGTGTCAGAAAATACTTTGTGTGTCTTTACATTTGCTCCTTCCATAATGTACCGTATCCAGTGTATTCAGAACTGAACTGTATGAGAATTAGTAGGTTTAACTGTTGGATGTTCTATTATTTGAAAATCGTCACATTTTGCAACTTTGGATCTTTGTGTAAGTTGCCTGAAAGCAACAACTATATTGTTATGCATGCAGTAAGGAATGTTAAATGCTTGAAATTTCACATTTTGATGACTGGAGAAGTTATTTTTGTGGATACTATAATTATGCTTATTTAAGTTTGCCACATTTTGATATGAAAGGAATATGTCAGAATGGGTAAAAAACTATTAATCCACCTCATTTTCAAATGCTACTAGAGATCTGACTAAAAACTACTAATCCACCTCGTTTTTCAAATACACATTTGCAAACTGGGGATTAACTCCCACGGTGGGTGGGGATTGGGTGGTGGGAGTGGATTCACCCAATCCACGTAGGGATTATTTCACAAGTGTGTTGTTTTTCAAGGCTGCCAAACGAAACCTAAAAGGGAGTATGTAACAAGAGTTGATGTAATTTATCAAAGGAGAAGGACCTCGAGTTAGATGAAGCCCAATATGAGCAAATGCAGGGCTCATGCATGGCTTCTTGGACTCCACCATGAAACTGGCGAGAATTTGATCGAATATTTTCTCATTGCTTGCTGGTGGTCTGGGTACGGATTATATACAGCTCTATATAGACAGGTCTTAAAAGCCCAATACAAACAAATTACGTCTCATTTTGCCCACTATAGACCCCAAGTGAAACCTGTCAACTGTCATTGAGTTGGATCAGTTGTGTAACTACCATCATGAAGCGAAACCGGCACAGTATTTTATTTTTTTCATCTTACAAAAAACACTACTCAAAAGCACATGCACCCCCTTTAAAACACAATTCAAAAGCATCCCTTGTAAACATTGCGACAAGAGGTCATGGATTTTGGATGAAATGGAAAATCACCTAAGCACGAGAACGATGTAGGTGCGCAAATGTCACATTGTTTTGTGAACCATTTGTCATGGAAATGATACAATGGCTCATCAGAAACTAACAACTTGTTGATGTCCCTAAAGTAACGTGGGAACTGTCCATTTGAAGTATAGAACAGAACCTTTACTCTTTAGGTAATCACAGTCTAGTTAGTTCATGTAAGATGCCCTTTTGCCACTTGCCCAAACCATTCAAATGCACATATCACAGTTTTTTTTATAAAAAATATCAACTCGGCCGGAAACTAAGATCACACCAAAGCAGGTTAAGAAATCGTTGTATGAACAGAACATGTGGGGCAATCACTTACACTTGGTAGAGTTAGCCGGCTCCCGCTAGTACTTCACCTGCGTCGCAACAGGGAGATGAGAGTTAGATCAACGGGGCAAAGCGAACATGATGATCGTACTGGCGGCGGATAGGACTTAGGTCTGAGTGCGGCGGCAGCGATCAGAGTGCGGCGGCGGGAGAGAACGGATCGCCTTCAGTGGCGGAGCTGTAGTACAGGCGTTGGGTTCAGATGAACCCAATAATTTTTTGTAAAGCAAGTATGATTACCTTATTACAACTAGTTTGAACCCATTGAATTCAGATAACTTATACTTAATTCACACATATATTTTTAAGCAAACCTATTAGCAAAATTTTCTAGCTCCGCCACCGCCTTCGCACGAACACTTTGCAGTGATCAAGGGGCAGCGTGCGGCGGCGACGGCGGATTAAGAGGAAGGAAACAGGGGTCTGGCGCGGTTCGGGGAGGCTCCATCGTCCGGTACGCCGAGCTTCGTCGAGACCCGGCCATGGTGACGGCGCGGCCCAACTTGGCTAGGAAAAGCAGGATAGCGGAATAGGGGGGCGCACGGGGTGAGGAACCTCGGGGATCTCCCCCTTTCATAGTGCGCGGCGCCCTAGGGTTCGAGGCGCGCACGCCGAGGGCGGCGGCAGCGCTCGACCCGGCTTGGTGGCGGCGCGACGGGCGTGGCGCGGTGTAGGGTTTGTGGGGTGAGGCGCGCGCAGGCAACTGGGCCGGCTAGGGCTCTCGCGCAAGGCTGGGCCGCAAAGCCTGCGGGAGAGGAGGGCGTGGCGCGGCGAGCGGGAGAGTGGTGGGCGACGCCGACGCTTCATACGAGAAAGGCGGAGGTTGGGGATGACAACCGGGTCCCGCGTGTCTGAAACTGAATGCGAAACAGAGGTGACGTGGGCTGCTGGCGGGTGGAGTTGGGCTCGGCCCAGAAGAGAGTGGTTGGTTCGACTAGATTCTCGGCCCAAAATACATCTTCTGTATTTTTTATGAATATTTTTCTCTGACCATTCTTCTTTATTTTATTTATTTTGGACGGGGTCATACACGTAACACGGTGTCAAGTCATTTGAAAACAGTGTTTTAGCATTTGGTGGGCCAATAATTTAGAGTTTCTGGTGCCGTGCCGTGGGCCGATACACCTACCCGTGTTTATCAGACCGATTAAACGCTGACCGTTGACTTAGATAAGAATTCTCTTCAAGTACCCATTGACCACGATGCTCTAAAGCCACTGAGTTATCGGTTTCGAGAAAAAAATAAAGCCACTGAGCGTCAGCCGCCTGATAAATCGTGGAGAAAAGTAATGACAAATAAATAAATTAGAATTCAGAACATTGTTTATCCTCTCAGCCCTTCGAGAAACTCAAGCGCTTGTCAGGAGTTTTTGCTTAGCAAGTCTCCCGTTGCTTTCGAAGCATGATTGAATTGTCAGCGTGCTTTGTCTCCATACTCCTGCCTCGATTGAAACCAGCCTTCTTGGCCTGGGGAAAAACTATGAAGGTTACTATGTACTCTATCTGCCTCTAAAAACTTTTCATTTTATGTATTCCATCTGTTTCTAAATTTTTTCATTTTGTAGTTAATTTTTAAACTATAAAACGACATTTTTTTAATAATGGAGGAAGTAATTTTCGCAAGCAACAAACTTGGTGGATGGTCCTGCATACCAAATTACTGTAATAGACTCCTTTTATTTTAAAATACTTGTCACTCTTTAGTTTAAGAGTAACAAGTATTTTAGTATAGAGAGAGTATTTTATAAGGCTTGTTACTATCTTACACGTCTGAATATAAAAACTACTACTCACCCATTCTTAAATTATACTCCCTCTTTTCTTTAAAAAGAAAATCACTTTTAGTTTATTTTTTGAAGTAATGGTAACAATCTTTTAAGAAAGAAGTGAGTATTACCTATGTACCTAATTACTTGACATTTAGAATAATATTTTAGTTCAAAAAAATTGAATACTAAGTAACTAGAGACAGAGAGAATACCATTACAATAAAAATTTTAACTTCAAACTAAATTTAAATTACTCTTTAATAACAGTATTTAAAAAATAAAGGGAATACACCATATGATTCCATCCGCATGGCTTGTCCAGTAAAGATTATAAAATTTGCTTTCAGGCAAGAAAGATGGTGAATGGCATTTGGGTTCAGTTTACTTGATCTCAATCATTTTTTTCCAAATTTTTTTATATTTGTTTTTCGGGAAAGAAAGTGATAGAAAGAAAGGAAGAAATGGTTGGTGAAAGATATTTTAGCGTTCCAAATTTCGTCTTTAAGAACCGTTCCAGTCGCGGCGACGACCGAGAAACCTTCTTCCATTTGTCCCACAACGGCTGCGTCCTGCGTCCATGTCGAGCACGTTGTCCTCGTCGCCGCGGCCGCTGGACGCGGATGGTGGGCAGGAGAGGGGCATGGCCGCAGCGCAGCACATCGTGAAGAGCCTGGCCATGTCCAAGAACGCCGCGGATGACATGATGCGCTTCTTGTATACCCAGGACCCCAGCCTGATCCCCCTCTCTTCTCCGGTGGCCGGTGAGGAGCAGGCGTCCGGCTGCGGCGGTGAAGATGAAGGTGAGGAGGAGGAGCTGATCGCCTCCGCGGAGGATGTCATCCGGCGGTCGTCGTCCGCCTCTGACATGGTGGACTATTTGTACGCCGTCGACGACGCGACCGATGCGGCAGGTCACTCGGCCCGCGCCGCCGCCGCCGTGCACGCCGCCATGCCGCGGCTGGAGGAGGAGGTGCGCTCCCTTCTGCTCGCTTCTTCCTCTTTGCGGCGCCTCTCGCTCTCGTCGACGGACGACCTCGTCGGGAACACGACGCCCGCCGCGTCGCCACCGCGCCACGGCCACGGCACGCTCTCCCCGAACTCCGCCGCCTCCGTCAGCGGGGTCGCCCGCCGCATGTTGCGCGCTGGGTACGGCCCGGAACTCGCGCAGGTCTACGTCGCCGTCCGCCGCGACGCGCTCGCGGAGTCCGTGTCGCATCTCGGCGTCGAGGCCGTCTCCATCGAGGAGGTGCTCAAGATGGAGTGGCCGGCGCTCGACCAGAAGGTGCGACGGTGGAGCCACGCCGTCAGGGTCATGGTCAGGACGGTCCTGGCCGGCGAGCGCCAGCTCTGCGACGAGGTCTTCGAGACGGACGAGGAGCTTGCCCGCGAGTGCTTCGCCGACGTCGCCAGAGGGTGCGTCCTGCAGCTGCTCGGCTTGGCGGACGCCGTCGCCATGTCGGCACGCGCCCCCGAGAGGCTCTTCCGCACGCTCGGCATGTACGAGGCGCTCGCCGACGTCCAACCCGAGCTCGAATCCCTGTTCGCCGATGACTCCGCCCGCGAGTTCTTCACCACCGAGGCCTCGACCGCCGTCGCGCAGCTGGGCCACACCGTGCGCCTCACCATCGAGGAGTTCGGCCACGCCATCCACGGCGAGGCGTCGCGGAAGCCCGTGCACGGCGGAGAGATCCACCCCATGACCCGCTACGTGCTCAACTACTGCGGCCTTCTCGCCGACTCCCGCGGAACTCTGGACACGGTTCTCGGCGCCGGCGCCGGCCTCGACGACGACGACGACAACGCCGGAGCAGCCTCCACCGACGGCCTGACATCGACGCCGTCCGCGCGGTGCATGCGCAAGCTCGTCACGCTGATCCTACGCAAGATCGACGACAAGTCCCGGCTCTACGACGACGCCGGGCTGCAGAACATCTTCTTGATGAACAACCTCTACTACGTGGTGCAGAAGGTGATGGATTCCCCGCCGCTCCGCGAGCTCCTCGGCGACGACTGGCTGCGCCGGCACCGCGGCCAGATCCGGCAGTACGAGACCGGCTACCTCCGCGCGTCCTGGATCGCCGTCCTGTCCGGGCTCCGCGACGACGGCGGCGCCACCCCGTCGTCAGCCTCAGCCGCGCACAGCAGCAACAGAGCGGTGAGGGAGCAGGCGAAGAGCTTCAACGCCGCGTTCGAGGAGATGTACCGGGCGCAGACGTCGTGGAAGGTGGCGGACGCGCAGCTCCGGGAAGAGCTGCGCATTGCCGTGTCGGAGCGGCTGATCCCGGCGTACCGGTCGTTCCTCGGCCGGGCGAGCCGGCTGTCGGCGAGGCACGTCAAGTACAGCCTCGAGGACCTCGAGGAATACGTGCTGGATTTCTTCGAAGGCGTTCCGAAGTTGGTCAGGTGGTGAACACAGATGAAGTTCGTCAGGATCATCGTATCTATCCTCTGCACACACGGTTGTTGCTGCTCGGTTCGATTTTGTACCCGTCGATTCATCCTCATTTCTTGGTTTATAAGTATTGGTTTGATGTCCAGAACAATCAAACCAACTCACAGTATATGTAGCTGTATGTTTACATGAAATTCTGGAATTTTTTTATTAATATACGATTTTTAAACGTTTTTAATATAAACAACACACAAAATGAAAAAATTTCAAAACAAACCCACTTTCGTATGTGTCATGGACGAAATTTGAATTTCGTATGTGGCACATACGAAATTCAAATTTCGTATATGTTAGATACGAAATTCGTTTTAAGTTGGCACAGATACGTTTTATTGAGTTTTGAACCTCATTTTATGAAGCTTTAGAGTAAGAATTTAAAAGTGTTTCCAAAATACAAAATATAGAGTAGATTGTGAAGTTATTTATGCAATGAGGAACATATTGTTGTAGTATTGGAAATCAAAAGTTATTGAATATTGAATTGTGTAATACGATCACAATCATTCAGTTTATGTGATCGTAATACCAACTTCGAAAATCATTATCTCTCAATTCAATAGACCAAATATATTGGAAATCTATTCCTTAGACTCATCAAAACTAGTACTATAATTTATGTTATAACAATTTGGAGCAATTGTACCTCTAAATATTTCAAAACTGAGGTTCAACACTTAATAAAACATACTTGCGCGAGCTTAAAACGAATTTCGTATCTGACATATACGAAATTTGAATTTCGTATGTGCCACATACGAAATTTAAATTTCGTCCATGACACATACGAAGGTGGGTTAGTTTTGAATTTTTTCATTTTGTGTGTTGTTTATATTAAAAACGTTTAAAAATCGTATATTAATAAAAAAATTCTGAAATTCTGCTGCTCATCTCAAAATTTGTTCAAATCGGATCGGTAGCTTTGTCTGCTCGAAACATTGGACCATAGAGCCCATCAGGTTCAGTCCGTTCCGAAGCATTTTAGCGACGCAATGATCAGAATTTTGGGCACATTACAAGCTGGGCCAAAGCCCACATGAAGCAACACGTAGGAATAGAAATCTCGGGACTTCCAGAAACAAATTCCGAAACAAAACGATGAGTCAAAGCCCCTGCGCGGGGGCCCACATGTCATGGAATGAAAAATAAATGTTAGGCCGGGGCATCGCCCTAGCCCATGCGCTGGCTGCTTCGGCGTCATCGTCTCCACAGGCATAGGCAGAGACAGAGGCAGCAGCGAACCGAACGAAGCGAAGGAGGGAGCACACGAGGCAGCGAGAGGGGGTGACGATGCCGGGGCTCACGGCGCCGTCCAACTACGCGGAGGAGCCGCCGCGCCACGCAGCCCTCAGGATCAACTCCAAGGTAAAGCCCGCCCCTCGCGCCAGTGTTTATCCTCCTCGCCCGAGGGTCGTGGGATTGTGTGGCTTGTGATGTCGCCGGTAACCGCGCGGATTCGCGGCTTGGTCCGCCCGATCGGACGCCTGCCACTTCCATCAGCAGAGTCGCAGGCGTCGCCATTTTTTTTGTTGCGCAGTAGGTAGTATGGAGTGGATTTTCAGGATTTCGGTTCATTCCGATGCTCTCGGGTTAGCTCTCTGTCCGCCGACGGCCTGCTGCAGTGTGTAGTTTGGCGATAATTATTCCTTGACAAATGTTTCGATTAGCAATAACTAGTTGACCATTCATTCTCTTTTCTCGCTGTCCTTTTCTGTGCATTGTGCTGTGCTGCACCTTGTAACCCCCACCGTAGTTTCCTAAAAAAAAACTGAACAAGCTTCTAATTGAAAACAGCTGGCCCATGATCATTCAGTAAGACATAGAAATGGAGTAACCTGATTGCATTATTTCGTCGTGCAGGAGCCGTTCAACGCCGAGCCTCACCGATCAGCACTAGTCGCGTCTTACATCACCCCAGTGGATTTCTTTTACAAGAGGAATCATGGACCGATTCCGAAAGTTGATGACCTCTCAAGGTTTACAGCAGGAACAATGAATCTTCATATTTTATTGCGATCTGTTACTTCTGTTACAAGTTCTCTGATTTTTATGTGTACGGATTAACAGGTACAGTGTTTCCATCGCTGGTCTTGTCAACAAGCCTATTCAACTATCCATGGCTGACATTTGGTAATGCATTTTTCGTCTTACCATACCATGTGAAACGAAAATTCTTGGATCTTGAGTTAAAAGTTGATATAGACTTTGCATTCAGGGCTCTTCCCAAGTACACTGTCACAGCAGCTTTACAGGTCCTTTTACATACACCTAATATGCATTTGCCCCCTAATCTCTCCATGATTGTTTACATATCAGTATTTTATTGACCAAAGTTTGACAATACCACTCTGAAATTAATAGTGTGCGGGAAACCGGAGGACTGCTATGAGTAATGTACGGAAAGTTAGAGGTGTTGGATGGGACATATCTGCTCTTGGAAATGGTAAGAGATTGACTTGTTTTATTTTATAAATGTCCAGAGCACGCTTTGCAGGTTATGTCAAAGATTGTTGAGATGCAGCCCAGTGCACTTATTAGCGTGTACTGTCACCCAACATAGGTTGTATGTTATTGCTGTTCTATTCTGATCTTTGTATCATTCCAGCAACCTGGGGTGGAGCGAAATTGTGTGATGTCCTTGAACTAGTTGGAATACCTAAACTCAGTTCAGCGACATCTTTTGGAGGGAAACACGTTGAATTTGTTAGTGTTGACAAGTGTAAAGTGAGTATGTTGGTTCTTTTTAATTGCAGCAGCTTTTATGGCCACCACACCGATCTCTGTTGTTTGCGTTCAGGAGGAAAAAGGTGGTCCTTACACAGCATCCGTTCCATTGAAGCAGGCAACGGATCCTGATGCTGATGTATTACTTGCATATGAAATGAATGGAGAGGTGACCCAACGTTGGATTTTTGTTTCATAACTCAAATCTATTTTTACATTTGTTGCTACTATGTTCTAGTTATTCTTCAAAAAGTGGATTGTTCTTGATACTCTTGTTCCAATTCGATTTTTTTTTTGTTTTCTATTAATCTGACATCTTGTTCTTATGGTGAATTAGAATGATAATACTAAATACATATATAACTATCTGTAGGACTGTAACATTACAATAACATCATATATTCATGTTGATGGTACAGCTTCCTGAAAGAATGGTTAGTGCACAAATAACTCTTGAATTCATGAGAGAATTCTTTGTGAGCCATTAGAAAATATTGCAATCCCTTCTCAGCCATCAGAAAAGTACTTGTCCCGTTTGTGTCATGAGATGAGTTTTTTCTACCCTATGGGTGCCACTGTCATGAGCTCCGTTAGCTGCAACTGCCATTAGGCAAGCATTTCTTGTCAGACTTTTTTTTTTAAATGGCTGTTTTATACTTGGAGCATACAGTTAGGGCAGGTACTCAACCTGATCATGAGCTTGGAGTGGGAGCTCTATTGTCGATAGTGATTATGTGGCACCTCTGTTTTCTGTGAGAAAGCATTGGCTAGGGAGGTTCATCTCATTCTCATCACACATAAGCTAGCTAAATTGTGATAACTTTATGTGACATTGCTCTTTCGAGCACAGGTGCACAAGACTTTGAAAAATATGCTGTTAAATATTACTTTACGCAAGTTTTTATGCAGCTCTACTTTTTGTTGACTTTCTTATGCTTCACTTCTAATGTTCAAGTTTTACATAATTAACTTGTCACAAATTACCATGTTTAGACCCTTAATCGTGACCATGGATACCCGCTCCGCGTTCTTGTGCCTGGCGTTATTGGCGCACGCTCTGTAAAATGGCTGGACAGAATCAACATAACTGAGCAAGAATGCCAGGTTTTCCGAAAATATGAATGCGATGCTTTTTCATCTTTTCTCTTTCATGTTCATAGCTTACTGCTATCCTCAACCAGGGTTTTTTTACACAAAAAGACTATAAAATGTTCCCACCTTCTGTGGACTGGGACAATATTAACTGGTCAACTAGAAGGCCACAAATGGATTTTCCTGTCCAGGTACACTACCATATCCATTCTACTATTCATTCTGTTCTGCTAGGTTTCTGGATTACTTGTCTTCACTTGCTTTCATTTGCATAGTCTGCCATCTGTACGCTGGAAGATGTAGATGTTATCAAGAAAGGAAAGGTCAGTATTATTTCCACAATATGAACTCAGAGATAGCATCATACCCGGTGTGAAAATTTGAAATAAGTCACACACTCGCACTGCAATGCTCTGCAGGCCAGGATTGCTGGGTATGCGCTTTCAGGTGGTGGCCGCGGAATTGAGAGAGTAGATATATCTGTTGATGGGGGTAAAACATGGGTGGAGGCACGCAGATATCAAAAAGCCAATGTGCCATATGTATCTGATGGACCTCAAAGTGATAAGTGGGCATGGGTTCTCTTCGAAGCTACATTAGACATACCACCAAATGCTGAGATTGTAGCTAAGGCGGTAAGTTAATCCAGTGGAGGCCACTGTTTCTCACTTTCACCCAATTTTTGCTCCTTTGTGGAGTATAAAAGAGCCTAAAAATGCACCTTCTGGGCTACAGGTGGACTCAGCTGCAAATGTTCAGCCCGAAAAAGTGGAAGACATATGGAATCTTAGAGGAATCCTCAACACATCTTGGCATCGAATCAAAATACAGAATTCATCGTGCGTAGGAAGATCCAAGATATAAAAATGCACACTACCGACTACTTGAACTGGTGGTGATCCACGACAGTCTAATCAATTTACAAATATAAATAAAAAGTGATTGCAGATTTATGTGTTTTTCACTTTAGACTGTACATGTTGGAGCCGAGTTGTTGGTCTAAAATTTGCGTGTATTATCATCTCACATTTGATGCTAGCTGCTGCTATTTCTTTTACCTCATCGGAATAGCTGCCTCTATTGGTTGGTCTGGTATCAATAAATATTTCCACCGTATTCTTCACTATGAGTTGTTACTACTGCAGCATAGATTACTTCATGGGGAAAAAGTCAACTACGAGAAGAAAAGTTGCACCGCAATCCGATCAGTTTGGACTTCAAAGTATTGCTTGAAATTTTGTGCAGAAGTACATTACAGGAATTGCACAGACGTGATGCACCGACACTGATAATAAGAACAACGCCAAAAAAAGACGTCATATTAGAAGAACATTCTTTGAATTTACATTTGCTACATGGCAGGAAACGAATGCGGCTGCCGTGGCTGTCATGAACAAAGGCAACAAATCACTGAAGGATCTGCAGACTGCAATGAACTTCAGCTATGCAGTTAATGTTACAGAATTCCATAGAGCTGCGGAACCAGCATTCTCTAACCGCTTCGTGATCTCTCTTCATGCCCGTTGCTGTTGCCCTGCAGAAGTGATGAGAAAAGCATCTGGAAGTTTGGATCTTAGGACTACAAAAATTCGGATCTGTAAGATGCACTTTACAACAGTAATGTATACTTACAACATTTGAAATTTGGTCTTTGACTGAGAACAACTCCTTGAGCATTTTGTCCAAAGAATCCTTAGCCAATGGGAACTTCTTCACTTCCCTCTCCCCTGATTCTACAGAACCTTCAGCATGAGATGTACCGTTTTGAAGCTGCGTTGACAACAACAGGTAAACATGATCAGGTTCCCATCCTATATGTTACGTACGTTCAGCGGTCCTGGTAAATAACTGAAAAATGGCTCAGTCGTCAGGAGAATGTGTCCAGCGTCCATTGCACTTTCTTCTCGCATGATATGAAAGAGACTATGAAACATCTAGTATCATGTTCAGCAAAATTGCAGGCAGCACCATGCAATACAATAGTTGTTGCAACTACCTCTGCAGTAGTAGTGGCAGGAGGAGGAGGAGGCTGGTTTGATGCGTCCCCATTTTGATTCAACTGACCATCTGCTGTATCTGAATGCAGCGCCGGCGCAGACGCCTGCAGAGCAAAGCAACTGCAAGAATGAGCAGAACATGATCAAGATGGCATGAAATCGTCGTGGCAGCCCGTTGCAGTTAGTACCTGCTCTTTGGAAACATCGTCCTGCCACTCGGGCTGGAACTTCTGCAGCAGCAACGTGAGCAGCTTCTGCAACTCGGGCGGAACCTCCGGTGGGAAGAGCTTCGGGATGTCCTCCTTCGCCACTTTCTCGTTGACGCACCTCCGGATCAGTATCCTCAGGCACACTAGCAGCTGTAGCAGGCAGAGAAGTTCAACAATCTCATCAGGAGGCGTCGGAGGTCATAGGAGGGAGGGGAGGTGTCGGCGTACGGGGTCGAGGTCGGCTTCATCCGAGAGCTGGAGGATGTCGCGGGCGACGGCGCGGTCGGCGGCGTCGAGGCCGGTGCGGCGGGTGCGCCAGAGAGCCTGCAGGATGTACTCGACGGAGTCCTTGGACCGCGCGTGCGCCAGCAGCGGGAGGTGCCCGTGCCCCCACAGCAGCGCCGCTGCGCCGCGCTCCCGTTCCATCGCCGGCCGGATTTGCTTGCGCCGCCGCCTTCGGTTCCTAGGCCGAACGGAGCCGTGGTTGAAGGAGACGGCTACGTTTCCGTTGTGGGCTGGATCTGCCCATGAAGAAGAGCTCGGGGGATTCAGCTTTAGATGGAGGCCCGTTTGGAGGAGTAAGAGGCTCGGTGGGCCATCAATGGCCGCCGGCACGGAAGGTACATCGATTGCCACGATCGATTCATGAAACCACATGCATCATCTCCATGCATGGAAATCCCACTGAAGTAACGGCGTTATGAACTGAACCGAATTGAATTTACTCACCACACAACAGGTTAGAGAAAGCAGCAGCGGTGGTGGTGGTCCAAACGGAACCGGACCTTTTGTTCATCAGATATACTGTTTGTCAGTCGCCTGACATATCAGGCCACGGGTTCAGAATGGATCCGTAGCTGCTTAATGAACACTTAACACCACTTAACTGCTAATTATATTAATTATTAAATTTGTTAATGGTAACTATTATGTCAATTATAAATAATCAAATATAAATAATTTTATGATTGATTAATCTATAGAATTATAACTAATTATAAAGATCAGTGGTCAATGATAGCAATTACCTATTAAGTACCGGTGCCTGAAATCTTTTCAAATTTCAGACAACTGAAATCTTTTCAAATTTCAAACATCTGAAATCTAGACAGACGCTTTGTTTTTCTGAACAACGAAGCCGTTAACCACCAAGGCATGCATGCATACATTTACGAAGCAGAGGACAGGAGCGAGCAGCCGGCATTCAACAGCAACAGCTTTCGATGGGTGGATCCCCGACCCAAGTCGCAACCCATCTCTCCTACGTACGGTGACGCTAACCGTTTCCTAATTACGATTATGAAACTGTGTCTCACTACGTAAGTGTCGATGGTTTTGATCCGGCAGGTCTCCCGATACTATTAAGGTATTTGCGGAGTTTGAAGTTCGGTATGGGCGCGCGAAGATTCAAGAAGGTGAATGTAATAAATGACACAAGAGACACGAAGATTTACGTGGTTCGGGCCACCTGAGCGTAATACCCTACTCCACGGGGTGTGTTGGTGTTGTATTGGATGTATGAGCTCAACGTAAGTTGAGAGTACGGTATTACGCTCAGGCGGCCCGAACCACGTAAATCTTTGTATCCCTTGTGTCATTTACACTTCACCTTCTTGAATCTCCGCGTGCCCACACCGAATCTCAAACTCCTCTAACACTTTAGTAGTGTCTGGAGATCTGCCGGATCAAAACCACCGACAGTTGACGCACCAGGTAGGGGGATCGGAGATTTCAAGAATGGTGAACTCAGCCGCTGGATCATCCAATGGTCATCCCGCTGTTCAAGCTGTTGGGGTAATCCCTCCAATATGCAGTCACCAGCAGGAACCACGGTTCCAGCAGGAGTCACACTTCCACCACCGCTGCCTCCACCAGCAAATCAAGCTGGACAACGCGATGGTGCACCAGCGTCAATCACTGCGTCGGCGAATCTTGACAACCCAGAACACGCGCTTCATGCAGCACGTGCTCTTCTTCAGCGCCCACCACCTCCGGACGCATCCTGGGATGCAATAGAGCAGTGGAGGGCCGATGTGGAACACTTGGTTGAAGCAGCAGCCGACCACATCAGCAACCAGGGTCCTCCTCCTTCAGGACGGGCCCCGTCGCAGCGACGGACCTTGTCTGGCAGACTTGGTCCACACATTTCCAACAACAGGAGACGTGCTGCATCACAGCAGGTGACGTTGTTGCCCTCCGGGGCACGACACACTCACACGGTATCAAGGCTTTCAACTCATGACCTCCGAGCGGAGCTTGATCGCCGATATCGCCAACATGACAGCCGAGTCCATATTGAGCGTGCTCGTGAAAGACGAGAAGCTCAAGACATTCCTGCTCCTGAAGGAGTAGGAGGAGGTTGTTCAGCCCTGGCCATGCATTTGCGTATGGTCAGGTGGCCACAGAAGTTCCGACCTCACCCGCCGGAGAAGTTCGACGGGACCGTTAATCCTGTCGAATTTCTTCAGATTTACTCCATTGCTATCTTGGCAGCTGGAGGAAATGAGGCCGTAATGGCCAATTATTTCCCAGTGGCTTTAACTAGGACCGCCAGGTCCTGGTTTATGAGCCTTCCACCCAACTCCATCAGCAGTTGGGAGGAGTTGTGCCGGCAGTTCACCGCCAACTTCGGGAGTTCTTACACCCGACCAAGCACCGAACTGGACCTTTTTGCAGTTGTGTAAAAAGGAGGAGAATCCCTGCGATCATTCATCCAGAGATTCTTTCAGGTACGAAACACTATCCCTTTATCTCTAGCGCCTCTGTCATCGTGACATTTAGACAGGGAGTGCGGGATAAGAAGATGCTAGAGAAACTGGCGATCAAGGAGATTACCAGTGTCACGGAACTCTTCAGCTTGGCTGACAAATGTGCCAGAGCTGCGGAGGGCCGTGAAATGCACTCCAAACCAACTCCGGAGGATCACAAGAAATCCTCCAAAGGAGAAGCCGCTACCTCCGGGAGTGGCAAGAAGAAGAAAAAGACCAACGGCAAGAAGAAGCCGTCGGCCAGTGCATCCAATGTTGCAGCTGCTGCAGCTCCGGGTGGCCGGGGGCCACGCCCCGAGAAGCGACCTCGACCGTCTTCTGAAGACGGTATCAAACCCAAGGTGTGGTGTCCAATTCACAAAACGGACAACCACAATTTGGAAGACTGCCGGGAGGTCCAAAACCTTGCTGAGCGCTACAACAAGCGCCGGGAAGAAACTCCTTTCCGACAGAGGGAAGGAAAACAAAAAGTTGACGAAGCTCCGGCTGAAGAGGAGTTAGGTTTTCAGGATCCCAAAAAGGTCCTGAAGGCCGTCTACACCTCCGTCGACGACGATTCTGACGTCTCTGACAACGAGCGTCAGAAGACCATGAACACCATTTTTGGTGGATCATGGGACATCACCTCCCGCCGCGTCATGAAGACTATGCGTCGGGACATGGCTGCTGTAGCTTCTACAGCCAGGGCGGAGCCTCATCAGAAGTGGATGGACACATCCATCACTTTTGATGCTTCGGACTGCCCTCGAAACATGGTTGGAGCAGATCAGCTACCTTTGATGGTATTTCCTACCATCAATAACATCCAGCTCCACCATGTCATGGTAGACGGAGGTTCGAGGCTCAACCTCATAAGCTTCGAAGCTTTTACCAAGCTTCAGCTCTGACCTTCAGATCTCCACCCCTTCCGACCTTTCTCCAGAGTAGGTCCGGGAGCCATTACCCCACTCGGAGCTATTACCCTCCCCGTTACCTTCGGGACCCGGGAGAAGTATCGCACCGAGAAGTTGGTCTTTGACGTTGCTCAGATCAACTTACCCTTCAATGCCATCTTGGGTAGGCCTGCCTTGTACAAATTCATGGCAGCTGCTCATTATGGTTACCTGGTGTTAAAGATGCCAACACCAGTAGGCGTTCTCCGGATCTGCGGAGATCGTACTGCCGGAGTAACTGCTCTGGAAGAACTCCATGCACTTACTACGACGCAAGAGGAGGAATCCAGGCAGGAGCAAGCTCCAAAACCCCCGAGCATTCGTCAGCGAGGCTCGACTTCTGCACCTCGTGTGCAGCCAAGCGGCGGCACCGACATTCCCGTCAAAGTCGTCCAAATCGGTTCCGATGCCGCTCAGACCACCCGTATATCCAGACAAGTGTGTCTTCGGGGTTAGCTCCGGAAAACTTCTTGGTTTCCTGGTAAGTCACCGGGGCATAGAAGCTAATCCGGCGAAGATCAAAGCCATTGAAGACATGCGGCTACCAGCCCGCATCAAAGATGTCCAAAAGCTAACTGGATGTCTAGCAGCCCTCAGCCGGTTCATTTCAAGACTGACGGAACGGGCACTCCCCTTCTTCAAGTTATTAAGGAAGTTCGGACCATTCCAATGGTCTGAAGAAGCAGAAAAGGCGTTCCAGGAGCTAAAATAGCTCCTCACCACCCTACCAATTCTGGTAGCTCCAAACCCTGGTGAGCCTTTGGTGCTTTACATTTCATCCACTGACGAAGTCGTCGGTATGGTCCTGGTTGCGGAGAGACCAGAACCATCCCATACTCAGGAGTCCAGATCCCTTCAGGAGGGTCTGGAGGTTCCTGAAAGCGAGTCTAGGTCCCAGCTCCCGGACATGAATCCACAAGAAGTTACTTCAGAAGACCCAGACCCCTCCGGGAGGGTCCAGGTCGCTTCTGAAGAAGCTCCGGGTTCCTCCAGCAAGGACCCGGAAGTCCCCGAAGAAAATCTGGACCCCTCCGGGAGGATCCGGATCAATGAAGAGGAAGCTCCGGGCCCCTCCGGGAGGGTCCAGACCATCCAGCGCCCAGTGTACTTCATTAGTGAAGTACTTCATGACGCCAAGACTCGATACCTAGAGGTGCATAAGCTGCTCTATGCAGTTCTTATTGCCTCCAGGAAGCTTCGCCATTATTTCCAAGCTCACAAGATCTCAGTGGTGACTTCTT
The DNA here is from genome assembly GCA_036927565.1 of Tuctoria greenei. Classification (NCBI taxonomy): domain Eukaryota; kingdom Viridiplantae; phylum Streptophyta; class Magnoliopsida; order Poales; family Poaceae; genus Tuctoria; species Tuctoria greenei. The sequence continues at coordinate 45,523,901 of JAYESD010000008.1, read as the reverse complement.
ACCCACTTCGAGCAATCTTGCATAATCCCAATTCAACTAGGAATATTGCAAAGTGGGCAGCGGAATTGGCCGAATTCGATCTCGAATTCATTTCAAGGCAAGCAATCAAGAGTCAAGCATTGACAGATTTTGTGGCGGAATGGACTCCCTCTCCATCAAACCCTGGGGGCTCCAGCGAGCAGAAGCCATAACACAAGGCTCTGGTCTTCACTGAGCCTCACTGAACCCTCTACTTCGACGGCTCCATGCAAAAGCAGGGGGCCGAAGCTGGAATCCTTCTCCCCGCACCAACCGGAGAGAAGGTAAAATACATGGTACACCTTGACTTCAAGGCGACCAACAACATGGCGGAATATGAAGCACTCATTTACAGACTAAGGGTGGGACTGTCATATGGTGTCAAGCAACTGCTGGTCAAGGGAGATTTACAGCTCATCATTAAGCAAGTGAAGGGTGAATGCTCCTGCAACAATCTCCAGCTAGCTGCTTACCTCCTTGAAGTCCAGATGCTTCAGAAGGACTTTGAAGTCCTAGATCTCCACCATGTCCAGCGTGCCCACAACGCTGAAGCCGACGAACTCTCGACGAAAGCGTCAACCGGAGCTCCGGCTCCTGACGGAACTTTTGTCCGGAGGTTGTCAAAACCCACAGCTCAACCTGCCAAACTGAGCGAAGGGGGCGAGATCAGCATCCCGAAGCTGACGGTCCCGATGGCCCTGTTACCATGGCAGCCATCAAGGGTCGTAGGTGCTGCCGGAAGCTCCGAGCAACCCACCACGCAAGACTCAAATGCTCAAGTTAGTTCCAATGCATGGATCTCGAAGATCTGGAACTACTTGAAAGACAACATCCTTCCTGACGATGATGTATCCACTAACCGGGTAGTCAGATGGGCTAAAAGATACACGTTGGTAGAAGGGGATCTCTACCGGCGCGGTGCCAATGACATCCTAATGCGGTGCATCACAAGGGAAGAAGGCTGCGAGCTCCTCGTAGAAATCCATGGAGGCGAGTGTCGGAACCACGCGTCTTCCCGCACGCTGGTTGGTAAAGCCTTTCGGCATGGCTTCTACTGGCCTACAGCACTCCAGGATGCAACTGAGCTGGTGAAGAAATGCGAAGCATGTCAATTTCATGCAAAGCAAATTCACACACCGGCTCAGCCCCTACAAATGATACCTCCTACATGGCCCTTCACTGTGTGGGGGATGGACATCTTGGGACCTTTCCCAAGAGCCGTCGAAGGTTACAAGTTCCTGTACGTTGCTATTGACAAGTTCACCAAGTGGCCGGAAGCAACTCCAGTTGTGACAATCAACAAGCAATCTGCTATCAACTTTTTGCAGTCCATTGTATGCAGATTTGGAGTCCCAAACAAAATCATCACTGATAATGGGACCCAATTCACAAGCTCTGCATTTCAAGGATACTGCGAAGACCTCGGCATTCAAGTTTGCTACGCCTCCGTAGCTCACCCAGCAAGCAATGGCCAAGCCAAGAGAGCAAATGATGAAATCCTTAAAGGACTCAAAACGCGCACCTATGAGCGCTTGAAAAAACATGGAGCCAACTGGATTGAAGAGCTTCCGCCCACTTTATGGGCCAATAGGACAACTCCAAACCGGTCAACTGGAGAGACACCCTTCTTCCTGGTGTATGGAGCTAAAGCAATCCTTCCTCCGAAAATCACCTTGGGGTCACTCCGGGTCCGGACCTTCGAAGAAGCCACGCAGGACCAGCTCCGGCATGAAGACCTAGACCTCCTTGAGGAGGGAAGGTGCCAAGCAGCTGTTCGGAATGCCCGATACCGCCAAGTCCTTCGGCGCTATCATCAGCGGCATGTACACAACTGATAGCTCGAGGAAGGCGATCTGGTGCTACAGAGAATACAATCCAGAGAAGGGTTAAACAAACTCTCCTCCAGCTGGGAGGGACCCTTCCGAGTGATTAAAGTATCCTGTCCCAGAAGCGTTCGCTTGGCTACCGAGGATGGGACACCTCTCCCAAATCCTTGGAACATTGAGCACCTCCGTAAGTTCTACACTTAATATCACGAAGGTGAGTCTGTAGTAACTTGAGGTGTATGTTATAGAGTCATTGTACAGAGTCGGGTAGTTCCTCCGGGAGAACAGCCGGACCTTTCCCGGAAGGTCTGCAAAGTTCATGCAACACTTGTCGTAGTCTCAGGACTAAAAGTGTGGCTAGCTACCCTGGGTCAAATGAGAAATTAAAAACGCTTAGCCTGGTTCCGTACCCTAAGAGTGTACTTGTTTCCCCTGTACCCCAGACCTATAATGAAAGACATCTTCATGTGAAACAGACTCCACGTGCATTTATTTTGTAGAGGCTCAACATTTTTTATTTTTCTCTTTCTTGTCTATAACAAAGACGTGCAATTCTTAAGAAATTTTAGTTCGATTGGTTCATATACAATTAGATCTGTATTGTCGATTCTTCTAGATTCAAATATTGTTTATGGCCCACTCGCCTGAATGCCGCCAAGCCAACCTAGGGCCGGAGTGTGCTATAGACTTAGCCTGGTCAAGCACCCTAAGTACGCCACTCTACCTACACCCCGGTAGGACGAAGTAAGGCGGGTCCAAGTACAATTGGATCTGGAAGAAAAGACAACGCATTCGGTTGTATTCAAAATCGCGTTTGACCTAAATCTCTCTTGGGAATCGTAAGCCGCGACGAAGTTATAGGCAAGGAACAAATTTTACTATTTTTCTTGGCTTCAGTGTGCAGGAAAAATAAAAAATCCACGTTAATGGAGAAAAGCTGGAGCTAACTAAGCTCCGACTCCCCCTAGGTGGCTTGTAATCGATGTTAAGCATTGAAAACGAGCATCACCGAAGCAACCAAGCTCCGGTAAAGCTAGGGGGACCAGCCGTCGACGCAAAATAAATGATGGTGAGAAGACCCCGCTAGCGGAGTCTGCTACCAACAAACTACACGTTGGTAAAGGTCACTGCCGGAACTACTAAGCTCCGACACCCCGGAGGACTAACTATCGATGCTCTACGCGTTGATAGGGACTATTGCCGGAGCTACTAAGCTCCGACAATAGACAATGGCGGAGCATCTAAGCTCCAGCAACCTCAGGGGGCCTTCACTATCGAAGACTTCGGACCTACACTCTACAAGTTCGAAGCAAATGAGTCTTCAAAAAAACACAATATCCTCTTGGTACATGTTCACAATCAAATTGTGTACATCTACCAGGGGGCCAAGTGAAGACAAAAGTGTTGAAGACAAAAAGTGAAATTCACAAAAATTTGGGGATTTCATTCATCTAGAGACAAGGGATTACAAAATTGAGGAAGAAAAAGAGAGAATACAAGTGGGAGCTACGGAGATGGTCCTAGACCCTATGGAAGAACTGGGCGACCTTCTGAGCAACCTCTGACACATTGGCTCGGGCGGCTTCACCTTCTCCTTCGACGGGACCTTCAAGCACCGGGTCCAGAGGGAATTGGGGATTCCGGCTGGTGTAGCACGTCAGCACATACTCTGCGACGTTCTTCGTTAGGGATTGCCCCTCAACCTCCAACTAGTCCGCGATGACGTCACCCACCTTGGAGAGTTTGCTACCCGCCGAGCTCAGCGCTTGCAATGCCAGGGCCGGCTCCGGCTCCGGATCATCCGAACGCATGGGACTGAAGCTCATCGGTGTCAGCGCGTCGTTGGCCTTGCCCAGGAACTCCCAAACCTGTAGGGAGTACGCCGCCCTCAAGCCCTTCAATTCTTCCAAGGATATTTTGGCCGCCACCAGTTCAGAATTCTCGCGAGCGAGGCGCTCAACTTCTTTGGCATTTTGCTGAATCTTTTCAGCAACTCGCTTCTCGAGTTTTCCGAGCTCCTCCTCCCGTAGATAAATCTTGTTCCAGCGGTCAACCAGGTCCTTCTCCCTGCCCCTCACTTTCTTCTCCCTGGCTGCGATGGCACACTCTTGCTCGTAGAGTTCCTGCCCCCGCACCTAGGCCTTCTCCTCCTCCTCCTCCTCAGCGCAACACTCTTCCAAATTCTTGGCGCGCTCTTCGAGGCCCTTGTCAGCCAGAGCCACCTTTTCGGTGAGCTCCTCCTCCCTCCTCAAGACGTCATCCCGCAGCTCTAGGAGTTTCTGCTCTTCATCTTCGAGCCTTTTCTCCCTCTCCTCAAGTGCCTCCCGGCGCTTGATGAGAGTAGTGTTAATGGCCTCAAGCCTTTCTTGGCGTTCATCATCCGCACTATTAGCTGCTTTGGTCTGCTCATAAATGGCCCGGGATTGAGCATCGAGGGCGCGAGTCAAGCTCTCCCTGTCATCCAATAATTTGCCCCAGTATTCCAGGCGGACCTTCTCCCGCTTAATCGACTCTTTGTCATCTGCTAGACTCGACAGCGCCAGCTTGGTCTCGAAGTAGAGCCGGTTACGCCACCGCCTAAGGGTTTGGCGCTCCTCTTCAAGAGCCTTGCTGTCGTGGAAGAATGCCAGCTGAACTTGACGCAGACTGGAGCAGGCGTTGTCAATAGACAATGACAACGGGATAGGTTCCGGACCTGCTGGGGTCTCCTCTGCTGGTTGCAGCGGGTTTTCAGTTACAAAAATTGGGTCCCACTCCATAAGAGTGGTCCCCTGAGCCTCTATGGCACTAGGGCTGTCCTCCGAGATGGCCTCAGTCGCCATCGAGGAAGGTCCCGCTGATGAAGTTCTGACCTCCGGAAGTGGTTCCGAAGTCCCCGCCGCCAGGTCTTCATTTGCCCCCTCAGGCAGGGGGCCAACAACCTCTTCTGGGCACTCCGGCTCAGCCGCGGGAACCTCCGACGTCGTCATTCCCGGAGCAGGGGCTGCTTCTGGCTCCGGCCTGGGCACCTCCTCTACTGGGGGCTCGAGTGTCGACGCCTCTACAACAACCGGCTCGGGAGCCGGAAGGTCTTCAACATCAACCGGCCCTGCGGCCGGAGCTCCAACAACGACCGGCTCTGCGGCCGGTGCTTCAGAGGTAGCCGGCCCAACCGCCGGGACTTCCTCAACATCCGGTGCGCACGGCGGGACTTCAATTACCTCCAGCTGAACCGCCGGAGCTTCGACAATTTCCGGCTTTGAGGCCGGAATTACTGCTTCCTCCGGCTCAACGACCGGAGCTTCCATCATCTCTGCACCAGGACCCGTAGCTTCAACCTCCGGGGCAGGTGCCGCTGGCGCATCTTCTCTCCTGTGGACCGGCGCTACCACGGGAGTCTCTAGGGATGAGTCGAGGTCCATGACCATGACAGCTGGCGCCGGAGCTATCGCAGCTTTAGCCACCACTTGGGGCGGCACCGGAACAGGAGCAGAAGCTTCTGCCCTCACAGCTTCAGCTGCTGTGGCTGAGGGTGGAACTTCACTCCTCTTCTTGGGAACGCTACAGATGATGGATGAAGAAACTTAAAAAACAGTTACTACAACAAAACAACTGTCTGAGGTAAATATTAAAAATTACCTTGGGAGGCTTCCGCACCAGCTTGCGCGAAACCTCTTTCCCAGGCATTCTGGGCTGACCATAGCCGCCACCAGTGTGGAAGCTCCGGAAGGCCCCCCGGAACTCGTTGCAGCCACGGGCATTTCCCTAGTCGAGGCCCCCCTCGATCGGGAAGAACCTCCGGACCTAGAGGCCTCAACCTGTCCCGGTGCTGGAGTCGCATGCCCGGAGCTAGCACCCCGGGAGGACGCCGCTACGGGTACAATCGTCACAGTTGTAGAAGACCTCCCCCTCCGGAGAGAAGGAGCTGATGCAGAGGTTGCATGCCTGATGGACCTTCCGTTGGCATGCTGCAGCTTCCTCTTCCGGCTCAAGGGTTCGTCTGCTGGCTCCTTGCCCTTGCCGACGATTTCGATCCTTGGCTTCGGGGCAGGGTCGGAACCACCTTCGGAAGCCCCAGGGATCACCACCCTGGAGGTCGATCTTCTCTCGACGACACCAAGGTTGTCAAGCACCGGCATCTTCCGCCGGAGCTCTCTGCTGAACTCTACTTCCACGTTCAGAGGGAGAAAAGCTGATGGCGGAGTCAAGTCGTCACCCGCGACGTCGATGCCGTGCTGGAACTTCTTGAGATGAAACTCCAAGGTTGTCCCCGCCATGTTGGACTTCAGCCCGGTCTCGACCCGGTCGTCGTCCATCACACTGTTGAGGGCCCAACCGAGTTTTTCTCTCCTCTTCAGCGGTGCCCACCTGTTGACCAGGAAGTTGCAAAACACTGCCTGAGGAGTTAATCCTCCCTCCACGCACTGGCGGATCCTGGTCAGAGCAGGGTTGAAGGCATCCGCCAGCACCGGAGCTTCACTCCAGACTGTAGTGTCAATGTTGGGGAGGCCTTCGGGCAGCTCCAGCTTCTCGTGCTCCTCCACCCGGATGACTATCCAGTCATTCTTCCAATCATCCCACTTCCCAGAGGGAAACGACCGGAGGTACTTGAATGGGCACTTCTTGCGCTTCACGAAGTAGTAGAAGCCAAGGTACTCATTGCTCCTACCGGTGGTATGGACGGTGAAGAAGGTCCGGAAGAGTTCAATGCAGGGGGATGCCCACCCACATCTCACAGAAGTGGACAAAGACGGACACAAGAAGAATGGAGTGGGGGCCAAGGTGGTACAGCTGCAGACCATAAAAGTCTAGCAGCATCAAGAAAAAGGAGCAAAAAGGTGGGATCAACCCCACCATGGCGTACGAAGAGAAGTACACCATTTCGCCGGCGTGCTCCTTCTCGAACGGTAGCTCTCCCCCGGCGCGGACCAGGCGGTTGAAGAAGTCCGGGGACCATCCCATGAGGGCCCGAACCTTCTTCAGGTCACCGTCGGTCTTCAAACAACTCTCGCGGAGACCCAACTCCATCGCAGCACAGCAAGGCAAGAGAGGAAAAGCGAGCACAAGTTGGGAATTTGAGCGCAAGATTAGATGAGAGGCGTAAAGAACCCCAGACGGTGCGCGCTTTCCTCCTTAAGTAAGCCCTCGCAATGCTTGGATGGAAACCGCAAGGAAGTCGAAGATACTACTCAAAAATTCCACCCAACCGATGACAAGAGGGCCCGGGACCACCCCGACGATCAAGTCGAGATTCTTACCCAGGCGAACGGTTGTCATCATGAGGTGGGAAGCCCGAAGGCGGCGGCCTGACAAGGCGCGCGGAACCAATACGATTTTCGTATCGGGAACCGGCGACCTTCAATTGCATGAGATCCGCATGCCAAAGATCTCATTTGCCGCACACGGGATATGCCACACGGCGAGGATTTAACTCCAAACTATCACCAACGGCACGTCCGAAGACCTTTGAAGACTCAGTTCAAAAGTCGAAGGATGGACCCACCTCCGGCGGAATGACTTCACCCAAGGGGTCTTCCCCAGAGGTGGGCCCAGGGGGCCACTGTCGGCACCCTGGGTACCATATACTCCTTGGGATTGCAAAGATCTCAAGGGGAAGTCATCTACTTGATTTGAAGACCTTCGGAGGCCCACATGTCAGACATAACCGGACCCGCTTCTCCAACATGGTTAGTCCTAGGGTCGCCACGTGTACTATCAAACCGGAGCTACCGCCCACAAGGGGGAAGCTCCGGGCTATGTACCAAAAGGGCACCCCCGGACCTAACCCCAGACCGAGGGAAGCTCCAGAACTGACATGTGTCGGGTAACACCGGACCTATCTATTCCCCACAGTGTGCTCCGGCGCTGCCACGTGTCCAACCGTCGGATCTTCAGCCTCTAACCTCCGGAAGACTCCACAACGACTCCGAATCTTCAAAGGGGAATCAAGGACTTCAAGACCCGATCAAGTTTTATTAATACTATATTAATGACACACGATCGGACGACCTTAATTACCAGTAACGGTGCTGTCAAAGCCCATAACTCGGTCATTAAGGGCAATTAAACGTGTTGAATGTGTATCAATATCAGTAACCGCCGGGGCCACATGTCGGGCCAGGCTAACTTGTAACGGCCTGCCCTTGTACTATAAAAGGACAGGCCGACGATACATAGGACACACTCTCTCGGGAGATACACTCACTCGACACTCTCCGGAGACACGCTGACTTTGCACTCTCAACTGACGTTGAGCTCATACATCCAATACAACACCAACACACCCTGTGGAGTAGGGTATTACGCTCAGGCGGCCCGAACCATGTAAATCTTTATGTCCCTTGTGTCATTTACACTTCACCTTCTTGAATCTCCGCGCGCCCACACCGAACCTCAAACTCCTCTAACACTTTAGTAGTGTCGGGAGATCTGCCGGATCAAAACCACCGACAGCGGCGGAACGTTGGTCATGGTGGGTTGTCTGAGCAGAGAAGAAGAACAAAGAGAAGAGGAGAGACTGATAGCACCTATATAAGGTCTGTGCGGAGACGCAAAGTGCAACACACTTAGCAGCGAAGTGCATCTCCTATGCTCGACGTCTCCCTCTCCTCTGCTAAAAGGGAGATGCGCTCTTACAAAAAGAGCGTCTCCTATTTTGGACTTCTCCTTTAGCTTCGTGATTTTTTCTATTTTGCTTCGGTTCACTATTGATATCACACATCACTGAACTTAAAGCACATTTACTTGATAACTAAATCATTCACTTGTCCAGAAAATAATCAAATCCTTCATGTTTGCAATTGCTTTCACACTGTTCACTGTCCACACAATGAACACATCACACATTCATTCATCCACACAGTTGAACACACAAGAAAATATTCATTCATAATAGTGGAACACACAATTGAACATAGATAAATTTCATTCATTAACACAATATATTACAAAACATAAGAAAAAAGTACAAGAAGACACAAGAAAAGAAAAACATCAATTAAAAACAATAAAAAATCTAAATCCTACTCCTCCTCCTCCTTCTCCCCATCCAACGATAGCGACTCTAGTGCCGGTGCAACAGGAGCTTGGACCGGTTGCGGCAGTTGCTCCGGCTGCACCGGCGGTGCAACTCCGAGACCGAGGCTGCTCTCCATCGCCGCCACCAGGTTTCCGTGGCCCTCGACGTCGAGCACCTGGGCCATCGTCTCGAACAGAATGTCGAGACGATCGACCACCCCCGTGAAGGCGTAGAGGTAGTGGCCGGGGGTACCTATTCCAATAGACAGTGGAAGGGTACCCATACCCAAAGAACTCATGGTGCAAGATGTATTGTTGTACGCCTCTTGCACCATAAGGAGGCGCTACTTGGTGTTGAACCTCTCGGGGAGGTTCAACACAATTTCTTGCATGGTGGCTCCCTCGACGGGCTTGCAGGCAGAACGTTGGCCACTGTGGTGGTGGGTCGTCAGCGCGAAGAAGACGAAGAAGAAGAAACAGATGAGCGATGCGCTTGTGGAGAACTGACGGGTGATGACTCGTCTTATATAAGATCTGTGCGGAGTCGACGATAGAGCGGTTGGTTTCCTACACATTGATGGAACAATGGGATGCATCGATACCACCTCAGGGAAATAAAAGGTCGCGCACGCCGGTCGCACGCGTCTCTGCACCACCACCGCCGAAATTAAGTTCTCCGCAGTCCTTGTGCCGCGCGTCTCTCTTTCAACAATGGAAAACACGTTTTCATATCTCATGCATTCGCTTTAGTCTCTCGCGCATCTCGCTTCAGTCTCGCGCGTCTCGCGTTTATCTCGCTCGTATCTTCGCCTCCACTGCTTCTTTACTAAGTCCAACACTCCTTTACTAATCGACAACTCCAGTGCGACCGCCGCCTTTGTTCTACCAACTCTAGTGCAACCGCCGCCTGTGTTCGCCATAGCCGTCGTCATCGTCGTCGCCGTCCTCGTCATTGTAGTCACTATTCATGGCTGAGTTAGATATCGGCTTTGTGCATCGCCGATTGAAGGAGGAGCATTTGGCGTGGCACAAGAACCATCCCCATGTATGTACATAAAGCACACTGGTCGCATGATTGTATATATGTAGCTCTGCAATGGACTAATGAACTTAACTGTAGTTTTGTTTTTCCGTCTTGTTTAGTTTTGGTATTTCCAATTTCTCTGCGAAGCCAGGGTCGGGAGATTTATTGAACTGGCAGTGCATCGTCCCCGATAAAGAAGGGTAACTCATGAAGAACAAGCACAATCATATAAGTATAACCATCGTCCTTTTATGAATGAATTTCTTTTGTAGACTGACTAGGAAGGTGGTTACTACCCCCTCACAATTTCCTTCTTGAAGGACTATGCGTTGGTGCCTCCAAGATGCACTTTTCTATGTTGTTTCTTCCACCCAAATGTTCATCGCTCAGGAGCACTCTGCATTGGGATTCTTAATCAAGAGACTGTAAGATGGACTTATTTTGCTCAAGTAATTAGTAATTCTTGCCAAAATTATTTGAACTGGTTTCTTAAGTTGCTTAAATTGATATTTCGTAGGGGTGGTGGACTCGTTTTACAATCAAAACTCTACTACTTGAAGTTCAGCCCGTTTGCTTCATCAGCCAAATGCGCTCAATATTGAAAATGATTGCTATAATTTACTTATCAGGGTTAGACACTTTGTGTTAGTGAGCAACGTAGGTTATTCATTCCTCATTCAACATTTGCTAATTTAAATAATGTCAATATTTTCAGGATCCAGAGGAATATAAGAGACGTGTTTGAGAGCAAGCTGGACGATATAGTTTAGATTGATCGATGGGAGCTTTATGAATAAGTTTAGACTCGAAATTAGTTTATAGGGCACACAATGCGTATGAACTATAAAATTTATTGAGTTGCAAATTATCTCTGAATTGCAATGTCATTGCATTTGTTTATATCTGAATTCCAATTATATCCCTTAATTGCAATGTTATTGCGTTTGTTTATCCCTGCAACGAATGCTCACGATAACGTGCGAGTGGCAACGGACGCTCACGATGTCAGCGAGTGGCAACAGGGAGACAGGTACATTAGAGACACACTTTAAAAAGGTGCGTCTCCTATTTTTTAGATCCGACAAAAGGGAGACGCGTCTTACTCGGGCACGTTTCCTATTCATGTCGAAGATCTTTTGTTCCACCTCAGAAAGCTGTGCGCGTTGCAACGATCATATAAGAAATTGCGCACAGATGCCAGTGGACATGCACAGATTGGATGTGGCTAGGAAAAAGTTTCTTTGGCAAGGTGGCAGCACCAAGAAGAAGTAGCATCTTGTAAAATGGTATGTTGTTTGTAAGAATAAAAATAAAGGAGGTCTAGGGATAAAGGATCTGAGAAAAATAAACATTAGTCTTTTATATAAGTGGTGGTGGAAGTTAGAAAAGAAGAAGGTTTGTGGCAGGATATTGTTAAAGCGAAGTATATTAAAGGTGCTCCGATTGGATCTGTTAAGCATAGGGTGACAGATTCTCCTATTTGGTCAGATTTGTTGAAAATTTAACATATCTATACAAAGTATAGGAAATTTGTACTTGGTAATGGGAAATGTATTAGGTTTTGGTTTGGCATCTGGCTAGGTGATAAGCCTCTTTACATTTCTCATTCCATGTTATTTCAATTCTGTTCAGATGCTAATATGACTGTAGCTCCGTGTGCTAATAGGAATTGGGTTGTTCAACTTTCACCTGCTCTGCCAGTTATTTTTCATAATCTTTGGTACATTCTTGCAGAAAAGTTAAATGATCAGGTAATAAGAGACTGTGAAGATCAGGTTGTTTGGATGAAGACAAAATCTAAATGCTTTATAGTTAAATCTTTGTACTCAAAATTAATTATTAATGATGTTGGTGTTAGTTTTAGGAGGATTTGGAAAAGTAAAGTTCCTCCAAAATTGAAAACCTTTCTCTGGTTGTTTGAAAACAGGGCCTTACCAACTAAAGAAGTGATAAAAAAGAAAAACTGGAATGGGGATGATAGTTGTGCTTTTTGTGAGAATTCTGAAACCATAGATCATTTGTTTTTACCTGCGATTGTATTAAACTAATATGGAGTATCATTGCTAAAGCTTGTGGATTAATATATAGACCAGGAGATTTAAATCAGTATTGGAATTGGATTAATATGATTTTGCCAGATTATCAGATTGTGCATACTCTTATAATTGCATCCATTAGCTGGGCTGCTTGGAAACTGAGTAATAAAAGTTGTTTTGATGAAAAATTATTGAAACATCCCTGTGAGACTATTTTCTTTGCTTGTTCTCTAATAAAATTCTGGGCAGGACTCTATTCGCAAGAGATGCAGGAGATTATTTTGATGGGTACTCAAGCAATCATGAATGAAGTTATCAAGATCATGAAGACACAAAGTGGCCAGTTGATGCTACCTGGTCCATAGGGATGAAGGCTTCAGAACGTGGCTGCTGGTGGAACTTGGCTGGATACAGTCTTCAACCAAGGGGTTATGGAGAGTATTTAGTATCGTATTAGTTTCTGAGGACTTGGTAATCTTGTTTACAAAAAGTGTTTCAGACTTGTTCAAGGTGGTAAAACAATATGTTTTAATATCTCTGATGTTTCATTTAGTCATATAGAGGGTAATTGCTACGAAACATTAGATGATAGTCTTTTGTAAGTCGGATCTCTATTTCTTAATGAAATGGAGGTGGCTGTGCCGATTCAAAAAAAAAATTGTTCCTGGCTTCAACACACTGTGGCGTATCTTTTGGCATACGGGGTGCCCGTTCGGCGAAAAAATAATGTGAGACGCTCCTTACCTGAGCGCATCTCCGATTCATGCTGAAGATCTTTTGTCCCACCACGGAAAGCTCAGCGCATTGCAACGATCATATAAGGCATTGCACATAGTTTCCAGTTGGGCATGCCCGCATGCGAAAGATGGCGTTGCACCCTGCGAACAACATCTCTCACATGCAGCGTGTCCATTCAGCCACAAAATAATGTGAGACGCGTCTTACTTGGACTCGTCTCCGTTTCATGCCGAAGATCTTTTGTCCCACCACAAAAAGTTGATCGTGTTGCAACGATCATATAAGGCATTACGCACAGTTACTAGTTCGATATACCCGTATGCCAAAGATGTTGTTCTTGGCTTCAGCACAATGTGGCACATCTTTGGCATACAATGTGCTCGTTCGGCCACAAAATAATGCGAGACGCGTGTTATATATGTCTGTCCCGATTTTCGACCTATTTTTAGCTCTCGCGCACTCTCTGGCAGAACTTTTCGTGCAAAACTTACTCGCGCTCTCTCGACCAAAGGGAGACGCTGAAATGAGAGATGGGTGTTATAGAGGCTCGTCTCCGAGTTTTGCTATTTTTATCTCTCGCGCGCTCTCTTCTAACACTTGGCGAAATTTTTTAGCTCTCACACGCTCGACCTAGAAACCGCAGCTCCTGAGCACGCCGCCGCCGTCCATCTTCCTCAACTCGCTCTTCATCATTATCGCGCTGCCGCCGTCGACCCCAACCTTCGTCATCAGAGAGTTGAGTACGCTGGAGCACACCGTCTCGTCTCCTATCCCCGGAGCACGCCGCTGCCTCGACCCCGACCTCGGTAATTGATATGAGCATGTCGCCGCCTTCATATAAGTGGAAATGTTCTCCCTGTCCCCGTAGCACACCGGACTGCTATCATTAGAGAGTTGAGGAACCGCCGCTCCGGCGCCTCAGTCAGCTCGTCCCGGAGCACGCCGCCGCCTCGTCCCCTGTCCCCAGAGCATGCCACCGCCTCGACCCCGCCCTTAGAGCGTGCATTTCAATAATTTTATTGAATTTGAGGATGTCCAATGAAGGCTCATCATTAATGAAGTCATTGATCCAGAGAGAGAATTTTCATTACGATATACATTCATCTTCCTTGTTTATGTCCAATACAGAAGTAATGTTGTATATAATGAATTCTGATTCGCAAACCCTTGAAACTGCAGGAACTAAGGTTGACACTGACATTTGCTATCCTAGTCAGTTTGATTTCTACCTCTGCAACCATGCTGGAATCAAGGTACATATACGATAATTGATATTTCTCTCACGAGTTTTTGATATCAGGCTATTAATGCATCAGTAGAATGTAAAATGTTTGTTTTTTTCAGGGGGCAAACACACCAACTCACTACCATGTCCTTTAATTATGATTAGAACATTTTCTCTTCTGATGCTTTGCATACGTTCACCAGCTGCCTGTACTACAAGTAAGCTCGGTTCTCTATTCACTAACAGTTCCCGTGTTTATTATAATTGTATACCAATTTGTTCCTAAGCCTTCAGATATTTGCTCTCTTATGTGACTGCAGTGGCGTATCCAAAGGGTATGCCGGGTGGGCCCCAACATACCCTGCGCCAGGCCCATCAAGAATGTCTTTTTTACAACCTTTGGTATAAGCTGCACCAGTCTCATTGGTGATTCAGTTCCTTTGTTTACGTAGATTTTGTCATACTATGGTCGGGACTCATGTAACATCCAAAATTTTAAACTTTGTAATCAACCTTTCAAATACATTAGTGAGCATTTGAGTTTGCATTTTTGTGTGAAAGTTTAAATTCAAAACATGTAGAATTTGAATTTGAAATCAAATCAAAAGAAAACAAAAAAGAAAAAGAAAATAAAAAGGAAAAACGCGCGCTTGGGCCGAAACTGCCTGCGGCCCAATTCCCTTCGCCAGCCCAACCCGCGCCCCTCTCCCTCTCTTCTCTCTCTCTGACTGCCCGGGCCTGCCGGTTGGCACCCTCCCCTTCTTCCTCGCAGCGCAACCGTCGTCCGCGCCCATGACCTCGCCCGCGCCCTCACTCCCCACTCCTCGGATCCACTCCTCCCGTCGGGTTTTCGCACGCGCGCCTCAACTGCACCCTCCTCCACGCTTTAAAGGAGCTGTCGCCCCCAATTTCTCTCCTTCCCTGAGCTCCCCAAAACCCTAGCGCCATTGCTCTCGGTAAGCCACCATTGTTCTTCATGTTCCCGTGGAATCGACCCTCCTCTCTCCTTCTTTATTGGCCTAACGAGCTCGCCACATCCTCAGGAACACGCCGTACAAGCTAGCTCGGGAGATCGCAGTCACGCCATCGATTTCGTCGATCGCCGGTGAGTTCCCGCCGCCGTTCTTCATCGCATCATCGTTTTGGCCATCTAGCTCGCATCTTAATCGGTCCACATCATGTGTGATGTCGTCCTCAGGCTGTCGGACACCCTCCGCGGTCGAGTTTGAGGCTGCATCGCTGACTTCGCTGATCATCGATGAGCTCCGCCGCCCTCCCTCGACGTCGACGCCCCTCTGCACCTTTCCAAGCCCCATCGACGCCCCCGGTGAGTTCGCAATGCCACCCCGTGCGATTTCCCGCATTTAGATTCGAGAATTAGGTTTGATTTCGTGCAATTTGGCAATATCCGGTGAGATCGCCGCCGTCGGCCGCCGTGCGCCACCGCGCAGTGCGCTGGCGCCGGCAATGGGCGATGTGGCCCTATTCTGGCCTTCGGTTTGAGCCAACGGTCGCGATTAGATCGCAGCGTACCCCTTCGCTTCATTAAATCTGGGCCGCCCAAATTAAATCCAACGACTAGCATTCAAAGCACCCCGCGCGCCCGCTGTTCTACAGTGAGGCCCTGCAGTTTTTGCGGGCTAGCCCCCAGACAATAATTAAATTGCAAAACAAACCAGGAAAAATGCAAATGAGTCTCTCTACTTTAAATAAATTAAGATTTAACTGCACATTTCAAGTCTAGCCCCTGTAAACTGGTTAAATATTATTTCTAGCCCCTGTCCAGTTAGGGAAATTTACAGACTAGCCCCTGGGCACTTTAAAAACTATTTTCAGCATTTATAATCTTTTATGGTTTACTGAAAATTGCACTGAAAATAGAAATAAATGCAGAAAAATGAGTAGAAATTTATAAAATATAGAATAAATATTTAGATAACTTAAAATATATTTTATTGCTGTATAAATTTAAATAATTCATTTTAGCGACTAAAAATTATGTAGAAATTATATTTAATTAAGGATTAATTATATAAAAGTAGATTAAGCCTAAAAATAAATATAACATAACATAAAAAACTATTTAATGTATTAATTTAATCTGATATAACATAATAATAATAAATAATTATATTTTCATGTAGAAAAATCCCCAAAATAGTGTATTAAGCATAAAAATAATTGTAAAAGTGTTATAAAATGCTAAATCACATTTCTAACACATAGAAAATCACCTTTAATGAATATCATTAAATGAACTATTGCACATGCACATTAAATGTCTCGTAGGTACGTAATTGCGTAGACTTTTGTGATTGTGTGCATATTTATGTTTAACATTGTATGTTAGTACTTATTGCATGTTATTGTCTTCGAGTAGACCCGACTCCCGAGCTGGAGATCAACTTCCAAGAACTTCAGTTCGACAACCACTTCGAAGGAGGCAAGTGCCCTTGACCATCTTGCACCTTTTTAAGGGTTTAATTAGTTGCATGTTAATTAATATGAATCCTATATTATGCCATGTTGCTTTACCTTATTACCTTGCCGCTTGGGGTATGGAAGGGTGGTATACGGGATTTACTTTATGCTTAGCCATGCATAATAGTTGGGTGGGAAAACATTGACCGTATTTATTACTTATGACTTATTATTATGATTATGATTATGATGTTGCAAAATGAATTGTAGTAAATAGAAATATGGCCGGTTGGTTTGAATGGTATGGTGTAGTACGCACGAGACCCGTGATTTGGGGATTGAACCTTACCGGATTCTAAGGACCAGTTTATGGAGTAGCCACTAAGCTATACAGTATCGCCACAAGACTGAGTATGGGGCAGCTTTGTCAATTAATTAGGCCTCTCCCGGCTTAGTGCTGGTAGTTGGACGGTGTGGGGAATTGGTTCAGCGTATCTGCCTTGTGATCCGCATGGCTCAAGAGGGGGCTTCTCCTGGTGGAGGTAAAATGGACTCTAGGAGTCGGAGCGGTGAAACCTCAGAGGGTCGGTTACTAGTCGGGAGGACCTTTGTAAAGACCTCGTAGTGATCTCCTGGCCGCACATCTACGGAAGTGTGTAATGTGATTGACGGGTCACGGGCATCAGGGAGGTTTGCTTAGTGCACCTGGCAACAGGGGATGAAATCACGACTTGTGGGTAAAGGATACATTCTCTGCAGAGATTGGGAAACTGTCATGATAGCTGTGCTCACGGACAAGAGCGGCTTGGTGTCGAATTCATAATTAGTACATGGTTGGGATTTATGGATTGGGAATGCACATGTTCTATTACTTTCTTACTCATTATTTTTACTATAATTTTGATTGGGTGAAATCACCTAGTTATAGGTTGCTTAATGAAAGCTAAGGTATAGGTAATGCATAGTGCTAAAAGCCATTATGAGCCTTCCTTGTTGTAGCCTCTATTTCATCTCTTTTCCCACACTTGCTGAGTACTCCATGTACTCAAAGCGATTCTCTCTCTCCCCCTCCAGACTATGAAGAAGAAGAAGTAGTAAATGAAGAATTCTACACCGACGCGAAGGAGATGTTCTAGACGGGCGTTCCCTCGTGCAACTCCCTGTGGAATGGAGAAACCGTCATGCTGTTGCTATCTACCTACTTATCTATATATTTGCTTTGTTGTAGTTTTATTTGAGACCTACGGGTCATTGATGTAAGACCTATTTTGTATTTCGAACATGGTTTGCAATATGATACTATTTACTTTTCATCTACACATGTATGAATGAACTGATCCGGGCATACATGTGGAATGCATCTGGTTAGCTTGTTTGGACCAGGTGTGACAAAAGTGGTATCAGAGTTGTGTTGCCCGTAGGACGCAAGCCTAGTTAGAAATGGTCAAAAATAAGGACTATACTATTGTCTTATAAAATAGTATTTCCAAAACTTTGTGCTTCCCACCTCAATCATTGTGCTTCTTACCTTGCTGTACTTATTGTTTTTATTCTAACTTAATTTATTGATTATTGATCTCACTCTCTCCTTTTCAAATGGTTGTAGATGGCGCGTACCAAGCTGACGGCACGCAATTCGACTGGGGGTCGTGTTCCTCGACACGCCCTAGCCAGCCGCTCGGCACCTCATTTGCCCAACAGGGAGACAGTGATGATCTCTTGTGGACGTGCTGCGTCGAGGATGTGTAGCCGCCTTCACTCCCTCCTTCGTGCTGCGGGGTACCGTGAGTACCGTATTCGCTTCGTCTACCACACTACTAGGGTCTCTGTACCTTCTACTGGTGGACTGGAGTGGATTACCCAGCTGTCAATCTACTACGACTCGGAGCTGCTGCACTCACACTACTCTCTGGCTTGGAGGAGCTCCCAGCGTGCTGCTGAGGAAGATGCTACGTGGGAGGTGACTACCTATTGGAGTCACGCCCACAGGTTCCATATCGAGCGCACGGAGCATGCGTTCACCCCTCAGCGCCATAGTGGCACAACCGACTTCACTGGACGTGACGTCGAGGGGCCTATGTACCTCGCTCAGAGCGATAGGCTTGTTGACAACGTTGTGGAGTTGTCCTCACGACTCCAGCGTTGTCAGCAGGAGCTTTAGGACAACAGGGAGCTCGTTGACCGCTACGAGCAGCTTCGCTGACGCTACCGGTGGATTACTACGGCTGACCCAGACTCCCCTCAGTATGCATTGGATAGTGAGCGCTGGGACCCAGACTCACCTGACCATCGCGAGCTCTCACCAGTGAAATCGGGGGAGGACCCAGAGGAGGACCTGGAGGAGTAGTCTGAGGAGGACTCCGACAAGGACCCAAACGAACAGGAGTAGACTTGTTACCCTGTTGGACGGCTCAGGACACCTACCCGTAGTATGTAGGAGCGTGTAGCTACGACCTCTCTAGTCTTGAGTTGTGTTATCTATGGTATTGTATTAGTGGTTTGCTTCATGGTGTGTGTGTGCGACGTGAGTTGTGGAATGCCTAGGCATCCTGTCCACATCCACGTCAGTTGTACATAGGTTTGCTAGTGTGTTGTGCGAGTTGTGGAATGCCTTAGCATCTTGTCCACATCCGCACTAGTTAATGGATTTGCTTTCTATATAGATATTCTCCTTGATGCATGTAGTTGGGATCGTTTTACCATAGTATACTCTTTTGTATCGCGTCTATTGTTCTAAAGCTTCAGTTATTTCCAATACAGATGGCCGGTACAGGCAGAGGCCATGGTAGGGTTATTCCACCCCACGAGGAGGCACTTGGAGGTTTTCCAGGATGGAACGGTAGAGGTGCTCGAGGAGCCCCAACAGTGCAGTAGATGCAACAAATGATGGATATTCAGACCCAACTGCTCAACAACCTCACCCAGATAGTGGCCAATATGCAACAAGCTCCACCACCACCACCACCTCCTGGGCCCAGATCCCATGTGAGAGACTTTCTTAACATCCATCCACCCACCTTTTCCACCCCTAGCGAGCCAATGGATGCTGACGATTGGCTGAGAGCAGTTGAGAGCAAGCTGAGAATTGTTCAATGTGAAGGAGGGGAGAAGGTACTGCTAGCCTCTCACCAACTCCAAGGACCTGCAGCTGATTGGTGGGCTGCTTACACTGAAGCTCATTAGAACCCAAAAAATATAACTTGGGATGAGTTCAAGACTAACTTCCGCAATCACTTCGTGCCCGAAGGGGAGATCCAAGCAAGACGTGAGGAGTTTCTCATGCTGAAGCAGGGCCGTATGAGTGTGCGAAACTACTTGAACAAGTTCACACAATTGTCTCGCTATGCACCAAGAGATGTGGACACTGACTCCAAGAAACAGTTTCGTTTCAAGAAGGGCCTTGACAAAGAGTTGAAGTTCGCCATGTCTTCCAGTGATTACAATAGCTTCCAGAAGTTGGATGACAAGGCTTTTAAATTGGAAAGGACCAAGAAAGAGCTAGATGATGATGACAGGAAGAGGAAGTTGGCTCAAGGACATGCTTCTGGTAATAATGTGCGCCCTCGCTTCGCCCCTCAGCCTATGGTGCCTATGACTCATCCTATGAACTCTTACACAGGATAGAGGTTCCCAAACCCCACCTACATGCCACCCACGCCATATAATCATCAGATGCGCCAGCCACCACAACCTCCACGCCAACCAATGCAATCACCTCGCCCCGCAGCTCCAGCACCTCGCTCTGCAAGCCAGCAGCAGTAGAACCAGCACGGGGGTAATAAAGCCCAAGGTAACAATGCAGGGGTAACATGCTACATCTGTGGGAGATAGGACACTACTCCACTCGTTGCCCAAAGAAGCCACCGCAGCAGCCAGCTACTCATGGAAGGGTCAATCATGTGGCGATTGAGGAAGCTAGTGAGGCGCCAGACGTGGTTGTTGGTACGTTCCCTGCTGATTCTCATCTAGCTACGATGTTGTTTGATTCTGGTGCCACACATTCATTCATATCTAGGGAATTCATAAGAAGGCATGACATGGTAGTGCATTTAATGACTCATCAACTTATAGTTAACTCCCCTGGAGGAGAAATGATAACAAGGCAAGTGTGCCCTAATGTAAGGTTAGACATAAGGGGGGTAGCCTTCTCAGCGAACCTCATAGTACTTGAATCTCAAGGGTTGGACATTATATTGGGAATGGATTGGTTGGAAAAATACAATGGGGTGATCCATTGTGCAACCAGGATGGTCTGTTTGACACATTCAGATGGCACTAAGGTTGAGTTCAGTCTTGGTCCAACGCCAGTGACAAGGGTTCAGGTTAATCAAGTTGAAGGGGTGGAAGAAATCAAAGTTGTTAGGGAGTTTCCAGATGTATTCCCCGAAGAGCTACCTGGTATGCCATCTGATCGGGAGATTGAGTTCATTATCGAGCTTATGCCTGGGACGACTCCGATATATAAGAGGCTATACCGAATGGATGCCAAACAGCTAGTGGAACTGAAAGATCACATTGAGGAGCTATTGGAGAAAGGATATATCCGTCCTAGCTCGTCGCCTTGGGGAGAACCAGTTATATTTGTACCTAAGAAGGATGGAACTCAAAGATTGTGTGTGGATTATCATGCTTTGAATGCGGTGACCATCAAGAATAAACACCCACTGTCGAGGATTGAAGATTTGTTTGATCAGTTGCGAGGGGCATGTGTGTTTTCTAAGATTGATCTTCGTTCGGGTTATCACCAGTTGAAGATTCGACTCTTGGACATTCCCAAGTGTAAGACCTATGTGTGTTGAATACATTGGCTTGTAGTGAATACACTTTCTTTGACGATAAAAGTTTTGAATATCACCAAAACACCTTTTTATTTAGGTTCTGCTAGTTTTGTAATCTCCGGCGGGAGCTTGGGTATACTAGTTCTGTTTTTCATTTGCAATGTTTCGTACTTGCTTTACATCTCTGGAAAGATTGCTTAGTATTCCTTTGCTAAGTCTTTGGTGCGTTTTTGGTTGACATAGATGATATCGTGTTACTGTGGTTTTGCAACATGCTTATGTGAGGTTCTCACGTAAGGTGTTGTGTTCGGAACTAACTTGAGTCAAGTCGAGGACTTGGGCTCGTATAGATTGGTTGTTTATTCATGTGCAAGTGTTGCTTGAGTTCAAGACATTGATGGTGATGGGATCCATTGGACTAGTCTCAGGGAGGAGATGAGGTTCCAACAACCAAATTCAAGAGGAATTATGGTTGAGCTGATCAGGAGGTTGCGCAACATGATTGAATCAAGAACAATGCATGTGAAGGTATCGTGGATGTCATTGGAAGGTGTTTGCACGTGTACAAGAAGTGCATGGATGTGGCTACATGATTCCAAGACGTGATGAAGAGATGTGGACGTAAAGAGTTGGTCGGAAAGGTCCAACCGACTAGGTTATGGACTCAGGCTGCGACTGAGTCGGGTTTGACTTAAATATGGAAAGATTTGAGTTGGTTATGATAGGATTTCGTGTGGGTCACGAATTTGATTTGTTTAGGAATTTGGTACACGTTCCTAAGGTGTTTGGAAGTCTTAAGATTGCTTCTATCTGCGTATAGAAGAATCCTAAGCAGTTATGGAAAGTTACGATTCGTGAACAGAGTAGGATTAGGTTCCTGATTTGAGTTGAGTTGGCTTTCGAGCTGGTTATATAAGCAAGGGAGCACAAAGCTCATGGTGCACGACTTTGGGGTTGTTCCTTTTGTTTTCTATTGAATAAAATTCGTAGTTTGAAGGAACTTTTGTGCCTTGTTCGTCAGACTTGTTCCAGACAAGTTTTACTTGTCGAGTTTCTAGACAGCACGACCTTTCGTCGGTGGTTTTATCATAACTAGAGTTTATAGATCCAATTGACGTGATTCTTTTTGGGTTGTCTTCAAAACTTGATTATATATCATCTGTCAAAATTTCATGGTCATTGGATTTGTGGTCTATGATGTACACGAGTTTCTTTGCAGCGTTCCAGAACTGTTTTTTTCTCGGGTAGGGCAGATTGACCTTTGTTTGATCTTTCGATCATAACTTGAGTGTTTCTTGATGGATTTGAGTGATTCTTGTTGTGTTGTCTTCATGACTTGATTCTCTCTGATATATATCACTTTTGTCATGGTGAAACACGTTTATATTAGTCTCACACATGATTTCTTTAACAAATTGTTTTTCTGCCGAAGGGGTTGGGGTTTAATTGTTTTCGCTGCGTAAGATTTTTAAATCTACCATTCACTCCCCCTCTGGTAGCTTTTCACGTGCTCTTCGATCCTACAATTGGTATCAAAGCCACGGTGCTCTAATCTTTGTGATTTTCACGTGTTTTTGACTAGTCATCATGGAGAAGTACTCCGCCAAACCTTGTGTGTTTGCTGGTATTGATTTTCAGGTTTGGAAGGCACACATGGAGGCTTTCATCTAGGCACAAGACTTCGCAATATGGGAGAAGATATACAAGCCTTACGAAGTGCCGTCAAACAATCAAGTTACATCTACAAATCTGAGAGATGTTGACAACAACAACAAGGCTTGAAACTTGATCATACAAGGATTAACACAAAGCGACTTCGACCGTGTTGCACACCTCCGATCTGCATACGATGTGTGGAAAGCACTTTGTGACTACCACGAAGGATTCAACACGATCAAAGAGATAAGGCAAGACATGTTCAAGAAAGAATACATGCGCTTCAAGATGCAACCCGGTGAGTCTATTGATGACCTTTTTGATCGCTTTAATAAGATTCTCAGCAACTTGCATAGTGTCAATGTTAATTTTTCATATGCTGAAAATGCTAGGCAATTGCTAAGTGCATTAGATATGTCAATTTGGTAGATGAAAGTCACATCTATTCCTGAATCTACTGTCATGAGTTCACTTACTTTAGATGTGCTATATTCCAAGTTAAAAACTCATGAAATTGACATAATCTCACGTAATAACCCCAACAAGTCTATTGCTTTTGTTTCTCAACGTGACATGCCTAGTTCTGGTCAAACATCATCTTGTGGTACACTTGATTTGCTATCCTCTCTAACCCTTGAACAGATTGAGGAGTTTCCAGAGGAGGAGCTAGTGCTCATCTCTACCCAGTTCTTAAAAGCATTGCAAAATGTGAGAACTAGAAGGAGAGGAAGCTCCAGACCTCAACGATGCTTTGAATGTGGTAAGACAGGACATTTTCGTTCAGATTGCCCTAACCTTTCAGGTACTACTTCCCGGGATGAAAAGAAAACAAGAACGAAGCACTCCTCTGCAAAAGATACGAAGAAAAAGAAGGGTTTTACAGGACATCAATTGGTGAGCAGTTTTATCTCAGCACTCCAGGAACTTGGCTCAAGCGACGTGGACATTGGAAGTGACAAAGATGAAGATGATTTGGCAAACTTGTGCTTTATGGCGGGCAAGTCAAGATTAAGTATGGAGGAGGCAGAACGCAACAGCGAAAATGAAGAGGTATGTCCTACTTGCAAAGAAATGTGTGATGCTATTTCTCGTGCCACTGTTATTGTTAAGAAAAAAGACAAAAAGCTTAGGGACAATGCTATTAAAATTGAGTCACTAGAATCTGAAATTAATCGTTTGAAATCCTTGATTCGTAGTGATGATTCTTGTTCCTCATGTGACTTAATATATGAACAATTGTCCTCCCTAAGAAGTACACATACCTCCACACTTGATAAACTTGAACTTGAAATTGGAAAGAACAAAAAGCTTTCTGCACTTAATATTGGAAACTTAAAGATGCTTCTTGTTCTACAATTGATTTGCATTGTTCTAGTTGTGATGATCTTGATAAGAAACTGCAAGATGCTATGAATGAAATCTCTATATTGAACAATGTTTTACGTTGTCATGAAGTTAAATATTGTTCAAATTGCAAATTAAAAGGAAAAACTTCATGTGAAAATTGCCTTGATCTGTCCAATAAACTTGATAACATGCATAAGACATTTGATCAGTTTTGTAATGGGAATAAGAATCAAAACTTGCTGCTGAATTCATCCAAGTCTTGCAATGATAAAACTGGTTTAGGTTTTGATTCTCATGCTCATGCTAAGGCACATCCACCTAAAAGTGTAAAGTCATTAGGAAGTGGTTTGATTCAAACAGTTCCTAAACAAAAAGAAGTGATTTTCAAATCTGCAGGAGTATTGTCTCATTCGGTTTCAAATAAAAATGTTGTTTGCTCATCTAGACATGAACAAAAAGTTAAATTTCATTGTACCTACTGTGGTAGAGATGGTCATGTCATAGATTTTTGTTATAGACTAGCTAAACAACAGAAAAGAGAAAGAATGGTTGCTAGATCTCATAACTTTCATGCAAAATTTGCTGCACATATTGAACCGAATGTACAACCTGCTGTTTTGAGTCAAAACATTCAAAGTTTACCTCCGGACCTTCTGTTTTTGCCTCCAGAGCTACTGATTTTTGTGCTACACAAGTAACACCTTATAGGTCAGTAGTTAAGAATAAAAAATCTCAAACTTTGACTCATAAACCTGCTGTTTTATCTCAGCTTTCGCGTGTTTTTCCTGCTGCACGTCGCATGACTCAGTACTGGATTCCTAAATGCCTTTTGACTAACCCCAGTATTGAGTCATCGACGTATTGTGCTTTTATGTAGGTTACACGTTTGAGGAAGGAGAACATTTGGATTGTGGATTCAGGTTGCTCACGCCACATGACCGGTAACAAAGATTGGTTCTCCTCCCTCTCTTTTGTGTCACGTGTCGAGAATGTTACTTTTGCCGATAATTCTTCAACTCCTATAATTGCTAACGGTTCGGTTAGAGTAAATGATCACTACACTTTGAAGGATGTGGCACTTGTCAAAAATTTGAAATACAACTTGCTTTCTGTTGCACAATTGCTAGATGAAAATCTAGAAATTATTTTCAATAAAAACTGCTGCAAAGTTGTAGGTTCAAATAGTGAGCTTATTTTTAACATGTCTCGGTTTGGAAGAGTTTTTAAAGCTGATTTTGATATTTCTTCCTCTAAGCATATGTGTCTAGTTGCAAATGATTCAAAGGACTTATATTTTTGGCATCGTAGACTTGGTCACGTAGGCTTTGATCACCTAACACGTGTTAGTGCTCTTGATCGCATACGTGGGCTGCCTAAGCTTAAAGGGGACAAAGAAATTGTGTGCTCTTCTTGTAGACATGCTAAGATGGTTGCAGGTTCACATAATCCTCTCACAATGATCATGACAACTGAACCGTGTCAACTTTTGCACCTTGACACCGTAGGACCTTCACGTGTTCAATCCTTCAGAGATAAATGGTATGTACTTGTGATTGTTGATGATTATTCTAGATACTCTTGGGTTTACTTTATGGCGTCTAAGAATGAAGTTTTTAGTCACTTTAGAACTTTATTTCTTAGATTATCAATTGATTACCCAGGATCTTTAAAAGCAATTAGAAGTAATAATGGAACTGAATTTAAAAATCAATCTTTTGATCACTTTTGTGCTGAAAATAGAATAGATCATCAATTTTCTTTACCATATGTACCTCAACAAAATGGTGTTGTAGAAAGAAAGAACAGAACCTTAGTGGAGATGGCTAGGACTATGCTTGATGAATATCAAACTCCTATGAAATTTTGGGCTGATGCGTTAGCAACCGCTTGTTATGTCTCAAATCGTGTTTTCTTGCCTGCTAAGCTAGGTAAAACATCATATGAGCTCCGGTTTGGACATAGGCCTAGTGTTACACACTTTCGGGTCTTTGTTTGCAAATGCTTTGTTAAGAAACATGGTAATCTTGATAAATTTGAACCTAGATCCATTGATGGCATGTTTCTTGGTTATCCATCTCAAACTAGAGGCTACCGTGTGCTTTTACTTGACACTAACAAAATTGTGGAGACTTGTGAAGTGTCTTTTGATGAAGCTAGCCCAGGTATTAGCTCAAACATTGCAGGTCCAGATCCATATCCGCAGGGGGGAGCATTTTCATTGAAGATGAGGAAGAATTGGAGCTGCTGCCCGAAAATTCAGCAGCTAAAGACTTTGGTTCAGCTCCGGATGTTAATTCTCAATCAGCACCGACAAACATCAATGCTGATTCAAATCATTCTCATGTAACAAGCTCATCGATTTGTGATGAACATGAAGAAGATGAAGCTTGTGAGACATCTGTTCCCCTACGGTTTTACAAAGATCACCCCCCACAACATATGATTGGAAGCTTGCACGAATGAGTCACACGGTCCAGGTTTTGCGATCCAAACTCTTATGCTCATTCTGCTTTTGTTGCTTCTTTTGAACCCAAAGATATATCACACGCACTCACTAATGAATCTTGGATTATTGCCATGCAAGAGGAGTTAGAAAATTTTGAAAGAAATAATGTTTGGAAACTTGTACCTCCACCTCAAGGTCACACTTTAATTGGAACTAAATGGGTATTTAAAAATAAACAAAGTGAGGATGGGGTTGTGGTTAGGAATAAGGCTAGGTTGGTTGCTCAAGGTTTCACTCAAGTTGAAGGTCTAGATTTTGATGAAACTTTTGCTTCTGTTGCTAGATTAGAAGCCATAAGAATTTTGTTAGCTTTTGCTGCATCTATTGGCTTTAAGCTATATCAAATGGATGTTAAAAATGCTTTTCTTAATGGCTACATAGATGAGGAGGTTTATGTGAAACAACCACCAGGTTTTGAAAATCCAGATTTTCCTAATCATGTTTACAAACTGTCCAAAGCCTTGTACGGTTTCAAACAAGCCCCTAGAGCATGGTATGATAGGTTAAAAACATTCTTACTTGAAAAAGGGTTTACCATGGGCAAGGTTGATAAAACTCTTTTTGTGCTTAAGCATGACAATGACTCATTATTCGTTCAAGTGTATGTGGATGATATTATCTTTGGTTGTGATTCTCATGATCTTGTGTCCAAGTTTTCAGTAATGATGAGTTCCAAATTTGAAATGAGTATGATGGGTGAACTCACTTACTTTTTGGGGCTGCAAATCAAGCAAACAAAGGAGGGTACCTTTGTGCATCTAACGAAGTATACAAAAGATCTCCTAAGGCGCTTCAACATGGACAAAAGCAAGCCTGTTCGGACACCAATGGGAACAGCAACAACACTTGGACTTGATGAAGATGGTGAAGCCGTGGATCAAAAAGAATATAGAAGCATGATCAGATCACTTTTGTACCTCACAACATCAAGACCAGACATACAATTCAGCGTATGTCTTTGTGCACGGTTTCAAGCCTCCCCACGTGCTTCACATTGTCAAGCCGTCAAAAAGATTCTCCGGTACTTACATGGAACTCAAGAATTTGGAATTTTTCTTCCTTCTTCCTCAACCGTTACTTTGAAAGCTTTTTCGGATGCTGATTTTGGGGGTTGTAGGATTGATATGGAAAGTACTTCCGGTGCTTGTCATTTTATTGGTAATTCTATTGTTGCTTGGTCCTCTAGAAAACAAAATTCAGTTGTACAATCCACAACCGAATCTGAATATGTAGCTGTTGCTAGTGCTTGCTCACAAATTCTTTGGATTGTTCAAACACTTAAGGACTATGGGGTTGATCTAGATAGTGTTCCACTGTTCTGTGATAACACTAGTGCCATTTGCATTGCTAAAAACCCCGTGCAACATTCTAGAACTAAGCACATTGACATTGGGTATCACTTTCTCCGAGATAATGTTGAAAAAGGAAACATTGTGCTTCACCATGTAGATACCGAACAACAATTGGCTGACAGTTTTACAAAACCTTTGGATTTCACTCATTTTTGTTACATTCATAGTGAAATAGGGGTTATGCATCCTCATGGCTTAAATTGAGGGGGAGTTTTGAAACTTGGGAAGTCTATGTGTGAATCTGAAATTAAAATAATATGAGCATAGTATTTCATACATATATGACTTTGTGATTCCTTTTACATTCTGAAAGTTCTTACTACATTACTCGTGTTATACATTTTGTAGTTTTTGTCATGTCTAGTAATTGGAATAATTACTTACACTAAAACTGGTCATGGTCGAACTTTCTTGCTGTTTTGAACTTGTTACATGTTCACAAGTGCTTTTAATCATTAAGAATATCAAGTAATCAACTCACATGTTGAGTTTTTATGAACAAATATAAATTGAGAAAAGATCAAGAGAATATGCATGCATCGCACTTCTTTTTTTGAGATGGCTTATCATTGCACTTAGATATGAACTTGGAAGAAGTTGTGTATGACTAAAACCATGTCCTTAAGCTTCTGATTGTCAAATGACATAGGCTTGGCTTGGTTGGTTAGAATAAGGCAGATGCGCATATAATCTCTTGCAAATATCATATGATCTAAATTTATGCTTTGAAAAATAATAAAATGAAGCAACTAGTGTCATGATTTTAGTTTTTGAAATAGTTAAGTTTGTGAGATCATGACCTACTTAAATTGAAAATTACATTTGATCTCTAGCATGGCTTACACTACTTTATGTATTTCATTGAGGTGATAATGTAAGGTACTTGATAGTATGACTTGGATTAGCTTTGTTTATATGTATATGTTATAATATGTTCATAACAACTAAAGGGGGAGAGATAATTTGTTTATATGCTCATGACTTGCTGAATACATTGTCAAAGGAGGAGAGATAAGCATGAAGAGAAAGAGAATATGTGCATAAGGAGAGATAATAAAGGGGGAGAGATAATATGGGATAATTTTTGGATTTTCTTCTTATTTTACTTTTGATTTACAAAGGGGGAGAAATTGCCTTTAAAACTTTTATGTGAATAAGCCGATGTTCGAATTTTAAATGGTGTTGCCAATGCATTCACCAAGGGGGAGATTGTAAGACCTATGTGTGCTGAATACATTGGCTTGTAGTGAATACACTTGCTTTGATGATAAAAGTTTTGAATATCACCAAAACACCTTTTTGTTAAGGTCCTGCTAGTTTTGTAAGCTCCGGCGGGAGCTTGGGTATACTAGTTCTGTTTTTCATTTGCAATTTTTCGTACTTACTTTACATCTCTGAAAAGATCGCTTAGTATTCATTTGCTAAGTCTTTGGTGCGTTTTTGGTTGACATAGATGATATCGTGTTACTGTGGTTTTGCAACATGCTTATGTGAGGTTCTCACATAAGGTGTTGTGTTTGGAACTAACTTGAGTCAAGTCGAGGACTTGGGCTCGCGTGGATTGATTGTTTATTCATGTGCAGGTGTTGCTTGAGTTCAAGACATGGTTGGTGATGAGATCCATTGGACTAGTCTCAGGGAGGAGATGAGGTTCCAACAACCAAATTCAAGAGGAATTGTGGTTGAGCTGATCAGGAGGTTGCACAACATGATTGAATCAAGAACAATGCATGTGAAGGTATCGTGGACGTCATTGGAAGATGTTTGCACGTGTGCAAGAAGTGCATGGACGTGGCTACATGGTTCCGAGACATGATGAAGAGATGTGGACGTAAAGAGTTGGTCGGAAAGGTCCAACCGACTAGGTTATGGACTCAGGCTGTGGCTGAGTCAGGTTTGACTCAAATATGGAAAGATTTGAGTTGGTTATGATAGGATTTCGTGTGGGTCATGAATTTTAGTTGTTTAGGAATTTGGGACACGTTCCTAAGGTGTTTGGAAGTCTTAAGATTGCTTCTATCTGCGTATAGAAGAATCCTAAGCAGTTATGGAAAGTTACGATTCGTGAACAGAGTAGGATTAGGTTCCTGATTTGAGTTGAGTTGGCTTTCGAGCTGGTTATATAAGCAAGGGAGCCCAGAGCTCGTGGTCCACGACTTTGGGTCTATTCCTCTTGTGTTCTATTGAATAAAATTCGTAGTTTGAAGGAACTTTTGTGCCTTGTTCATCAGACTTGTTCCAAACAAGTTTTACTCGTCGAGTTTCTGGACAGCACTACCTTTTGTCGGTGGTTTTATCATAACTCAAGTTTTACAGATCCAATTGACGTGATTCTTTTTGGGTTGTCTTCAAAACTTGATTATATATCATCTTCAAAATTTCATGGTCATTGGATTTGTGGTCTATGATCTACATGAGTTTCTTTGCAGAATTCCAGAACTGTTTTTTTCTCGGGTAGGGCAGATTGACCTTTGTTTGATCTTTCGATCATAACTTGAGTTTTTCTCGATGGATTTGAGTGATTCTTGTTGTGTTGTCTTCGTGACTTGATTCTATATGATATATATCACTTTTGTCATGGTGAAACACGTTTAGATTAGTCTCGCACACGATTTCTTTAACAGATCGTTTTTCTGCCGAAGGGGTTGGGGTTTAATTGTTTCCGCTGCGTAAGATTTTTAAATCTACCATTCACCCCCCTCTGGTAGCTTTTCATGTGCTCTTCGATCCTACACCAAGATTGCATTCGTCTCTCGATACGGTCTTTATGAGTATACAGTTATGTCATTTGGGTTGACCAATGCTCCTGCCTACTTCATGTACCTCATGAACAAGGTATTTATGTAATATTTGGATAAGTTTATAGTGATATTCATCGATGACATCTTAATATTCTCCAATAATGAGGAAGAACATGAAGAACATCTGAGGTTGGTACTACAGAAGCTTCGACAGCACCAATTATATGCTAAGTTCAGCAAGTGCGAGTTCTGGTTAAAGCAAGTATCATTCTTGTGACATGTCATATCAGAAGGAGGAGTAGCAGTAGATCCGGGTAAAGTGGCAGGTATTCTCAAGTGGGAAATGCCAGAAAATGTGGGAGAAATCCGAAGTTTCTTGGGAATGGCTGGTTACTATCGACGATTCATTGAGGGATTCTCAAAGATCGCACGTCCGCTAACCAAGCTACTCGAAAAGGAAGCTAAATTCAAGTGGACACCAGAATGTGAAGCAAGCTTCGCCGAATTAAAGAAGAGGTTGACTACTGCTCCAGTGTTGGTTATGCTCGATATGCAAAAGGAGTTCTCGTTCTATTGTGATGCTTCCGGACAAGGACTGGGATGTGTTTTTGATGCAAGAAGTACATGTAGTGGCGTACGCTTCAAGACAACTCAGAAAGCATGAAAAGAATTATCCGACCGATGATCTAGAGTTAGCAGTTGTTGTTCATGCATTGAGGCTATGGAGACACTACTTGATGGGGAAAAGAAGAGAAATCTACACCGACCACAAGAGCTTAAAGTATATCTTCACTCAGCCAGACCTTAATCTCCGACAACGAAGATGGCTCGAGCTAATTAATGATTTTGATGTTGGAATCAACTATCACCCTAGAAAGTTGAATGTGGTCGCAGATGCGTTGAGTAGGAATCCACAATGCAACAGTATGATTATACAAGCTTATCAACCGCAGTTATGTGAGGAGTTTGCAAGACTAAATCTATGCATAGTGTCTAACACAGATGCGGTAGCTATGGAAGTGGATTTCACATTGGAACGAGACATTAGAGAGGGCCAAAAGGAAGATAAGAAGATCTAGAAACTCAAGAAGTTGATGAAGATTGGTAAAGCCCCAGATTTCAGGGAAGATGAACACGGGACCTTATGGTTAGGGAAGAGGATATGTGTGCTGAATATCCAGGGGATCCAAAATCTGATATTGAGAGAAGCGCATGATTCATCCTACTCTATTCATCCTAGAAGTATCAAGATGTACCAAGACCTTAAGGATCGATATTGGTGGCTTGGCATGAAACGTGACGTGGCCGAGTATGTGGCTCTGTGTGATACGTGTCAGTTGGTCAAGGCAGAACATCAAAGACCTGCTGGACTACTTCAACTGCTCAAGATACCCGAATGGAAATGGGAAGAGATAAGCATGGACTTTGTTGTGGGACTACCAAGGACCCAGTCAGGATACGACTCCATATGGGTAATCGTGGACCGTTTAACTAAAGTCGCTCATTTCATTCCGGTCAAGGAAAACTACAATGGCTCAAAGTTGGCAGAACTATACATGGCAAGGATTGTATGCTTGCATGGTGTCCCGAAGAAGATAGTGTCTAATCGAGGTACCTAGTTCACTTCAAGATTCTGGCAGAAGCTACATGAATCAATGGACACTCGACTCAATTTCAGCTCAGCGTATCACCCGCAGACGGATGTTCAGACAGAACAGACAAATCAAATCTTGGAGGATATGTTGCATGCGTGTGCCTTGAAGAATAGCAAGAGTTGGGACAAGAATTTGCCCTATGCGGGATGTCCCCGTTCGAGGCATTGTATGGGCGAAAGTGTAGAACACCCTTGTTCTGGAATCAGACAGGAGAAGGTCAAGTGTTTGGACCAGAGATACTAAGAGAAGTCGAACGACAAGTGCAAGAGATCTGGAACAATCTGAAGACAACACAGTCAAGGCAGAAGAGCTATGCAGATGCTCGACGTCGTGATCTAACTTTTGAGGTTGGAGATTTTGTGTATCTCAAGGTATCACCAGTAAGAGACCTAAGACGGTTCGAAGTGAAGGGAAAGCTAGCACCTCGTTACATTGGTCCGTTCAAGATACTAGAAAGAAGAGGAGAGGTAGCTTATCGTATCGAGCTACCGTCTCAACTTTGAGATGTATATGATGTTTTCCATGTGTCACAACTGAAGAAGTGCTTAAGAGTGACCGAGGAACAGTTACCCATGGAAGCTATAGATGTGCAAGAGGATCTCTCATATGCAGAACAACCAGTACGGGTTCTCGAGACATCAGAACGAGTTACAAGGAACAAGGTCACCCGAATGTGCAAAGTGCAGTGGAAACATCACTCGGAGGCAGAAGCAACTTGGGAGAAACAAGAAGACTTGAAGGCCGAATTTCTCCATCTCTTCTCTTAGGACGTCCGAATCTCGAGGGCGAGATTCCTTTTAAAGGGGGTAGAGTTGTAACATCCAAAATTTTAAACTTTATAATCAACCTTTCAAATATATTAGTGAGTATTTGAGTTTGCATTTTTGTGTGAAAGTTTAAATTCAAAACGTGTAGAATTCGATAGAATTTGAAATTGAAATCAAATCAAAAGAAAACAGAAAAGAAAAATAAAATAAAAAGGAAAACTCGCGCCTCGGCCGAAACTGCCCGCGGCCCAATTCCCTTCGCCAGCCCAACCCGCGCCCCTCTCCCTCTCTTCTCTCTCTCTCTGACTGCCTGGGCCCGCCCGTTGGCACCCTCCCCTTCTTCCTCGCGGCGCAATCGTCGCCTGCGCCCCTCACCCATGACCTCATCCGCGCCCTCACTCCCCACTCCTCGGATCCACTCCTCCCGTCGGGTTTTCGCATGCGCGCCTCAACCGCACCCTCCTCCAAGCTTTAAAGGAGTCGTCACCCCCAGTTTCTCTCCTTCCCTAAGCTCCCCAAAACCCTAGCGCCATTGCTCTCGGTAAGCCACTGCCATTCTTCATGTTCCCGTAGAATCTACCCTACTCTCTCCTTCTTTCTTGGCCTAATGAGCTCGCCGCATCCTCAGGAACACGCCGGACAAGATAGCTCAGTAGATCGCAGTCACGCCGTCGGTTTCGTCGATCGCTGATGAGTTTCCGCCGCCGTTCTTCGTCGCATCATCGTTTTGGCCATCGAGCTTGCATCCTAATCGGTCCACATCATGTGCGATGTCATCCTCAGGCTGTCGGACACCCTCCTCGGTCGGGTTTGAGGCTGCATCGCTGACTTTGCCGATCACCGATGAGCTCCGCCGCCCTCCCTCGACATCGACGCCCCTCTGCACCTTTCCAAGCCCCATCGACGCCTCCGGTGAGTTCGCAATGCCACCCCGTGCGATTTCCCGCATTTAGATTCGAGAATTAGGCTTGATGTCGTGCGATTTGGCAATCTTCGGAAAGATCACTGCGGTCGGCCGCCGTGCGCCGCCGCGCAGTGCGCTGGCGCCGGCAATGGGCGACGTGGCCCTATAGTGGCCTTCGGTTTGAGCCAACGATCGCGATTAGATCGCAGCGTACCCCTTCGCTTCATTAAATCTGGGGCGCCCAAATTAAATCTAACAGCTAGCATTCAAAGCATCCCGCGCGCCCGCTATTTTACCCCGAGGCCCCTGTAGCTTTTGCGGGCTAGCCCCTAGACAATATTTAAATTGCAAAACAAACCAGGAAAAATGCAAATGAGTCTCTGTACTTTAAATAAATTAAGATTTAACTGCACATTTCAAGTCTAGTCCCTGTAAACTGGTTTAATATTATTTCTAGCCCCTGTCCAGTTAGGGAAATTTACAGACTAGCCCCTGGGCACTTTAAAAACTATTTTCAGCATTTATAATATTTTCCGATTTACTGAAAATTGCACTGAAAATAGAAATAAATGCAGAAAAATGAGTAGAAATTTATAAAATTCAGAATAACTATTTAGACAACTTAAAAATATATTTTATTGTTGTATACATTTAAATAATTCATTTTAGCCACTAAAAACTATGTAGAAATTATATTTAATTGAGGATTAATTATATAAAATTAGATTAAGCCTAAAAATAAATATAACATAACATTAAAAAACTATTTAATGTATTACTTTAATCTGAGATAACATAATAATAATAATAAATAATTATATTTTCATGTAGAAAAATCTCCAATAATGTGTATTAAGCATAAAAATAATTGTAAAGTGTTATAAAATGCTAAATCACATTTCTAACACATAGAAATTCCTATTTAATGAATATCATTAAATGCTAATGCACATGCACTTAAATCTCTTGTAGGTACATAATTGCGTAGACTTTTGTGAGTGTGTGCATATTTTTGTTTAGCATTGTAGGTTAGTACTTATTGCATGTTATTCTCTTCGAGTAGACCCGGTTCCCGAGCCGGAGATTAACTTCCAAGAACTTCAGTTTGACAACCACTTCGAGGGAGGCAAGTGCCCCTGACCATCTTGCACTTTTTTAAGGGTTTAGTTAGTTGCATGTTAATTAATATAAATCCTATATTATGCCATATTGCTTTACCTTATTACCTTGTCGCTTGGGGTATGGAAGGGTGGTATACGGGATTTACTTTACGCTTAGCCATGTATAATAGTTGGGTGGGAAAACATTGACCATATTTATTACTTATGACTTATTATTATGATTATGATTATGATGTTGGAAAATGAATTGTAGTAAATAGAAATCTGGCAGGTTGGTTTGAATGGCATGGTGCAGTACGCACGAGACCCGAGATTTGGGGATTGAACCTTGTTGGATTCTAAGGACCGGTTTATGGAGTGGCCACTAAGCTATACAGTATCGCCACAAGACTGAGTATGGGGCAGTTTGGTCAATTAATTAGGCCTCTCCCGGCTTAGTGCTGGTAGTTGGACTGTGCAGGGAATTGGTTCAGTGTATCTGCCTTGTGATCCGCATGGCTCAAGAGGGGGCTTCTCCTAGCGGAGGTAAAATGGACTCTAAGAGCCGGAGTGGTGAAACCTTAGAGGGTCGGTTACTAGTCGGGAGGACCTTTGTAAAGACCTCGTAGTGATCTCCTGGCCGCACACCTATGGAAGTGTGTAATGTGACCGAAGGGTCACAAGCATCAGGGAGGTTTGCTTGGTCCACCTAGCAACAGGGGATGAAATCACAGCTTGTGGATAAAGGATACATTCTCTGCAGAGATTGGAAAACTGTCATGACAATCGTGCTCACAGACAAGAGCGGCTTGGTGTCGAATTCATAATTGGTACATGGTTAGGATTTATGTATTGGGAATGCACATGTTATATTACTTTCTTACTCATTATTTTTACTATAATTTTGATTGGGTGAAATCACCTAGTTATAGGTTGCTTAATGAAAGCTAAGGTATAGGTAATGCATAGTGCTAAAAGCCATTATGAGCCTTCCTTGTTGTAGCCTCCATTTCATCTCTTTTCCCACACTTGCTGAGTACTCCATGTACTCAAAGCGATTCTCTCTCTCCCCCTCCAGACTATGAAGAAGAAGAAGTAGTAAATGAAGAATTCTACGCCGACCTGGAGGAGATGTTCTAGGCGGGCGTTCCCTCGTGCAATTGCCCGTGGAATAGAGAAACAGTTATGCTGCTGCTATCTACCTACTTATCTATGTATTTGCTTTGTTGTAGTTTTATTTGAGACCTACGGGTCATTGATGTAAGACCTATTTTGTATTTCAAACATGGCTTGTAATATGATACTATTTATTTTTCGTCTACACATGTATGAATGAACTGATCCTGGCATACATGTGGAATGCATTTGGTTAGCTTGTTTGGACCAGGTGTGACAACTCACAAAAGCAATTGTTGGGAATGGAAGAAAATAGGTTGTAGCCGACTTTGCCATACGCCAAGGCCTGGATCGAGGACAAAATACATCGTACACAAGCGGCATACGACTGAACCTGTGCCCAACGCTCAGCACCCACGATGCCCAACGCCCAACACCCACGATGACATGCGCCCAACATTAAGCACCCACGATGCAAGGACTCTCGGATTTTCCGTCGTCGATGCTTGAACTCTGCAACACATTGCAAGAACAGGCTATGTATATGGATTATTTTATAAATTTTTCAATTATTTACCAAATTGATAAATATTTTTAGCGAAATATATAAAATTATAAGTAAGGCATATCCTTTAATAAAATCCTAGATATGCCACTATGTGATTGTTTAAGCGAATGTGACTGCAATTTGATAATATTTTATATTATTTCAGTGATTTTATTGAATTTGAGGATGTCTCAGCCAGAGCATTAGAGAATATGAAAGCTCATCGGTAATGGAGACATTGATCGGGAGAATTTTCATTATGGTATACAGGATTAGATAATGACAATTATGATGTGTGTAATTAATTACTTTGTAATCAGGATGAACAGGGGAACATTCTTTGTTGTGTAATTAGTATACTTGATAACCACAATGGACATTTTGTTAATATTTGATTGATCAATATAATTTAAGGTGTGATCTTTTTTGTTATACATATATTCATATATGTGTATGTTGCTGACACTGGTAATGCGGCTGTCAAATCTTGGCTAGCTTCAGGATGCAGCCAGCAACTAGGATAATGAGGGGTGGGACACCTAACAGGAGACTCTGCCTGTAAACAATCCGCGACGAGCTGTAACAGAGACCATCTCAGATTAACTAAATAAAGGAGACAAGCTTCCTTAAAGTCCATCTCAAATCAGTAAACAAATTTGCGACACGCTGCAATAAAGCACGTCTCGGATTAGTCAATAAATCTGCGACGCGCTATGTTAGTGCTTGTCTCGCATGTATGCTGATGGGTGACGCACAAGAATCACGTCTCCAATGATACCATGAAGATCGACTGTTATGACTCAAAGAAAGGAGACACAATACTTTTGAGCATGTCTCGCACTTTAGCTGATCGGCAACGCGCCAACCGCTCGTCTCTGATGATAATATAATGCGAGATGCGACGACAGAGACGTACAGTTTGTTTGTTTCACTTCTTCGTTGGGGCACATTTGGATCAGCCTTTCTCATGTAGTGTCTAATCGACGAAACACATCTACCATATCCATATGTACGTACGGCTCCCTCTCCGTTCGGGTTTCATCCGCTGCTAATTGAATTGATGGCGATTTCTTCTTCGGTAATAAAGGGAGGTAGTGCCAGTTCTGTGATTACTTGCCGGCAATGGCGTCCGTTCGTACGGACGCCGCCTCGCCCCGTTGTGCCGTCTTGCTTGTACACGAGGTGTCGGGGGTGCGTGCACGTGGACCTGGCAGCTGGCTGCCTCCCCTGTCCCCTCCCATGTCGCATCGCAAGAGCTGCGATCCCGATGATGAACTCGCTGCCAGACCTGGACCAGCCCGTCCGGCCGTCGTCCGGCGAGCCGCTCGCGAAGAATCAGGATCACACGTGTGGATCGGTGGAGGCCGTACGTACGTCGCATGGCGGGAAGGAATAAAAACGACGAAGGGCATGGCAACTTCCGTGGACAGGCGTACGGGAACGGCGTAAACGCTAGCACCATGCCACCAACCATGCATCTGTGGCGCGAGGCTCGGCTTCGTAGTTGGCATTTGGCAAAAGCAAAAAAACCAATCCAATCCGTCGTGGCCATGCCGCGAGGCAGGGGAGGCATGAGTGCTTCCTGGCGCGCTCCTTGGATGGAACGGCGTTGATACCGCGCCGGGGCGCTACGGCCGCCGCGCGCGCAGGTCGCAGCAGGCAGCACTGGCTAGCTAACTGGCCGGCTGGTCTCAGTGAGTGGAGTGGCCTGTGGCGTCATTTACGGCCTTGTCCGCGTACACTACTAGAAAATGCATTTTCACAGGCGTTTCCTTATTTTTTTTTACAGACGGTTCGTTAAAAGTTACGTCTGTGATGTTAAATGAGTTAATAACCGCATGTGATAATAGAATATCACAGGCGGTCCGTAACAAACAACCGCCTGTGAAAATGTATTGATTTTCATAGGCGGTCCGCAACAAAAACCGCGTATGATAATAGTGAAAATATAATGATTTTCACAGGCGGTCCGTAACAAAAAAACCGTCTGTGATAATGATGACTCTTGATTGGTCCGCTGCTTCATCCCACGGATTCCTCTTGGACTTCATATCGCCGCCTTTCGCTACTTATCGATCCAACGACTCACAAGGGATCATCTCTAATATATGTGTCTATAAGAGCAGCAACACTGACACCTCACGTTCTTATCCCCAATCTCTGCCTCTCACCGTTCATCTCCTCAATCTCACCTCTCTTTCCTTCCTCCCCAACCTCGCTCTACCGCAGCTCCGCCTCATCGTTGAAGCGTCGGCAGTCCGCTTCCGCCTTCTCGCCATCCTCCCGTCGCGGAGGCCGCGCCCCTCGTCGACGCCGCAGCCGCGCTCCCCAACCGTCGTGACAGCCGTGCTGCTCATGCTCATTGCCGTCGTAGCAACCACGCTCCTCGCCGTCGCGGCAGCCATGCTCCTCGTCCGCCGTAGGTGTCTTGCTCGATGCTGAGGGTCGCAGATCCAACCTTCAATCGCAGATCCAGTCGTGATCGTTATTTTTGTTGTAGCCCGAAAGTCGAGCTAGCACGAAGGTGGTGCTACCGAGCTCTGTAGAGAGGCATTGAAGAGCGGCTGCAATGGCAACATCCCTGTCGTTATGGCGTTAAGCTGCTGCGTGTGGTGCTGCACGTGATGATTGTGATGGATTGTAATTTCTGCGATGTATTGCGTTGTAATTTCTGTTGTGTTTTTTATTGCATCTCTACAATTTAATTTTGTCTAAATCTTTTAGTCTTTTGTAGATCAAATTATGTTAGCGCAAATTTTGTCTAAATATTATCATGTCTTGCCTTCTGGTTACGACTAGTTACGAACACAATGCATAAGGAACATTCTAAAAACTGTCTATAATAATGTATTATCACAGGTGGTTGGCAGTAAAAAATATAGTATGTGATAATACATTTTCACGGGCGGTTTACAATAAAAAACCGCCTGTGAAAATACATTTTCACAGGCGGTCAACAATAAAAAGCCGCCTGTGAAAATGCATTTTCACAGGCGGTCATCAATAAAAAACCGCCTGTAAAAATGCATTTTCACAGGCGGTCATCAATAAAAAACCATCTGTGAAAATACATTTTTACAAGCGGATTTTGCCCCTCGCTTGTGCTAATCGATTATTTTTACAGGCTCTTCGTTACAGGCGGTTTTTAAAACCGTATGTGATAATATGTTTAGAGTCGCCTGTGATGAAATCTTTTGTAGTAGTGGTAGCGGGTGGCCGCGACCGGTGGTGGGTGGGGTTCCCCTTCTTTCACCTGCGCGGTTGCCAGCGACTCAGCTGTGAAAGTGACGTCCCAGCGGTTTCCTCAGTTACTCCTGCCGCGCGTGATTTAGGTTTGCTCAGCTGCCGACCACTACAGGAATCCCGACGATTTGCGACGGCCGAAGCCGTCGCAAATAAGCCGGATGCCGTCGCAAATAATCTATTTGTGACGGCTTTCTTTATTTGCGACGGCCTACGGCCGTCGCAAATATGTCGTCGCAAATAAGCTTATTTGCGACGGCCACCGTCGCAAATAACCTTATTTGCGACGGCTAGGAGAGGCCGTCGCAAGTTGTTGCTGCGGCCTGGTGGGCCCCGCGACCTTATTTGCGACGGCTGGGCCGTCGCAATTAAAGCTTATTTGCGACGGTACAGCCGTCGCAATTAAGGGCCACTATTTGCGACGGTCGTGCCGTCGCAAATAAGTGCAGAGGGTAGGGCCCACGTGTCCTCCTCCGGGACCCACGACTCTATTTGCGACGGCCTGGCCGTCGCAATTAAGGCTTATTTGCGACAGCCAGGCCGTCGCAAATAACTGTGGCTTAATTGCGACGGCTAATACTCTTATTTGCGACGGTACTGTATAAAAAGCCGTCGCAAATAAGGTTTTTTTATTTTTTTTAAAAAAACAGAAAACTCTAACCGGCTCGATGGCCAGATTCACAACAAACACAATATACACAGCATACACAATATATACACAGCATACACAAACATCATCACAATCATAAACTAAAATTCCGATACATCTCACATCGTCATCAACAAAGTAAATAAAAGAGCTCACTCGCCCATCTAACCTCCGAAGCCACCTCCGAAGTCGAAGTCGTCGTCGTCGCGCCTCAATCCAGGCGGCGGTAGCGAAGGCGACGACGTTTGTGCAGCCGTCGCGGATCCATGCAATTAATAAAACTTAGAGTTAGAATATATGCATCAACATCTCTCTCCCTCCCTCTCCCTCTATCTTCATCTAGATCACCCTCTCTTCCTCTCTCTTTTCATTTCTCTCTTTGTCTCTCACTCTATCTTTCTTGCTCACTCTATCTCTCTATTGCTATCCTTTTCCCTCTATCTTCCTCCCTCTATCTCCATCTACATCTCCCTCCCTCTATCTTCCCCTCTCTCTATCTCCATCTACATCTTACTCTCTCTTCATTTCCATCCTACTCTATATATCTTTCACTCTTTCTTCTGTCTCCCTTTCTTCTATCTCTTTCTTTCTTCTATCTCAATCATTTTCTTCTATCTAACTATCTCTCTCTTTCATCTATCTCAATCTTATTACGCTGGAGAAGAAGGATTACATAGAGACTTACCTGACCCGCTGAAGAAGGATCGCCTGGGAGGACCGGTGGTAGTACCGGTAGCTGGATTCCCAGACC
Organism: Tuctoria greenei; assembly: GCA_036927565.1. Classification (NCBI taxonomy): domain Eukaryota; kingdom Viridiplantae; phylum Streptophyta; class Magnoliopsida; order Poales; family Poaceae; genus Tuctoria; species Tuctoria greenei. Next base: position 45,482,505 of record JAYESD010000008.1, on the reverse strand, counting down.
CTGCGCCCGAGCGATGGCCTGTCATTGCAAACATTAAATGCTACCTATTAGTAAGTCATTTAAGATGAATTAATGAGAATTTTAATTTTTAGATTGTTACCTCCATTGCTTCCCGCATCTGCGCCAACGCTGCTGCCTGGGTTTGGATCGTGGCCTCCATCGCCCTCCTTTCCTCCTCATGTCGCCTTTCATTTTCTTCTACAGTTTCTCGGAGGGACTGCATCTCAATGTCCCTCTGCGAGCGGCGACCTCCCGTACCCGAAGCCTGCGTGGAGCTGCCTCTCGCAGGTCTACCCGCCCTCGAGTCGACAACTCCGTCGAATATGGCGAGCCTATAAAAAAGAGAGTCAGTAATATGAAATTAAAATATCTTGAATACTTTGAATTGAAAACGATAAAATGACTTGCAAACTCACCTTCCGTGTGCTTTTCCACCACCGGTTGCATACGCGGCTTGAGGATCGATCGGTTGACGTTCCCAATCGAAATCCTCGCCGTGTATCTTCCTACCCTCCTCCCCGTACTTAGCCTGCAAAACAATAAAATCGTGTAAGTTCAACAATCTATATAGTTATATGTAATATGAATGGTTTCTAAACTTACCAACCGATCGGCTGCAGCCTGACTGCACCACGTCGGCTGAGAAGGGTCCCTGTGACCTCTCTTCCAAACCTCAGCAGGGGTGGGCGGCACCCCCGTCTCGCGCTCCTGTCAATACGTGTTAGTACGAACAATATATTATTAATATATAAACATAAGTTACACACACTTACCATGCGTTTAGCTAAACGCAAGTGGTTATCTTGCCCGTGTCTGCTCTTCCCCTCCACCCCTCTGCAGTCTCGAGCCTTCCCGGACTTAGCTTTAAACTCGTCGCTAGCCCAGTAGCGACAAAGGGCCCGAAATGCATCGTTCCGACCCTGCAACCAGCTCACGTGGCCCTGCACATAGTTGAAAGTCGTTAAAAGTACCATCGAGGACATTATCAGAAAAAAATACTTACTACACTCCACGTACCTGCGTGTACTCCTCCTCCGTCAGGTGTCTCTCGCTCTCTTGCCGGAAGTGTAACACGTGCTGCTGGTTCGCCTTCAAGTGCTCATTAATAATTTGAACACGGGCGTTCGACAAAGCTTGTCGAAGCGCCTTGGCAGCGTTGAAGTGAAACACTCGCCTCGCATCCTCAAACATGCGACGGTCGTCCGGGTCCTCTAAAGTATATCTTGCCTGCGATAAAGAATATATTGAAGAGATGTGCACTAAAAGAGTTTAATAGTTGTAACTTAGAAACTTTTTTACATACTTACCATAAAATCGGCCCATACGGCCTCCTGAAGGTTGCCGTGCTCCTGGTGATGGACGCGTGCGTAGTCCTCCCACGAAAGAGCAGGCACTCTGTCGATGACCCCGGGATAGTGCAAACGCACTATGGACCTGAGGACACCGTTCACCGGTCTCTGGTGTTTCTCACCGGTGAAAGACAAGTCGTCCCAACTCCTGTAAGATATTTATTCATTCATTCATTACTTAAGTAATCAAAAGAACTAAAATTGAAAACTATAATTTTTATTACCTGTCTCCGACTGGACGAATCACGATCTTCTGTGAAGGGACCGCGGGAGGACTGACAAAGTGAGTCCTCCTTGTCCTCCGCGTCTGCTGGGGCGCCATGTCAGGTGACCCAGACGGCTCCTCACCAGCCGAGTCAAAGGCCTCAGGAACAAAGTCATCGCCAGCCGGGAGCTGGCTGGCCGAGGGCTGACTCGCCGAGGGCTGCCTCGCCGAGTGCTGGCTGGCCGAGGGCTGCCTCGCCGAAGGCTGGCTCACCGAAGGCGCCGCAGCCTCTGAGTCAGCCGGTGAGGACTACAACATTCAAATGTTCATAAGTAAGTTTAATGTGAATTTGAATTTAAAGAATTTGTCAAAAACGAGTGACATTTACCTGTGACGAAGCTCTAGAGCTGGTCTGAACGTGCCCCAGCAGCTGAGAGCGTCTGCTGCCAGTCGACGAGGCACCAACGAAAGCGTCCTCAGGTCTAGAGGGGTAGAACCCCCTCGTCGGCGGCACCTTCTTACCCTTCTTTGACGCCATCCTATTGTAATTAGATAATTAGTAAATATGCAAATAAAATATATAAAATTCATGTTACTATCTTCAAGAAAACATTACTTGTAGTCACTTTCAAAATTCATCAACATCATTGTCATGTGTCTGTGCCCTACTCCTTAAACCAGCCCAACGATCTTCCATCGTGGCCTGTTCTAATTTTCGTTTTCGCGTATCATCTGCCTCTACATCTTCAACGTCTTCAACATCTCCAACTAATTGATCGAGTCCTGCACCAAGCTCGACGATAAAAGTGTCTGGCAACTCTTCTTCTTGGTACACTTCTTCAACGTCTTCGCTATCATGGTAACCATCATCCCCAGGAGTATATAGCCGCTCACGAGGATTCACCTTATATACCACCCACCAAGCACTGAGCTTCGTGCATGGATAAGGTAGATAATACACTTGTTCAACTTGATGCGCAAGAACAAATGTATCGTAACCCCGTAGTCGGTCCTTATGTTTCACTTCCACCATTCCAAATTGGTTTTCTCGAGTTCCATGAGTACGATCAAACCAGTCACAGTCAAAGAAGACAACTCGAAGGGTCTTATTTCCAGTAAAAGTAAATTCAAGGATTTTATTAATGATACCATAATAATCGGTTAAATTCCCTTGAGTGTCCATTGCTCTCGTCACAACACCGGAATTTGATGTTGCCGCAAGAGGACAATGAGCTTCAAAATGAGTTGTACGGAATCGGAAGCCATTTACGTCATATCGACCATAGCTTCTAACATTCACTAATCCATAAGATAGCTGCCGCAAATCTTCATGGACACTGTGAGTCCGACACTGTTATAAAAGACGAGAGAATATTATATAATACTTCTTTAATAATAGTAATTTATAATACAAAGAAGACGAGAGAATATTACATATTCTCGAAACCAAGATAGAAAACTCTGTCCCCCATTTATTCCTTCCTTTCGCATCGCTTCTACTTGTTTGGCCGTAGGTTGATGCCTATGTGGCCAATATTGTCTGTGGAACTCGCTGAACATGAAAAAACATCTTTTAGAGTACATGTGTAGCAAAATATGTAGATTAGCATAAACATAGGAGAAACACTTACTCGAAGTATTCCTGCATGCCTTCTATATTTGCGTACATGTAGAGTAAAGCAACAGTCCTTTCCTGTTCGGATAGCACGTAGGTCGTGTAGCTACCAACGGTGGTGCCTCTTGTTTGAAAAATGGAAAGGTCGCTTAGAGGGGGTGTTTCGTCCACATTGTACCGCATAGCCGAAGTATTGATATTGTTTTCTTCCGCAAAGTAGACACTTGAAAAGTATCCAACTTCTTTAAGAGCATATGCTTCAGCGATGCACCCTTCCACCCTTGCCCTGTTGCCAACCATTGGTTTCAGATATCGTAGCGCTCTTTCAATGTGATACATCCATCTATATTGCACAGGACCGCCAACTTTAGCTTTGAATGGAAGATGGATAAGCAGATGTTGCATTGGATTGAAGAAACCCGGTGGAAAAATTTTTTCCATCTTACATAAAAGTATGGGTATCTCCTTCTCTAACTTATCCATCATCCCGATCTTGATTTCTTTAGCACAAAGCTGTCTATAGAAATAGCTGAGCTCGGCTAAAACCTTCCACACCGCATCATCTAGATAGCCTCAGAACATAACAGGTAGGAGTCTTTCCATTATAATGTGATAATCATGACTCTTCAACCCAGTGAGGTTTTCTGTGTTAACATTTACGGCTCGTTTCAGGCTAGCTGCGTAACCATCTGGGAATTTCAAAGTTTTCATCCATTTCATAACTTCTTTCTTTTCTTTCGATCGAAGACAGAAAGAAGCACGTGGCTTTCCACCACTTTCAGAGATTTCAAGAGTTGGACGGTGACAAATGTCTGCCAAATCTAGTCTAGCTTTATAATTGTCTTTCGTTTTGCCAGGCATATCCATGCAAGTGCTTATGATACTTTCGCTCATATTACGCTCCTGATGCATGACATCAATGTTGTGCATTAGAATCAACGACTTCACATATGGTAGCTCCCAAAGTCCACATATGTGAGTCCAATTGTGTTCCTCTCCATAACCTACGAAATATCCAGGACGACCTTCATCAGGCACCAGTTTGTCCAACATATCAGAAATTTCTGACCCGTTGAGACGCTTCGGTGGTCCTTTAGTGACAACAGTGTTCTTTCGAAAGACATGCCTCTGCTGCCTAAATATATGATTCGAGGGCAGCCAACGTCTGTGACAATCGAAGTAAGATATTTTGCCTCCATGAGTTAGTCGAAAGCAATCCGTGTCTGAAGCACATATCGGACACGTCAGACGACCGTGAGTGCTCCATCCGGAAAACATGCCGTATGCCGGCAAATCATGGACGGACCACAAATAAGCAGCTCGAAGGTTGAATTTCTGCTTCTTGTAACTGTCGTACGCTTCGACTCCTGTCCACAAGACTTTCAATTCTTCGATCAGCGGTTTTAACATCACGTTGAGACGTGACCCGGGATGATCAGGTCCAGGTACAATGAGGCTGAGAAACATGAACTCGTTCCTCGTACAAAAAGCAGGTGGCAGGTTGTACGGAATGACAAAGACAGGCCAACATGAGTATGGCGCGGCATTCATACTGAACGGTGAGAATCCGTCTGTCGCTAATCCGATGCGAACATTCCTCGCATCACGAGAAAAGTCTGGATCGAAACGGTCTAGCGCCTTCCATGCATCACCGTCGGACGGATGCGTCAAGAATTCTTTGTTCTCACGTTTACCTTCTTTGTGCCATCTCATGTGTCTTGCGGTTCTTTTTGAAAGAAACATCCGCTTCAACCGAGGTGTCACAGGCAAGTAACGAAGCTGCTTATGTGCGACATCTGTCATCACATTATCGCCATCGTCATTAACAACTTCGACATACCTCGATTTACTACATTTCAAGCACATCTTCTCATTGGCGTGCTCTTTCCAGAATAGCATGCAGTTGTCTGGGCACACATCAATTTTCTCATACTTCATACCGAGACCAGATATCTTGATCTTTGACTGATACATATCTGGTGGCGCTTTGTGAGGTTGTGGAAGGATATCGCAGATCAATTTCATGAGATCATTGTAGCAGTTGATGGAAAAAAAGTACTTGGACTTAATTGCCATAAATCTGGTCAAGAAAGCAAGTACGGTCACAGCCGTGTGTTCATGCAACGGCTCTTGTGATTTCTTCAGCTCCTCGAAGAACTTCTCTGCCTCATTTGTAAGAGGATCCTCCACTTCAAGAGCTTCTAACATCTCATCCATCCTATCAACCTCTGTTATATCATCATCCTCATCCACTTCGGCTATGACTCGAGAATTAGTCTCGCCGTGGAAGGTCCACACTTCATATTGTGGAGTGAAACCGTTTCAACATAAGTGAAACGAAAGCTCCAATCTTCTCAAAAACTTAGTGTTTCAGCATTTTGTACATGGGCACCGCACCATATCTTCCGTTGACAACGAAAATGCTCGATCCAAAAATTGATCTAACTTGATAAACCACTCATCGGAGTGACCACCATTTCTGCTCTTCCAGCCAGTATACATCCAACTGCGGTCTTCACCCATTTTTGACTCTGCAGTTTAATGCGAAAGAAATTGTCGTTAATGTATTGTTGTGTTATGTCACGGCCCTACAACCTAGGCAGATAGATCCTAAACCCACCCAAGAGTGACCGAGCGGAGCGTGCTCATGACGAGACGCGTGATCCGGATTCGAACGAAATTTCGGCAGCATAACCCCGCTGTTCTCCACTGCACGCCCAAAAATGGTGCAGCAGAGAACAACAGGGTTACACCACCGAGATCTCGTCCAAATCCGGACCCACGTCTCGTCACAAGCCACGCCCCCTCGGTCACTCCGAGGCTGTCCAAAAAGGGACAATTCCGAACCTGCACGTCTCACATGCCAATGGCATGTGAGACGTGCCGATCCGAAACGGGTAATCAATTGCTATAGGTTACGTTGCTAATGTTCATTTATAAATCATTTACGAATGAGGAAAGAGAACGAGAGTGAGGAGAAAAGTGGGTCAGAGTTGAAAGTTTCATAGTCAGGGCCGTCCTCCGCTGCCGGCCTCTCCTCCGCTGTCATGCTCGCCGCAGGCGATATGGCGTAGAATATCTCCTCTCTCTTTTGATATTTCTTCTGATACATTATCGTTTTAACCCGCTTATATATATATATATATATATATATTTATATTTATATATTTATATATATAAAGAATATTGAACATGCTAAAAGAAACATAACAATTAATCAAAATTTGAACATTTAATAACTTAATTCAATAACGATAAGCAGCAATGAACATAAACATTAGGAATACTAAAGCAAAACATAAGCATGCTTAACATCTACATAATCAATAACATTATCAACAAATTTGCATAACCAACATCATTAACAACTAAGCATAATTAACATCAAGATCGAGCAACAATTTCTACTCATTCGAAGATTGAACAATCCATATGAAGGGGGGAGTAGCTAATTGCTACTATAGCTAATTGCTACAAAAGTAACCTATTCCTTTCATTTTAGTTTGAAATGTTTGGCATGAGAATATGTGTTAACTCCATGATGCTTATCCTTTTGGTACTGAATGCATGTACAGCCGCCACGCCAGCTTGAACCCAACTCAAGAGGTTCCAAGATGCCACCTCCAAAGGACGAGGATGATAGTGGAGGTGAGGAAGAGGAAGAAGAAGATCATGAAAATGCATTGTGTGGTGCATGTGGTGACAACTACGGACAGGATGAGTTCTGGATATGTTGTGATGCGTGTGAGACATGGTTCCATGGTAAATGTGTCAAGATCACTCCTGCCAAGGCGGAGCACATCAAGCACTACAAATGCCCGAACTGCAACAGTAGTAACAAGAGAGCCAGAGCATGATCCTAGAGGCATCCATTGCTTATGCCAGAAAGAAGAATTTGACTCCGCCGTAAACACTCTCATGGGACAGAATGCCCAATGGTGTGCATTCAGTTGTTTTCAGTTAGGACCAGCTGTAGGTTCTTGATGTGTCGTTTCATATATGTTAATGATGTTTTAGATTTTTATTATTAGTATTTAGCAACTAACTGGACTCCAATGCCCCTTATCTGGACTCCAAATTGCTTTATGTACCTCAGTTGTGCATTGTATCACCGTGTATTTATGTCAGTTTTTTTTAAATGCTGTGTGCTGTTGCTCCTAGTTCATACTACTATTTTGCTTGCACGGGCTGCTCTTGTGTGTTTTGCCATCCTTCTAGTTCAAAAAACTTTGTTGACTTGAGCTCTATTTTGCACCTGCATCTGAAATTTTGTAAAACTGCCCAGCTACATGTACCAAGGTAAATCCAAAGTGTTGCCTGATTCTCTGTAGATTTTTGACACATTCACCAGATATCATCATGAATCCATGTCACTTTCACAAATTGGTGTATCCCCTCTACGACCAGCACACCATTTGTGCACCATATTCGGCCCTTTTTAATTAGTTTACAATCTTATTTGCATCACTCAAATTGCTAATTGCTACAATCCATATTAACAACTATACAAGCTATTCTAAGCTACTATAGCTAATTGCTACTACCTCTTAACAAAATTGCTAGCTACATCTGAAAAAAAAAACCCTAAAACAGGGGGGAGTAGCACTGACCTCAAGATCGGGGCGCGGCGGTCCGGTCGGGGGCGCAGCGGTCCGGGCCGGCAGCGGCGACGCCGGTGGCGCGGCGGGCCGGAGCGGAGGCGACGCCGGTGGGGGCCGAGGGCGGCGGGCGCAGAGGCGGGGGCGCGGAGGCGGTGGCGGGGCGGCGGTGGAGCCGGGGGCGCGGCGGGCCGGGGGCGCGGCGGCGGGGGCCGGCGGGCCGGGGGCGCGGCGGCGGTGGCGGGGGCGCGGAGGCGAGGCCGAGGGCGGCGGGCGCGGAGGCGGGGCCGAGGGCGGCGGGCCGGCGGCGGAGCCGGGGGCGCGGCGGCGGGAGCGCGGCGCGGCGGCGGGGGCGCGGCGGCGGTGGCGGGGGCGCGGCGGCGGCGTGTTGAGGAAAATGAAGGGTCGGGGTGGAGCTTCCCGATATAAGCCTTAATTTGCGACGACCTTGTTAATTGCGACGGCCTGGACTTACGGCCGTCGCAATTAAATCCTATTTGCGACGGCCTTTTAACCGGCCGTCGCAAATAAGAGTTTATTTGCGACGGCTCTGTTATTTGCGACGGTCCTAGGGTTTGCCGTCGCAAATAACCGCTTATTTGCGACGGCAAGGCCGTCGCAAATAAGCTCTTATTCGCGACGGCCACCTTATTTGCGACGGCCAGAGGCGGGCCGTCGCAATTTAAGGTATTTGCGACGGCTGGCCGTCGCAAATAAAATCGGCCGTCGCAAATGATCGCTTTTCCTGTAGTGGACGGTGGCTTTCCGGCCAGTAGCGGCGGTGCGTTCCGGCGAGCGGGAACATCATGATCATCATCAGTGTTAGAATTTCGATGTGGATCGGAAGCCCACCTGTGAGTGAAGATCAAGCCACACGGGCGCTCCGGTTCTTCCAGCAGAGATTTCCTGTCTCGCCACGTGCTATATCGATCTTCATTCATTTCTGGAATAAAACAGGAGTTGGGCGCGGGGCTGCAAACGAGCAGCATTGATCACATGGCCAGTTGCTGCTGCTCCCACGACTCTACTTTACCCCCTGCAAAAACGTCGCCCATCACCGCCACCCAAAGCCTAGCCTACAACCGAATGCTGAAAAGAGCAAACGAACAAGCGCCAAGTCTCTCCAAAGTCTTGCTTCCTCGCTCCCATCCAAGCTTAACCTAATCAAACCAACCCATCTTTTGCTCTCTCTCCCCGTACTTCTAAGAAAATGTGTCACTGACACTACACTAGGAGTCTCCATGAATGAACAACTCTTTCGTAGTGCGTTGCAAGTGCAAGCTCGCTCCAGCGATAGAAAATTCAGGAGATTTTTTGTTGTAGTAGTAGTAGGAGCAGAAGGTACACCCGTGTGTGGTTCGCACGCTGCCAACACGAGGAAACGATCAATCAGCCAGCGTGGTGAGCTGTAGTGTTGTGGGGATTATTAATTCTAACCTGTCTGAGTCAAAAGAGGGTGATTGTGTTGATAAACCCTGTCCTCATCAGACAGCACTAATTCATAAACAATGCTACGTACGGGAGTCTAATTTTTAATCGGGTAAACATAGAGAGTTCTTTTACTAAATATTCCCATTATCCTATACTGTGATTGTGACTCATAATAGTATCGTGCAAAGCCTAACCAGGAATGAGAGTGAAAGAAAGAAAAATCTCAGACGCCTGGACAAAGATGGAGGGCTTCATGGAGTGTGTTGATAAATCATGGAATGACTAGAGACCGACTAGCCCCAACCCACTGCTCAAATTTCACATCAATCTTAGTAGGACGGCCAAGGCCTTAACCTCCTGGCCTAAAACGTTAATTCCACAAGGTAAACTTGCGGCTGCAATCTGCAGAGAGGTGATAACCCGGTTGTATAGTGCGCAGGAATCCAGGCAGTTGCCGCAAGGAGATGTAGAGATGTTCAAAGTCGCCTAGAGGGGGTGAGACAATATGATCTGAAATCACTTAATCAAACGAGCTTTAATTTCTGAGGCCGGACTTTTCTGGTCAGGGCCGGACTAGTCCGCTCAGCACAGGGTAAATACCTAAAAACTTGATTTCTACAAGTTGTTTGCGGAATTTAGGTTCACAAAAGGTAGATGAATGCATCTAGTAACCTAGTACAACTTAGATTAACAGGTGTAAGCAATTAGGTTACAAGATTTCAACAAAGATCAAAATGAAGAACGATATGAACTCTAATAGCAATTCTAGTGATTACGAAAAGTAAAGCGACAAGAGAGACATAATTTATCCCGTGGTTCAGCTCCACAAAGAATCCTACACACATGTTGAGAAGTCCACACAAGGATCGGGTCTCACTTGACCCTCTTCTTACCAAACCACCACAATGGTCGGCTTTGTTTCCACTATATCAAAGGATAATCATCAAGTTTCTTGGGGCTGCTCACAAGTTGAAGCCCCCACAAATCAATACAGCAAGGAGCACACGAAGCTTAACTCACACAAGCCACAAAATGCAACACCAAGTGTAAGAGATCAAACCGAGAGCCAAAGCACGATTATCTTCTTTCACTCTCCTTCTCAAACCCTAATCTCTTCAAGATTTGGTCTTAGAGGGAAAGTAGGATGAGTAGAAGGCTTTGGAAGGCTCGAGGACAGTTGTGGCGGTGCTAGGGTTCAAGAGTTGTCAAATAAGGGTTGGGGGTCCCCTTTTTATAGGAATCCCGACAACTAACCGTTGCCAACAACACAAACGGCGGACTAGTCCGTCCCTGTACCACGGTCTAGTCTGGCCTTTTGGGACCACCGACAATTCGATGTCACCGATCGACAAAATTGGTGACGTCCCCGCCAACGTTTGAGTTTCAAACGGTCACTGGCTACCCGAACTAGTCTGGCCCAAAAAGGACTAGTCTGAAGTCAAACAAAACACTTTAGTCCAGCTGAAAACGGACTTCTCTGGGAAGGCCCAGACTAGTCCGGCCCCTGGGGCGGACATGTCCGGCCTCCGATGACTTGGCTTCGAGATCTCACACTAAGTCTTAAACGGACTAGTCCGCCCTCCGACGCACAAGTCCGAACTCGAACAGAATCATTTGGTTCGTCCCAAAACGGACTACTCTGGGGTGTCCGGACTAGTCCGGCCTCTGGGGCGGACAAGTCCGGCCTCCCATGACTTAGCTTCACAGTCGCTCACCGAGGAAGAACAAACTAGTTCGTACCCATACAGGCAAGTACGAACTCCAAAAGAGACATTTAGTCTGTTCCAAAATGGAATAACCCGCCCATCCAGACTAGTCCGGCGTGAGGCCCGGACAAGTCCAGTCACTGTGAATTTTCTCTCTCTAAGGATTCTCACTTAGGTATTTCTCTCAACTACCACTTTGAGCCCTCTCTGATGATCTTATTGCACATGATACACACACCCTCACACATGATACGGCTAGTCTAAACTCAACACAATAGAAACCCTAATTTCTATGCTTGAGTCTTCGACGCCCATTTCAATCTTTTCTTTTTTGGGGGATTTTGTCTCATTTCAATCATCACACCTGTGCTTAAGATCAACTCAACTCATTAGTCTCTTAATTGTCGTCATCAATCATCCAAAACCCACGGGGATGCCTAGATGCACTTTCAATCTCCCCCTGTTTAAGGATTGATGACAACACATTAAGTTTCAACAAAAGGATAATAATTGGTTTTCATAGCATGTATGTGTATAAGTAATTCCCCCTCAATGTATGCATTAAGAATCAAGAAATTGAGAGAGTTATCATACATATACATGTTATGGTGGGGTGCCTAAGTGATGTGTTCATAATTTGTGATAAGACAATGAATATGAGTGATAAATAATACATTTCAAGCATCACATCATAATTAAGCATTGTAAGCATTGTAAAATGCATACAACCCATAATAGATTAAGTCTTACACAAATTGGAATGCTAGAGTTTTAAAACATAATACATGTCCATAGGTGTCGGTACCCTGCGTACCGGGTACCCCATCATACCGCAAGAAGTGCAAGAGAGTTCCACCTGTCAAATTTGAAGACCTCCATAGGCCCCACGTGTCAAACAGCACTGGGCCCACCTCCTACATAGGGGAGCTCTGACACTGCCACGTGTAACACAAGGTCGGAGCCAAACCCCCTACATAGGGGAGCTCCGTACTTGACACGTGTACAGTGACCCCGGACCTAACCCTCAGTAGAAGGAAGCTCTGGTGCCTCCACGTGTATAGCAGCTTCGGACCTACCTTCCCGCAAGGGAAAGCTCCGGAGCCGCCACGTGTCAAGCCTCCAGACCTGCTCCACCAACGGGAATATAGATAGATCTCCAACGGCATAAGCATTCAAAGGACTCTTAATTCTACAATTACAAGGCCTAATTATGTGCCATTAATGTACTATTAATGATACACGATCAAAAGACCCTTAATACTGGTAACGCCACCATTAAGGCGTGTTATCACATTATTAAGGTGCTTAAACACACTTAATTGTGTTTAAGCAAGAATAACCACCGGGGCCACATGTCGGGCCAGGCAACCCATGTAACAGCCATCCCTTGGTTTATAAAAGGGATGTGCTGCACGGTACAAAACAACCAAGCTCATACGCACACAAGCATGATCAAATCCCTAATACAACAACACACATCCCGTGGAGTAGGGTATTAGGCTCAGGCGGCCCGAACCACGTAAATCATCTACGTCACCTTCTTGTCTAAGATCTCCGCGCGCCTAAATTGATACAAGAACCTCCGCGGGCTACAATTCAGTAGTACTGGGGGAAGTGTCGTTCGTACGCTTTGATATTTGGTGCGTCGAGTAGGGGGCGCCTGATATTACAAGATGGTGAACTCCACCACAGGGTCATCTAACGGCAACAACATTGTGCAACCTGTTGGAGGAAACCCTTCCAACATGCAACAACCAGCGGGCGCCGTTGTCCCGGCATGCGTTGCACCACCACCACCACCACCATCTGCTCCGGCAAGCAATGCTGGACAACAGGATGGGGTACTCGCGTCGATCATAGCGTTGGCGAACAATAACCCTGAGAACGCGCTGATCCTTGTGCGTACTCTGCTGGAGCGCCCACTAGCACCCAGAGCACCTCAGGGTGCGATGGAACAGTGGCGTGTCGACGTACAACATCTAGTTGCAGCCGCAACAGATGCCATCAGCAACCAGGGTCCTCTTCCATCGGGGCAGGCCCCGACTCAATGTAGGACCTTGTCTGGGAGACTTGGTCCTCACGTATCACAGTTCCGGGGCACGTCGCACCCACCATGTCGAGGCTATCGACACACGATTTGCGGTCAGAGCTTGACTGCCGCTACCGACAGCAGGACGGTCGCATCCATATTGAGCGTGCTCGCGAGAGGCGAGAGGCTCGAGACAATCCTGCCCCAGTGGGGGTAGGAGGAGGTTGTTTTGCCTTGGCCATGCACCTATACATGGTCCGCTAGCCACAGAAGTTCCAACCTCATCTGCTGAAGAAATTCATCGGCACTGTCAACCCCACCAAATTCCTTCAAATGTACTCCACTGCTATACTTGCAACAGGAGGCAATGAGGCCGTGATGGCCAACTACTTCCTTGTGGCTCTAAATGGGACCGCCAGGTCCTGGTTCATGAGTCTTCTGCCCAAATCCGTCAAAAGTTGAGCAGAGCTATGTCAACAATTCACTACCAACTTCGGGAGCTCTTACACCCGACCAGGCACTGAACTGGATCTGTTTGCTGTGAAGCAAACAACGGGGGGATCGTTGCAATCCTTCATCCAGTGATTTTCTCAGGTACGCAATACCATCCCTTCCATCTCGAACGCTTCTGTTATCGTCGCATTCCAACAGGGTGTTCGGGACAAGAAGATGTTGGAGAACCTGGCGACAAAAGAAGTCACTAGCGCTACGAAGTTGTTCAGCCTAGCTGACAAGTGTGCCCGGGCCGCAGAGGGCCGAGAAATGCATTCAAAGCCAGCTTCAAAGGTTAACAAAAAGCCTTCCAAAGCTGAAGCCACTACCTCCGTCAGTGGCAAAAAGAAGAAGAAGTCCAACGACAAGAAAAAGTTGTCGGCCAGTGCGCCTACTACTGCAGCTGTTGCAGCTCCGGGTGGCTGGGGGCAACGCCCCGAAAAACGACCTCGACCTTCGTCAGAAGACGGCGGTAGTTCCAAGATGTGGTGTACAATCCACAATACGGACAAGCACAGTCTAGCCGAGAGGTCCAAAATCTTGTCGAGCGCTACAACAAGCGCCGAGAAGAAGCTCCTTTCCGTCAGCGGGAAGGAAAGCAAAAGGTTGATGAAGCTTGGGCTGAAATGGAGCTAGGCTTCCAGGACACCAAGAAGGTCCTAAAGGTTGTGTACAACACAGTCGATGATGACTCTGACGTCTCTGACAACGAGCGTCAAAAGGCCCTCAACACCATCTATGGAGGGTCCTGGGACATCACCTCTCGCCGCGTCCTCAAGACAATGCGGCGGGAAATGGATGCCATAGCTCCTGTTGCCAGGGCGGAACCACATCGGAAGTGGATGGATACACCCATCACTTTTGATGCATCAGACTGCCCAGGAACATGGTCGGAGCTGGCCAACTCCCGCTGATGGTATCTCCGACCATCAACAACGTTCAGCTCTACCACGTTCTGGTAGACAGAGGTACAGCGCTTAATCTTCTGAGCTTTGAACCATTTATGAAGATCCAACTGCAACTCTCGGACCTTCGCCCCTCAAGACCCTTCTCCGGGGTAGGTCCGGGAGCAATCAACCCTCTCGGATCCATCACTCTCCCGATGACCTTCGGGACTCGGGAGAAATACAGGACTGAAAAGCTGGTTTTTGATGTCGCTCACATCAATATGCCCTTCAACGCCATCCTGGGCAGGCCTGCCTTGTACAGGTTCATGGCCGCAGGTCACTACGGCTATGTGGTATTGAAGATGTCGATACCTTAAGGTGTTCTCCGGGTTCGTGGAGACCGCACTGCAGGAGTCACCGCGCTAGAGGAACTCCATGCGCTTGCCACGACGCAAGAAGGAAACTCCAACAAAGGTCTCATTGCTCAACCCCCGAGCACTCATCAACGAGGCTCAAACTCTGCACCACGTGTGCAACCAAGCGGCGACACCGACGTTCCCATCAAAGTCGTCCAAATCGGATTTGATGCTGCTCATACCACCCGTATATCGGGAGGTTTGAACAACAAATAGGAACTCACGGTCATCACTTTCATCCGGGATAATGTTGACGTGTTTGCCTGACATCCGTCACAAATGCGTAGGATCCCTAGGGAGGTGATTGAGTACAATCTAATGATTTATCCCGACACACGGCCTGTACACCAGAAGCCTCGCAAACAATCAGTCGAGCAGCAAAACTTCATCCGACAGGAGATCAAGAAGTTGCTCGAAGCAGGTTTTATCCAGGAGGTTTTTCATCCAAAGTGGCTGGCAAACCCAGTCGTTGTACCCAAAGTCGGCGAGAAGCTTCAGATGTGTATCGACTACACCATAATAAATAAGGCACTGTCCAAAAGATCCATTTCCACTACCTAGGATAGATCAAATAGTGGACTCTACATCCGGGTATGAGCTATTGTATTTCCTAGATGCATACTCCGGATATCATCAAATCCAAATGTATAGGGAAGATAAAGAGCATACTGCCTTCATAATAGTAGATGGATTGTATTGTTATACTACCATGCCCTTTGGTCTCAAAAATGCTGCTTCAACCTTTGTACGAGCTATGTACAAAAAATTTGGAGCGCTAATTAGATACTTGGTGGAGGTGTACGTCGATGACATCGTTGTGAAGATTAAGAACAAGGAGTCACTCCTTGACAACTTGCAAGTCGTCTTTGACAAGCTATACATCACACAACCATGTTGAACCCAGACAAGTGCATCTTCGGGGTTAGCTCCGGGAAACTCCTTGGTTTCTTGGTGACTCATCGAGGAATTGAGGAAAACCCAACTAAGATCAAGGATATAGAAGGCATGCGGCCTCCAGCCCACATCAAGGACGTCCAGAAGCTAACTGGACGTCTAGCTGCGCTCAGCCGGTTCATTTCAAGGCTGGCAGAGCGGGCACTTCCCTTCTTCAAGCTATTGAGGAACTACGGACCATTCCATTGGTCTGAAGAGGCAGAAAAGGCATTTCAAGAGCTGAAGCAACTCCTCACCACCCTACCAATATTGGTAGCTCCGAACCCCGGTGAGCCTTTACTGCTTTACATTTCTGCAACTACAAAAGTTGTAAGCATGGTCCTAGTCGCGGAAAGACCGGAGCCACATCCAGTTCAGGAGCCTAGAACCCCCTGGAAGGGTCCGGAGCTACTTGAAGGCGAGTCTGGGTACCAGCCCCCAGGCATAGATATTCAAGGCGGACTGCTAGAAGATCAACTTCTCTCATCTGATGGAGTTTCCACAGCTGCTCAAGAAGATCCATACCCCTCAGAGAGGGTCCGGATTGAACAAGAAAAAGTTTCGGACCCTTCCGGGAAGGTCCGGGAAGCTCAGCAAGAAGGTTTGCACCCCTCCGAGAGGGTCCGATTCAATGGAGAGGAAGCCTCGGGCCCCTCTGAGAGTGTCCGGACCATCTAGCGCCCAATGTACTTCATCAGTGAAGTACTCCACGATGCAAAGACCAGATACATCGATGTGCATAAGCTGCTTTACGCAGTTTTTATTGCCTCAAGGAAGCTTTGTCATTATTTCCAAGCCCACAAGATACCAGTGGTAACTTCTTATCCACTGCGTTCTAAATTGCATAACCCTAATTCTACTGGGAACATCGCCAAGTGGGCAGTGGAGCTGGCTGAGTTCAATATTAAATTCGTACCACAACAAGCAATCAAAAGTCAGGCTTTGGTTGACTTCATGGCGGAGTGGACCCCCTCTCCATCAAATCTTGGGGGCCCCAGTGAGCAGAAGCCGGAACCCAAGGTCCCGGTATTCATTAAACCTCACTGGACTCTCTACTCTGACGATTCCGTGCAGAAGCAGAGGGCCAGAGCTAGAATCCTTCTCCTCACCCTGATCGGGGAGAAGGTCAAATACATGGTGCACCTTGACTTCAAAGCAACAAACAACATGGTGGAGTATGAAGATCTCATCTACGGGCTAAAGGTGACACTATCCTATGGTGTCAAACAGTTGTTGGTGAAGGGTGATTCACAGCTCATCATAAAACAAGTCAAAGGTGAATGTTGTTGCAACAACCCCCAGCTAGCCGCTTATCTCCTTGAAGTCCAATGGCTTCATAAAGACTTCGAAGTCCTGGATCTCCACCATGTTCAGCATCTCCATAACGCTGAAGCCGACAAACTCTCGACGAAGGCTTCAACCAAAGCTACGGCTCCTGACAGAATCTTCGTCCGGAGGTTGTCAAGACCAACAGCTCAGTCTGCTGAACTGAGCGAAGGGGGCGAGACCAGCACCTCAAAGATGGTGGTCTTGATGGCCCTGTTACCATGGCGTCCACCAAGGGTCGTAGGTGCTATCGGAAGCTCCGAGAAACCCACCACGCAAGACTCAGAAGCTCAAGTTAGCTCCGATGCATGGATCTCGGAGCTACTTGAAAGACAACATCCTTCCTGAAGATGGTGTATCCGCTGACTGGATCATCAAATGGGCTAAAAGATACACACTGGTAGAAGGGGATCTCTACCAGCGCGGTGCCAACGACGTCCTAATGCGGCACATTGCAAGGGAAGAAGGCTGTGAGATCCTCGCGGAAGTCCACAGAGTCGAGTGTGGGAACCACGCATCTTCCCGCACGTTGGTCGGCAAAGCCTTTCGTCATGATTTCTACTTTCCTACAACACTCTAGGATGCAGTGGAGTTGGTGAAAAAGTGTGAAGCGTGTCAGTTCCACGTAAAACAAATTCACACACCAGTTCAGTCACTACAAATGATTCCTCCTACATGGCCATTCTCTGTGTGGTGCATGGACATTTTGGGACCTTTCCCAAAAGCCGACGGAGGTTACAGGTTCTTGTATGTCGCCATCGACAAGTTCACCAAGTGGCCGCAAGCTACTCCAGTTGTGACTATCAACAAGCAATCCAATCAAATTCTTGAAGTCCATAATATGCAGATTTGGAGTTCTGAACAAAATCATAACTGACAATGGAACCCAATTTACAACTGCTGCATTCCAAGAATATTGCAAAGACCTCAGCTACGCATCAGTAGCTCACCCAGCAAGTAATGTTCAAGCTGAGAAAGCAAATGCAGAAACCTTAAAAGGACTCAAGACGCGCACATATGAGCGCCTGAAAAAGCATGGAGCCAACTGGATCGAAGAGCTTCCGTCTGCACTGTGGGCAAGCAGGATTACACCTAACCAGTCAACCGGAGAGATACCCTTCTTCTTGGTGTACGAAGCCGAAGCAATCCTTCCTCCGAGAGAACATCCGGACCCCTCCGGGAGGGTCCGCAAAGTTCAAGCAACACTTGACACAATCACGACACTAAAAGTGTAGCTTCCTACCCCAGGCCAGTACAAGATGTATATCACGCTTAGCCTCGTCATATACCTTAAGTGTGTCCTTGTCTCCCCTGTAATCCGGACCTATAATTAAAGACATTATTGTGTGAAAACAGACTCCACATGCATTTATTTTTGTTTAAGGCTCAGTCTTTTGAATTATTATTTTTTATCCTTCTTGTCTATAATGAAGTTGTGCAATTATTTTTAAGTTTTAGTCCAAGTTATTCATATGTATTACAAGTTATATTGTTGGTCTCTTTGGATCTTAACATTGCTACATAGTCTACTTGCCTGAACGCAAAGCCAACATAGGTACGAAGTGTGCTATCGACTTAGCCTGGTCCTGCACCCTAAGTAAGCCACTCTACCTACATCCCGACAGGCTTGAGTAGGGTGAGCACTAAAAAAGCATGAGGATCTGGAGATATTACATCAATGTGCTTGTTATCATACCAAATTTCTTCGGATTTAAAACTCAAATAAGAACAATAAGTCACAAACAATTTATAGATAAGAGGACGAGTTTTACTCTTTTTCTCGTCTTTAACATATAGGAAAAACAAAAAACCCAGTGATGGTGGACGATGCTGGAGCTATTAAGCTCTGACAACCTCCAAGGGGGCCCGCCGCCGACGTTCTCGGGCGTTGAAAGTCGGCGCCACCACAGCTAACAAGCTCCGACAACTTCCATGAGGGCTGGACATTGACATAAAGTATAATTCAAGTGAAGATGGCATAACCACCCAAGGGATTCGCCATCAACATTATCTACGATTGATGGTGGGTGTCGTCGAACCTATCAAGCTCCGACAACCCCAGGGGGCCCGCCGTCGACACTCTACACATTGACAGTGGGTGTCGTCAGACCTATCAAGCTCCAATAACCCCAGGGGCACGCCGACGACATTCTACGCGTTGACAGTGGGTGCCGTCGGACCTATCAAGCTCTGACAACCCCAGGGGGCCCACCGACGACGTTCTACGCGTTGACAGTGGGTGCCGTCGGACCTATCAAGCTCCGACAACCCCAGGGGGCCCACCATCGACGCTACAAATGCTCCTTGGAGAAGTCGGAAATAAACTTAGGACCTAAAAGTTACAAGTTTGAAATGTCCAAGTCATCAACACATCATCAAATCCTTTTGGTACATGTTCACAATCAAATTGTGTACATCTACGAGGGGGCAAACAAGATAAAGTATAGTGCATTGAAGACAAGGGCAATAAAATGAAATTCATTGCAGAGATAGTGGATTTCATTCATTCAAAGTACCGGATTACAAAATTAGGGTTCCAACAAAAGACGAAAGGAAAAGATCCTAGCTACTGGAGGATCTAAGTCCTGCGAAAAAATGAAACAACCTTCTCAACAGCCTCTTGGACACTAGCTTTGGCGGCATCCTCCTCTTTGGCAATGAGTCCTTCAAAGACCGGATCGAGAGAAAATTGAGGGTCTCAGCTTTTGTAACTTGCCAAGACATACTCAGCTACGTTTTTGGCCAGAGATTTTCCCTCTATCTCCAACTGATCAGCGATGACATGACCCATTGAGTCGCCCAGCAGAGCCAAGCGCCACCAGCGTCTGGTCCAGCTCATGTGCTGGGTCCTTCGGGCGTACTGGACTGAAGCCAAGAGGTAGAAGGGCTCTGTCCGCACGTCCTAGGAAATCCCATACCAGCAGGGATTCAGTTGCCCTCGAGCTCCGCAGCTCCTCCAGTGACCTTCGGGTGGCCGCTACCTCCAAACTTTCCCAAGCGAGGCGCTCAACCGCTTGGTATGTTGCTGCATATTCTCAGCTACTTGCTTTTCGCGGTCGGCTAGCTCCATCTCCCGGAGGTGGATGCGGTTCTGCCAGGTCTTTCTCTCTGCCTCTTACTTTCCCTTCTATGGTGGCAACGTCAGCTTCTCTTTTCTAGTCCTGCCCTAGTTTCCATTACATTTCCTCCCCCTCCTTACTCCATAGATCAAACTTCTTAGAGCGATCTGCCAATTTTTGCTTGGCCAGAGTTAGCATATGACCGAGCTCCTCCTCCCTTTTCAAAATATCCTCCGGCTGTTCCAGGAGCTTCTCTTCCCTTGCATCAAGGTCTGCTCAACACTTCTGGAGAACCTCATTTAATTCGTTGAGGTTGTCATGATGCTCGTCAACAGCATCACTCCTTTCTTTGGCATGCTCGAGGATCTCCCGACAATTAGCGTCGAGAGCCCTGATGGTGGCCTCCTTCTTCTCGAGCAGTTTGCCCCTATATTCCATCCGAGCCATTTCCCTCTTGACCCACTCCTTCTGATCAGCAAGCCTCGTTAGAGCAAGCTTGGTCTCTAAATGGATTATGTTGTGCCAACGCCTCAAGGTGTGTCGCTCCTCTTCAAGGATCTTGCTTTCGTGGTCGAAGGCGAGCTGAACTTGTCATAGGCTCGAGCAAGCATTGTCTATGGACAATGCCAAGGGAATAGGCTTCGGGCCAGCCGGGGTCACCTCCGCTGGCTCCAAGGGGTCTTCAAGAAAAAAAATAGGGTCCCACGCCACAAGCATGGTTCCCTGAGCTTCTACGGCACTGGGGCCACCCTCCGGGAGCTCTTCGACAGCAGTTGAGGAACAACCCACTTGGGGAACTTCTACCTCTAGGGCCGACACCGAAGTTCCTGACACGGGAACTTCAATTGTTGGCTCCATGGGTGAAGAGCCTGCCTCCACCTCTTCATGGTGTTCTACCTCGGGCAAGGGCACCTCCGGAGCAGTTTCTTCTGGGGCGGTCGTTGCAGCTTGTCCCGAAGCCACTTCTACCACCGACTCAGGCATCGGTACATCAACTATATCTGGCTCGGCAGCCGGAGCTTCAACAACTTCCGACTCAAGGGTTGGAACTTCAAGTACCACCGACTCGGTTGTCGGGGCATCAGCGACTTCCGGCTCAAGAGCCGGAGCTTCTGGCGCCACTGGTTCATCTATTGGCTTAGAAGCAACTTCTGTCACAACGACCGGAGCCTCAATTACCCCGGCCCCAATGTCGGAGCTTCCACCATCTCCGCGTCCTATGTCGGAGCTTCAGTCGCTGGTGATGCCATTACTGGAGTGTCTTCATGCATGTCTCCCCCGTGGTCCGGCACTACCATGGGAGTCTCTGGCGATGACTCTGGATCTAGATCCACGACAGCTGGCGCCGGAGCTGCCGTGACCTCAGCCACCACTTAAGGAGGCACGGGGGTTGAAGCTGGAGCTTCTGTCCGCACTGTTTCAGCCATTGCAACAGAGGTCAGAGCTTTAGACCCCGTCTTTGATGCCCTGCAGTAAAAAAATTAAAAGATTCAAAACATGAAAAAAATAAGAGTGGCAAATCAAGGTGAAAAAGCAAAGCTTACCTTGGGAAGCTAGCGTTCCAATCGGCGCGGAACTTCTTCGCTAGAGGCTCAGAGCCGGAACTTGTTGTGGTTGGCATGGAAGGAGCTCCGTAATGTCGCCAGGAGCCTGCCGTCGTCGTTGGTGCTGCCCCAACCGAGCTCTTCTTTGGTTGGGAAGGACTACCGGACTTGGAGCTCGTAGCTCATGCCGGAACCAGAGTCGACTGTACAGATTTGGTGCCTCTCGAGGACGCTTGCACCGGAGGAGGTTCCACCGTAGAAGATCTCCCTCACCGGGGAGAAGGGGTAGTTGTAGATGGAGCAGACCTGACGGAGCTCCTATCAGCGTGCCTCAGCTTCCTCTTCTGGCTGGAAGATTCGGTTGGCTCCTTGCCCTTGCCCTTGCCGACGTCATCAAATTTTCAGCTCGGCGTAGGGGCTACCACCTCCTTGGAAGCTCCGAGTATTAAAACCCTGGAGACCCTATGCTTCTCCACCCCACCAAGGTCGTCTAGCACCGGCATCTTCCTCTGGAGCTCCCTGCTGATCTTTGGAATCATGTTTAGAGGCAGGAAAGTAGCCAGCGGAGCAAAGGCATCATCGGCGATAGACCCGTGCTGAAATTTCTTGAGATGGAGCTTCAAAGCTTCATCATCCAAGTTGTATTTCATATCGGTTTCAATCCAGTCGTCACCCATCACACTGTTGAAAGCCCAGGCGAGTTGGGGGTCACTCCACCCTCAACACATTGTCAGCGGAGCCCACCTGTTCACCAAGAAATTTCTGAAGACCATCTGGGGGGTCACTCCACCCTCAACACATTCTCGTATTCTGATCAGGACAGGGTTAAAAGCATCTGACAGCTTCGGGACTACATTCCAGGCACTGGTGTCGACATTGGGGAGTCCTTGGGCCAGCTCCAACCTGTCGTGCTCCTCCACTGCAATGACGATCTAATCCTTCTTCCAATCATCCCATTTGCCAGAGGGGAGTGACTTCAAGTACTTGAAGGGACATTTCTTGCGCTTCACGAAGTAATAGAAGCCAAGCAACTCTATCCCCTTGCCGGTGGTATGGGCTGTGAAGAAGGTCCGGAACAGATCGACGCAGGGAGGCACACCCACCAACATCTCGCAGAAGTGGTCGAAAGTGGCCACTAGCAGGAGGGAGTGTGGGCCGAGGTGATGCAGTTGGAGGCCGTAGAAGTCCAAAAGCATCAAGATGAAACTTGAAAAAGGTGGGATCAGTCCCACCATGGCGTACGCCGAAAAGTACACCATCTCGCCGTGGTGCTCCTTCTTGAAGGGGAGCTTGCCAGGACGGACCAAGTGGTTGAAGGAGTCGCTGGACCATCCCATGAAGGTCCGGACCTTCATCAGATTGTCCTTGCTCTGGATGCGGCTTTTGGGAAGACCTAACTCCATTTTGACAAAGTGGAGCGAAAGAGGAGAAAGCTAGGCAAAGTTTGGAGGCTCTGAGCGTGAGTTTGATCGAAAGCGTAAAGAGTCCTCAAACTGTGCGGACTTTCCTTCTTAAGTAAGCCTCCACGATGCTTGGATGGAAACCGCAACGAGAGCAAGTCCACATTACAAAGAATCTACACCGTTAATGAAAAATGGGCCCGGGGCCACCCCGATGAAGAAGTCGAGGTTATTACCCTAGGCGAACCGATGTCATGATGGGCGGCGGGAAGCCCGAGGGCAGCAGTCTCACAAGGTGCTCGAAACCGATACAGTTTTCATATTGGGAACCGGCAACCTTCAATTGCGTGAGATTCACACTCAAAGATATCATCTGCCGCATTCAAAACAAGCCACACGACGATGGTTTAACCCCGAACCATCGTCCCAACAGTACATCAGAAGCCCTTTGAAGTTGCAGCATAGGAATCGAGGATGGCCCCACCACCGGTAGAATAACTTAACCCAAAGGGTTTTCTCCCAGAGGTGGGCCCGGGGGCCACTGTCGCTACCCTGCGTACTGGGTACCTCATGATACCGCAAGAAGTGCAAGGGAGTTCCACATGTCAAAGTTGAATACCTCCGTAGGCCCCAAGTGTCAAACGTCACTGGACCCACCTCCTACATAGGGGAGCTCCAACACTACCACGTGTAACACAAGACCAGATCCAAACCCCCTACATAGGGGAGCTCCGTACTTGACATGTGTACAGTGACCTCGGACCTAACCCCCAGTAGAAGGAAGCTCCGGTGCCTCTACATGTATCGTAGCTTTAGACCTATCTCCCCGCAAGAGAAAGCTTCAGAGCTGCCACATGTCAAGCCTCCGGACCTAGTTCACCAACGAGAATACAGACGGATCTCCAATGGCATAAGCATTCAAGGGACTCTTATTGCTACAATTACAAGGCCTGATTATGTGGCATTAATGCACTATTAATGGCACACGATCAAAATACCCTTAATACTGGTAACGCCACCATTAAGGCGTGTTATCACGTTATTAAGGTGCTTAAACATACTTAATTGTGTTTAAGCAAGAATAACTGCCAGGGCCACATGTTGGGCCAGGCAACCCTTGTAACAACCATCCCTTGGTCTATAAAAGGGATATGCTGCACGGTACAAAAAAACCAAGCTCATACGCACACAAGCACGATCAAATCCCTAATACAACAACACACATCCCGTGGAGTAGGGTATTACGCTCAGGCGGCCCGAACCACGTAAATCATCCGTGTCACCTTCTTGTCTAAGATCTCCGCGTGCCCAAACCGATACAATAACCTCCGTGAGCTACAATTCAGTAGTACTGGGGGAAGTGTCGTTCGTACGCTTCGACAATAGGGGATCAAAAGAGACAACGACTATTAAAACTCTAAGTACCCCCTTCCAATCTCTCCCCCTTTGACATCAAGAAACCAAAAAGGAAAAGAAAGAAGGAGAGCCCTAATATCTACTCTTCATCATCATCATCGTCATCATCTCCGCCTGGTTGCCGCTCACTATCGCTCTTTGTGGCCTCCGGATCGTCGCCATTTTCATCATCGCCTTCTTCTTCGGAGGGTGCCGCCGTGGAGGTGCTAACATCACCAAATTGAGCGAGTTCTTTGGTGGCGAACTCCGGAAATGGATTCATCTCACTATCACTCTCCGCGGGAGGAGACATGGGGCCTTCGAGCTTGTCGCACATCGCCTTGAGATACTTCTCTTGGCGACGCTCCATGCGATATTGCCAAACTTTCACCTTCCGGCAAGAGGCAAAAATGGCCTTGAAGCACTTGAAGAAGCCACTTCCGGATTGTGATGGAGGAGGAGATGGTGGAGAAGCCACTGCATGAGAGGATGAGGCAGGAGGATCCGCATCCTTCCTTCTTGGTGCAACGGGCTCCGGAGGAGGAATCTGGGGAGGAAGTCTCCTATGAGTGATGTGATTCTTGAAAGTTATCCCGGACACCTTCTCGATCATGAACATAATATAAGGAGCATAACCACATGATCGGTTGGGGTGTGAGAAATATTGAAGATGTCATCAAAGATGTAGTCCATCACATTGAATTGAACATCCCCATTAATGAGAACCATTAAGTGCCTCAAATTTCCTTGAATGATGCTCGCATCTCCATCTTTGGGGGCAATTGTCTTTCGGAGCACACGGTTGAGGACACTATAGAAGGACTATCGGTGTGAAAGTAGACAGTGGAGTATAATTGTGCAATGACTTCAACATTCTAGTCATATTGAAATGCCATAAGCTTCTTCAATCCATGGCGCTCTATGGCCTCAATCACAACATTGAAGGCCAAGTGATCCTTCTGTGCCATATTGTCCCAATCAATCCATTGGGCATCTATCATTGGAGTCTGCTTAGATATATAGACTCTCCTATAGTAGTCACAGTGGAAATCACACCAAAAACGAGGGTCTGCGGTGCTCCTCTCGTGTTGATAAACATTAACCAATCTGAGTTTCCTAGCCTTCTCAGCCCATTTGCCTCTGAAAATGTTAGCTTCGAAAGCAGCTTGGCGATTAGGGTTCCTTGCGGAGGAGGACATCCTCAAGGGGCCTATGGGTTGAGAGGGTCCCTTCTTAGCCTTGTTTGCAAGCTTCTTAACACCAGGAGCCTTCTTCTTGGGTGCTTCCTCAATAGGTTCTTTGCCCTTGTCCTTGGAACTTCTAGCCTCCTGAGTTCTTGCTTTCTTGCCCATGGTCACAAGTAAAAAAAAACTTGGGGCAATCTTTGCAGCAGCTGAGTTGTGAGCCTCTCTTTGCTTCTTCTTTGATTGCCTTGCTTCAGACTGCGATTCGAGGAGAGCTATAGCAAGCTCTCGCTCCTCTCGAGCCCGACGATAGTGTTCTTGCCTCCCTGCTTCGCCCTCGGGATCGGATAGAGGCGTGTAGTCAGAATCCGACATCGTCTCTGAGAAGTGATGTAAAAGAGAGCATATGAGTCCAAGGAAGTGGAATATTGCATTAGAATTCACAGAATCGATCAAAGTTAGGATTTTTACTGTGTAACCCGGACTTGTCCGTCCAAGGGCCAGACTAGTCCGTATAAGCCGGACTTGTCCGCCCTGCGGCCGGACTAGTCCGGTGTACACAACAAGAACCCTAATCTTGAGGATTTTTGCAAAAACTACGGATCTGTCCATGATACTCCAAGGGTAGGATCACAAGGACATATATAACAACTTTTGTGAAGAAGTTTCTATCAAAAGACCTAAAAGAATTGAATTTGAAAGATTTATGGCTAGGTCAATAATACCTCTTCAAATCTTTGAATCGACGAAATGTGAATGAAGAATCGGCCTAGGATGCTTGGGGAAGAGTTCCCACGTACCTTGGGGCTTCAATCCACGGATTGGAATCAGGATTTGGTGGAGGAAATTGATAATCGCAGATTTTGGGTGTGGTTTTTGCGTTTTGAGGAGAGAGAGTGAAGAGAATGTGGGTTCCCTAGGGAGGTTAAGTCCCCAGGGGCCAGACTAGTCCGGTTCAGTATCCAGACTTGTCCGGCGAGAGGGGCGGACTAGTCCGGTCTAAAAGTTGAAAACACATATATATTAGGTTTTCATCGGAGATTTGATCCTTTTGGACTAGATTTTCACAAAATATCTTTGCAAACATGGTCAGTAAGCAATCAACAACCAAACTATGACCATAATTCACAAAGATTCGATAATTTCAAAATAGTTTTGTAGAAAATTGTGGGGGGAGAGTTTTTAGCAAGCATGTGTGAATTTTGAAGCACATATAAGTAACAATCAGATGTGCAAGACTCAAGCCACATTTCGATAATCTAAGATATTGAGCTCACTCCTAAGTTCATAAAATATTCTCTCATCTAGGGGCTTGGTGAAGATATCGGCCAATCGTTTTTCGATTCTCACATGGGAAATTGTTATGTCTCCTTTGATGGAGTGATCTATTAAGAAATGGTAGCGAATATCGATGTGTTTGGTCCGCGAGTGTTCAACTGGGTTGTGGGCTATTTTGATGGCACTCTCATTGTCACATAGGAGGGGGATATGGCGCAAGTTTATACCATAGTCCCTAAGAGTTTGTCGCATCCAAAGAAGTTGTGCAGAACAACTTCTAGCAGCGATATATTCCGCTTCGGCTGTGGAAAGGGCAATGGAGTTTTTTTTTCTTTGAGGACTAATACATTAGGGATCTACCAAGGAATTGACAAGTTTCGGAGGTGCTCTTTCTATCAACTTTGCACCCCACATTATCCGCATCGCAATATACAATGAGGTTAAACTTAGAGCCCTTGGGATACCAAAGTCCTAGGCTTGGTGTGTGAACCAAATATCTAAGAATTCTCTTAACGATGGTCAAATGACACACCTTAGGAGCAGCTTGGAATCGAGCATATATACAAACACTTAGCATTATATAGGTACTAGATGCACATAAGTAAAATAATGAACCTATCATGGAATGATATACCTTTTGGTCCACTCTTGGACCATCTTCATTAAGGTCAAGTGTCCATTGGTTCCCATTGGAGTCTTGATGGGTTTGGCTTTGTCCATGTCAAACATCTTGAGTATATCTTGTGTGTACTTTGTTTGACTAATGAACGTTCCTTCCTTGAGTTGCTTCACTTGAAAACCTAGAAAGAACTTCAACTCCCCCATCATGGACATCTCAAATCTCTCAGACATTATCTTGGAAAACTCATCAAAAAAAGTTTTATTAGTAGAGTCAAATATAATGCCATCCACATATATTTGGAAAACAAACAAATCATCATTGAAATGCTTAGTGAATAAAGTGTAATCCGCCTTCCCAATTTTAAAATCATTTTGAGTTAAGAAGTCTCTAAGGCACTCATACCAAGCTCTAGGAGATTGTTTGAGGCCATCGAGAGCCTGACATAATTTGTATACATGGTTTGGGAATTCTTGATCTTCAAAGCTAGGGGGTTTCTCCACATACACCTCTTATTTGATTGGACCATTAAGGAATGCACTCTTGATGTCCATTTGGTATAGCTTAAAATCATGGTGAGTAGCAAAGGCAAGTAATATACAAATTGATTCAAGCCTAGCTACGGGAGCAAAGGTTCCATCGAAATCCAAACCTTCGACTTGTGAATAAGCTTTGGCGACAAGTCGTGCTTTGTTCCTTGTAATGTGACACCCGGTTCCAAAATTGAACCAAGTGAACGCATATGTGTGCCCAGGATGTTCAACACACATACACGAGTGCACTCACAAAAGGATATATAGAAAATTACCACATGACAAGATTAATTAACAACTTTCATTACAGAATTCAGAATATCCTCGAATACAAGCACTAATGATTATTAATAACAAGTTCCAACTAATGCAGCATAAATAAACTAATTAATCAAACTAAGAAACTAAGCAAAGGGGTATAGCGCACCTCCAACACTCCACAGGCAAAGCTGAAGGTAGACACGACCTGAACTCTGCACTACCATCGTTATACTCCCAATCCTCACCCGTGTTGACGGCTGTTATATACCAATTTCATCTATCGATTTAACTCAATTATGTGAATGATTTGTCATTTCTTGCACACATCACCTTTCTATCTAACCATATTCCACTTGGACTTGGAGAAATATGTGTATGCAACATTTTATGCAGGAAATGAGGAAATGTAGAGGGACCAATCCTATAAAATATCATCCCAACCAATCAGGCAACGACACGTGGCATCCCATGGATCAAATGGACCACAAACAGAAGTATCCGAGGAGATACAACGGTGTATCACCCATATACATCAAGGGGGCCCACCTGGCAGACACCTGGATGAAGCACTCCACGTTTGGAGTGCTGACTAGGTCGGCCGAACCAGGGGTTCGGCCGACCTCTTCCTGGCGCCACACGCGGTCAAACGACGCGTGTTGCCTCCTCCTAGCTTGAAGGAGTCAATGGTGACTGATTCGCGTGCTTTTGGTGGCGGGAACCGACCTCAACACTAGTATAAATAGGACCCCCTACCCCTCACTTCAATACACACCACTTGAGCTTCATCTCTATTGTATACACTATTATCCATAGTCTTAAAGGAGTTAGGTTGTAGAGAGGAGAGTCTCTAGTCCCATGTCCAAATTGGGAAAGGAGTAAGGAGTCTCTCTCTTCCCAATCCTACATTGGGAAAGGTATGGATCATGTATTCTTTCTTATATTTGTGACTTTATGCATAATAAAGATAGTATCTTTAGTCTCTACTTATACATATACTTGGGCAAAGCGTTTCTTGTTTGATTGTGGAGTCCATGTATGTGGAGGGTATAGCTTCTATGACCGTTTCGTCATGAACATATCTCATTATCATAGAACCTATAGACCCCCACTATAGTCTAGTTAATTATAACATAACTAGGTTAGTATGGATAATTATGTTGTGTATCAACATTGGTTCAATGATGATTCAATTCATTGCCTTAGTATGGCTTGTGCCTAGGCTCTTAAGGTAATTAATTAATATGCTAGCATGGTGCTAGGATAGCTAAGTAGCATTAGATATCTCGTAGACCCACGTATTGAAGATGTAGGCAGTAGGTGGTGACAGCCCTATCTGTCCTTTGTAATCCTCCACGTTCGGTTATGCCACAGGCTCTTGGCGGGAGTCGCCCTAGTCTTGCTAGGGGTAAGCCCGTGCCCGATGTGTTGACCACATAGCATAAGTATTCACTATTGATCTAGCTTATGGATAATTAGTTTAGACTATGTATATGTACAATAGAACATAGTAGGAGTACCTCCATAACTCTCAACCTTAACTAACCTCTAGGATCCTCTTACCCCCCTTAGACTTGAAAGCTTTTGTGTGTGTCACACTACCTCCATTATTATTTTATGCATCCTTACTAGATTCTTACCTAGACCTTTCTACCCTTTCCACTTGATGATTGTTATATCTCTTCCATGCCTTCCTTTGGGATCAAATAAATGACACCCTTGGGAATACTCTTAAGGGGAAATGCTACAATGATACCTCCGTGCGCTTGCGGAATTCACTCTGTGATCCAATAGAACCATTAACAAGCATTTCTGACACATCAGTTGGAGATGTTTAGTTAATGGTGCATAAGAAATACCAACAAGCTTTTCTGGCGCCATTGCCGGGGATGATTTGTTAGTATATCTTAGGAGCCATCAACAACCTGCAACTGTTGGGGGGGGGGGGGGGGGGGGGGTTGCAAGGGTGAGTACATGTCGTACTCAGCAAGTGTGGAAAGTATGACATGTAGCTGATACAAATGACGAATATAATAACAGCAAAGTGCTGAAAAGTACATTAAAACATTTGAAAAGCAATGCATATTAAGTATGTGAATTAAACCCATCATAAACCATGTAATCATCATAATACCAGTCCATATTCATTATCATCATCCAAATTCCAGATTTTACCATTACCAATAACCATAATCAATATCAAAAAATTTAACTCGTAACCATCCATAACCATAACCAAATCCCAATTTCCCTCTAATAATGGAAGTTGTCCAGGTGCTCATAACCGGGAGCACGGCTATCATGATAGTTTCAATAGACTCTGCAGAGTTTGTACCACTTTACCAACGTGTTTGTGATTTCATCACCCGTCGGCGACTGAAGAACCTCCCTTACGCCAATTACACTTACTTTGGTGTATGGCCAAGAGATCACAAAATAGCCTTTACAAATGGATTACTAGCCTATTTAGACCCCACTGAGGTTTCACCGGTGGCGATGCCTCCAACCGAGCACATCTTCAACCAAGGGCCCCCTCTTGAGCCATTCGGATCCCAGGGTAGTCCCACCAATCATCAACAAACCCAATCCGACTACCCCTTCCCCGAGCATCCTTAATGGTCCAAATAGCACTAGCAAAGCCCTAATTACTCAGCTACGCCGCACCCATACTTGGCCTCGCGGTGGCACTGTAATCCTGACTTGTTCTCGCATGAATCGGTCCTTAGATCTAAAGCAAGCAAACCACCATAACATCCAACCCATCCACATACTAGGATTGCTTAGATCACCCATTATCATATCATATTAACCAGTTCACGTTAATCATAATCTCATAATTACATAATTAAGGTAAGTGGTATAGTTGTTTTCCCATTCTAATTAATTAAGCGAAGCAAAAAGGTAAAAAGCCCATCCCGACTCTCTACCATAATTTCCAGGTGACAAGAGTGGTCAAACAATGCTAGTAAACTTCCTACCATAGGATTTCCCATCAAGTTGACACAAGCATGCAATTTTGCAAACAAAATATTTATTTTAAAACAGGATCAATATGCTTCAAGGACACTTGCCTTGCTCTTGGGATTGATTTGGGTCAAAGCCTTCAAACTCTTGGTGTTGGAGATCCTCCACGACACTCTCTAGCGCAAATCCTTCTAATCCGCACAATAAACATATAAGACAAGAATACAATCAAAGAGTGCACAATTATTACTCAATATGACATGACATGCATGATTAATGCAAATGCAAGGTATAACTTGTTAATAGATTGCTTTTAAATGATCACTATCTAGTTCTAATAGATTTTAACAAGTTTATACAGGTTTGAATTTGATTAGGTCTAATTTTAGAATTATTTCGACATAATTTAACCAGGAAAATCGGACTAGTCCGCTAGGGACCAGACAAAGTCCGCACTTTGCGAGATCGGCATATTAGGTTTTTCTAGATCGACATAAATTTGGAGACTTGGGGTTGAATTCACGTAAGAAAAAAAAGAATAGAAGGTATACCAGGTGTTTAGAACTCCAATGAATCAAGGATCTTGGAGGTAACACTTGGATCTTGATGATCTAGGGTTGATGATGAACTTGGAGATGAATTGGTGATGAAGAACGAAACTTGATGGAGATCTTGATCCTCTTTCGTTTCCTCCTCTTCTTCTTCTTGCTTGGGATCTCCTTCCCCCTCATTGATGGTGGCTCTCCACGAACTAGGGTTTGGGTGGGGTGGAAAAGTGGCAAATAGATGTCAATCCAAGGGGTGGGGTTGTTTATATAGAGGTGGAGGCTAGGGTTAGATGGATTTCAAGTTTGAGATAAGTAGAGGCCGGCTTTAGAGTCCCACATGGGCTCTAAAAGAGTTAGTCATAACATCCCTAGGCCCACTTAACGTAAAACCCAAGAAACAAGTCGTGAAACAAAAGATCAACTCAGAGTCATGAAATATCGGACAAGTTCGAAAAGGACCGAACTAGTACGAAGTTGTACAGAGAGAAATCGGACAACTCTGGCCAAAAATCGGACAAGTCTGACTTTAGTCAGAGAGGAAAACGGACAAGTCCGCTGGAACACCGGACTAGTCCGGACAAGTCCAGGGACTTAGCAAATTTTCAAGGATTCTTGGAATACCGGACTAGTCCGCATAAGACCGGACAAGTCCGAAAGTGTCCAGAGGCAAAAACAGACTAGTCCGCAGCAAAAACAGAGAAGTCCGATCGAGGTCAGAGAGAAATCAGACTAGTCCGCACCAAAATCGGACTAGTTCGCACTTTCCAGAATTTTAAGTGCGGTTTTGTTCCAAATCAATTTTAACTTATTCCTCTTTATGTGGATTAATGTTAAACATGTATATGAATGTATGCAGGGCATGATGCATGAAAATGAGGGTGTTACAAACTTACCCCCTTAAGATGAATCTCGCCCTCGACATTTGACGCAGAAGAGAAGAGATAGGGAAATTCCTTCTTGAGATCATCCTCCAACTCTCATGTTGCTTCTTTTTCTGTGTGTTGCTTCCATTGAACTTTACACCATCTAATAACCTTGTTCCTTGTGACCCTTTCCTTGGTTTCCAAGATTTTGATCGGTTGTTCGGCATAAGTCAAATCTTCCTCTAGTTCCAATTCTTCCATTGGCACTTGCTCTTCCGGTACTCTCAAACACTTCTTGAGTTGGGAAACATGAAAGACATCATGGACATCCGAAAGATGAGCTGGCATCTCCAACTTATACACTACTTCTCCTCTTTTTTCCAAAATCTTGAATGGTCCAATGTAGTGAGGTGCTAACTTGCCTCTTATGTTAAACCTCTTATGACCTCTCATCGGTGACACCTTGAGGTAAACGAAGTCTCCCACTTCAAAGGCTAATTTCCTTCTCCTATTGTCTGCATAGCCGTTTTGTCTTGATTGGGCAGCCCTCAAATTCTCACAAATTATTTGGACTTGCTTATTAGCTTCTTGCAGTGCATCCGGACCAAACACTTGAGTTTCTCCTGTCTCATTCCAGAATAAAGGTGTCCGACACTTCCTCCCATATAGTGCTTCATAAGGTGACATTTTCAAACTTGTTTGGTAACTATTGTTGTATGAAAATTCTGCATATAGCAAGCTCTTGTCCCAACCTTTCCCATGCTTCAAAGCACAAGCTCTTAACATGTCCTCCAAAATTTGATTGGTCCTCTCGGTTTGTCCATCCTTTTAAGGGTGATATGCCAAACTGAAGTTCAACCTTGTTCCCAATGCTTCATGCAATTTCTGCTAAAATCTGGAGGTAAATTGAGAACCTCTATCTGAGACTATCTTCTTTGATACTCCGTGTCGACACACAATATGCTCTATGTATATTTCGGCCAATTGTGCAGCTATATACTTGGTCTTCACAGGGACAAAATGAGCTGACTTGGTTAAGCGATCCACAATTACCCAAATTGAGTCATAACCGGACTGAGTATGTAGTAACCCAACTGTGAAGTCCATTCCAATTTCTTCCCACTTCCATTCCGGGATCTTCAATGGTTGCAATAATCCAGCTGGCCTTTGATGTTCCGCCTTGACTCGTTGACACACATCACATAAAGCTACATGTTCAGCTATGTCCTTTTTCATGCTATCCCACCAATAACAAGCCTTCAAGTCTTTGTACATTTTCGTGCAACCGGGGTGAATCGAGTATGGCGAGTCATGTGCCTCCTTTAGTATTGTCTCCCGAATATGCTTTACATTGAGCACGACAATCTTTTTCCCAAGCCATAAGGTACCATGTTCATCCTTATCAAATCTAAATTCTCTCCCCTCTTGGGTCCTTTCCTTGATTTCCTGAATCTCCTCATCCTTTATTTGAGCTTCCCGAATTTCTTGCTCTAAAGTCGAATTTAACTCCATCGTCCCCATCTCATGTAAGAATGCGAGATTCAACCGTTCAAACTCCTTACATAACTCGGATGGCAGCTCTCGAACCGTAAGTTGATGACTTACTCCTTTTCTACTCAAGGCATCGGTCACTACATTGGCATTTCCTGGGTGATAGTTGATTCCAAAATCATAATCATTGATGAGATCCAACCATCTTCGTTGCCTCAAATTCAAATCCGTTTGTGTGAAAATATACTTAAGACTCTTGTGATCCGTATAAATTTCACACCTATGTCCAAGAATATAGTGTCTCCAAATCTTCAATGCGTGAACCACGACTGCAAGTTCCAAATCATGTTTGGGTAATTCTGCTCATGTTTCTTCAATTGTCTTAATGCATAGGCGACCACTTGACCTTCTTGCATGAGCACACATCCAAGTCCTTGTCTCGAGGCGTCGTAATATATGTCAAAAACTCTTGCTTACATCCGGAAAAACAAAAACAGGGGTTGTTGTCAACCTCTTCATTAACTCCTCAAAACTCTCTTGACAAGCTGGAGTCCATTGTAAAGCTTTCCCCTTCATTAGCAACTCTGTCATTGGCTTGGCTATCTTGGAAAAGTCCTTGATGAATCGACGGTAATACCCAGCCATCCCAAGAAAACTCCTGATCTCTTTTACATTCTGTGGGGCTCCCATTTTAACACGTCACTCACTTTTCCTGGATCAACCGAAACTCCTCCCCTTGAAATGATATGACCCAAAAACGATACTTCTCTCAACCAAAACTGGCACTTATTGAACTTGGCATACAATTGATGCTCCCTTAATTTCTGCAGCGTAAGCCTCATGTGTTCCTCATGTTCCTTCTCATCCTTCGAGTAGATCATAATGTCATCAATGAACACCACAACGAACTTATCCATGTACTCCATGAAGACCTTATTCATGAGGTACATAAAGTAGG
Source organism: Tuctoria greenei (assembly GCA_036927565.1). Classification (NCBI taxonomy): domain Eukaryota; kingdom Viridiplantae; phylum Streptophyta; class Magnoliopsida; order Poales; family Poaceae; genus Tuctoria; species Tuctoria greenei. The sequence continues at coordinate 45,447,424 of JAYESD010000008.1, read as the reverse complement.
CAGGCACATTTATCAATCCAAAAGACATCACGGTGTACTCATAAGATCCATACTGTGTCATAAAAGTTGTCTTGGATATGTCCGATGGTCTAATCTTCATTTGAAAGTATCCCGACCTCAAATCAATCTTAGAGAAGACACAAGCACCCTTCATCTGATCAAACAAGTCTTCTATGCGTGGCAAGGTGTACTTGTTCTTGATTGTTACCTCGTTGAGAGCTCGCTAATCTACGCACATCCTTTGGATCCATCCTTCTTGTCCACAAATAGAACGGGCACTCCCCAAGGTGAAGAGCTTGGGCGAATAAAACCCTTCTCTAGTTGCTCTTGAATCTGCTTCTTGAGCTCCGCTAATTCTAAAGGAGACATCCTATACGGCCTCTTAGCTATAGGTGCAGTTCCAGGTATTAAATCAATAACAAAATCAATGTCCCGATGAGGTGGCATACCTGGCAACTCATCCGGAAAAACGTCCAAAAATTCACACACTACCGGAATCTCCTCAATTGCGGTACCGTCCATATGATTCAACTCCAATTGATTCAGTATGTGTTGAGATGCTTCAAATTCTACGGTGATCCCTTCTTCATTGGTCAACTTCACCGTCTTCGTGGCACACTCAATAACTCCATTGTGCTTCCTCAACCAGTCCATACCAAGTATAATGTCCAATCCTTGAGAATCCAAAACAATGAGGTTGGTGGAGAAGTCTACCCCCTTATTCTAAGGATTACTTTTGGGCATACTATATTTGTCCTCATCTCTCCTCCAGGAGACTTAACCAATAGATTAAACTTCATATGAGAGATAGGCAAACTATACTTGGCAAAAATTTTGATGCAATGAATGAATGTGATGCTCCAGAATCAAATAACATTGTTGTCGGGTCTGGAGTTTGCGAGAAATATATCAATCACCACGTCATCTGCTTGTTGCGCATCCTCCATAGAGACATGGTTCACATTGCCACGAGCAAAAATCTACTGTCCACGATTCCCTTGCGGTTGTCCTCCATTGGGTCTTGGGTTTCGCCTCGGTGCATTGCTTCATTGACCAAGGCCTGACTTATGACATTGATGTGCAAAGTGTCCAGCTTCTCCACAAGTATAACACTTCTTAACTCCACCAGGATTATTGGAACAAGCTTGGTTCTGAGCATTGGCACCACGATAGTTGGCACGAGGTGAATAAGACATTGGAGGCCTAGGTGCTTGTATAACAGGGCACTGCTGCACAAACTGGGTTGGGCGTGGTGCAAATCCAGGGCGATGAGTAGTCGCAAAAGAGCTGAAGTAAGGCGCATTGGGCGGTGCAAAGTGAGGGCGCACATTACTTCCTTGTTGCTGTTCTTGATATGGTGCCTTCCTCTTGTTATCTTGCTCCATCTCACGGACCTTGTTCTCAACCACAATTTCTTTGTCCACAAGCTTCTAAAAGTTGGCATAATCACAGTTGAGTAGTTGCACTTGGATCTCATTGTTCAAGCCTCTCATGAACAAATATTGCTTCCGACTGTCCCGGCTCACATCCTCAGGCGCATACCTTGAAAGTTGAGTGAATTTGTTGAGATATTCACCCACACTCGATCTTCCTTGCCTCAAGTTCTCAAATTCTTGCCTCTTCAAAATGATAAGTCCTTTCGGCACATAATGAGAACAGAAGCTCTCTTTTAATTCGGCCCAAGTAATTCTCTCTTGGTTCTCATGAGCATTGCATAAGGAATCCCACCAATCCGCAGCTGCTCCAACTAGTTGATGAGAAGAGAAAAGCACTTTATCCCGGTCACTACATTAGACAATAGCTAGCTTCTTCTCCACGGACTTGAGCAAATCATCCGCATCCATAGGGTCAGCAGCTTGAGCAAAGGTCGGTGGCCTAGTCCTGATAAACTTTCCGAACCGGTTATGAGGAGGTGAGGGTGGCGGTGGAGGCATGTGGGGCTGATTGTTGATGTTACCAGCCTGCAGTTGTCCCATAGTTTGTATCATGGTCTGCATGAGCTAGTTTTGCATAGCAAAAAGCTGCTCAATGTTGATAGCTACATATGCAGATCCTTGTCCATTGTTGTTCTGAGGTGCTCCATGGTTCTCCTCCTCATCATTAGCATCCCTCTGGTTGCGAGTCCTTACCATCTGGAAAAAATCAATAGGTAAGAATTAGAAAACGTCCCCAACTATATGCATCAAGGGATATGAAACTAACCAATTGGCTACACTAGCCTAGGTTGACATGGCAATGCTGAAGCATCCCAAAATCCTCTATTAAGCACACAAGCAATCAATATATAGCAAACAACACACCAAACACAAACACATCGATTACTGAGTGCTCCTATGTGCTCTAAAGTGTCCATTCTATCTAGGTTGCGTCCTATGATCAACCTGGGCTATGATACCAATTTGTGACACCCGGTTCCGAAATTGAACCAAGTGAACACATATGTGTGCCCAGGATATTCGACACACATACACGAGTGCACTCACAAAAGGATATACAGAAAATTACCATAGGACAAGATTATTTAACCACTTTCATTATAGAATTCAGAATATCCTCGAATACAAGCACTAATGATTATTAATAACAAGTTCCAACTAATACAGCGGAAATAAACTAATTAAGCAAACTAAACAACTAAGCAAAAGGGTATAGCATAGATCCAACACTCCACAGGAAAAGCTGACAATAGACACGGCCTAAAACTCCGCATTACCATCGTTATACTCCCAATCCTGACCTGCAACTGTTGGGGGGGGGGGGGGGGGGGGGTTGCAAGGGTGAGTACATGTCGTACTCAGCAAGTGTGGAAAGTATGACATGTAGCTGATACAAATGATGAATATAATAACGGCAAAGTGCTGAAAAGTACATTAAAACATTTGAAAAGCAATGTATATTAAGTATGTGAATTAAACCCATCATAAACCATGTAATCATCATAATACTAGTCTATATTCATTATCATCATCCAAATTCCAGATTTCACCATTACCAATAACCATAATCAATATCAAAAAATTTAACTCATAACCATCCATAACCATAACCAAATCCCAATTTCCCTCTAATCATGGAAGTTGTCCAGGTGCTCATAATCGGGAGCACGGCTATCATGATAGTTTTAATAGACTCTGCAGAGTTTGTACCACTTTACCCACGTGTTTGTGATTTCATCACCCGTCGGCGACTAAAGAACCTCCCTTACGCCAATTACACTTCCTTTGGTGTATGGCCAAGAGATCACAAAATAGCCTTTACAAAGGGATTACTAGCCTATTTAGACCCCACTGAGGTTTCACCGGTGGCGATGCTTGCAACTGAGCACATCTTCAACCAAGGGCCCCCTCTTGAGCCATTCGGATCTCAGGGTAGTCCCACAAATCATCAACAAACCCAATCCGACTACCCCTTCTCCGAACATACTTAATGGTCCAAATAGCACTAGCAAATCCCTAATTACTCAACTACGTCGATCCCATACTTGGCCTTGTGGTGGCACTGAAATCCTGGCTTATTCTCGCATGAATCGGTCCTTAGATCTAAAGCAAGAAAACCACCATAACATTCAACCCATCCACATACCAGGCTTGCTTAGATCACCCATTATCATATCATATTAACCAGTTCATGTTAATCATAATCTCATAATTACATAATTAAGGTAAGTGGTATAGTTGTTTTCCATTCTAATTAATTAAGCGAAGCAAAAAGGTAAAAGCCCTTCCTGACTCTCTACCATAAATTCTAGGTGACAAGGGTGGTTAGACAAGTCTAGTAAACTTCCTATCATAGGATTCCCTTCAAATTGACACAAGCATGCAATTTTGCAAACAAAACATTTATTTTAAACAATATGCTTCAAGGACACTTGCCTTGCGCTTGGGATTGATTCGGGTCAAAGCCTTCAAACTCTTGGTGCTGGTGATCCTCCGCGGCACTCTTTAGTGCAAATCCGTCTAATCCGCACAATAAACATACAAGACAAGAATACAATCAAAGAGTGCACCATTATTACTCAATATGACATGACATGTATGATTAATGCAAATGCAAGGTAAAACTTGTTAATAGATTGCTTTTAAATGATCACTATCTAGTTCTAATAGATTTTAACAAGTTTATACAGGTTTGGATTTGATTAGTTCTAATTTTAGAATTAATTCAACACAATTTAACCAGGAAAATCAGACTAGTCCGCTAGGGACCAGACAAGTCCGCATTTTGCGAGATCAGTAGATTAGGGTTTTCTAGATCGACGTGAATTTGGAGACTTGGGGTTGAATTCACGTGGGAAAAAGAGAATAGAAGGTATACCGGGTGTTTAGGACTCTAATGAATCAAGGATCTTGGAGGTAACACTTGGATCTTGATGATCTAGGGTTGATGATGAACTTGGAGATGAATTGGTGATGAAGAACAAAACTTGATGGAGATCTTGATCCTATTTCGTTTCCTCCTCTTCTTATTCTTGCTTGGGATATCCTTCCCCCTCCTTGATGGTGTCTCTCCACGAACTAGGGTTTGGGTGGGGTGGAAAAGTGGCAAATAGATGTCAAGCCAAGGGGTGGGGTTGTTTATATAGAGGTGGAGGCTAGGGTTAGATGGATTTCGAGTTTGACATGAGTAGAGGCCAGTTTTAGAGTCCCACATGGGCTCTAAAAGAGTTAGGCACGACGTCCCTAGGCCCATTTACATAAAACCCAAGAAATAAGTCGTGAAACAAAAGATCAACTCGGAGTCGCAAAATATCGGACAAGTCCGAAAAAGGACCGGACTAGTCCGAAGTTGTCCAGAGAGAAATCGGACAACTCTGGCCAAAAATTGGACAAGTCAGACTTTAGTCAGAGAGAAAAACGGACAAGTCCGCTGGAACACCGGACTAGTCCAGACAAGCCTAGGGACTTAGCAAATTTACAAGGATTCTAGGAATACTGGACTAGTCCGCATAAGACCGGTCAAGTACGAAAGTGTCCAGAGGTAAAAACAAACTAGCCTACAGCAAAAACGGACAAGTCCGATCGAGGTCAGAGAGAAATCAGACTAGTCCGCACCAAAATCGGACTAGTCCGCACTTTCCAGAATTTTAAGTGCGATTTTGTTCCAAATCAATTTTAAACTTATTCCTCTTTATGTGGATTAATGTTAAACATGTATATGAATGTATGCAGGGCATGATGCATGAAAATGAGGGTGTTACATGTAACCACCCCGTGTTCATCTTGCTTGTTGTGGAACACTCACTTGGTGCCCACAATGTTCCCATTCGGCCTATTCACTAGCTACCATAATTGATTTCTTTCAAATTTGTTGAGCTCTTCTTGCATGGCCATCATCCAATGTGGATCTCGTAGTGCTTCTTCAACCTTTCGAGGCTCCAAAGAATAAACAAAAGAGTAATGTTCACAAAAATTTGCAACACGAGATCGAGTAGTTACCCCCTTGGAGATGTCTCCAAGGATGTTGTCAACGGGATGGTCCCGTTGAACACTTTGATGTACTCTTGGGTGTGGTGCTTGATGTCTTGGATCTTCATCTTCCTCATTCTCTTCGTATCCCCCTTGATTGATGCCTCCATTTTCATCTTCTTAGAGCGCATCTTGGGGGTCTTGAGCTTGATTATTTGAGGAAGAGCTTGCTTGATGTGTGGAATGATCACTTGAGTCTTGAGGTTGTTCTTGTGGTCGAATGTCTTTAAGTGCCATTCTTCCTATCACCACTTGTGTAGCTTCTTCTTGATCTAGCACATGACGATCAACTTGCTCCAATTGGGAGCTATTAGTATCATCAAACACTACGTCATGTGCTACTTCAACAATTCCGGGGGATTTGTTGAAAACACGATAAGCGTAAGTGTTTGAGTCATAACCAAGCAAGAAACCTCATCAGACTTAGAAGCGAATTTCAAAGTCCTAGGCTTCTTGTTAAGAATATAACATTTTCTACCAAAAACATGAAAGTAAGAAATGTTGGGTTTGTTACCGGTTAGGAGTTCATAAGACATCTTCTTCTAGATGCGGTGAAGGTACAACCGGTTTATGGCATGGCAAGCGGTGTTAACCGCTTCCGCCCAAAACTGGTCCGATGTCTTGTATTCATCAAGGATGGTTCTTAACATCTCGATGAGAGTCTTCCTCTCGGCCATCCCATTTTGTTGAGGGGAGTAGGGGGGCGAGAACTCATGCTTGATGTCTTCTTCATCCAAAAACTCTTCAACTTGAGTGTTATTGAATTTGGTGCCGTTGTCACTCCTTATGGTCTTGATACTTAAGGAGAACTCATTTTGAGCTCTCCTCAAGTACTTCTTGAGGACAACTTGAGTCTCACTCTTATCATGCAAAAAGAACACTCAAGTGAAACGTGAAAAATCATAAACAATTACAAGACCATATTTGTTACATCCAATGCTTATGTAGGCGATTGGACCGAAGATATCCATGTGTAGAAGCTCCAATGGTCTTGTTGTCATCATGATGTTCTTGGATGGATGTTGAGCTCCAACTTGGTTTTCGGCTTGGCATGCGCTTCATGGCCTATCCTTTTCAAACACAACATTCTTCAAACCACGGATGTGCTCGCCCTTAATAAGTTTTCGCAAATTCCTCATCCCAACATGGACTAGTCTTCTATGCCAAAGCCACCCCATGTTGGTTTTTCCAATTAAGCATATATCAAGTTGGCCTTTATCTGCGGAGGAATCCACAAGATAGAGCTTTCCCTTGAGTACACCCTTAAAAGCAATTGAGTCATTGCTTCTTCTTGTGACGGTCACACTCTCGTTAGTAAAAAGACAATTATAACCTTTGTCACATAGTTGTGATGTGTACAAGAGGTTATAATCAAGGGAATCAACATGTAAAACATTGGAAATAGTATGCTTAGGGGATATAGCAGTTTTACCAGTGCCAATAATTATCCCTTGGCTATTGTCCCCAAAGTAGGTCCCTTCACTTGGATATTCATTCTCTTCATACTCCACAAATATCTTCCTCTCTCTGGTCATGTGATTTGTGCATCGACTATCAAGAACCCACTTGGTTCTACCAGAGGAGTATGCCTACAAAAAGGAGTTAAGCCTTGGCTTTAGGTACCCAAGCGGTGTTGGGTCCTTTGATGTTAGTCAAGAGGCACTTGGGCACCCACACATAAGGTTTTGGACTTTTGCGGTGTGGCCCAACATACCTAGCATAAGCCTTTCCAAGATTGTTCCTTAATAAAACATATGAGGCATCAAAATCATAGAACAATGGGTGAGTTTCCTTCTTAGGCATGTTAGGAGATGTAGCAATGTTCTTTTATTTGTTGTTGTTATATGAACCTCCTTTGACAAAAACAATCAAGTCTTTGCCATTCTTGGGAGTTTTGGCATTTTGCCTCCTCTCCCTAGAATACCCAAGACAATCCTTGACAAGGGGATGTCTTGTGTTGGTATATGCACTACGTGCATATGTCATCTTCTCCTTGTCAAAGATGACACCTTTCGGTGCTTGGTTGTTTTGTGCCAACTTAAACTCATCTTTAAGTTTTAATATAAAGTTAGAGCACTTGCAAGCTTGAGTTGTTTCGGTTTTGACATTTGTGGAAGGTGAGCTTTTAGAGGAAGAAGGTGCATTGACTTTGAGAGACTCCACTTGCATTTCAAGGATCTTGTTAACTTTTGTCAAGCTAACAAGTTCATCCTTTAGCAGAATTGTGGTGTTCTCAAGGTTTGAGCAAGTTTTCTTGCTCAAAGTGAGTTCACGCTCAAGTGCCTTGCTTCTTTCTCTTTCAAGCTTCAAGAGCTCCTCAAACTCTTGACATCTCTCCTTTTGTTGGATGAGCATGTCCTCTTGATGGTTGATGAGCTCTTCCTTCTCAATTATTTCATCCATTAACAACTTGAACCTTTTCAAGGTACTCTTACTCATATCTTTAAGCATATATTCATTTTCACTACTACTATCAAAATCATCATGTGAAGAAATTGAAGAGGATGATTTAGATTTGACCTTCTTTCTTCCCTCCTTGGCCATGAGGCAAGTTGGCCTTGAGTCCTCCAAGTTGGGGAAGAGCTTGTTCTCCAAGTTGACTTCTTCATAGCAATAGTTGCTATCTTTTCTTCTTCATCGGAGGATGACTCTTCATTTGAATCTCACTCATTTCCAAGGTGGGCATGTCCCGATTGCTTCTTCTTCTTGAAGTATTTCTTTTCTTGAGAATTGCCCTCCTCCTTCTTCTTATTTTTCTATTCATGTGGGCAATCCAAAATGAAGTGGTCGTATTCTCCACAATTGTAGCAACCTCTCTTCGATCTTGTCTTGGGCTTGTATTTACTCTTGCCTTCACGATGGTAGCTCCCCCTCCTCCTTCTAAACATCCTCTTGAAATTTTTGATGAAGAGTTCCTCTTCCTCATTGGTGTTGGGGCTCTCTTCATCACTCTCTCCTTTTCTTGTTATCTTGAGGATGTTGCCTTGAATGCAACATCTCTCTTCTTGGAGGAGGAGATCTTTTGGAGGTCGTTGTAGAACATAGCCTTTTGCTCCATCATCTCTTGGTTGATGATTCTCCCTAGCACTTCTTCGGGAGTAATCTTATAGAATCCTGGACTTTTCACGGATTAGTGAGCAAAAAGTGACATTTCTAGACATGAATGTTCGAATCATCCTCTTTACCACTTCGTGGTCCGTCCACCGGGTGCTTCCATAATATCGACTCTTGTTGATGAGGGTCTTGAGGTGGTTGTACATGTCTTGGGGAGACTCACCATCCATGATAGTGAATCTCCCAAGTTCTCCTTCAATCATCTCGAGCTTGGCCTCCCTAATGACATGGTTGCCCTCATGTACTGTCTTGAGCGTGTCCCACATTTCTTTGGCCACCTCCAACCCTTCTATCCGGGTGAACTCCTCTCGAGTCAATGAGGAGGTGATCACTCCAACCGCTTGAGCATTGCGATGGAGTATGACGGCTTGCTCCAGGGTAATGTCTTCCTCATTCTTGGGAATATGAACACCTGTCAACATAATCTGCCACAAGCTAGGGTTTAAGGAAATGAGATGCATCCTCATATTATGCTTCCATATAGAGTAATCATTTCCATTGAATTGGAGAGATTTCCTAATAGGAATGGACAAATAATGATTGCTTGCAGTTAATCGCTCATAGTTGCTAGAGGAGGGGGGTGAATAGGCAATATGACCTGAAATCACTTAATCAAACGAGATTAAATTCCTGAGGTCAGACTTGTCTGGTCAGGGTCGGACTAGTCCCCTCAGCATAGGTTAAACACCTAAAAACTTGATTTCTATAAGTTGTTTGTGGAATTTAGGTTCACAAAAGGTAGATGCACTGTCTAGTAACCTAGTACAACTTAGGTTAACATGTGTAAGAAATTAGGTTACAAGATTTCAACAAAGATCAAAATGAAGAACGATATGAACCCTAATAGCAATTCTAGTGATTATGAAAAGTAAAGTGACAAGAAAGACAAAATTTATCTTGTGGTTCAGCTCCACAAAGAAGCCTACACCCATGTTGAGAAGTCCACACAAGGACCGGGTCTCACTTGACCCTCTTCTCACCAAGCCACCACAATGGTCGGCTTGGTTTCCACTATATCAAAGGGTAATCACCAATTTTCTTGGGGCTGCTCACAAGTTGAGGCTCCCACAAATCAATACAGCAAGGAGCACACGAAGCTCAACTCACACAAGCCACAAAACGCAACACCAAGTACAAGAGATCAAACCGAGAGCCAAAGCACGATGATCTTCCTTCACTCTCCTTCCCAAACTCTAATCTCTTCAAGATTTGGTCTTAGAGGGAAAGTAGGACGAGTAGAAGGCTTTGGAAGGCTCAAGGACTGTTGTGGCGGCGCTAGGGTTCAAGAGTTGTCAAATAGGGGTCGGGGTCCCCTTTTTATAGGGGTTCCGGCAACTAACCGTTGCCAACAACACAAACCCGGACTAGTCCGGCCCTGTACCACAGACTAGTCCGGCCTTTTGGGACCACCGACAATTCGACGTCACTGATCGACAAACTGGTGATGTCCCTGCCAAAGTTTGAATTTCAAACGGTCACTAGCTACCCAGACTAGTCCGGCCCAAAACGGACTAGTCTGAAGTTGAATAGAACACTTTAGTATGGCTGAAAACGGACTTCTTTGGGGAGGCTCGGACTAGTCCGGCCCCTGGGGCGGACAAGTTCAGCCTCCCAGTACTTGGTTTCGGGATCTCACACTAAGGCTTAAACGGACAAGTCCGCCCTCCGACAGCCAAGTCCGAACTCGAACAGAACCATTTGGTCCATCCTAAAACGGACTACTCTGGGGGGGTCCGGACTAGTCTGGCCTCTGGAGTGGACAAGTCTGGCCTCCCAGGACTTAGCTTCACAGTCGCTCACCAGGGAAGAACAGACTAGTCCGTACCCGTATGGACAAGTGTGAACTCCAACAAAGACATTTCGTCCATTCCAAAACGAACTAACCTGCCCATCCGGATTAGTCCGGCCTGAGGCTCGCACAAGTCCGATCACTGAAAATTTTCTCTCTCTAAGGCTTCTCACTTAGGTATTTCTCTCAACTACCACTTTTAGCCCTCTCTGATGATCTCATTGCATGTGATACACACACCCTCACACATGATACGGCTAGTCTAAACCCAACACAATAGAAAGCCTAATTTCTATGCTTGTGTCTTCGACGCCCATTTCAACCTTTTCCTTTTTGAGGGATTTTGTCTTATTTCAATCATAACACCTGTTCTTAAGATCAACTCAGCTCATTAGTCTCTTAATTGTCTTCATCAGTCATCCAAAACCCACGGGGATGTCTAGATGCACTTTTAGATGTGCAAAGTACTGAAAGTAAGATTGTTAGGGTTGGCAGCGGTGGACAAATCTAGATCCAGACATAAGTCCTGCATGACCTGGTTAAAAAAAGGAGATATCAACTCAAAATACTTCTATGTCGTCGCTGATTGTTGACAGAGAAGAAATTTTATACAAGCACTACAAAAAGAAAATGGGTGGGTCACTAATCACAAGGAGAAGGTAGCTTTAATACAACAGCATTTTCAACAGCAAGTGGGCACTTGGGTTTCAACAGCAAGTGGGCACTTGGGTGACTAGAAGCTCCAAGGTTGACTTGGTCGCGCTGGGACGGAGCCGTAGAAACTTGAATCACTTGGATCAACCCTTCCATATTCAGGAATTCACAAAAGTGGTACAAATCTGGCTGAAAGATAAGTCCTCGGGACCGGATGGGTTCATAGGGCGCTTCTTCAACTCATTTTGGGAGATCGTTCAAGAGGATGTCATGGAAGCCCTAAATTTCTTCTACAACATGAACATCCAAGAGTTGCATTGGCTTAATCAATCATATGTGATGCTAATTCCTAAGAAGGAGAATGCTACGGCGATAGGAGACTTTCGACCCATAAGTTTACTACACAGTTTCACAAAATTGGTCTACAAGGTGTTGGCCAACAGACTCGCCCTAGAGCTGCAGCACCTGATCTCGCTTAATTAAACCGCTTTCATAAAGAGAAGTATACATGACAACTTTGTGCTTGTCCAAGAGATTATCAGAGAACTGCACCAAACCAATACGCTGTCGCTCTTCGTCAAGCTGGATATCTCGAAAGCTTTTGACACAGTGAATTGGGCCTATCTACTAGACATAATGACACACCTGGGGTTCGGCCTGAGATGGCGTAATTTGATTTCCAATTTATGGGGAACTGTTGCCTCGTCGTTCCTGCTCAATGGAGAACCAGGAAAATTCATAAAGCATGCGAAGGGAGTTAGACAGGGCGATACATTATCACCGATGCTCTTCCTTCTCGCTATGGAACCTCTGCACAGATTGTTTACGTATGCCCACATGGTAGGACTCCTTCACTCGTTGCACAAAGATTGCCTCAATTTTAGAGTTTCACTATACGTGGATGATGTTGCAGTCTTCATCAGGCCTAGAATTGACGAAGTAAGCATCACTGAAACCATTCTAAGAATCTTTGGGGAAGCATCAGACTAAGGACCAATATAGAAAAATCCAAGATATTCTCGATACGGTTCCAGGAGGAGAATTTAGCGGCGACCCTAGGGATACAAGAGAACTGGGCTGAATTTCCAACATCATACTTGGGGCTTCCTCTACATTACAGGCGACCACCCAAAGAAATGATTCAACCCATAGTCCAAAAAGTTGGCAGTTGTCTCCCAGGATGGAAGAGGAACCTTCTCTCTTATGCGGGTAGAGAGGTTCTGATCAAGTCAGTTTTATCAGCTATTCCTACGTACTTCCTCATGGTGTTTGGGCTTCCAAAGTGGGCAATACGACAAATTGACAGATACAGAAGGAATTTTTGTGGAGGGGCCAAACTCAGAATAGAGCTTCCAATGAACGATGCCTAGTGAAGTGGGAGAAGTGCACAAGACCTAGAACATGGGGCGGATTGGGGATCAAAGATCTGGAGTGATTCGGGAGAGCTCTCAGATTAAGGTGGTTTTGGTTCACTTCGAGTTTCCCAGACAGACCTTAGAAACCATTTTTTAAGAACCTAAACAAGAAGGACAGGGATTTGTTCTTTAACTCTACCTATATACAGCTTGGCGATGGCAAAAGTACTCTGTTTTGGGAGGCAAGATGGTTGCATGATGTTTCACCGAGATTGGTAGCTCCTAACCTGTATGAACAAGCAAGAGAAAAATACAGAACGGTCCACAAGGAACTAACAAACCTGAACTTGATTAGAAAAAAAAAAAGATGTGACACAGAGCTACTGCTTGATGAGTTCGTGTTGCTGCATGGGGCACTATCAGAGATTCAGCTGGGAACAGAACTGGACTCCATTTCGTAGAGATGGACGAGCTCAGGACAATTCACTGCTCGTTCGTCATATGAAGCCCAATTCATTGGGGCATCCTCGGAGTTCAGCACTTGTTTTCTTTGGCAAGCACAGACGGATCCAAAATGCCGGTTTTTTGTCTGGCTCGCACTACATAATAGCGCACATATGGCCGACAAATTCCTCAAGAAGAACTGGACTGCGAATCCTATTTGCTCACTTTGCCAACAGTATCAGGAGGACATCACTCATTTGCTCATAGACTGTCCACTCACCAGCTCAAACACGTTTTTCAATATAATAAATTGGCACCCTACATTGCCAGTGACACTTCAGGAGGATGTGGAACATTCCCTCACAAAAATAGTGGCTGCAGGGACCAAGAAGTACAAGAAATAGAAGGTAGGTATTCTATTCTTCTTTTGGTGGTTCATTTGAAAAGAAAGGAACAAAAGAATTTTCTAACAAATCCTGGATAATCCTGACAGTGTGGCTCGAGTAGCAACAGAGCATATCAATTTGTTCTTCTCCATCCAGGAGAGTGCTTTGTTTTCTAATTCCAATTTTGTTAATTGTGGCGAGGAATACCTCCCGCAGACCTAGGGCCCCTTGAACTCCGAGTTAGTATTCTAAGGTTGTACCTTTTTCCCTCTCCACTTAATGAAATGGACAGGGCTCCTACCTTTGTTAAAAAAAAAGCTATTGTACGCCCTGCCTACCCCCAATAATTGGATCAGTGTGAGCTTCCCGAAAAAAATAAATCAGGCAGTGTGAACATGGAGGAGCAGGAGGAGAGGTGTGGGCCCACTCGTCATTCATTGCTCCTCCTTCAGAATGCATGTCAGGGATGGAAAGGTTGCAACCCCACCCCGGCACAGAGAGAGGGGCCAAGTGATAATAATACCATAACTCACTCACTGCTCATACAGTCTTTCTCGCTCTCTTTCATGCACACACCGACACACTGCCTTGCTATAGTTCCAGCTGTCTCTGCAAGTATTGACTGACTGCTTCCTGTTCCAGCTGTCTCTGCAAGTACTGACTGACTGCTTCCTGTACTATCTCGTCGACATCGCTTTTTGTTGCTGCAAATCTTTGTTGGTTGCTATGGAATTTTTTTATTAATATAATTTTTAAAAAAGAATTTAATATAAATAACCTATGATTTTGAAAAATTTGAAAAGTAACCCAGGTTCATAAAGGTCTCATACGAAATGACACGTAGGCAATGTATTTTGTATGAGGCACATACGAAATCCTATGTGGCAATGCCACGTTGGCCAGAGGTTTAAGTGTATCATACGAAATGACATGTAGGCAATGTATTTTGTATGAGGCACATACGAAATCCTACGTGGCAATGCCACGTTGGCCAGAGGTTCCCGAGGCGGTCGACCAATTCCCAAGGCCGAGCGACTCTCATATGAGACACATACGAAATTCACATTTTGTATATGTCTCATACAAAATTCCCTAAGCTATGGGGCCCACCGGCACTATCGTATGTGTCACGGACGACTTTCGTCCTTATTAAATCACCGCGCGTCTACATTTTTCCGGCGCTCAGCCGCTCCGCTCCGCTCGGTCGCCTCCGCTCGCCACGCCGTCGTCCCTTCCTCGAAGGTATCTTCTATCCCTATTTACTCTTCTAACGATTAAATACGTATTTGTCGGTGGTTTTGATCCGGCAGATCTCCCGACACTATTAAAAGTGTTTGCGGAGTTTGAGGTTCGGTGTGGGCGCGCGAAGATTCAAGAAGGTGAAATGTAAAATGACACAGGAGACACAAATATTTACATGGTTCGAGCCACCTGAGCGTAATACCCTACTCCACGGGGTGTGTTAGTGTTGTCTTGGATGTATGAGCTCAACGTGAGTTGAGAGTGCGTGTCAGCTGATTAGACTAGATCCGCCCCCTATGTATCGTCAGCCTGTCCTTTTATAGTACAAGGGCAGACTGTTACAAGTTGGTCTGGCCCGACATGTGGCCCCGGCGGTTACTAATATTGATACGCATTTGATGCTCTTAATTACCCTTAATGACCGACTTACGGGCTTTGACAGCGCCATTACTGGTAATAAAGGTCGTCCGATCGTGTGTCCTTAACATATTATTAATGACACTTAATCGGGTCTTGAAGTCATTGATTCCCCTTTGAAGATCCAGAGCTGTTGTGGATTCTACCGAAGGTTTGAGGCTGAAGATCCGACGGTTGGACATGTGGTAGCTCTGGAGCATACTGTGGGGAACAGATAGGTCCGGTGCTACCAGACATGTGTCAGTTCTGGAGCTTCCCTCGGTCTGGGGTTAGGTCCGGGGGTGCCGCTATGGTACATAGCCTAGAGCTTCCCCCTTGTGGGCGGTAGCTCCGGTTTGATGGTACACGTGGCGACCCTGGGACTAACCATGTTGGAGAAGCGGGTCCAGTTATGTCTGACATGTGGGCCTCCGAAGGTCTTCAAATCAAGTAGATGACATTTTCTTGAGATCTTTGCAATCTCAAGGGGTATACGGTACTCAGGATACCGACAGTATTGTAGTGCTAGTTAGAATATTATTGGTTAGTTTTTGACTTGTTAATGGTGCTATGTGATAGTTATTTTAAGTAATGTTATTTGTGCTATGTGATAGTTATTTTATGTAATAGTTATTTTAGATAATGTTATTTGTGCTATGTAATAGCTATTCTAGTTAACGTTATTTTATGTAGTAGTTATTTTAGGTAATGTTAATGGTGCTATGTGATAGTTATTTTAGGTAATGTGTCACACCCAGTTTTATTAAGCATAAAGCCAGCTGCAATATACATGTATGTCGGGATCAGTTTCATCATACATGCATGAAAAATAGTGATAAACAATTTTATATCGAATGCAAACAACATTTATACCTTAAAAAGAGTTTTGAAATAGCAGTGGAAGAGGAAAACTCTAGGGCAACCACAGGCAAAATCGACTGGCAGTAACACGACCTTCAATGCATTGTCTTTAATAGAAACTTATCTTTGCTTGATCTTCTTTCCACTGAGCAGCATTTATGAAAAACATAATGGCAAGCGCATGAGTACATGGATTACTCAGCAAGTGTGGTAAATAAATGACATGAAGGTCAATTAAAAGGAAAGGCTAATAGTGGCTTAAGCACTAAGCATTAAACCTATCCTTAGCTTTCATTAGCAACCTACATCTAAGTGAATAATCCCAACCATAACAATAATAATAATGTAATAATACCCATATCATTCCCAACCATCATCTCAACCATCGTCTAATTATGAATTCAGCACCAAGTCGCTATTGTTCGTGAGCACAGCTGTCATGACAGTTTTCCAATCTCTGCAGAGAATGTACCCTTTACCCACAAGCCGTGATTTCATCCCCTGTTGCCAGGTGTACTAAGTAAACCTCTCTGATGCCAGTGGCGGCCAACCACAATACACACTTCCGTAGGTGTGTGGCCAGGAGGTCACTACGAGGTCTTTACAAAGGTCCTCCCGACGCGTACTAGTCCTCTGAGGTTTCACCCTTGTACAAAAGTGTGAGCCGCTACCCGCATCTCAACACCCCAGTTGCCCCCTCTTGAGCCATGCGGATCCCAAGGCAGTACACCCTAAACCAATTCTTCGCACTATCCAATCACTAATACTACACCGGGAGAGGCCTAATTAATCGACCAAGCTGCCCCATACTCAGTCTTGTGGCGATACTATAAAGTTTAGTGGCTTCCTCCATAAACCGGTCCTTAGAATCTGGCAAGGTCCAAACCCCAATCCCGGGTCTCGTGTGTACTGCACCATACCATTCAAACCAACCCGCCAGATTCCTATCCACTACAATTCATTTTCCAGATCCCAATAAATAATCATAAATCATAAGTGACATATATGATTAATTATTTCCCCCATCTATTATGCATGACTAAGCATAAATCAGTACCCCAAGTACCACCCTTTCCCCCCGAGCGACAAGGAATTATATAGAACGGTAAATAAAGTAGGATTCAAATTATTAAGCATGCAACTAGCTATAATTCCTAAAATAGGCATAAGATGATCAAGGACACTTGCCTTTTATTAAATAGTTGCTCAGTTCTTCTTGGTGGAACACTTGATCTCCATATCTTCATGTCACTTCTTGATCGAGATACGAGTGAGTATAAACTACTATCAAAAGAGAAATAAAAACAATCAAGAACAATACACCATACAAGCAATACAATTATTATTATTGAATATGTTACGATAATGATTCAAATTGAAGTTATGAGTGATTCATTATGTTAAGTGAAGTTTTTGTTTAAGCTATGTGATTATATTTGTTACTCAAGTTACAAAATGACTTACATTATGTAAATATGGTTTTATAAGAAACTTAGATATTTTCCTATGTGATTATATTATTTTTATATATATATCCTAAGGCTTTACAATATTTTCTAGTTGTTTATAATATATTTATGCATACATATATTATTTGACAATTAAAAATGTGTTTAACATTTATTCTATAATGGTTTCATAACTAATTAAACAAATTTTGAGTTGGTCCATAATTAAAATAATTATTCCAGTAAAGTATTA
Organism: Tuctoria greenei; assembly: GCA_036927565.1. Lineage (NCBI taxonomy): Eukaryota > Viridiplantae > Streptophyta > Magnoliopsida > Poales > Poaceae > Tuctoria > Tuctoria greenei. The sequence continues at coordinate 45,430,017 of JAYESD010000008.1, read as the reverse complement.
TGTATAAAATGGTTAATATAGATTTTCCATGGAATATTTGGAATTTTCTAGAATTAATTTGGTATTTTATAAATTATGTAAGTGCTTATTTTATTTTTTCTATGAATTTGGGAACTAAATAATTAATTCTACTAAGAATCATTTATAAAATAACAAATATTATTTTTCTACATTTAATTATGAATTATTAGCATTTTCTATATTTAGGTTGCTATTTCACATATTAATTTGGAATTTACTGCATTGAAATAAATAAATCAAATACTTTAATATTGTTTCTGTAAAATATAAAAAAATTAGGAAATGCTAAGGTCTTTTTAAAAAAACAGAGGCTCAAAACATTATTTTATTTAATTCAGGGGCTTCCTAGCAAGTTTTACCTAATTACAAATCATTACATGATTACAAGAGAGGTTGAGGACATTTATGTAAAGCCCCGGGCCCATTTATAATTTTAATCCAAACTGCAGGGACCTAACTGCAAACTTCTATTTTCCATTTCTTTTCTTATTTATTTTCCTTAAGGAAAAGGACGTGGAATATGTCTACGGGTCTGTGGACCGAGGTTGGTGGCGCGGTCTACGGTCCATTGTGGACCGAGAACCATAACCTTTCAGGGTGATCTAATCGGGGCCATTCTAAAGGATCCAAGGGCCAGGAGAGGGCCACGTCACCTCTGGTGAGGTGGGCGGCGCCGACAGTGGCAAGGCGGCGGCGCCATGGCCTGCCGTGGCCGGAGCTCATCGGTACAGCGTTCTGGCGGCCTAAGCTCGACGGATATTGGCCAAAAACGAAGAGGAGAGCATGTGGAAGCTCACCATGGTGTCGCGCACGAGGAGAAACGACCGGAGATGGTTGCCCGACGGCGAGGTGCGGTGTCCCAACTTCGGCCATGTCGGGGGAGGTGCTCAAGCATCGATTCTCATCGAAGGGGGGGGGGGGGGGGGTAGAGGGGCGGCACGGCTCTGCAGTTTCCTCCGGCTCGTAGGAGACGGTCAGGACGGCTTGAATCCGCAGAGCATCGAGCTCCAACCGGCGGCAACGGTGGCTAGGGTTTTGGGGTAGGGAGGAAGGGGGGAATGGGGGCAAAGGGAAGGATTTTATAGGGGAAATCAGTCCGGCAGAGGATGGAAAGTGATCCACGTGCAAAGGAAGGGGATCAAGGGTAATTAAGGCGACGATTCCTTGCTGAATTATGGCCCCCGGTGATGATTTCACTCGGGTGCAGGTGCGGCAAAAGGAAGGGGATGGGGCTGACAAGTGGGTCACGGGTGGTAGTGAGAAGGAGAGAGGGTGCAGTGGGCTCGCGGCAGCGTCAGAGGCTGGCGCGGCTAGGGTTTGCGGGGAGGCGCACACATTGGCTGGGAGAAGCTGGGTCGCGGAGCTTGCGGGCCGGACGCCAGGAAAGAGAGGGAGGGGAGATGAGGGCGCGTTGGGCCAGGCGAGGGAGAAAAGAGAGGGAGGGAGAAAAAGAAGATGGGCCAGGGGGAGGTTTAGGCCTTTTAGGATTTTTCTTTTCTTCTTTTCTTTTTCTTTTACCCTTGATTTATTTTCAAATTTTAAATGATTCTCTAAGGCATTTTTAATTCAAAATTTTCACTCAATTGCAATGTCATGATGTGAATTCTCTTATATTTTAAAGATTCAAAAATTTGGGTGTTACATAATGGTGCTATGATAATTTTAGATAATAATAAGACTATATTAATAGGCATTGTTACCACACGATTTGTTTATTTGGTAGTAATAGCATGCGATAGCTTTGTTTTTACAAATTCTAATAGGAATGTCAGAAAAGTTAGTATTTCAGATATTTTATGGAAAAGACACAATTGTTTATGGTTCAAATGGGGTTGATTTGTATAGATTCACATCGTGTGATAGAGGTATAACAAGAGCAAATGAGAGGGCATTTAGTGGTGTCGAGAACTGGTTGATGAAAACATTTAATCTTGATGGACAACAACATCAGTTGAAATTAAAAAGAATGATTAATCGCGCAAGAGGTGGATTTTACTGGGATTTGATTGTTATTAAGGGAACACAGAATTGGAGGAAATTTATAGATACGGTTGTGGAGCGGGGTTGGCCTCTTGTGCTTCTTGCGCAAGCGAAAATGGAAGAAGTAGAGAATGCAACAGAAGCAAATGAAGACAATAGTATGGAAAATGATGTAGGAATGAAAGAAGCCGGAGAGAACTCGATACATATACAAGCACGTGGTGTGGCAAATGAAGGAGATCATATCGAGAACATAGTTGAACAAATAAGGATGGAAGATATGAAATATGAAAATGTTCCAGAAGTTGACTCTTCTGATGACGAGAACGATTCAACTGTTTCTGCAGAGTGGAACAATCTGATCCCGAGTAATTTATCAGCCACAGAAAAGTATTGTGAATTATTGGGATACCATGAGAACTAGTCAACACAAGGAGATATTTTTAAAGACGAAGATAGTTTGAAGGATGCAGTGAAATATTGGTCTCTGTTCGTGCAGAGATCATTTACAGTTTACAAGTCAAGTACAAAATATTATGATGTGAAATGTGTGTTCTCAATTTGTCCTTTTCGGGTCCATGGTTTTGAGGAGAAGTGGACTAAACTATGAAGAGTATCAAAAATGATTGATCACACATGTGAGTTGCATGACTTGGAGAAGTGCAATAGTTCCCTTACATCGCAGTTTATTGTGAATCACATGTAAGCCCGAATTGTGGATAGCATTCGGTTTAACCCGAAATCAATAATAAACACTATTAAGGAGGAGTTCAAGTACACCATAAGTTACTCTAAAGCGTGAAAGGCCAAACAGAAGGTGATTGGGCAAAGATTTGATTCATTTGAATCTTCTTGTGAAAATCTTCCAAAGTTATTGCAGACCATCTATGAGAGGAATGTAGGTACTTATTATGATATTATGGATATGCCGAACAGAAGTATCCCTGAGAAGTTGTTTCTTCATCGTGCATTCTTTGCATTAGGTCAATGTATTGCTGCATTCAGACATTGCAGGTCTATCCTCTGCATTGATGGTACTTTTTTAATTGGAAAGTACAAAGATCAAATTCTAACAGCTATTGCAGTTGATGGGAACCAACAAGTGTTGCCCGTGGCTTTTGCTTTTGTCGAAAGCGAGAACACTGACAGTTGGTATTGGTTTCTTAGTCGGGTAAAGATGGTTGTAGTTCAAGAACGTCCTGATGTTTGTCTAATACACAATCGTCATGCTGGATTGCTTAAAGCAATATCTGATTTGAAATATGATTCCTCCGAGCGTGGACAAGAACCTTATTGGACAGACATGCAATCAAGATATTGCATGAGACATTTAGGCACTAACTTTTTCAGTCACTTCAAGATCAAACAACTTATGAATTTGTTCAAGATGTTACGTAGTCAAAATTAAGAGAGGAAGTTTATTGCTCTTTGGCAACGTCTAGACGAATTGACTACGATACAAGCATAGGTGTCTTCAAGCAGGGACAATCGTAATAAAATATCAGTTCCAACCGTGGGATCATCAAGCCGAAACTTCTCTAGTTGGATTCGGCGTGAACAGAAAGAGAAGTGGTCTTTGTTATACGACACTAATGGTGCTAGGTATGGCATCATGACAATTAATTTAGCTGAGGTGTGGTCCTTCTTCTTTCACATTACTTTCATTTAGTCTTTGTATTTTACTCATGCTAATGCAGTAGTACTCAATACAGATATACAACTGAGTGATACGTGGTTTAAGAGGATTACCTTTAGTTGCTATCGTCGAGGGCATTTTATATGAGACATGCAAGTACTTTCGTGAACGCTACACAACTACTATTTCATCAAGGCGTGATGTCAATTTGGCTTATTCACTGTACATGTGCAAGTTCATGGACTAGAAGATCCGAAGGGCCGCATTTCATCGTGTGCGACCTATGGGGACTGTAGAGCACAGGTCTTAAATTCTCTGTAAGGACAAGAATCGTCGTGGTGCTAACCGTGAGAGAATTGTTCAGCAGTGCATTCTTCGTCAGGATGGTTGCACGTGCACAATTATGAAGCCACAACTTTGTGTCACTGATTGTAGATTTGTTAGAGATCTTCGATTTGGTGACTCTTACGGTTGCTGACTTTGTATGTGCGACAACTACAAGTACGATCCTCCTCAAAAGACGTGCCTATTTATTCCAGATGGTAGAAAACAGGTACTATGCAACATTATTTTTGTTTTCATGAATGCTATATATTCGAACCTTCTTTACAAAAATTTGTGTAGTCATCACCACTTCTTTGCGACTTCAGGAACTACATTGACTATGAACAATGGGCAGAAGACGCAAAGTACGTTCAAAGCAAAGTTCGACTTGCAGCATGGAAGTTCAAAGAAAAAATAGAGTTGGATGAAAGAATAGAGCAAGAGAGGAGGAATAGAGATGCACAGGAGGAGCGTCGTCGCAAGAGGCAAGAAGTAATTCGACAATGGTTCACAGAGTGTGATCACAAGGCTGCAGAGGAGGAACGAGTCGCACCACAGGCACGAGAGGCTGAGCGAGAGCGCATGCGAGAGAGAGCTCGTCGCGCAAGAGAAGATGATATGGATGCTTTGCGTAACGGAAAATATCCCCGTTGCACTCATTAGCAACTTGGGTAAACTATGCTCGACGTTCAACTCAACTAAGGCGTGTTAGGACTAGATCGACGCAACTTAAGTGCGTCGTACACACGCTATTTGTATTAGCTATTTTATGTTTTCTTCAAAAAATATGTGTACGTGTGTTTTGCCTTATGTACTGTGGTAGTAGAGTGGCAAATAACATGCATATATTTTTGGAACTATGTAATTTTATTTTGTGTAACCGCCACCGAACTTCTAAATTTTAGTACAATTATTTCTATAATTTTTGAAACTATGCAATTGTTATCGCTATATGATTTTAAAAAATCCGTAGCTCCTAATAAACACCTATGAAATATATTGATAACTTCTTTTTGGACTCAACAAAACTTACATTACAATAACTTTTATGAACGTTTCTATCAATTCTAAGTCCAAGTGTTTCTAAACAAATAACCAAAACTGAATGCATTTTACGAACGTGCAGAAATGTGATCGTACTCCCTAATAACACATTCATTTACTCTTTTTTCTACATAGTAAACATATAGGAACTTAATTGAATTCAAAACTTCACAATGTATGCTCTATTTTATACTTTGGAAATTTCTAGCAAATCAGTCTCTAAATTTTCATAAAGTTATGTGTAAAATTTATCAAGCGCAGAGTCAAAAATGGATATATACGAATTTCGTAAGTGCCTCATACGACAGTACTGTGCACGTCGTATGAGGTACGAAATTCGTGCATGTCCGTTTATTCCTCCGTGGCAAGCCTTACTTCTAACATGGCATGCACCATCTGATGTGGCACACACGAAATGTGCATTTCTTATGAACTACATACAAAATTCGAATTTCGTAAGAGACACGTACAAATCTGGATCATTTTTGTCAATTTTTCATTCCGTGAGTTATTTATATGAAATTATTTTTTAAAAGGTATATTAAAAAATTTGCCATCGATGCACCGCCACCTTCCATTTCTCCTCGTCGCTTCATCATGACCCTTACCCTCACTCGGCCGCGGTCACTCTTGACGAGCTAGCTCGGTAGCTCCTCGACCATGCATTGCTGTATTGGCAATTGCACACAGCAGCTTGTCGCACATATCTGGCCGCCTTTGGGGGTACATCAGTTTGCCGGTGTAGATCCGGCACTGTTACTGCTACTGTTGGCTGTTGTATTTGCTGCTTGCCAGAAAACGCCTGCGGAATGAGAGGGACGGGCGCCGGGGACTGGTGAGCTAGGGAAGCCGGACGCGTCGCCCCGAAATAGCGACCTGAAAGAGAGTGCGCGCGCGTGTGAAAGGGAGGGTTCCAGCTTAGCTAGGCCGGCAGTAGCTGCCAACCTAGCTAGGCGGCGAGAGGCGAGCGGCGCTGACCGTAGGGCTCGGGGGGTAGGGGCAGGAGCGGTCGGTGGTTGCCATGGATTGGGATCTCAAGGTGCCTGCTGCGTCGTGGGACCTCGCCGAGCTGGAGCACGTCGTGGGCGCCATCGCCGCCGCGGCGGGGCCGCCGTCTGGCGTGCACCATGTGAATGCGGGGGCGGCGGATGCCACCGGTGGCGTTGGGCGGCGCGACTGCTCGGTCGACCTCAAGCTCGGCAGCCTGCAGGGCGAGTGCGAGCTCGGCTGTTGGAAAGTAAGAGGCAATTTACTGAATAATTCCGGAAAAATACGAGAAAAACAACAGCGACCGGCGGACAGACTGGACGAGAAATAACGCGTACCGATTTGAAGTCGATCGCACTGCTGTAGATCGCCGCTGTAGGCGTTGATGACGACGTTGAGCCGCAGCGCCCGATCTGGTCGGTAGACGAGCCGTGGTGAAGAACGCGAGCAGTCGCGCAGTGCGCTTCCCAAAAACCTTATTCGCCCTCTCCCGGTGCAGGATCGCAAGGGCGAGCGGTTCCGGAGACCTGCTCTCCCGGTCGTCGGTGCACGCCGGCGCTCGGGATGGAGTAGACTAGAAGGCGGCGCAAGGAACGCGAACGTGGGAACGATCTGATCGTGGGGGGTGCTCTGCCGTACCGCGGACGCCCGTATTTATAGAGTCCCAGGAGGCGGTTCGTATGCGATCTGGATCCTAACCGACTCCGCAATCGTAGACGCGTCCGTCTCTAACGACTTGGACTCTGACTCGGTAGCCCCAAAAATTCGGAGGCCCAAAAGCCCAATTTAATTTTCTGCAAAAATATAAAATCTGGGCTCGGCTCGAGGCTCGAATTCACACGAACACACGCGCGCGCGCGCGCGTGTGCTGGGCGGGGCGAGGCGAGGCGTGGCGTGGCGAGGCGAGCGAGCGAGGAGGAGGAGGAGGAGGAGGAGCGCGCGTGGGCCACCCCTCTCTTCCTCTCTTCTCTCTCACTCAAGGAGTGGAAGAGCAACCTCCCTTATATGTAGGGGTTGCTCCACTTCCACTTCCCATGTGGGACTAAACACTTAGCACCACTCCCTCTTGCCCTAATGGGCCTTTGAGATTTTCTAGGATTTATTTCTGAATTAATATTGGGCCAAGCCCATTAATTCCAACAATCCCCCACCAGATCTCAAAGCCATTAGGAGAGAGGTCATTCTCGTTCCTTGTTTAATATACTAGTGTTTTCGGCAGAGACTGTAAAGTTGAACTTCTGCCTAGATCCTCAAGTTTCATCAGGTCACAACTTGAACAATGGACTACGCCTTGAATTGCAAGTTTTGTGTGAACTGACTTCACCCAAAGACCATTACCAGTACTTGGCTACCAGTAGTCTACCCCGCGGGTGGAGCATATGCGTCGTACTCCCTGGTCTCTTCATGAGCTTTCTAGAGATCACCCAAATCTCACAGACTGCGACGTTAGACAGTCGGAGCTCATATAGGTGTGTTTCCTTCAAGACTGCCCTGTAGGACGGCATCTTTGCTACACATAGCCAACAGAAACACATTAAGGCAATTCGCCAACCTGCCTTACAGTTTGAGAGTACAAGTGTGCATCTTCACATAGAGAGGGTATAAAGGAAGTACTCTCCTCGGTGAACCACTAGCTTGTTTTCCCATGTCCTAATTCACGGGATCTCCGATCACATAGGTTGGGTTACTACTATGGTGTCACATCAATGGGTCTCAGACCCATCTCTCTCGATGCACTTTCTATCACATTACGTGATAGACCCTTCGTAAAGGGATCTGCCAGGTTTTTGTCTGTTTGTATATACGAAACAGTAATAACTCCGGAGTTTCTCATTTTCCTGACAGATTTTAAACGTCTCTTGACATGTCTTGATGATTTTGCATTATCCTTAGAACTGGTCACTTTGGCAATCACCGTCTGATTGTCACAGTTCATAAGGATTGCCGGCAATGGTTTCTCAACTATAGGCAAATCCATCAAGAGCTCTCGCAGCCATTCCGCCTCCGCAGTGGCTGTCTCTAAAGCAGTGAGTTCTGCTTCCATGGTTGACCTCGTCAAAATGGTCTGTTTGCAAGACCTCCATGATATAGCACCACCAGCTAGAGTGAACACATATCCACTCGTGGCATAGAGTTCATCAACATCAGAGATCCAGTTCGAATCACTATAACCCTCAGGCACGGCCGGATGCCCAGTATAGTGAATTCCATAACTCATTGTACCTCTCAGATAGCGCATAACCCTTTCAAGTGCATGCCAATGATCTGTACCCGGGTTTGACATGAACCTGCTCAGTTTGCTTACAGCAAACGAGATATCAGGACGGGTTGCGCTAGCTAAGTACATGAGTGAACCAATCATCTGAGAATATCTGAGTTGATCTCTTGACTCTTTCTTGTTCTTTCTAAGTATCACGCTGGGATCATAAGGCGTTGGAGAAATCTTGCTATCCATAAAGCCAAACCGGCTCAAGATTTTCTCAACATAGTGGGATTGACTTAAAGTAATTCCACTCTCATCCTTATTCAGCTTAATGTTCAAAATAACATTAGCTTCTCCCAGATCTTTCATATCAAAACACTTTGATAGAAAAGACTTGACCTCAGAAATTATATTAATGCTCGTACCAAAAATGAGTATATCATCTACATACAAGCATAACATAACGCTATCGCCCCCACCATGGCGATAGTACACGCACCGATCAGCCTCATTAATGACAAAGCCCGCAGACGTCAAAGTACTATCGAACTTCTCATGCCATTGCTTAGGTGCTTGTTTCAGGCCATACAAGGATTTCAACAATTTGCACACCTTTGTCTCTTCACCTTTTACTACAAATCCATCAGGCTGTTCCATATAAATCTCCTCTTCCAACTCTCCGTTCAGGAAAGCTGTCTTTACATCCATTTGATGGATGATTAGACCATAAGAGGCAGCCAAAGAAAGTAGTACACGAATTGTCGTCATTCTGGCGACAGGTGAATAGGTGTCAAAATAGTCTTCACCTTCCTTTTGAGTATAGCCCTTTGCAACTAGTCTTGCCTTGTACTTTTCAATAGTACCGTCAGGTCTGAGCTTCTTCTTGAACACCCACTTGCAGCCTACTGGTTTGCACCCGTATGGCCGTTCAGTTAACTCCCAGGTTCCATTTGAAAGAATTGAGTCCATCTCACTATGAACTGCTTCTTTCCAGTCATCTGCATCAGGTGATGCATATGCCTCTGCTATGGATCTAGGAGTATCGTCCACAAGGTACACAATGAAATCATCACCAAAGGATTTTGCAATCCGTGATCTCTTACTCGACTGAGTTATTTCATTGTGTTCTTCCTCTGGGACATTCTCAAATGGTGTATCAAGAAACTCGCTAGTTGTGGTGGGTTCAGGACAAATTTCAGAAGAGATCCTAGCAATACTATGCATATCTTTCATAGGAAAAATATTCTCAAAAAATGTTGCATCACGAGATTCCATAATAGTATCAACATGCATATCAGGTACCTCAGATTTAACTACTAAAAATCTATATGCGATGCTCCGATGAGCATAGCCTAGAAAGATACAATCCACTGTCTTTGGTCCTAGCTTGCGTTTCTTGGTAATTGGCACATTGACTTTTGCCAAACATCCCCAAGTACGCAAGTATGAGAGTGATGGTTTTCTCCCAACCCACTCCTCATAAGGGGTTTTCTCTTTATTCTTGTTTGGAACGCGGTTTAGGACATGACATGAAGTCAATAGAGCCTCCCCCCACCATGCCTTAGATAAACCGGACGTGTCTAACATGGCATTCACCAAGTCACACAATGTGCGGTTTTTCCTCTCGGCTACCCCGTTTGATTGGGGTGAATAGGGAGGCGTCCTTTCATGTATAATCCCGTGTTCCGCACAAAAATCATCAAATATTTTGGGAAAATACTCACCACCACGATCTGACCTAAGACGTTTGATCTTTCTTTCTAATTGAGTTTCTACTTCAGATTTATAGATTTTAAAGTAGTCTAAAGCTTCATCTTTAGTTTGCAACAAGTAAACATAGCAGAATCTAGTAGAATCGTCTATTAATGTCATAAAATATTTCTTTCCACCTTTTGTCAACACACCATTCATCTCGCATAGATCAGAATGTATGAGTTCTAATGGTGCCAAGTTTCTCTCCTCGGCTGCCTTGTGAGGCTTTCGAGGTTGCTTTGACTGCACACAACTATGGCACTTAGAACCTTTGACAATAGTGAATTCCGGAATTAATTTGAGACTAGATAGCCGATTCATTAAACCAAAATTAACGTGACATAAACGAGAATGCCAGACACTTGCATTATCATTAATACCGCCACAAATATGGTTTACTGACTTATTATTAAACTCCGAAAGAGAAAAGCGGAACAGGCCTCCGCATTCATAGCCTTTACCAATAAATTGTCCATGCTTAGACACAACTATTTTATTGGACTCTAAAACTACTTTAAACCCATCTCTACATAGAAGGGTACCGCTAACAAGATTCTTGTTCATAGTAGGGACATGTTGCACGTTCTTCAGCTGGACAATCTTTCCCGAAGTGAACTTCAGATCGACCGTGCCAACACCACGAACAGAAGCATGTGACCCATTCCCCATTAGGACGGCGGAATCCCGGACGAACTGGTAAGAAGTAAACATGGACATGTCAGAACATACATGAACATTAGCACCCGTATCAAACCACCAAGATGATGTTTGAGAAACAGAAAGAACAGTAAAGGAATTACCGTACCCATCTGCATTGCTGGATGTCACGATGTTGACATTCTTTTTCCCTTTGCGATCTGCCCTCTCAGGACAGTTCTTGGAAATATGTCCCTGCTCCCCACAGGTGTAGCAGCAGCCATCATTGGCTTTGTTTGACTTCTTCTTCTTGAAAGCAGTAGTTTTGTTTGGCTTGAATAGAGACTTGTTCCCTTTGTTCTTGACATAGGGTTTCTGCACCATATTAGCATTGGCGCTAGATTGACCCTCACCTCCTTTCTCAGTAGCGTCCTTAGCCCGAGCCTTCTCCTCAACATCAAGAGATGCTATCAGGTTTTCAACTGATATTTCCTGTCTCTTGTGTTTGAGGGCTGTGGCGAAGTTCCTCCATGATGGAGGTAATTTTGCAATAATGCACCCAGCCACAAACTTGTCGGGTAAAGGACACTTAAGGAGATTGAGCTCTCTCGCAAGGCACTGTATTTCATGAGCTTGTTCAACTACAGGACGGTTGTTAACCATCTTGTAGTCATGAAAATTCTCCATGATATACAGTTCACCACCTGCATCGGCTGCACCATACTTAGCGTTAAGTGCATCCCAGAGCTCCTTCCCATCTGTGACTGTCAGATAGACGTCACAGAGTTTATTATCAAGAACGCTTAGAATGCATCCTCTCAGGGCAGAATTGGCTTCCTCGAACTTTGTCTGTTCTTCAACAGACAAAGGACCTTGAGGCCTGCCCTCAGTTACCCAGAAGATCTTCAGCGATTGGAGCCAGAGCGTGGCCTTAACTTGCCACCTCTTGAAATGCACGCCAGAGAATTTCTCCGGCCTCAGTGCATCGGCCAAAGTCATCATGTTCAATTCAGGAAATTGCCTAATAAGGTTTTTGGATTGTTGGAAAGTAAGAGGCAATTTACTGAATAATTCCGGAAAAATACGAGAAAAACAACAGCGACCGGCGGACAGACTGGACGAGAAATAACGCGTACCGATTTGAAGTCGATCGCACTGCTGTAGATCGCCGCTGTAGGCGTTGATGACGACGTTGAGCCGCAGCGCCCGATCTGGTCGGTAGACGAGCCGTGGTGAAGAACGCGAGCAGTCGCGCAGTGCGCTTCCCAAAAACCTTATTCGCCCTCTCCCGGTGCAGGATCGCAAGGGCGAGCGGTTCCGGAGACCTGCTCTCCCGGTCGTCGGTGCACGCCGGCGCTCGGGATGGAGTAGACTAGAAGGCGGCGCAAGGAACGCGAACGTGGGAACGATCTGATCGTGGGGGGTGCTCTGCCGTACCGCGGACGCCCGTATTTATAGAGTCCCAGGAGGCGGTTCGTATGCGATCTGGATCCTAACCGACTCCGCAATCGTAGACGCGTCCGTCTCTAACGACTTGGACTCTGACTCGGTAGCCCCAAAAATTCGGAGGCCCAAAAGCCCAATTTAATTTTCTGCAAAAATATAAAATCTGGGCTCGGCTCGAATTCACACGAACACACGCGCGCGCGCGCGTGTGCGGGGCGGGGCGGGGCGGGGCGGGGCGAGGCGTGGCGTGGCGAGGCGAGCGAGGAGGAGGAGGAGGAGGAGGAGCGCGCGTGGGCCACCCCTCTCTTCCTCTCTTCTCTCTCACTCAAGGAGTGGAAGAGCAACCTCCCTTATATGTAGGGGTTGCTCCACTTTCACTTCTCATGTGGGACTAAACACTTAGCACCACTCCCTCTTGCCTTAATGGGCCTTTGAGATTTTCTAGGATTTATTTCTGAATTAATATTGGGCCAAGCCCATTAATTCCAACATCGGCCGTGGCGCCGCGGACCGGCGAAGCAGCAGGGAGCCCGCCGCGCCCGGGAAGGCGCCGGCGAACAAGCGGCCGCGCCAGCGGCCTGCGGTGGCGGCGCCGGGCAGCAGTGTCCGTCGTGCGCGGTGGACGGGTGCGAGGCGGACCTGAGCAGGTGCCGGGACTACCACCGGCGGCACAAGGTGTGCGAGGCGCACTCCAAGACGCCCGTCGTCGTCGTCGCCGGCCGCGAGATGCGCTTCTGCCAGCAGTGCAGCAGGTAATAACCACTCCCGCCAATTCCTCCCGTTCCACTCCACTATTTATTTAATTTTTTGTTTGCCAAAGTCTTCGTGTTACACTGTAACTTGGCAACTTGCATTACCTGAATTATTGCTGCGCTGCTACGGCTTCTCTTTTCGCTGCACTGCTGCTGACTTGCTCCCCGGCCGGCAGCGGCAGCCAAACAAAGGTGACACAAGCAATGATCCTCGTGAGATGTTCACGTTTCGTCGTTCGACTGGAACAATCTGCTGCTCTCTGCACGAGCAAGAGCAACTCTCCCTGCTGAGAACTAGTAGTAGTATGCTTCTGAAAATGGCGGTCTACTGCAACGAAAAAAATTACATGGTTGTAGGCGAACTTGCAGCAAGTCATTAAGCTTTCACGTTAATACGTAGTTTGCACCATTTCATTATTTCATTTTTCCGATACCCAATAGAACGATGAGATATTGGTCCTAAATAGATAAACATTTTAACGAGAAAGGTGGGTTCTTTTACCACGTTGATCTTGCAACTTGCTGATCGCCCTAGCTTAAATTCAGTTAACTGATGTCCTGATCTTAAGTTGATGTGGTTTCTTCAGGTTTCACCTACTTCCAGAGTTTGATGAGACCAAGCGCAGCTGTAGAAAGCGCCTAGATGGGCACAACCGTCGGCGCAGGAAGCCGCAACCAGATCCCATGACTGCTGCAAGCTTTATCACGAGCCAACAAGGTACTGTAATATACTGTTCTTCTCTTTTGATACTGCTATGAAATTGTCGGATCAACTTGCCTGATCTTTGATCTGAATCCTATAATAACGCAGTCTTGCCCAGCTAGCTTCCACGTGGCATCTATCCTTACTAGTGTCATCTGATGAAAATTGCTTCAAAATTCAGGGGCACGATTCTCACCGTTCACGACTCCGAGGCTGGCGGAGTCAAATTGGCGACCAGGGATAATCAAAACAGAAGAGAGTCCATACTACGATCACCAGATCCCTCCGGGCACCAGCAACAACAGGCACATGCAGCACTTTGCCGGCGGCTACACGTCAGCCTACTACACCGGAGAAGAAGGCCGGCGCTTCCCTTTCCTGCAGCAGGAGGCGACGGGCGAGATAAGCTTCGCCACCGGCGTCGTGCTGGAGGCTTCGGCGTGCCAAGCGCCACTCCAGCTGAAAACGGTTGCCGCTCCTCCCGAGGGCAAGACGACGTTCTCCGACGGGCGCCTGGCTAGAGCGCTTGTTGACTCGGATTGTGCTCTCTCTCTTCTGTCAGCCCCGGCCGTCGACGTGAGCCGCCGGATGGCCCGGCCCGCCGCCGAGCACGTCGCCGTAGATGAACCCCCCATGGCCGGAGTCTCCGACCTGCAGTTCGGCAGCCCGCCGTGGTTCAACTCGCGTCCTCGCGTCGGCGCCGTCTCGACGACGGCGACGGCGGCGGGGCTGGAGGAGGGGGACGAACAGCAGCTGAACGTCGTGCTAGGCTCGAACGACACCGACGTGAACTACAACTGGATGTTCCACGTCGACGGCGGCGACGGGTCCTCGGACGGCACCACCTCCTCGTCGCTGCCCTTCTCGTGGCAGTAGCCATTCTTTCAGTTTCAGTAGCATAGAGCTGTTCTGACACTTCGAGTTAGTAGTGGACCAGCATTGGCTCTGTTCGTTCTGCACTTCCAATCTGTTCTCTTTTTTAAGGCTATCCGCAGGGTTCTCTAAAACGTACTTTATATACTAATCTTTTTCTATTTTTATAATACATACTCTAAATTACACTGGAAAATAGTATATTCAATATGCTTTACAGCGCGCCACCGCGCCACTACGGACGGTCTAATTTCGAGCGCATTTGCGCAGACAGCTTGTTAGAGCATAAGTTATTAATCAGCGCAGATTTCATAGGAACTTGTACTGATTCCTGAAGTTGCAGTCCGTGGCTCGTCTAGATCCTGGGCCGTCCCCATTCTGACTGTCCACTCACTAACAACTCTGCGCACGGCAACTACAGCCTTAGGAAGGACGGAGACAAGAGAGGTGGGATGGATTTGCAAGACAACACGCCAGCCGCCAGCGCCACGACCTGTATGTTCCCTCGCGGTTTGTTTACTCGGAAACAAAATCAGGGACCGGCGCCCAAGACCGATCAAATAACAATCACAGGTCACATACGAAAAAATTTATAGAACAGGCTTCTCTTCTTTAGGAAACAAAAAACAGAATCCAAAGTCAGAGACGAATAAATTTGGACCGTCTTCATTTGACATTCCTCAAGGGACATTTCCCCAGCAACCACAGTACAGTAGAGATACACAACTAAAAACAATCCAACATAAAGCATAACAGGTCTGGCAATAGCTTGCAATAAATAGCACCAGCTGAGGAGTAACAAACAGATCATTCAGTATTCATCACTCGACATGAAACCTGAACCAATTCGTCTTAAGCACCATTCTTTTTTACTTCTTTAACCGTAGTTCAGGCGGAACATGTCATTCTGCACATAGAAGCTCCCTCCAGCTGGCATCAGGTGGAACACCTGCAGATACCGAGAATCCGATAAACAACCATTTGCAGGTACTCCCCCCGTCCCCAAAAACTTGTCGCTTTGTAGTTCATTTTTGAACTACAAAGCGACAAGCTTTTGGAGACGGAAGGAGTACCATCGTTGAAAAGGAACTATGAGATATTATTACAATCCAATGGGGAAAACTTAACACTATTTTGAAGCTTCACATCGCAAATCCCAAATACACAGGATATTGGTTACCGAACAAGTAACAAATATGGATGATATACTTAATCAATCTACTTTATAAACACAAATCTAATGATCACAAGTTGACTCAGGAAGCTTCATCGGAACAAAAATAACACAAGCTACAATTATCTGAAATAACGCAGGGTGAAGGTGTACTGTTTCACTTGTACACATGTCAGTCCAACACTCTAAAAAAGATAGTAGAAAGGATGTCTTTAAGTTCCCTCTTAACAAAAATACCGAAAGAATCCAAGCTAATATAAGCCCTATAATAAGTTCATAATCCTCCCGAGACAGTACACAGATGGATAAGAAAAGAGACGAGCAAACAGGCTCCCAAAACAAGCACAGTCAGTAACAAATTTCAGAAGTCATGCCGGACAGTGTACGTTCCATCATACGATGCCAATACAAAAACGATGCATGCTAATATAAGACAAATAATGCCATGAACCACGAGAATAAAGCTGGTAAACAGGAGTACACGGAAAGAGACGAACACGCAACCTCCAGCGTGTACATCTTAGGAACAAATAGGCACTGGCATATCTAAACATCCAGCATGTATATATTTCAGGGAAGAAAAAGTGCATAGGTAAAACTAAGGAGCAATCTATACGAAACAATGCAGGTTGCATCACAGCATTAGGCGAAGAGAAGGCTGCAGGTAATACCAAGATCCAGCAACATAACAATCGTCGGTTCTAGCTAACACGGGAAGATCGGGAGGAACACGGCCAAGGAATCGCAATAGTGATTCACAAGTCTAACAATAGCAATCGCGGACCAAACAAGTTGTATGTACTACTCCGAGCATCTGTAATAGTTAGTACTAGAGCACTACGAGATCTAGAAGAGCTCGGCCAAGGAATCACAACAGCGGTCACAAGTAAGAGCAGATCAGGTGCCAGATCTGCGCAGACCTGGGAGGAGTGGGATGGATGGGATGCTAAAGGTTAGAGGAGGCAATGAATGACTGATAGAGTACCTGGGAGAACCTGAGTGGCGGGTCGTCGGCGGAGGTGCGGATGGATCCGGAGACGAAGACGAGCATGCCTCCCTGTGGGCCCGAGGGCTGGCAGTCGACGGTGGCGATGACGTGCTGGCACTGCTGGAAGGCGAGTGAGGTGAGCTTGGCGGCGATGTTGGCGGCGCCGAGGATCTTGTCGCCCTCGAAGGTGAGCATGGAGCCGTCCTGGTACAGCGTGGCCAGCTGGCCGCGGTTGGTGTCGAACGTCCGGTAGTAGTGGTCCACGAACGCCTTCGCCACCGCGTCCGGGTCCATCGCCTCGGCTCGCCTCCGCCTGGGGTTTCGTGAGAGGTCTGGTTGTGGAGGGAATGAATGGTATGGGAGGAGAGGAGTGCGACTGGTTCTGTGGCGGCGTGCGTGAGGGGAGATGGAGGAGAAGTGGTGGGGCCGTGGGCGGCGGAGATGGCGTGGAATAGACGCAATGATATCGGACCTGGGCCTGCACTTGTAATACGGGCCGAGCAGAAAGCGTCCACGGGTTTGGGCTTTTGCAGTTTCCGTATTGTGCTTCATTTTGTGGCTTCGGCCTTTGTCATCTCCATCTAGTAGGAATTTAGTCCAGCCCATGGTTGTACGCGGTGCAGACTCTCCTGGTCCTAATCTCTCCATCACTCCCGATCTTCACACCTACCCTTCTCAGCCTGACGCTATCTGCATTCGTTACTTTATATACTACTCTATATATTATTCTCTTTTTACTTTTAAAATATTTACTTTAAATTTATACTATCCAGCAATCTTTACATCAACACATACTACTACGGACGGTCCATGGCCTAGAAAGCGTCGAAGAATTCCTTCTGGTCATCGGCGAACCGCCTCACGACCGGCCGCGTCGCCTTGTCGGCGTACAGCGCCTGGTCGGAGGTGAAGAGCTCCAGGCTGTTGACGATGTGGGCATAGTAGAGGTTGTCGAAGGTGACGGGCGTGATGCTCGGGGCCCATGTTGACGGCGACGGTGCGGCCGGTGTCGCGCGGGCACGAGCCATGCAATGCTGTGCAGTGTAGCCTCCAAGCCTCGCCGTCGCCGGACTATATGGATTGACGGTTGCGCGCTCCGCGCACGACGTGGATATCGGTCGCGCGCACGGCGCACGACAGCTTCTCCATCGACCTGGCCGTCCGTCCTCTTCAGGAGTTTGATCGCCTCCACGCCTGATTGAGCCGGCATTTCGGCAAAGCGTCCGCCGCTCGTCGTGTCTGCGTGTCACCACGCGCTGAGCTCCGTCACTGGCCGCGCCACGTCCGACAGAATTATACTGACGGCGGCCACATCGTTTGGTTGCAGTGCCAGAGCCCAGAGAGCATACGGGCAATTCGTCAGCAATCTTTTGGACCGGTGTTTCAGTACTCGACGTACGGTACTCGGATTTGACCGACTAGCAGTGGCGTGGCGGTCAGGCACATCACAGCTAGCTGATGACCTGCCGGACACGGACGGATAGAGGCAACGGAAGTAGAGGCATGAGAGCAGAGCAACAGGAGTGCCTTCTTTCCCAGTGCAAGCGGAAATTTCCTGTTCCAACTGCGATGCAGGTTACAAGGGCTAAGACAAGGTGTGGGCATTCGGGCAACCGACACAATTCGGTTCGGTTTTTCGGTTTATTTTAAAATTCGTTTTTTAAAAATAGAAACTGAAATAGAACATGCAAAAAGAAAAACCGATTCGCTGGTTAATCGCGAAATTCGGTTCGGTTTTCGGTTATCCGAACAAAACTGAACGCTAACCATCGATCTCTCTTGGTCGCAGCGCGGTGGCCTTCGTGATGGATGTGCATGGTAGGCCACGAGACTGCGATGGCGGTAGGGGATGAGGCATGGCGATGCGGCTCGCCGGACGACGCGCGAAAGGCCGCGGCGGCGATGTGGGAATGGTCACGGCGGCAACGCACAGTGTGACGCGCGAAGCACGAAGGAAGACGTCAAACGGTGGATGCCGTCGGGCGGAGAAGACTATGGCGCAAGGGAGCATCGGGCGGAGGCTAGGCCGCCAGGGACCAGCGTCAGCGAGGAGTGGAGGAAGGGCAGGCGATGCGGCAGGGAGCAAGGGCGGCGGGCGTCCAAGTGATGCCCGATGCAGGATTTGTATGGGCTACGACGGTTAGGGTTTAGTTATGGGTAGTGTCGGTGGTTTTGATCCGACAGATCTCCCGACACTACTAAAGTGTTAGAGGAGTTTGAGGTTCGGTGTGGGCGCGCGGAGATTTAAGAAGGTGAAGTGTAAATGACACAGTAGACACGAAGATTTACGTGGTTCGGGCCGCCTGAGCGTAATACCCTACTCCACGGGGTGTGTTGATGTTGTATTGGATGTATGATCTCAATGTCTGTTGAGAGTGTAAAGTCAGCGTGTCTTTGAAGAGTGTGTCTCTAGAGAGTGTGTCTCTAGAGAGTCCCCTATGTATCGTCGGCCTGTCCTTTTATAGTACAAGGGCAGGCCGTTACAAGTTAGCCTGGCCTGACATGTGGCTCCGGCGGTTACTGATATTGATACACATTCAACACGTTTAATTGCCCTTAATGACCGAGTTATGAGCTTTGACAGCACCGTTACTGGTAATTAAGGTTGTCCGATCGTGTGTCATTAATATAGTATTAATGACTCTTGATTGGGTCTTGAAGTCCTTGATTCCCCTTTGAAGATTCGGAGCAGTTGTGGAGTCTTCCAGAGGTTAGAGGCCGAAGATCCGACGGTTGGACACGTGGCAGTGACGGAGCTCACTGTGGGGAACAGATAGGTGCAGTGTTACCCGACACGTGTCAGTTCTGGAGCTTCCCTCGGTCTGGGGTTAGGTCCGGGGGTGCCATTTCGGTACATAGCTCGGAGCTTCCCCCTTGTGGGCGGTAGCTCCGGTTTGATAGTACACGTGGCGACCTTCGGACTAACCATGTTGGAGAAGCGGGTCCGGTTATGTCTGACATGTGAGCCTCCAAAGGTCTTCAAATCAAGTAGATGACATTCCCTTGAGATCTTTGCAATCCCAAGGAGTATATGGTACCCAGGGTACCGACAGTGGCCCCCTGGGCCCACCTCTGGGGAAGACCACTTGGGTGAAGTCACTCCGCCGGAGGTGGGTCCATCCTTCGACTTTTGAACTGAGTCTTCAAAGGTCTTCGGATGTGCCGTTGGCGATAGTTTGGAGTTAAATCTTCGCCGCGTGACATATCCCGTGTGCGGCAGATGAGATCTTTGGCGTGCGGATCTCACGCAATTGAAGGTCGTCGGTTCCTGATACGAAAATCGTATCGGTTCCACGCGCCTTGTCAGGCCGCCGCCTTCGGGCTTCCCGCCTCATGATGACAACCGTTCGCCTGGATAAGAACCTCGACTTGATCGTCGGGGTGGTCCCGGGCCCTCTTGTCATCGGTTGGGTGGAATTTTTGAGTAGTATCTTCGACTTCCTTGCGGTTTCCATCCAAGTGTTGTGAGGGCTTACTTAGGAAGGAAAGTGTGCACCGTCTGGAGTTCTTTATGCCTCTCATCTGATCTTGCGCTCAAACTTCCAACTTGTGCTCGCTTTTCCTCTCTTGCCTTGCTGTGCCGCGATGGAGTTGGGTCTCCGCGATAGTCGTTTGAAGACCGACGGTGACCTGAAGAAGGTTCGGGCCCTCATGGGATGGTCCCCGGACTTCTTCAACCGCTTGGTCCGCACCGGGGGAGATCTCCCGTTCGAGAAGGAGCACGCCGACGAGATGGTGTACTTCTCTTCGTATGCCATGGTGGGGTTGATCCCACTTTTTTCCTCCTTTTTCTTGATGCTGCTAGACTTCTATGGTCTGCAGCTGTACCACCTTGGCCCCCACTCCATTCTACTTGTGTCTGTATTCGTCCGCTTCTGTGAGATGTGGGAGGGCATCCCCCTGCATTGAACTCTTACGGACCTTCTTCACCGTCCATACCACCGGTAGGAGTAATGAGTACCTTGGCTTCTATTACTTCGTGAAGCGCAAGAAGTGCCCATTCAAGTACCTCCGGTCGTTTCCCTCTGGAAAGTGGGATGATTGGAAGAAGGATTGGATAGTCATCCGGGTGGAGGAGCACGAGAGGCTGGAGCTGCCCGAAGGCCTCCCCAACATCGACACTACAGTCTAGAGTGAAGCTCCGGTGCTGGCGGATGCCTTCAACCCTGCTCTGACTAGGATCCACCAGTGCGTGAAGGGAGGATTAACTCCTCAGGCGGTGTTTTGCAACTTCCTGGTCAACAGGTGGGCACCGCTGAAGAGGAGAGAAAAACTCGCTTGGGCCCTCAACAGTGTGATGGACGACGACCGGGTCGAGACCGGGCTGAAGTCCAACATGGCGGGGACAACCTTGGAGTTTCATCTCAAGAAGTTCCAGCACGGCATCGATGTCGCGGGTGACGACTTGACTCCGCCATCAGCTTTTCTCTTTCTAAACGTGGAATTAGAGTTCAGCAGGGAGCTCCAGCAGAAGATGCCTGTGCTTGACGACCTTGGTGTCGTCGAGAGAAGATCGACCTCCAGGGTGGTGATCCCTGGGGCTTCCGAAGGTAGCTCCGACTCTGCCCCGAAGCCAAGGATCAAAATCGTCGGCAAGGGCAAGGAGCCGGCGGACGAACCTTTGAGCCGGAAGAGGAAACTGCAGCATGCTGACGGAAGGTCCGTCAGGCCTGCAACCTCTGCATCAGCTCCTTCTCCCCGGAGGGGGAGGTCTTCTACAACCGCGACGACTGTACCCGCAGCTCTGGGCATGCGACTCTAGCATCGGGGCCGGTTGAGGCCTCTAGGTCCGGAGGTTCTTCCCGATCGAGGGGGGCCTCGACTAGGGAAATGCTCGTGGCTGCAACGAGTTCCTGGGGGCCTTCCGGAGCTTCCACGCCGGCGGCGGCTATGGTCAGCCCAGAACGCCCAGGAAAGAGGTTCCGCGCAAGCTGGTGCGGAAGCCTCCCAAGGTAATTTTTAATATTTACCTCAGACAGTTGTTTTGTTGTAGTAACTATTTTTAAGTTTCTTCATCCATCATTTGTAGCGTTCCCAAGAAGAGGAGTGAGGCTCCACCCTCAGCCACAGCAGCTGAAGCTGTGAGGGCGGAAGCTTCTGCTCCTGTTCCGGTGCCGCCCCAAGTGGTGGCTGAAGCTGCGACAGCTCCGGCGCCAGCTGTCGTGGTCATGGACCTCGACTCATCCCCAGAGACTCCCGTGGTAGCGCCGGACCGCGGGAGAGAAGATGCACCAGCGGCACCTGCCCCGGAGGTTGAAGCTCTGGGTCCTGGTGCAGAGATGATGGAAGCTCCGGCCGTTGAGCCGGAGGAAGCAGTAATTCCGGCCCCAGAGCTGGAAATTGTCGAAGCTCCGGCGGTTGAGCTGGAGGTAATTGAAGTCCCGGCGTGCACGCCGGATGTGGAGGAAGTTCCGGCGGTTGGGCTGGCTACCTCTGAAGCACCGGCCGAAGAGTCGGTCGTTGTTGGAGCTCCGGCCGCAGGGCCGATTGATGTTGAAGACCTTCCAGCTCCCGAGCTGGTTGTTGCAGAGGCGTCGGCGCTCGAGCCCCCAGTAGAGGAGGTGCCTAGGCCGGAGCCAGAAGCAACCCCTGCTCCGGGGATGATGACGACGGAGGTTCCCGCGGCTGAGCTGGAGTGCCCAGAAGAGGTTGCTGGACCCCTGCCTGAGGGGGCAAATGAAGACCTGGCGGCGGGGCCTTCGGAACCACTTCCGGAGGTCGGAACTTCATCAGCGGGACCTTCCTCGATGGCGACTGAGGCCATCCCGGAGGACAGCCCTAGTTCCATAGAGGCTAAGGGGACCGCTCTTGTGGAGTGGGACCCAATTTTTGTAACTAAAAACCCGCTGGAACCAGTGGAGGAGACCCCAGCAGGTCCGGAACCTATCCCGTTGTCATTATCTATTGACAACGCCTGCTCCAGTCTGCGTCAAGTTCATCTAGCATTCTTCCATGACGGCCAAGCTCTTGAAGAGGAGCGCCAAACCCTTAGGAGGTGGCGTAACCGGCTCTACTTCGAGACCAAGCTGGCGCAGTCGAGGCTAGCAGATGACAAAGAATGGATTAAGCAGGAGAAGGTCCGCCTGGAATACTGGGGCAAATTATTGGATGACAGGGAGAGCATGACTCGCGCCCTCGACGCTCAATCCCGGGCCATTTATGAGGAGGCCAAAGCAGCTAATAGTGCGGCTAATGAACGCCAAGAAATGCTGGAAGCCATTAACACTACTCTCATCAAGCGCCAGGAGGCACTTGAGGAGAGGGAGAAGAGGCTCGAACATGAAGAGCAGAAACTCCTTGAGCTGCGGGATGACGTCCTGAAGAGGGAGGAGGAGCTCACCGAAAAGGTGGATCTGGCTGACAAGGGCCTCGGGGAGCGCGCCAAGAAATTGGAAGAGCGCTGCGCTGAGGAGGAGGAGAAGGCCTGAGTGTGGGGGAAGAAACTCTACGAGCAAGAGTGTGTCATCGCAGCCAGGGAGAAGAAAGTAAGGGGCAGGGAGAAAGACCTGGTTGACCGCCGGAACAAGATCTACCTCCGGGAGAAGGAGCTCGGAAAACTCGAGAAGCAGGTTGCTGAAAAGATTCAGCAAAATGCCAAAGAGGTCGAGCGCCTCGCTCGCGAGAATTCTGAACTGGCGGCGGCCAGAAGATCCTTAGAAGAATTGAAGGGCTTGAGGACTGCAGACTCCCTACAGGTTTGGGACTTCCTGGGCAAGGCCAACGACGCGCTGACACCGATGGGCTTCAGTCCTGTGCGTCCGGATGATCCGGAGCCGGAGCCGGACCTGGAGTTGCAGGCGTTGAGCTCGGCAAGTAGCAAACTCTCCAAGGTGGGTGATGTCATCGCGGATCAATTGGAGGTTGAGGGGCAATCCCTGACGAAGAACGTCGCAGAGTATGTGCTGACGTGCTACACCAGCCGGAATCCCCAATTCCCTCTGGACCTGGTGCTTGAAGGTCCCGTCGAAGGAGAAGGTGAAGCTACCCGAGCCAACATGTCAGAGGTTGCTCAGAAGGTCGCCCAGTTCTTCCATAGGGTCTAGGACCATCTCTGTAGCTCCCACTTGTATTCTCTCTTTTTCTTCCTCAATTTTGTAATCCCTTGTCTCCAGATGAATGAAATCCCCAAATTTTTGTGAATTTCACTTTTTGTCTTCAACACTTTTGTCTTCACTTGGCCCCTTGGTAGATGTACACAATTTGATTGTGAACATGTACCAAGAGGATATTGTGTTTTGTTGAAGACTAATTTGCTTCGAACTTGTAGAGTGTAGGACTGAAGTCTTCGATAGTGAAGGCCCCCTGAGGTTGCTGGAGATTAGAAGATCCGGCATTGTCTATCGTCGGAGCTTAGTAGCTCCGGCGATAGTCCCTATTAACGCGTAGAGCATCAATAGTTAGTCCTCCGATATTTTGGAGCTTAGTAGTTCCGGCAGTGACCTTTACCAACGTGTAGTTTGTTGGTAGCAGACTCCGCTTGCGGGGTCTTCTCACCATCATTTATTTTGCGTCGACGGCTGGCCCCCCTAGCTTTATTGGAGCTTGGTTGCTTCGGTGATGCTCGTTTTCAATGCTTAACATCGATTACATGCCAGCTAAGGGGAGTCGGAGCTTTGTTAGCTCCGGCTTTTTTCCATCAACGCGGATTCTTTATTTTTCCTGCACACTAAAGCCAAGAAAAATAGTAAAATTCGTTCCTTGCCTATAACTTCGTCGCGGCTTACGATTCCCAAGAAAGTTTTAGGTCAAACGCGATTCTGAATACAACTGAATGCATTGTCTTTTCTTCCAGATCCAATTGTACTTGGACCCGCCTTACTTTGGCCTGCCGGGGTGTAGGTAGAGTGGCGTACTTAGGGTGCTTGACCAGGCTAAGCCAATAGCACACTCCGGTCCTAGATTGGTGTGGCAGCATTTAGGCGAGTGAGCCATGAACAATATTTGAATTCAAAAGTATTGACAATACAGCTCGAATTGTACATGAACCGGTCGGACTAAAATTTCCTAAGAATTGCACGACTTTATTATAGACAAGAAAGAGAAAAATAAAAAATGTTGAGCCTGTACAAAATAAATGCACGTGGAGTCTGTTTCACATGAAGATGTCTTTCATTATAGGTCCGGGGTACAGGGGAAACAAGTACACTCTTAGGGTACGGAACCAGGCTAAGCGTGTTTAATTTCTCGTTTGACCCAAGGTAGCTAGCCACACTTTTAGTCCTGGGACTGTGTCAAGTGTTGCATGAACTTTGCGGACCTTCCGGGAAAGGTCCGACTGTTCTCCCGGAGGAACTACCCGATTCTGTACAATGACTCTATAACATACACCTCAAGTTACTACAGACTCACCTCCGTGATATTAAGTGTAGAACTTACGGAGGTGCTCAATGTTCCAAGGATTTGGGAGAGATGTCCCATCCTCGGTAGCTAAGCGAACGCTTCCGGGACGGGATACTTTAATCACTCGGAAGGGTCCCTCCCAGCTGGGGGAGAGTTTGTTTAACCCTTCTCTGGATTGTATTCTCCGTAGCACCAGATCGCCTTCCTCGAGCTGTCGGTTGTGTACATGCCGCTGATGATAGCGCCGAAGGGCTTGGCGGTATAGGGCATTCCGAACAGCTGATTGGCACCTTCCCTCCTCAAAGAGGTCTAGGTCTTCACGCCGGAGCTGGTCCTGCGTGGCTTCGTCGAAGGTCCGGACCCGGAGTGACCCCAAGGTGATTTTCGGAGGAAGGATTGCTTCAGCTCCATACACCAGGAAGAAGGGTGTCTCTCCAGTTGACCGGTTTGGAGTTGTCCTGTTGGCCCATAAAGTGGGCGGAAGCTCTTCAATCCAGTTGGCTCCATGTTTTTTTCAAGCGCTCATAGGTGCGCGTTTTGAGTCCTTTAAGGATTTCAGCATTTACTCTCTCGGCTTGGCCATTGCTTGCTAGGTGAGCTACGGAGGCGTAGCAAACTTGAATGCCGAGGTCTTTGCAATATCCTTGAAATGAGGAGCTTGTGAATTGGGTCCCATTATCAGTGATGATTTTGTTTGGGACTCCAAATCTGCATACAATGGACTGCAAAAAGTTGATAGCAGATTGCTTGTTGATTGTCACAACTAGAGTTGCTTCTGGCCACTTGGTGAACTTGTCAATGGCAACGTACAGGAACTTGTAACCTTCGATGGCTCTTGGGAAAGGTCCCAAGATGTCCATCCCCCACACAGCGAAGGGCCATGTAGGAGGTATCATTTGTAGGGGCTGAGCCGGTGTGTGAATTTGCTTTGCATGAAACTGGCATCAGCGGATACATCATCGTCAGGAAGGATGTTGTCTTTCAAGTAGTTCCGGATCTCTGAGATCCATGCATCGGAACTAACTTGAGCATTTGAGTCTTGCGTGCTGGGTTGCTCGGAGCTTCCGGCAGCACCTACGACCCTTGATGGCTGCCATGGTAACAGGGCCATCGGGACCGTCAGCTTCGGGATGCTGATCTCGCCGCCTTTGCTCAGTTCGGTAGGCTCAGCTGTGGTTTTTGACAACCTCCGGACAAAAGTTCCGTCAGGAGCCGGAGCTCCGGTTGACGCTTTCGTCGAGAGTTCGTCGGCTTCAGCGTTGTGGGCACGCTGGACATGGTGGAGATCTAGGACTCCGAAGTCCTTCTGAAGCCTCTGGACTTCAAGGAGGTAAGCAGCTAGCTGGAGATTGTTGCAGGAGCATTCACCCTTCACTTGCTTAATGATGAGCTGTGAATCTCCCATGACCAGCAGTTGCTTGACACCGTATGACAGTGTCACCCTTAGTTCGTAAATGAGTGCTTCATATTCCGCCATGTTGTTGGTTGCCTTGAAGTCAAGGTGTACCATGTATTTTACCTTCTCTCCGGTTGGTGCGAGGAGAAGGATTCCAGCTCCGGCCCCCTGCTTTTGCATGGAGCCGTCGAAGTAGAGGGTCCAGTGAGGCTCGGTGAAGACCGGAGCTTTGTGTTCCGGCTTCTGCTCATTGGAGCCCCCAGGGTTTGATGGAGAGGGAGTCCATTCCGCCATGAAGTCTGCCAATGCTTAACTCTTGATTGCTTGCCTTGAAATGAATTCGAGATCGAATTCGGCCAATTCCGCTGCCCACTTTGCAATATTCCCAGTTGAGTTGGGATTATGCAAGATTGCTCGAAGTGGGTAAGAAGTCACCACTGAGATTTTGTGAGCTTGGAAGTAATGGCGAAGCTTCCTGGAGGCAATAAGAACTGCATAGAGCAGCTTATGCACCTCTAGGTATCGAGTCTTGGCATCATGTAGTACTTCACTGATGAAGTACACTGGGCGCTGAATGGTCCGGACCCTCCCGGAGGGGCCCAAAGCATCCTCTTCACTGACCCAGATCCTCCCGGTGGGATCCGGATTTTCTTCGGGGACCTCCGGGTCCTGGCTGGAGGAACCCGGAGCTTCTTCAGAAGCGACCTGGACCCTCCCAGAGGGGTCTGGGTCTTCTGAAGTGACTTCTTGTGGAAAGTCTGGGAGCTGGGACCCAAACTCGCTTTCAGGATCCTCCGGACCCTCCCGAAAGGGTCTGGATTCCTGAGTATGGGGTAGTTCTGTTCTCTCCGCAACCAGGACCATACTGACGACTTCATTAGTTGCTGAAATGTAAAGCAACAAAGGCTCACCAGGGTTCGGTTCGGTTTTCGGTTATCCGAACAAAACCGAACGCTAACCACCGATCTCTCTTGGTCGCAGCGCGGTGGCCTTCGTGATGGATGTGCATGGTAGGCCACGAGACTGCGATGGCGGTAGGGGATGAGGCATGGCGATGGGGCTCGCCGGACGGTGGCGGCGACGTGTGAAAGGTTGCAGCAGCGATGCGGGAATGGTCACGGCGGCAACGCACAGTGTGACGCGCGAAGCACGAAGGAAGACGTCAAACGGTGGATGCCGTCGGGCGGAGAAGACTATGGCGCAAGGGAGCGTCGGGCGGAGGCTAGGCCGCCAGGGACCAGCGTCAGCGAGGAGTGTAGGAAGGGCAGGCGATGCGGCAGGGAGCAAGGGCGGCGGGCGTCCAAGTGATGCCCGATGCAGGATTTGTATGGGCTACGACGGTTAGGGTTTAGTTATGGGTAGTGTTGGTGGTTTTGATCCGGCAGATCTACCGACACTACTAAAGTGTTAGAGGAGTTTGAGGTTCGGTGTGGGCGCGCGGAGATTCAAGAAGGTGAAGTGTAAATGACATAGTAGACACGAAGATTTACGTGGTTCGGGCCGCCTGAGCGTAATACCCTACTCCACGGGGTGTGTTGGTGTTGTATTAGATGTATGATCTCAACGTCTGTTGAGAGTGTAAAGTCAGCGTGTCTTTGGAGAGTGTGTCTCTAGAGAGTGTGTCTCTAGAGAGTCCTCTATGTATCGTCGGCCTGTCCTTTTATAGTACAAGGGCAGGTCATTACAAGTTAGCCTGGCCTGACATGTGGCCCCAGCGGTTACTGATATTGATACACATTCAACACGTTTAATTGCCCTTAATGACCGAGTTATGAGCTTTGACAGCACCGTTACTGGTAATTAAGGTCGTCCGATCGTGTGTCATTAATATAGTATTAATGACTCTTGATCGGGTCCTGAAGTCCTTGATTCCCCTTTGAAAATCCAGAGCAGTTGTGGAGTCTTCCGGAGGTTAGAGGCTAAAGATCCGACGGTTGGACACGTGGCAGTGCTGGAGCTCACTATGGGGAACAGATAGGTCCGGTGTTACCCGACACGTGTCAGTTCTGGAGCTTCTCTCGGTCTGGGGTTAGGTCCGGGGGTGCCATTTCGGTACATAGCCCGGAGCTTCCCCCTTGTGGGCGGTAGCTCCGGTTTGATAGTACACGTGGTGACCCTGGGACTAACCATGTTGGAGAAGCAGGTCCGGTTATGTCTGACATGTGGGCCTCCAAAGGTCTTCAAATCAAGTAGATGACTTTCCCTTGAGATCTTTGCAATCCTAAGGAGTATATGGTACCCAGGGTACCGACAGGTAGGGCCTGCGAGTTATGGGCTGAGGCGCTGAGATGTATTTATTTTTTTAGATCAGTTTTTCGGTTAACCGGGTGAAAAAACCGAACCAAACAAAAAAATTGGTTTTCGCAGATTACTAACTGAAATTAGTGTCGGTTTCGTCGGTTTCGGTTAATTCAGTTTTGGTGTTCAGTTTTTGTTTTTTTTGCCCACCCCTAGCTAAGACAGTCCGCGGTGGCACACTGTAAGCATATTGGATACAATGTATCGTAGTGTAATTTAGAGTACGTACTGTAAAAGTAGAAGGAGAATAGTGTATAGAGTATGCTTTAGAGAGCCCTAGTGCGGATAGCCTAACACATGCCGAGTAGAGAAGGTCAAGTTTGAGAGGCTGACACATGTAAATAGGGAAAAAAGAGTAGAACTCCAAACTTAATTGTTTCACATTTGGGAAGATGAAGAGCTTTACTAGTAAAAAAAAGTCATGAAACCTGACTCCTAAAAGTAGATAATAATACTTACTATTTTCATAAAATGGCAAATGGTAGAAAAAGAAAGAACACTATCTTCTCTCTTATGAATGATCAAACTTTGATTCAGGAGAATGACAAGCTACTTGAATATGCAACTAAATATTATAAAATTTATTTGACAAAACTGAAAATGGTACTTTAGAAATAGAGGCTGATTTGTGGGATTCTCTGAAAATGTATCTATTGAATATTATGATAATTTAATCAGACCATTTGAGGAAAGGAAAGTAAAACTTTCTCTTTTCCAAATGGAAAGAAATAAAGCATCTGGACCAGACTTAATACCCATTGAATTCTTTAAAAAATGTTGGTATATTGTAAAATAAAATATAATGGAGATCTTTCATGTTCTTCATAAAGGAAACTTGAAAATCTACATAATTAACTTTGAGATCATCACCTTAGTACCGAAAGTAAAAAATGTTGAAAAGATACAACAATTCAGACCCATATGCTTACTGAACTGCCTATACAAGTTAATTACGAAAGTATTAACCATTAGATTGGAACCCATAATTGATAAATTGATCCATAGAACCCAAACATCATTTATTCCGGGAAGAAATATCATGACTGGAATCTTATATTTACATGAAATACTCCATGAAACAAAAAGAAGAAAATAAATTTGTGTGGTACTTAAACTTGACTTTGAAAAAACTTATGATAAAGTTGATTGGTCTTTCCTCCTCAACTGTATGAAACTGAGTGGCTTTAGTCATAAGTGGTGTCAATGGATCCAGATGGTTTTAGCTGACGGGACCCTTTGCGTCAAATTGAATGATAATCTGGTTAATTATTTTGGGAATTATAAAGGGGTTAGGCAGGGTGATCCTCTATCACCTCTGCTATTTAATTTAGCTGCTGATTGTCTTGCTAGGATGGTTCACAAAGCTCAAATAAATGAGTTGATAACAGGGCTAGCAGACAATATTATAGTAAAGGAATAACAATATTA
Organism: Tuctoria greenei; assembly: GCA_036927565.1. NCBI lineage: Eukaryota > Viridiplantae > Streptophyta > Magnoliopsida > Poales > Poaceae > Tuctoria > Tuctoria greenei. The sequence goes on along the minus strand of JAYESD010000008.1, from coordinate 45,400,036 downwards.
CAATATGCGGATGACACGATACTTTGCATTAAAAATGATTTAGATAGAGCGTATAACCTCAAACTTCTGTTGGCTCTTTATGAACATACTTCTGGCCTGTAACATCCCAATTTTTGGAAAGAAAAAAAATGTAAAATGAATTTTTGAAGAGCTACAAAAGTAATTTCTTTTGGGAATAAAAATGCATATAAGGAAAGTGCATCATGTGTATTGATTGTGTGAAATTTTTGAAATTTGTTAGAAATTCAGTTTAAAATTCAAATCATAAAAAGGGAAGTTAAACAAAAGAGAAAAGAAAAAGGAAAAGGAAAAGAAAACACGCAGCTGAGCCGATTTCCCTTTCCTGGACCAATTCCCCTCTCTCCCAGCGCCGGCCCGCTCGACTCCCGCGCCCCCCTCCCTCTCTCCCCCTCTCACTGCAACCAGGCCCCACTCGTCAGGTTCATCCCCTCCACTAAGCTGTCGTGCCGCCAGTAACGCGCGCGCCGTGCCATCCCACTTTCCCTGATTCAATGTCGCCCGCTTCTCCACAATCAAGCCACGAGATAGTGCCCAATAATTTTGCCATGCATTTCTCCACCATTCCCCCATAAATTCTGAGTCGAGCGCCTGTCTTTTCTCTCTCCCATGATCAAACCCTAGCTGCCACCGCCACCGAGTATGTCTCCTTTGTTCCCGTCGTTTTGGTCGTCTTTTCTCCATTCCATTGCTCCTCTCATGTTCGCTGTGTTCCTAGGAGGCCGCCGGGCAACTTATTTCATCGATCTGGAGGTCGCGCTGCCGTCTTCGTCGTGCGTCGCCGAGCTCTGCCGCCCGTCATCGTTGCACGCTCGTCTCCGCCCGATTCTTGCGTGCGCACCACCACGGTGAGGTTCTCCACCATCTTCTCTCTCGTTTCCCCCATTCCCCATTGATCTTGGGCCACCAGAGCGCCGTTTTGGCCAACTCCGGCGAGCCTCCATGGGCGCCGCCGCACGTGGGTAGTCCGGCCGCCGCGTGCCCGCTGCTGGATGACGTGGCCAATTTCTGGCACTCCATTTCATATGGACGGTTATGATTAGATCAAGGGATACCCCTTTAGTACATTAAATCTCGGCCCTCCATTTTAAATTATACAACTCATGTTCAAATCAGCATAACTGTTGTCAGTCTTGCACTTAAACCCCTACACAATTCAAACTAATCCTAGATTGGTCCAAATATTTATAGAATCAACCCTGGACTTTCTGGAAATTAAGAAATAACCGTGAAATAGAGTAAAATTGCGAGAAAGCCCCTGGAATTTTGGAGAATAGCAAATTAAATACTGGAAATTATAAAATAATCCGTAGACTTTATAAAAATAGTTTTTAGCCTCTGGATAAATTCTGTTTTTACAGAAAAGCCCCTGAAAATATCAGAAGTTAAATAAAATTCCTAGTTTCCATAAAATATTATAAAAACAGCCCTAGAAATAATTTTAATTAATATCTAGTTCTGAAATATTTCTAATAATTTAATTAAATTGTTGAATTGTGTATAAAATGCTTTATAAGTGTATTTAATAAATAGAAATTAATTTACACATAGAAATAAATATTAAAAATGGTGTAAAATTGTAAAATGCATATTTTATGTTGGGGATCTATTTTAAACATATTTTTGATGGATAAAAGTTTTAAGAAAATATTAATAGGTTTCAAATAAATATAAAAATTGTATAAAAATATGTCTTAATCAAATTATCTCATTAAAACGCTAAATTTTCAAATAATTCATTATTTATGCCTATGATTTAAATTAACAATAAAATCATTAATGCGTAGGATTTTATGTTTATTGTATTGTGTGTGTTTTGTGATTGTTCTTTTTGTATGTTATCATTTTATGTGCATCATCGTATCTAGAGTCAGGGCCAGAACCGACCTTTAATCTTCAAGAGCACCAGTTTCCCGTCAACCACCAAGGTCACTATAGAGGCAAGTTCCTTGACCATCTTGCACCTTTTTTGTTAAGTTTTAGTTAGATGCATGCTAAATTAAAATATGAATCCTATGTTATGTTTCCCTAGATTTTCCACAATATTCCTTGTCGACATGGTTTGAGTGGTTTACTATTAATTAGTTTCATGCTTAGCCATGCTTAATTTAATATGAACAACTTAGCCACCTGTTGTATTTGATTTACTATGATCCATCATATGATGGAAAATATGAAATTAGTGGATAGGAATCTGATAGGGGATGTTGATTGGTATGGTGCATGCATGCACAAGATCTTGGTTTGGGGTTTGATACCTATTGGATTCTAAGGACCGATTTATGGAGGAAGTTGCTAAGCCATATAGTATCACCACAGGGTTGTATATGGGACAACTTGGTTTAGTAATTTGGTCTCTCCCGGTGTAGCGTTGGTAATCGAATAAGCGGGGAATTGGTTCAGAGTACTGCCTTGGGATCCGCATGACTCAAGAGGGGGCTTCTCCTGGCGGAGGGAAAATAACTCCAAGTGTCGGAGCGGTGAAACCTCAGAGTACCAATTGCAAGTCGGGAGAACCATCGGAAAGACCTCGTAGTGATCTCCTTGCCGCGCACCTATGGAAGTGTGTATAGTGGTTGGCCGTCGCTGGCAACAGGGAGGTTTATTTTAGTCCACTTGGCAACAGGGGATGAAATCACGAATTGTGGGTAAAGGATACATATTATGCAGAGTTTTGTCAAACTGTCTAGATAGCCGTGCTCACGGACACGAGCGTCTTGGAACCAAGTTCATAATTAGCACATGGTTAAATGGTTGATGGTTTGGATTTGGACATTATCTTGTTACCTTTGGGATTTTTTGTTGGGAGTCACCTAGATATATGTGCTTAACAACATTAAGAATAGGTTGTAATTTCTATAGTGCTTTGCCATTGTTTGCCATCCTTGTTATGAGCCACATGTCATAACTTCCCCACTTGCGAGTACCGTTGGTACTCAAACTTGTTAGTTGCATATTTTTCCCCCAGTCTATGAAGACGAAGAGGTGGAGAACCATAACTTCTTTGGAGATCCCGATGAGATGTTCTAGGCTGGCGTATCCCTTGAGAAACGCCTGTGCTTGGAGCCCTTTTATTTGATTCGTTGCTTATGTACTTTTCTTTTAGATATGGAAGGTCATTTATGTAATAAGGTGATGTACTCGAACATGACATTATTTATGGTATTTCACTTTCGTCTACGCATGTATGAGTTGAACTGATCCCGACATACATGTGGAAAGCATATGGTCGCCTTTTTAATATCAGGTGTGACAAAGCGGTATCAAATCCGTGTTGCCCGTAGGACGCGAGCCTAGATAGAAATGGACACATTAAGGACTTTGCTATTTTCAAAAAAAAAATTTACAAAATTTCTTTGTATATTCTACCTTGTCTTGTTAACTTACTCTGTTTGTCTTCACTATTTTGGTTTTCTAACACTCTTCTCCTCAACTGTAGATGGCCAACACTCACCTGACCGCCACATGGATTCAACTTGTCTCATGTGCTCCAGCCCATGTTCCAAGATCCCTACAGTACGATTCAAGAAATTTGATGACGTACTACTCTACTGGAGATGTCACCAAAGGAATGAATCATCGTCTTAGGGCGATGCTACTTACCGCTGGATACGTGAAAGTGCATCTAGGACTCTCTTGTGGGTTTTGGATGATTTATGACAACCAATTGGGATCCTAACCTATTTGTTGAGATGAGTACAGGCCTATGATAGGAAAATGAGCAGAATACCAAAAAGAAGGAAGGATGAGGAGCAAAGTGGAGATGTGCTCAAGGAAGAAGAGTAATAGATTATTGTGTATGGAGTGTGTTAAGAAACTCACCCCAAGAGCTCAATCACAATTAAACACACACATTGCACAAAGTTACACAGGACCGGACTAGTCCGATCACAACCAGACTAGTCCGATAACCCTGCTGCACTGGATCGGACAAGTCCGATATCTGTCGGACTAGTCCGATATTCTTCTGACTAGAATCGGACTAGTCCTCCCCGGTACGGACTAGTCCTCAAAACACTTCACAAGTCACACAAAATTGGACAAGTCCGATCATATCCGAACTAGTCCGATATTCCTTCTGATCCATATCGGACAAGTCCGATATTTGCACGGACTAGTCCAAAAAACCCTCTGATCTACATCGGACAAGTCCTCCAAGTGCGGACTTGTCATCTAACTCACTTAGGGTTTCACATGTCCGGACAGGTCCGATGGATATCGGACTAGTCCGAAGATTTCCAGTAGCGAAATCGGACAAGTCCGTTTTCAGCCGGACTAGTCCGATATTTCGGGGTACTTAGGGTTTGCTACACACAGCACACCGGACTAGTCCGGTGGCCACCACGGACTAGTCCGAACTTTCTGAACCCTAACGGTCACTTTTAGAAACCTCATATAAATAGAGGTGCACGACCTTCTTTTGAACTCTCTCGAACCCTAGCGCCATCACACCTCCCAAGAGCCTCAACAAGTACATCTCTCCTCGAAATTAAGTGCAACAACGATCAATCCTCAAATCATTGGAGAGACACTTGGAACTTCACATTGAGCTCTTGGTTTGATTCTCTAACACACTCCTGCGTCTTAATTGTAATCTTTTGAGTGTGTTTTCGGTGGAAATTTGTGTTTTAATCTAAGGGAGCTCTCAACGTGTGAGAAGCCCCTTGAATTCGGTTATTCACCCCTTTGTGATTAGTGGAAGAGGATTGGCCTTCGTGGCGATCCGATGAGGGTAGGGTTGGAGAAGACCCGGTCCTTTTGTGGACTCCTCAACGTGGATGTAGGTTGCCTTTTGTAGTAGCCGAACCACGGGATAAATCCTTGTGTTTTGCTTTTGGTGTTCATCATTCTCATTTATCAATATAATCTAGGGTTTCAACAATTATTGATCATCTTACGTTAAATTGTTAAACATAAGAATTAACTGTGATATAATCTAATATATAACATTGGAACCTTTATTTGATTCTATATTTCTACTGCATACATAAAAGAATCAACCTAATTGATCAAGCTTAAACAACTTAGTCCGTGAACACCAGACTAGTCCGCACATTACTAGACTAGTCTGATATCTCTGGTATTGAACTTGTTGTTGAGTGTTGCAGGATCCGACAAAAATCAAAAAGGCCTATTCACCCCCCCTCTAGGCCCACATTGAATTGGTATCAAAGCAAGGTTCTTCAAGAAAGAGTCTAACCACTCGAAGAGATCATGTCGGACATGAAGGACGCCCACAAAATCAACAACCAAGAGGAGGTTAACAACGACAAGACCCAAAAAGTGGAGAAGTACCTCGAAGCCATTCAAGACTTCGAGGACGACGATGAGGAGACGCTGGAGCTAAAGGCGCTCCTCAGAAAGAAGGCACTTTCCAAAGGGAAAGTGGAAGTTGAAGAGAAGAAGAAGGGGAGTAGTCACACCGACTACTCCCGATATCCTTTTAACTATGATCGTCTAAACTCCAATAACAATCATTACTTATCTATCCCACTTGGAAAAGCCCCACACTTCGATGGAAGTGATTACTCAATGTGGAGGCAGAATATGAAAATGCATTTGATTTCCCTCAACCCAAGTCTATGGCATGTTGTATGCACAGGGATAGATATTCCGGACGACGACGAAGAGCTCACCCCAAGCCAAGAGCAGGCCATTCATAGAAATGCACAAGCCACAACTGTAATCACCTCCTCACACAGTCGGTACGAGTTCACCAAGGTGGATGGACTCGAAATTGCTAAGGAGATATGGGATACACTACAAACTGCAATGAAGGTGACTGACATGTGCATGAAGCAAAGATTGAGATGATCGAAGGCGAACTAGGAAGATTCGCAATTGAGGAAGACGAGTCACCCCAAGATATGTACAATCGATTGAAGACACTTGTCAACAAAGTTCGATCATACGGGAGCAAGAAGTGGAATGACCACGAGGTAATAAAGCTCATCCTTAGAGCTTTTATGCCTCGCAATGTCACGCTATGCTCCATGATTAGAGAAAGCCCCGGATACAAAAGGATGACTCCGGATGAATTGCTTGGAAAAATCATCAACTTTGAGATGATGGAAAGACAAGCAAAGCACGTCAAGGAAATTGTCGATCTCACCTCGGCTAAGAAGAAAGGGGTTGCTCTAAAGTCCACCCTCAAGTCTCTATCCAAAGAAGCAAGGGAAGCACAACTAGAGGAAGACAGTGACGTCGAAAGCAATGAGCTAGATGAAGAGGACATGATATTATTCATGAAAAAGTTCAAGAGAATAATGAAGAAAAGACAAGGGACAAAATCAAGTGAAGGAAAGTACAAGGAAAGAACGAAGCCGAAGTTGAGGCGGGCATGCTATAATTGTGGTGAGTATAACCACTTTATAGTTGATTGCCCATATGAGGAGAACAAGAAGAAGACCAAAGAAGCCAAGCCTCAACCTAAGAAATTCTTAAAGAAGAAGAAACAAGCCGAACAAGCGCACATTGGGAAGGAGTGGGACTCAAACGATGAGTCATCATCATCCGAAGAAGAGGAGATGGCTAGCATAGCCATCGAGAGTGCGTCCAAGAAATCTACACTCTTTGCCACACTCGGCGCAAGGAAGGGAAATGGCACTTGCCTTATGGCAAAGGAAGGTAAACGCAAGGTAATCATCAAAACCCCTTCTGCGCATTCCTACTCTAGTGATGATGAAATGAATAGTGATGATGAGGATATGCTTAGTGGATTAGATAGGAAAGCTGCAACAAAAATGAAATTTTTACTTGATCAACTTGTTGAGAAGGAGAGGTTAATTCATCGCCAAGAGGACATGATTATCTCCCAAAAGGAGGAGTATGTCGAACTTGACAAACTTCTAGAACTTTAAAAGGAGAAAAGCAACTCACTAGAGCTTGAGTTAGCTTCAAGCAAGAAAGCTTGCTTGGAGTTAACTGACTCAAATGTTGCAATCAAGGACCAACTTGCTCACCTGATCAAGGTCAACAAGATCCTTGAAGTGCAAGTTGAGTCACTCAAGCTGAGTGAACCTTCCTCCTCTTCAAGTTCACCTTCTCAATCCACTAAAACTGATTTTGCTCATATGTGCACATGTAGTAAAATAGACACCAGTTTGAAGGAGAAGTCAACCTCCACGAAGGATAAAAATCCTACCCAATGTGGCATATTTGACAAGGAGAAGATCAACTATGCACGTAGTGCATACTTGGTCCAAAGACCTCCAAATGTCAAGTATGGCATTGGTTACTCTTATGATGAAAAACAACATGTTAGAAGTCATAAGAATAACAAAGGGAGGATTTCCTTTGTGAAGGAAAGACCCTCTCAAACTCATAAGTCGAAGGGTAAAAACCTGAACTCACACAAACACCGGACTAGTCTGGTGAGTGTCCGGACAAGTCCGGCCTTCCAGACTAGCCCTGTATACAAACAACAACAATTACTCTTTAGAACCTTTGATGCCTCCTATGTGTTAATGAGAAATAATTTTGGCAAGGTTTATGCTAATTATGTTGGGCCACGCCATGGGAACACAAAATCTCATGTGTGGGTGCCCAAATGTATTGTAACTAACCTCCAAGGACCCAAGCAAGCTTGGGTACCTAAAACCAAAGCATAATTTGTTTTTGCAGACCTATTCCTCCGGTGGATCCAAATGGGTGCTAGACAGTGGTTGTACCAACCATATGACCGGAGAAAGAAGGATGTTCGTGGAATATGAAGAGAATGAGGACCCAAACGAAGGCATCTACTTTGGAGATAATAGTCAAGGAAGGGTGCTCGGTACCGGTAAAATTGCAATATCTTCTACACACACACTTTCTCATGTTTTACATGTTGAATCCTTAGATTATAACCTGTTGTCCATATCTCAGCTATGTGATAAAGGTTATAATTGCTTGTTCACTAACGAGGGTGTGACCGTCTCTAGGAGGAGTGATGGTTCTATTGCATTCAAGGGTATGTTGAAGGGAAAGCTTTACCTCGTTGACTTCAACAAGGATAAAGCCGAACTTGACACATGCTTGATTGCAAAAACCAACATGGGTTGGTTGTGGCATAGACGGCTAGCACATGTTGGTATGAGGAATCTTCAAAAACTCCTCAAGGGAGATCACATCCGTGGTTTGAAGGATGTTGTTTTTGAGAAAGACAGGCCTTGTAGCGCGTGCCAAACCGGGAAGCAAGTTGGAGCACCTCATCCCGCAAAGAACGTCATGACTACAACAAGATCGCTCGAACTACTTCACATGGACTTATTTGGTCCAATTGCTTACATAAGCATCGGCGGTAAAAAATATGGTTTAGTTATTATTGATGAATTTTCTCGCTTCACTTGGGTTTTCTTTTTTGCACGATAAGTCAGAAACACAAGGAACACTCAAGAAGTTCTTCAAGCGAGCTCAAACGAATTCTCATTAACAATCAAGAGTATTCGAAGCGACAACGGCACGGAGTTCAAGAACACACAAGTGGAGGAGTACCTTGATGAAGAAGGTATCAAGCACGAATTTTCAGCACCATACTCACCACAACAAAACGGAGTTGCCGAAAGAAAGAACCGAACACTCATAGAGATGGCAAGAACAATGCTCGATGAGTACAAGACTTCGGATCGATTTTGGGTGGAAGTGATTAACACCGCTTGTCACGTCGTAAATCGACTTTATCTTTATCAACTACTCAAGAAGACATCCTATGAGCTACTCACCGGTAACAAACCAAATATATCATATTTTCGAGTTTTCGGTTCTCCATGTAATATCCTGAACAAGAATCCTAGGACTTCAAAGTTCGCTTCGAAGTCCGATGAAGGTTTCTTGCTTGGTTATGATTCGAACACTTACGCCTATCGTGTTTTCAACAAGGCCTCCGAACTCGTTGAAATAGCATGTGACGTAGTGTTCGATGAGACTAATGGTTCCCAAAAGGAGCAAGTTGATCCATGTGAACTAGGTAAAGAAGAAGCTCCCTGTCAAGCATTGAAGAGAATGGCTCTAGGTGAGGTTCGACCACAAGAGCCACCTCCACACGTACATGAGGAAGATGAACCATAGGAGGAGATCAACGATCAAGGGGGAGCTTCAACACAAGATCAACCACAAAGATACCAAGATGATCAACAAGTCAACGAAGGCAATAACTTAGGGGGAGAAGCAGATAATAATGAAGATACAACTCCTCAAGTGCCACACCCAAGAGTACACCAATGCGTCCAAAGGGATCACCCAATCGACAACATCATCGGTGACATCCAAAAGGGAGTAACCACTAGATCTCGCTTAGCTAACTTTTGTGAACACTATTCGTTTGTATCCTTTTTGGAACCACGTAGGGTTGAAGATGCATTGAAAGATCCGGACTGGGTGGTGGCAATGCAAGAAGAATTGAACAACTTCAAGCGGAACGAAGTATGGGAACTTGTGGCAAGACCCAATGCAAACATCGTCGGCACCAAATGGGTCTTCCGCAACAGACAAGGTGAACACGGGGTGGTGACAAGGAACAAAGCATGACTTGTGGCCAAAGAGTATTCACAAGTCGAAGGTTTGGATTTTGATGAGACTTTTGCTCCAGTAGCTAGGCTTGAATCCATTAGAATATTACTTGCATATGCTACTCACCATGATTTCAAGCTTTATCAGATGGATGTAAAAAGCGCCTTCCTCAACGGACCAATCAAGGAAGAGGTGTACGTGGAGCAACCACCCGGGTTTGAAGACGAAGAGTTCCCCAACCACGTATTCAAATTGTGTAAGGCTCTCTACGGCCTCAAACAAGCTCCTAGAGCTTGGTATGAGTGTCTTAGAGATTTCTTAATTGAGAATGGTTTTCATATTGGCAAAGTAGATTATACTCTATTTACAAAGAATTTAAACAATGATCTTTTTATTTGTCAAATTTATGTTGATGATATAATCTTTGGGTCAACTAATCAATTATTTTGTGAGGAATTTAGCAAAATCATGACAGACAGGTTTGAAATGTCAATGATGGGAGAATTAAAGTACTTCTTGGGATTCCAAGTGCGGCAACAAAAGGAAGGGACATTCATAAGCCAAACCAAGTACACGCAGGACATACTTAAGAAGTTTGGCATGGACAAGGCAAAGTCCATTAAGACCCCCATGGCAACAAATGGCCACTTGGATCTCAATGAAGATGGACCTAGCATCGACCAAAAGGTATATCGCTCCATGATTGGATCTCTACTCTATTTATGTGCATCTAGGCCAGACATTTGAGTGTATGTTTGTGTGCAAGATTTCAAGCCAACCCTAAGGAATGTCACTTGACAGCCGTAAAAAGGATCTTGAGATATTTAGTTCATACACCCAACCTTGGTCTTTGGTACCCAAAAGGCTCAAAATTCAATCTCATTGGTTACTCCGATGCAGATTATGCCGGGTGCAAAGTAGATAGAAAAAGCACCTCCGGCACATGCCAATTCCTAGGGAGATCCTTAGTTTCTTGGTCCTCCAAGAAACAAAATTCCATTGCCCTATCCACAGCCGAAGCGGAGTATGTTGCAGCCGGGAGCTGTTGTGCACAACTCCTTTGGATGCGACAAACTCTAAGGGATTACGGTTACAATATGAACCGTATTCCACTCCTTTGTGACAACGAGAGTGCCATTAAAATTGCCCACAACCCAGTTGAGCACTCCAGAACTAAACACATAGACATAAGACACCACTTTTTGAGAGATCATGCCATGAAAGGAGACATAGCCATCTCACATGTCAATACCTAAAAACAATTGGCCGACATATTTACCAAGCCACTTGATGAAAAGTGCTTTTGTGAACTCTGAAATGAACTAAATATCCTCGATGCTCGGAATGTGGCTTGAAAAGTTGCATACCTGTATGAACTCTTCAAAATATATTGATTGAATTGTGAAAATCACTCTCTCTCATTTTTTCCCGAAAAACTATGTCAATTACTAGATCTTGGTGAATTATGATCATTGCTTGATTGTTGTATGCTTACTGGTCATATTCATCAAGATCATTTGATTTAATTTGCCTATCTATTCTCTATTTATGAACCTTCAAATATATATGAATGGGCTATGTAAATTTCTCCTGGTGACCATGGACTAGTCCGTGGTTACCCGGACTAGTCCGTAGAGTGCCGGTTAGGCCGGACTAGTTCGATAACACCACGGACTAGTCTGATGTTGCTCTCTGGATGAGTTCGGACTAGTCCAGTCATCTCCGGACTTGTCCAATTTTTCGTGTCTATAAACCTAGCCGCCACCAAACCCTAATCCCTTCATCCTCCACTCTTGCTCACGCGTTCTCTCTCCTCCGCTCGAGCTCCCAAGGCGAATTCTTGCTCCCTCCATCGAAAATCTCCGCATTTGGGCAGAAATCAAGCTTGCCCTCTTGAGGATTGAAGCTAGCGGACTTGTCCGGCCTTCAACACCCTCATCTCCAAGCTTCAATCGATTTCTTCGGTAATTTTCACCCAAACCCTAGAAATCTCGTTTTTATTCATTATTGATCGAATAGCCTAGCATCTTTCACTATATACATGCCTCCTTTATGTATCACGTGTATGCTAGACTTATTGTGCATTAGGAATCAGCTTTTGCCAAATCTCTTAGGTTTTTGAGGATGAACACCGGACTAGTCCGGTCCATGAACGGACAAGTCTGGTCACCCCGGACTAGTCTGTGCCTGTGCACCGGACAAGTCTGATGTTTCTGAACTCAAAACCTAACTCTTCAATTCCTCAATGCAATTCCTTGCTATCCTTTCATACCTATGCCTTGTATCATTCATTATCATTCTTGAAACTCATTCTCAGGTCATGTCGAGCTCAAACGATGAGGTTTCCGATTTTGAGGCCGAGATGGACCACGAGGTGGCACCTCGGACCTCAACGAGTCTTGGCAAGAAGCACCAAGAGCGACCTACCGAGCCAGCTCCGTCTCCTCCACAAGTTTGGAGGAAAGTGCTAGCGAAGAAGCTGGCATCCAAGGTGCCAGTTTCTAGGGCTACCGCCAGTGGTGGCCCTAGCTCGGCAAGTGCCCGCCTAGCCAAAGGCAAGGGCAAGGGGATAGTGATGGATCCAGTTGGACCATTGAAGTTGCATGCTCCCAGGGAAGGGGTCCGGGACCCCACTGAAGAAAAGTTCAATGGGAAGGGCAGCGACTCAGCTGCAAAGCTCAGGAGCATTGATTGCTATAATCATCCAAAGCAAGCTGCAGATGGAAGATTCTGGAGCAATTTTCATGCTGACTATTACAGGGTTGTATACCTGCAGATGAAGACACCGGTGGTGCACAGTCAGTGGATTGACTAGGCACATCATGAGAAAAAGAGATGCTCTGCATTTGATGAAGTGATTGCAGCAGCTGAAAGACATGGCTTGAAGGACCTCTTTGCCTTCAAGTACAATTGGAATGATGAAGTGGTGGCTTAGTTCTATGCCACCTGCCACTTTGCAAGCGATGAAGAGGAAAGAGTGACTTGGATGACTCATGGATCCAAGTACACTATCACTTATGAAGAATTTGCAAGGATGTTGCATCTTGACACCTCCAGCAATGATAATGTGGTCATCCACAATGTTGGTGTCATTGACAAGGAGAGGATGAAGTTTCTCTATGAGCCCAATTCAAAGTTCATCCCTCCTTCCACAAAGAACATGAAACCATTCTTTGTGGTGCTAAACAGAGTCTTGAGGAAGACCATTGCCCCTAAGGATGGGGATGCAGGGAGTGTACAAGGGTACCTCCGGACCCTAATGAGGATCATAAGCAAGAATAGACAGTTTGATGTGTTTGACTACATATGGAACGATATGGTTAACATCTCCAGCACCCCCAACAGGTCCTATGGCTATGCTCTCTATCTAATGTTTATGATTGAGAAAGTCACAGGGATTGAGTTTGTCAAGGATGTGGAGCACACACCACTGAGGCTTTAGAAGCCTCAACAAGTAAATGTCCAGGCTACTCCCTCGCCGGCCTCCAGTCCCGAGGCACCGACAAGAACAAGCAAAGATGTCAGAGCTGCTCCAACTTCAAGGGCAGCCCCTCAGAGAGGATCAGCTAGTGGAATCCTCAAATACCTGGCTGCCATCTTCACCTCCTGCAAGAAGGCTGAAGTGAAGGCCCACAAGCTCAACCAGAAAAGAAAGGAGGACATGAAGTACATCAAGGACAATGTGAAGCATATCTGCCAGAAGCTGGAGATCGACCCCATTGGATCTCCAGTGATCTCTGAGGACTCCGACTCGGACTACACTGAGCTCGGGCCCTTGACCCCATCCGAGCTTGCCTACTTTGGCGTTGGGGGCTCGAGCGTCTCCGCCCCTCCTCCTTCTCCTCCTCATCAAGCTGAAGATGAAGAAGACGAAGACGACGATGAGAGGACCGACAGTGAAGAGCGAAGACATTAGGACCCTCCTCTCCTTCTTTTTGGTGTCTTGATGCCAAAGGGGGAAAGATTGAGGGGGAGTCTTAGCTTTAGCTGTAGGATGCGAGGAGAGAGCTCTTTTTATGCTTCTTGTCTATTTTTGAGTTTTGCGGTGTTTTAACTTTGTTCCTAAGTTAGTTATGGTTCTGTGATGCAATGCTTAATTAATTTGAGAAGTATTTGTTGAAATCTGTAATCTTGCTCCTGGAATGACATATATGTTTGGCTTTGGTTGATTAATGTAAATTATGTCATTCTCAATGTCTCAATATACTTAGTTATGCATCCACCATAAAGAATGCACATATGGATAATTCTTTCACTGCTTGATGTATTTTTGACTCATATGTGCATACTTTATGAAAATCTCAATTTTTATCATATTTTGTGAAATCTCAATTGGTTGTCATCAATCACCAGAAAGGGGGAGATTGAAAGTGCATCTAGGACTCTCTTGCGGGTTTTGGATGATTTATGACAAGCAATTGGGATCCTAACCTATTTGTTGAGATGAGTGCAGGCCTATGATAGGAAAATGAGCAAAACACCAAAAAGAAGGAAGGATGAGGAGCAAAGTGGAGATGAGCTCAAGGAAGAAGAGTAATAGATTATTGTGTATGGAGTGTGTTAAGGAAACTCACCCCAAGAGCTCAATCACAATTAAACACACACATTGCACAAAGTTACACAGGACCAGACTAGTCCGATCACAACCGGACTAGTCCGATAACCCTTATGCACCGGATCGGACAAGTCCGATATCTGTCGGACTAGTCTGATATTCTTCTGACTAGAATCGGACTAGTCCTCCCCGATACAGACTAGTCCTCAAAACACTTCACAAGTCACACAAAATCGGACAAGTCCGATCATATCCGGACTAGTCCGATATTCCTTCTGATCCATATCGGACAAGTCCGATATTTGCACGAACTAGTCCAAAAAACCCTCTGATCTACATCGGACAAGTCCTCCAAGTGCGGACTTGTCATCTAACTCACTTAGGGTTTCACATGTCTGGACAGCTCGGATGGATATCGGACTAGTCCGAAGATTTCCAGTAACAAAATCGGACAAGTCCGTTTTCAGCCGGACTAGTCCGATATTTCGGGGTACTTAGGTTTGCTACACACAACACACCGGACTAGTCTGATGGCCACCACGGACTAGTCCGAACTTTCTGAACCCTAACAGTCACTTTTAGAAACCCCATATAAATAGAGGTGCACGGCCTTCTTTTGAACTCTCTCGAACCCTAGCGCTGTCACACCTCCCAAGAGCCTCAAAAACTACATCTCTCCTCGAAATTCAGTGCAACAACGATCAATCCTTTGAGGATTCACTCTAGATCATTGGAGCGACACTTGGAACTTCACATTGAGCTCTTGGTTTGATTCTCTAACACACTCCCGCGTCTTAATTGTAATCTTTTGAGTGTGTTTTTGGTGGAAATTAATCTAAGGGAGCTCTCAACGTGTGAGAAGCCCCTTGAATTCGGTTATTCACCCCTTTGTGATTAGTGGAAGAGGATTGGCCTTCGTGGCGATCCGACGAGGATAGGGTTGGAGAAGACCCGGTCCTTTTGTGGACTCCTCAACGTGGATGTAGGTTGCCTTTTGTGGTAGCCGAACCACGGGATAAATCCTTGTGTTTTGCTTTTGGTGTTCATCATTCTCATTTATCAATATAATCTAGGGTTTCAACAATCATTGCTCATCTTACGTTAAATTGTTAAACATAAGAATTAACTGTGATATAATCTAATATATAACATTGGAACCTTTATTTGATTCTATATTTCCGCTGCATACATAAAAGAATCAACCTAATCGATCAAGCTTAAACAACTTAGTCCGTGAACACCGGACTAGTCCGATATATCTGGTATTGAACTTGTTGTTGAGTGTTGCATGATCCGACAAAAATCGAAAAGGCCTATTCACCCCCCTCTAGGCTCACATTCAATACGACGCCCACAAGCTCTACATTCGCTATCATACTACCGGGGTTCATCATGTCGATCGTGAAGAATGGATGAGTGAGCTCTTGATCTACTACAACGGTCAGCTACTCAAGAATCACTACGCTCCAGCTTGGAGAGCCACTCGAGAGGATGCAGAGAAGGATGCAACATGGGTAGCTATCACTAGTCAATGCTACATAAACCGTCAGAGACTCCAAGACACCACCCACGCCTACACGCCTCAACGTCCAACCGGCATCAATAACTTCACTTGTGCACCACTACAACCACAGTTCATGAACTGTCAAATGGAAAGGAGCATCAATGATGGAGTTCATCTTAGCGACCGCCTCAAGCGCTGCCAGCGGGAGCTCCAAGACATGTGTGCTCTCTTGAAGTATCAGAAGGCTATTATCCAAGAGTATCAGGTGATCATTGATGAGGACCCCCGAGGGATATACTTCAGACGTTGAGACTTGGACGGACGAAGAGGATCCAAAGAAGAGAGAGTTAACTCACCCTACACCACACAATTTAGGAATAGCTACTTTACCCAATAATATAATAAGACGAGTCGAGACGTGTTATCATCCTAAGTTTTGTTGTTTTGGTTTGTGACTGTTTGCTTGTTTGTGGGTGTGATGTGTGTTGTGTAATGCTTTGGCACCTTGTACACAACCTCATATTTTTAGTGAATAAAATAATATTTTCATAAACTTATTCTCCTTGATGCATATAGTGGGAATCATATATAACAATAGTTACTCTCTTATCTTATTGTTCTAAAACAACATCCCAACATCAGATGGCAGGCGGAGGAAGAGGACGTGGTCGTGGTGTACCCCTTATCAATGATGAGGATGACGGAATTCCGATACCACAGTGTAACGGAAGAGGTGCCCGTGGAGCACCAACAGTGAATCAAATGCAATAAATGATGATGATGCAAATGCAAATGATGCAAAATCTGACGCAGATCGTAGACAACATGCAGCAAGCCCAACAAGCACCTCAACAACAACCTCAGCCTCAACCACAACAAGCACCAAGACCAAGATCTTGCCTGAGAGATTTCATGAACACTCAACCTCCAGTCTTTTCAAATGCTGTAGAGCCTATGGATGCTGACGAATGGTTAAAGACAATTGAAAATAAGCTGGGAATAGTTCAATGTGAAGGAAGAGAAAGAGTACTTCTTACATCTCATCAGCTCTCTGGACCTGCAGCTGACTGGTGTACTGCTTATACGACTGCACATGAAAACCCAAAGAACATAACTTGGCAATAGTTTGTGCACAACTTTTGGAACCATCGTGTGCTCGAAGGCGAAATTCAAGCAAAGCGTCAAGAGTTCCTCGCCCTGAAGCAAGGAAATATGAGTGTACGTGAGTATCTAAACAAGTTTACACAATTATCTCGTTATGCTCCTGGAGATGTGGACACTGATGCAAAGAAGCAATTTTGTTTCAAAGAGCGGTTGGATAAGGAGATACAATTTATGATGTCCTCTAACGACTATGCTAACTTTCAACATCTGGTGGATAAGGCTTTCACCGTGGAAAGGAAGAGTAAGGAATGTGATGGAGAAGATCGTAAGCGAAAGATGGTGATGGGGCAATCCTCTGTCAACAAAAACCGCCCTCGCTTTAATCCACAACAGATGGCACACATGAATTGTCCTGCCAACTCCACTTCACCAGTGCCATATACCCAGCAAGGTCAACAGATGCAACACCAAGTTCTTCTTGTCCAATAAGGCAGCCGCAACATAATCAACAGTCAGGGAATAAAACACAAAGTACTAGCATATCTGGGCAATGCTATAACTACGGCAAGAGAGGCCACTATCCTTCAGTTGCCCAAAGAAGCAGTCGTCACATAATCCATCGCGTGTCCGGGTCAATAACATGTCCTTGGAGGATGTTCAGGGGGTATCTGAAGCAGTGAATGGTATGCCTCCTGCTGATTCTCACTTTACTACAAGACTACATGATAGCGAGGAAAGTTTGTCTTAATGTAAGACAAAGAATAATGGGGGTAGCCTATCGGTTAAAGCTATCTTGAGACATTATGAGGAGGAAGATGATTCACGTGTGCATAATGCAACAAAAATATCCTCGAAGGAAGAATCAACGTGGAGAAGACAAAGAAGACCTCAAGGCCCTGTTTTTGGTCTCTTTCTATAGGACGTTCGAATCTCGAGGGCGAGATTCCTTTTTAGAGGGGTAGAATTGTAAAACCCTAATTTTTGGAAAGAAAAAAATGTAAAATGAATTTCTAAAGAGCTACAAAAGTAATTTCTTTTGGGAATAAAAATTCATATAGGGAAAGTGCATCATGTGTATTGATTGTGTGAAATTTTTGAAATTTGTTAGAAATTCATTTTAAAATTCAAATCATAAAAAGGAAAGTAAAACGAAGGATAAAGAAAAAGGAAAAGAAAAAGAAAACACACACCTGGGCCGATTTCCCTTTCCTGGCCCAATTCCCCTCTCTCCCAGCGCCGGCCCGCTCCACTCTCGCGCCCCCTCCCTCTCTCTCCCTCTCACTGCAACCAGGCCCCAATCGTCAGGTTCATCCCTTCCACTGAGCCGCCGCACCGCCAGTAACGCGCACGCCTCGCCGCCCCACTTTCCCCGATTCAATGTCGCCCGTTTCCTCACAATCAAGCCACGGGATAGTGCCCAATAATTTTGCCATGCATTTCTCCACGATTCCCCTTTAAATCCCGAGCCGAGCGCCTCTCTTTTCTCTCTTCCGTAATCAAACCCTAGCCGCCACCACCACCGGGTATGTCTCCTTCGTTCCCGTTGTTTTGGTCGTCTTTTCTCCGTTCCATTGCTCCTCTCATGTTCACCGTGTTCCTAGGAGGCCACTGGGCAACTTATTTCATCGATCTGGAGGTCGCGCCGCCGTCTTCGTCGTGCGCCACCGAGCTCCGCCCCCCATCGCCGTTGCGCGCTCGTCTCCGCCCGATTCTTGCATGTGCACCACCACAGTGAGGTTCTCCACCATATTCTCTCTCGTTTCCCCCATTCCCCATTAATCTTGGGCCACCGAAGCGCTGTTTTGGCCAACTCCGGCGAGCCTCCATGAGCGTCGCCGCCCCTGGGTGGTCCAGCCGCCGCGTGCCCTGCCGCCGGATGACGTGGCCCATTTCTGACCCCCCATTTTATATGGACGGCTATGATTAGATCAAGGGATACCCTTTCGGTACATTAAATCTCGGCCCTCCATTTTAAATCCTACGGCTCATGTTCAAATTGGCGTAACCATTGGCAGTCTTGCACTTAAACGCCTGGACAATTCAAACTAATCATAGATTAGTCCAAATATTTATAGAATCGACCCTGGACTTTTTGGAAATTAAGAAATAACTGTGAAATAGAGTAAAATTGCTAGAAAGCCCCTGTAATTTTGGAGAATAGCAAATTAAATACTGGAAAATTATAAATAACCCCTGGAATTTATAAAAATAGTTTTAGCCTTTGGATAAATTCTATTTTTACAGAAAAGCCCCTGAAAATATCAAAAATTAAATAAAATTTCCTATTTTCCATAAAATATAAAAAACAGCCCTAGAAATTATTTTAATTAATATCTAGTTCTGAAATATTTCTAATAATATAATTAAATTGCTGAATTGTGTATAAAATGCTTTATAAGTGTATTTAATCCATAGAAATTAATTTACACATAGAAATAAATATTAAAAATAGTGTAAAAGATGTAAAATGCATATTTTATGTTGATGATCTATTTTAAACTTATTTTCAAAGGAGAAAACTTTCTGGAAAATATTAATAGGTGAATGTGGCCTAGAGGGGGGTGAATAGGCCTTTAAAATTTCCTGCACACTTAATAGAGTTGTTAACAACTTGTTTGACCGGACTAGTCCGGTTGTGTGGGCGGACTAGTCCGGTGTGCTGAAATAAGTGAATTGATTAACTATTGTTTGGGAAACTAGATTCTTTTAGCAGCGAAAATGAGAACAACAGATACTTTGGTTTACGTAGGGGTGGGCGCGGTTAACTGCATAACCGTTAACCGAAATTAACCGAACCGAATTAACCGAAATTCTCGGTTAATTCGGTTTTCGGTTATCGGTTCGGTTATGATTTTTTCGCTATTCGGTTTTCGGTTAATAATTTGGTTTTTAATCTGATTAACCGAATTAACCGAATTTTATGTGGTTTGTTCATGTCTATTTTTGTTTCTCTTGGTTTATAATTTATCAAACATGGATGTATGCTTGTATATTAACTTATATATTGGTCTTTTTATGTTTGAGTTGATTTTATATTGTTTTATTATTCAAAATTTCAAATTTTCTTTATTTATTTTTATGTTTAAATTGTGTTTTAATCTATATGCGGTTAATTCGGTTAACTGATTAACCGAACCGAATTAACCGCAACCGAATTGTGCGGTTAATGTTTTTTTTTGGTCATATTCGGTTATCGATTTCTATTAACCGAATTGACCATTAACCGAATTAACCGAACCGAATTAATCGAATTAACCGAATGCCCACCCCTAGGTTTACGATTATTGTATGAATGCACGTGGAAACTTATAAGCAACTTAAATTGATGTTTAGTAATCAAGTGATCTAGTGAACAAAATGTAAAAGAAATAAGGCACAAGAGACACGATTTTTTACTGAGGTTCGATCTCACCATGAGATCTACGTCCTCGTTGAGGAAGCTCACACAGAGTCGGGTCTCCAACCCTTTTCCTCTTCAAGTCACCACACAGGCTGACTTGATTCCACTAGCACGGGTAATCACCGAGTTTGTGGGGCAACCTCACACGTTGAGGGCTCCCACGAGAATTACAATGAAAGAAGCGATCAAATACACTTGAATGTATTACAATGCAGAGTATGAGTATAGAAAGATCAAACCCCAAGAGCTCGCAATGAAGGAACGACGATCTCCCAATCCTGAATCCAAGTGTTCAATTGATTTTACTCTTTTTGCATTTTAGATGTGTGGAGAGATGTGTTTTGGGCTCTTGGGACAAGGTGGCGGCGCTAGGGTTTTTATTGTCAGCAGTATTCGACGTGTATATTTATAGGAAAGTCGTGGATCCTCTTTTTATAGGGTTTCCAAAATGTTACCGTTGTAAAACCCTAATACCAGACTAGTCCGGTGCAAGTCCGGACTTGTCCGGTCATAGTGCAACTCAATGTCTAGAAAGTTTGGCGGACTAGTCAAGTTGGAAAACGGACTTGTGCGGCCCTATGTGAAGATGGACTCCGGAAAGTCTGGCGGACTAGTCCGGTTGGAAAACGGACTAGTCCGGCCCTATGTGAAAACAGACTCCAGAAAGTCTGGCGGACTAGTCCGGTTGGAAAATGGACTAGTCTGGTGCACTGTGAGATGTTAGGTTAATTTTAAAACCCTTACCCCTACGCAAGGTCGTGAGCTCTTGGAGTGTGTCTTTCATACACTCCCTATACATTTAAAATCTAATTTGTTCTTCCAAGTTCCATCAAAGTATTTCTCTTTGGACACCACTCCATTTTTCACCTTTTTGTGTGCACCGAGCTGTTTCACTTTGTTTGTCCTGCAATCATCTCAATAGTTTCATTAGGATCTCATATGTTCGTCATCAATTAGCCAAAACCAACAAGGGATATCCTAGAAGCACTTACAATCTCCCCCCTTTTGGTGATTGATGACAACCATTTGAGATATCACAATTGAGAATAAAATTTTGATTTTTATAAGGTGTGCACATATGAGAATAATGGTTAATTCACAAAAAGCTTCTCACATATGCACACACCTTATGGTGGGGTGCCTAACAGGTGTGTGATCAACAAAGTGTGATGAAATAAAGATAAACAATAATGAACATAGAAGTAAGCATTAGAGCAACAATAAGCATCACACATAGGAAAAGAAATGTTGCATTACAAAGTTTTAAAAATAGGTACATGTCCTCGATCACAAAAGCTTAATAACTAATACTAGAGATAGTTTGAGTCTCAATCTAGTATCAATCTCTCCCCCTTTGGCATCAAGACACCAAAAAGGGAAAAATCGAGGGGAATCACTCATCGTTGCTCCCTTCTTCAGTTTCAGTCCGATCTTCATCTTCACCATCATCGTCATTCACCGGAGCAGGATCTTCCTCTGAGTCCTCGAAGGTGGGCGGTGATCCAACCGGCTCAATCTCCAGCTTCTCACAGATAGACTTGATATTGGCATTCACATACTGTTGATGTTTCCCCTGCCTGACTTCGATCTTGCGGCAGCAGGCAAAGATGGAGGAGAGCATTTTGAGGACGCCACCGGAGGGTTCATGGACAGGAGAAGAACCAGGAGGAGCAGCTGCAGACCTTGTGGCATTCACATCCTGAGATTGTTTAGACCTCCTCTCAGCTTCGGGGGAGGAAGGAGCAGTTGGTGCTGAGGGAAGGGTGTACTCGGTGGTCTTTTGTGGCTTCAACCCCGTATGAGAAACATCCTTGACAAACTCAAGTCTGGTCACTTTCTCAATCATGTACCTGATGTACGGGGCATACCCGCAAGACCTATTGGAAGTGATTGAGATGTTCACAATGTCGTTGTAGATGTACTCAAAAACACTGAACGGTCTCCTTCCACTAATGACCTTCATTAGGGTCCTCAAGGTTCCTTGGATAGTCCCCGCATCTCCATCTTTCGGGACTATTGTCTTCCTCAAGATTCTGTTGAGGACCACAAAGAAGGGCTTCAGATATTTGCTGTTGGGAGGAACATGGGGCATCCTTGTATCATAGAGGAACTTAAGCTCATCCTTCTTCAAGGGTTTCAGATTGTGGATGACAAGATCATGATCCAGAGTTTGTTCAAGGTGAAGAATCCTTGCAAATTCATCATAAGTGACACTATATTTGGAACCATAAGTCATCCAGGTAAGATTGTCTCTATCACCACGAGCAAAGTAGAGGGTAGAGTAAAATTGGGTGATGATCTCATTGTTCCAATCATTCTCAAAGGAAAGCAGTTCATTCAGACCGTGCCTCTCCAAAGCCTCAACCATCTCACGAAAAGCAGGAAACCTCTTCGACTGCAGGTATCCAACATTCACCCATTGACTCTTCACAACAGGATTCATCATCTTCATGTACACGTGCTCGTAGTAGTCGGCATGGAAGTTGCTCCAGAATCTTGGGTCAGAGCATTGCCTAGGTTGATTATACACATCAATCTTCCTGAAGTTATCGGCTATCTCACCCCCTTTTCCAGTGAAACCCTCACTAGAAGGATGCCTGTTGCGATGATTGGGGTTTTTCATCTTCAAGGGCCCAATGGGACCACTAGCAAGTACCTTCCCTTTATTGAGATCCCTTTTTGGCCCTGATGAGCTCTCAGCAGCAGCTTTTCTTTGAGCCTTTTTGACAATAACCTTCCTCTTCTTAGGCAGATTGTCGTCGGAGGGTGGAGAGTGGACATTGACATCATGTCTTTTCTTCATAACTCTCTCTTTGGCTCTCCTCACTCTTTCGCGTTGAGCTTCTTCATCAATGTGGAAAGAGCTGTCATCTGAGCCTGAAGACATCATGCCTGATAGGTAGTTCATGGATTAGATAAGAATGAACCAAGGATTGAAGACAATGTAGGGATTCAGATGTTAGAGACCGGACTTGTCCGATTTCAGAGTGTGGACTTGTTCGGCGTACCGGACTTGTCCGTATCTAAGCGCCGGACTAGTCCGGCCTGACATAAGAACCCTAACGATTTCCTTTGAATTCAAAACTTCTATCTAAAGATACAAAAGGGCAGAAAAGTGGTAGGAATACATCTATGAAGCCAATGTACAACCTTGGAATCAAAGGAAACGAACTAGAACAAGAAAAGTTGAGAATTTGGTTTTAGGGTGAAATTTACCGAGATTTGAATATTCGCGTTGAAGGAGCAAGAATCTGTCCGGATGAGTCCAGAGGGGAGAGTCCACTCGTCGAGGAGAGGATTTCCCACGGACAAAGCTTCGATTTTGAGGGCTCAACCCGAAAATTGCTTTGGGGGCTAGGGTTTAGGAGAGGAGAGGGAGACCACGTCCTTATGCTTTGGGGGCTAGGGTTTAAGAGAGGCTTGGGCCGGCCAACTGCTCATATACGCGATGGACCGGACTAGTCTGGTCACGGAGGCGGACTAGTCCGGTGCCCCTGGAAAACCTAGGAATTTTGTCTGTCCGGACTAGTCCGGTGGTAAACCTGACAAGTTCGGTTTCAACAGACTTGATACATATAGAAATGATTAATAGTGATTCAAGGACAATAGTTTTGCAAATAATCTTGGTAATTACAACCAGTAGATAAGTAACAATGAAAAGTGGTCATAAACTGCAAGATTTCTTCATTAAAATAGTTTTCTTAGATGAAAAAGAGATGAGGAGCAGTTTTAATAATAAAATGTAACATTTGAAGTTTCAACCAGATATGCAACGTTTCAAGCCACATTTCGAGAGTCAAGAATGTTAAGATCATTCCTATGTTCACAAAACCTTTTCTCATCTAGTGGTTTGGTAAAAATATCCGCAAGTTGTTTTTTAGTCCTAACATGTGAAATAGCAATGCCACCTTTTAACGAATGATCTTTAAGAAAGTGATGACGGATATCTATGTGCTTAGTTCTTGAGTGCTCTACAGGGTTGTGTGCAATTTTTATATCACTTTCATTATCACATATAAGCGGGATATGACTAAGATTGTAGCCGTAGTCCCTAAGAGTCTGTCGAATCCAAAGTAGTTGTGCGCAACAACTACCAGCTGCAACATACTCTGCTTCAGTTGTGGAAAGAGCAATTGAGTTTTGCTTTTTAGATGACCAAGAAACTAGGGACCTACCAAGAAATTGACAAGTCCCTGACATGCTCTTTCTATCGACTTTGCATCCTACATAGTCGGCGTCGGAATAGCCTATCAAGTTAAACTTGGATCCTTTGGGATATCAAAGCCCCAAGTTGGGTGTGTGCACAAGATACCTTAGGATTCTTTTTACAGCAATTAAGTGACACTCTTTAGGTGCAGCTTGAAACCTTGCACACAAGCAAACACTAAGCATAATATATGGCCTAGATGCACATAAATAAAGTGAGGAGCCGATCATGGACCGATATACCTTTTGGTCCACATTTGGACCGTCTTCATTGAGGTCGAGATGTCCGTTGATGGCCATGGGTGTCTTGATGGGCTTGGCTTTGTCCATATTGAATTTCTTGAGAATGTCCTATGTATATTTGGTTTGGATTATAAATGTACCTTCTCTCAATTGCTTCACTTGGAATCCCAAAAAGAACTTCAATTCGTCCATCATTGACATCTCGAACCTATCTGTCATAATTTTGTTAAACTCTTCACAGAAGGACTTGTTAGTGGATCCAAAGATAATGTCATCAACATAAATTTGACATATGAATAGATGATCATCAAGATGTTTAGTGAAGAGTGTATAGTCAGCTTTACCAATTTTGAATCCATTTTGAGTCAGAAAATCTCTAAGGCACTCATACCAAGCTCGAGGAGCTTGTTTGAGGCCATAGAGAGCCTTACACAGTTTGTACACATGATTGGGATACTTTTGATCTTCGAATCCTGGTGGCTGCTCCACATAAACTTCCTCCTTTATTGGACCATTTAGGAAGGCGCTTTTGACGTCCATTTGATACAGCTTAAAATTATGGTGAGTAGCATATGCCAATAAAATACGAATGGACTCAAGTCTAGCTACAGGAGCGAAAGTTTCATCGAAGTCCAAACCTTCGACCTGAGAATAGCCTTTGGCCACCAATCTCGATTTATTTCTTGTTACTACTCCATGCTCATCTTGCTTTTTCCGAAAGACCCATTTGGTTCCAACGATGTTCGCCCTTGGTCTCTCCACCAGCTCCCACACTTCATTTCTTTTGAAGTTGTTCAACTCCTCTTGCATTGTCATCACCCAGTCTGGATCCCTTAAGGCTTCTTCTACCCTGTATGGTTCCAGAAAAGACACAAAAGAATAGTATTCACAGAAATTTGCAACTCGAGATCTAGTAGTTACTCCCTTAGCAATATCTCCAATGATATTATTGACGGGATGGTCTCTTTGCACGCTCTGATGTACTCTTGGGTGTGGAAGTTGTGTAGTTGCTTGTTCTTCATTACCTTCATGTTCATCGTCTCCCCCTAGATCATTGCTTCCATGATTGTCTTGATATTCTTGATCTTCCTCGTCTTGATCTTGTGCAAGAGCCCCCCCTTGATCATTGCCTCCGTGTTGAAGTTCATCTAGTGCATTTGAGTCTAACGTTCGCTCTTGTGGTAAGATATCACCAAGTGCCATTTTCTTCGGCGCTTCATATGGAGCTTCCTCTTTATCTAGCATACACTTATCAACTTGCTCCACTTGTGAGCCGTTAGATTCATCGAACACTACGTCACGCACTACTTCAACAAGGTCGGACACCTTGTTAAAGACACGATAGGCGTAGGCATTTGATGCATAACCGAGCAAGAACCCTTCATCGGACTTCGAGGCGAACTTCGAGGCCCTCGGTTTCTTGTTCAAAATAAAATATTTACAACCAAAGACTTTGAAATAATAAACATTAGGCTTTTTACCAGTAAGAAGCTCATATGGAGTTTTCTTCAGTAGTCGGTGAAGGTACAGCCAATTTGTGGCATGGCAAGCGGTGTTCACCGCTTCTGCCCAAAATTGATCTGATGTATTGTATTCATCCAACATAGTTCTTGCCATTTCGATCAATGTTCTGTTCTTTCTTTTAGCCACTCCGTTTTGTTAAGGGGAGTAGGGTGCCGAGAACTCATGCTTTATCCCTTCTTCATCGAGATACCCTTCAACTTGGGTGTTCTTGAATTCTGTCTCGTTGTCACTTCTGATATTCTTTATGGTTGATGAGAATTCATTCTGAGCTCTTTTCAAGAACTTCTTAAGGATTCTCCAAGTTTCTGATTTATCATACAAGAAAAATACACAGGTAAATCTTGAAAAATCATCAACAATTACTAAACCGTATTTGTTACCGCCGATGCTGATGTACGCAATTGGACCAAGGAGATCCATGTGGAGAAGTTACTGCGGTCTTGTGGTAGTCATCACATTCTTGGCGGGGTGTGGTGCTCCGACTTGTTTTCCTGCTTGACAAGCGTTGCACGGCCTGTCTTTTTCAAAAACCACATCCTTAAGACCACGGATGTGACCACCTTTTAGAAGTTTCTGCAGATTTCTCATCCCAACATGGGCTAGCCGTCTATGCCACAGCCATCCCATGTTGGTCTTAGCAACCAAGCAAGTGCTGAGTTCGGCTTTATCTTTGTTGAAGTCAACAAGGTAAAGCTTTCCCTTCAACATTTCCTTGAATGCAATCAAGCCATCGCTTCTTCTAAAAATGGTCACACCCTCATTAGTGAATAAGAAGTTGTAACCTTTTTCGCATAGTTGAGATATTGACAAAAGATTATAATCTAGAGAGTCTACATGTAAAACATTAGATAAGGTGTGTTGAGAGGATATTTCAATGTTACCGCTACCAAGGACCTTTCCTTGGCTGTTATCTCCAAGTATATGCCTTCACCTGGATCCTTGTTGTACTCGTACTCCACAAACATACATCTCTCTCCGGTCATGTGATTTGTGCATCCGCTATCTAGCACCCATTTAGATCCACCGGAGGAGTAAGCCTGCAAAACAGAATTGTTCCTTGGTTTTAGGTACCCAAGCTTGCTTGGGTCCTCTCAAGTTAGTCACAAGAGTCTTGGGCACCCACACACAAGTTTTGAAGTTCTTGTGGCGTGGCCCTGTATATTTAGCAATGACTTTTCCATATTTGTTTTTCATAAGAACATAGGAAGCATCAAATGTACGAAACAGTATTTGTAAATCAGATTCATGGGATTTCTCCTTAACAAAAGTGATTCTATTCGCATGATTGGGAGTAGACATGTGTTTGTTCCTGTCAAAACCAAGACCATCTTTGACATTAGGAGGTCTAGTGACCATATATGCACTGCGTGCATATTTGATCTTCTCCTTATCAAAGATGCCGCTTGTGGAAGGATGCATATTATGAGAAGTTGAAGTATTAGAAATAACATTCTTCTTACTAGAGCAAGTGCGAGTTCCGATTGTTGTCGAACTCATATCTTTGGAGGAAGAGCTCTTGTAGGAAGAGGAGTCACTTTGCTTGAGCGACTCAACTTGCACCTCAAGGATCTTGTTAACTTTTGACAAGTTAGCAAGTTCTTCCTTGATTGCAATATGCGAGTCCTCTAGCTTTGAGTAAGTTTCCTTACTCAAGGCTAGCTCAAACTCAAGTGACTCGTTCTTCTCTCTTTCAAGCTCAAGAAGCTTTTCAACTTCTTGATATCTCTTCCTTTCACAGATGAGCATATCTTCTTGTCGGTTAACAAGTTCCTCCTTTTCAAAGATTTCGTTCGACAACATTTCCATTTTATTTAAAGCAATTTTACTTAGTCCTCTAAACATTTCTTCATTATCACTAGAGCTATCAAAGTCATCAATAGAGGAATTTAGCGTAGGAGGGGTAAGTCGAACCTTTTTCTTGCCTTCCTTAGCCATAAGGCAAGTTTGGTTGTTCATATCCCGTCCTCCCATATTTGGGAAGAGTGTGGCTCTCATAGTGGGTTTCTTGACTGCGATAGTGGCCATCTCTTCTTCTTCATCGGAGGAGGACTCGTCGTTTGAGTCCCACTCCTTGCCAATGTGAGCTTGATGGTCTTGTCTTCTTTTTCTGAAAATTTTCTTTTCTTGAGGTCTTGTTTCCTTCTTATTTTTGTTTTCTTCATAAGGGAAGTCCACCATGAAGTGACCATACTCTCCGCAGTTGTAGCAAGTGCGTCGAGCCTTGGATTTCCCTTTATCCTTGCTTTTGCCTTCATTTGAATTGTTGTCGTGTCTTCTTTTTATCATGCGCTTGAACTTCTTGATAAAGAGTACCATTTCTTCATCATCAAGATCAGTGCTCTCATCGCTTGTATCTCCGTTGTCTTGGTCTTCACGAGTTTCTTTGAGTTTGGGTTTGCACGTTGCTTTGAGAGCAACTTCTTTCCTTTTGGAAGAGGTGAGTTCGGCTAAGTCTTTGACGTATTGAGCCTCTTTCTCCATCATTTCATGATTTATGATCTTACCCAATAACTCATCGGGAGTCATTTTGTCAAATCCGGGGCTTTCTCTAATCATTGAGCAAAGTGTGACATTTCTTGGCATGAAGGCTCTAATCATTCTTTTGACCACATCGTGATTCGTCCATTTCTTACTTCCATAGGCACGAATTTGTTGATGAGTGCCTTCATCCGGTTGTACATGTCTTGAGGTGATTCGCCTTCTTCAATAGCAAATCTCGCCAACTCTCCTTCAAGCATCTCAATTTTAGCTTCACGAACCGACCTATTTCCTTCGTGAGCTGTCTTAAGTGTATCCCAGATTTCTTTTGCACTTTCTAAACCATCGATTTTGGTGAATTTCTCTCTGCTTAGTGATGATGTGATCACCGCGATGGCTTGTGCGTTTCTGTGAATCTCTTGTTCTTGTTCTGGAGTGAGTTCCTCATCTGTGCCCGGGATATCAATGCATGTGTAAATAATGTGCCACAGACTAGGATTCAGAGATATTAGATGCATTTTCATGTTGTACTTCCACATGGCGTAGTCACTTCCGTCAAACTGTGGAGGCTTTCCCATAGGAATAGAGAGATAGTGATTGTTTGAATTGAGACGGTTGTAGTTGTAGGATATCGGGAGTAGTCGTGATGACCACTCCCGGTCGTCTTCTCTTCTTCTTTTCCTTTTTGTGCCAGCAACTTCTTTCTCAGGAGTGCCTTTAGTTGTCACACTTCTTCATCATCATGTGAGCTTTCTTTCAGCACAACGAAGGCTTTAGCTTCTTGTTCCTCCTCATTGATGTTCGTCTTAGGGATATCGTTGTTCTTCTCAGCGGCCATTGATCTCTCTGAGATGTGAGTCTCGTTGACGGAGAACCACGCTCTGATACCAATTGAATGTGGCCTAGAGGGGGGTGAATAGGCCTTTAAAATTTCCTGCACACTTAATAGAGTTGTCAAAAACTTGTTTGACCGAACTAGTCCAGTTGTGTGGGCGGACTAGTCCGGTGTGCTGAAATAAGTGAATTGATTAAGTGTTTTTTGGGAAACTAGATTCTTTTAGCAGCGGAAATGAGAACAACAAATACTTTGGTTTACGATTATTGTATGAATGCACGTGGAAACTTATAAGCAACTTAAATTGATGTTTAGTAATCAAGTGATCTAGTAAACAAAATGTAATAGAAATAAGGCACAAGAGACACGAATTTTTACCGAGGTTCGATCTCACCACGAGATCTACGTTCTTGTTGAGGAAGCTCACACAAAGCCAGGTCTCCAACCCTTTTCCTCTTCAAGTCACCACACAGGCCGACTTGATTCCACTAGCACGGGTAATCACCGAGTTTGTGGGGCAACCTCACACGTTGAGGGCTCCCACGAGAATTACAACGAAAGAAGCAATCAAATACACTTGAAAGTATTACAATGTAGAGTATGAGTGTAGAAAGATCAAACCCCAAGAGCTCGCAACGAAGGAACGACGATCTCCCAATCTCGAATCCAAGTGTTCAATTGATTTTACTCTTTTTGCACTTTAGATGTGTGGGGAGATGTGTTTGGGGCTCTTGGGACAAGGTGGCGGCGCTAGGGTTTTTATTGTCAGCAGTATTCGACGTGTATATTTATAGGAAAGTCGTGGATCCTCTTTTTATAGGGTTTCCAAAAAGTTACCATTGTAAAACCCTAATACCGGACTAGTCCGGTGCAAGTCCGGACTTGTCCGGTCACAGTGCAACTCAATGTCTAGAAAGTTTGGCGGACTAGTCCAGTTGGAAAACGGACTTGTGCGGCCCTATGTGAAGATGGACTCCGGAAAGTCTGGCGGACTAGTCCGGTTGGAAAACGGACTAGTCCGGCCCTATGTGAAAACAGACTCCAGAAAGTCTGGCGGACTAGTCCGGTTGGAAAACGGACTAGTCCGGCCCTATGTGAAAACAGACTCCAGAAAGTCTGGCGGACTAGTCCGGTTGGAAAACGGACTAGTCCGATGCACTGTGAGATGTTAGGTTAATTTTAAAACTCTTACCTTTGCGCAAGGTCGTGAGCTCTTGGAGTGTGTGTTTCATACACTCTCTATACATTTAAAATCTAATTTGTTCTTCCAAGTTCCATCAAAGTATTCCTCTTTGGACACCACTCCATTTTTCACCTTTTTGTGTGCACCGAGCTGTTTCACTTTGTTTGTCCTGCAATCATCTCAATAGTTTCATTAGGATCTCATATATTCGTCATCAATTAGCCAAAACCCACAAGGGATATCCTAGATGCACTTACAATAGGTTTCAAATAAATGTAAAAATTGTATAAAAATATGTCTTAATCAAATTATCTTATTAAAACTCTAAATTTTCAAATAATTCATAATTTATTCGTATGATTTAAATTAACAATAAAATCATTAATGTGTAGGATTTATGTTTATTGTATTGTGTGTGTTTTGTATTTGTTCTTATTGTATGTTATCATTATATGTGCATCATCGTATCTAGAGTCGGGGCCAGAACAGACCTTCAATCTTCAAGAGCACCAGTTTCCCGTCAACCACCAAGGTCACCATAGAGGCAAGTTTCTCGACCATCTTGCACCTTTTTTGTTAAGTTTTAGTTAGATGCATGCTAAATTAAAATATGAATCCTATGTTATGTTTCTCTAAATTTTCCACAATATTCCTTGTCGACATGGTTTGGTTGGTTTACTATTAATTAGTTTCATGCTTACCCATGCTTAATTTAATATGAACAACTTATCCACATGTTGTATTTTATTTACTATGATTCATGATATGTTGGCAAATATGAAATTAGTGGATAGGAATCTGATAGGGGGTGTTGATTGGTATGGTGCATGCGTGCACAAGACATTGGTTTGGGGTTTGACACCCATCGGATTCTAAGGACCGGTTTATAGAGGAAGTTGCTAAGCCATACAGTATCGCCACAGGGTTGTATATGGGACAACCTGGTTTAGTAATTTGGTCTCTCCCGGTGTAGCGTTGATAATCGAACGAGCGGGGAATTGGTTCAGAGTACTGCCATGGGATTCGCATGGCTCAAGAGGGGGCTTCTCCTGGCGGAGGAAAAATAGACTCCAGGTGCCGGGGCGGTAAAACCTCAGAGTACCAATTGCAAGTCGAGAGAACTTTCAGAAAGACCTCGTAGTAATCTCCTAGCCGCACACCTATGGAAGTGTGTGTAGTGGTTGGCCGCCGCTGGCAACAGGGAGGTTTATTATAGTCCACCTGGCAACAGGGGATGAAATCACGAACTGTGGGTAAAGGATACACACTCTGCATAGTTTTGTCAAACTGTCTAGACGGCCGTGCTCACGGACACGAGTGGCTTGGAACCAAGTTCATAAGTAGCACATGGTTAAATGGTTGATGGTTTGGATTTGGACATTATCTGGTTACCTTTGGGATTTATGGTTGGGATTCACCTAGATATAGGTGCTTAACGACATTATGAGTAGGTTGTAACTGCTATAGTGTTTCGCCATTGTTTGTCATCCTTGTTATGAGCCACATGTCATAACTTCCCCACTTACGAGTATCATTGGTACTCAAACTTGTTAGTTGCATATTTTTCCCCCAGTCTATGAAGACGAAGAGGTGGAGAACCAGAACTTCTTTGGAGACCCCGATGAGATGTTCTAGGCTGACGTATCCCTCGAGCAACGCCTGTGCTTGGAGCCCTTTTATTTGATTTTCGTTGCTTATGTACTTTTCTTGTAGACCTGGAAGGTTATTTATGTAATAAGATGATATACTCGAACATGACATTATTTATGGTATTTCACTTTCGCCTACACATGTATGAGTTGAACTAATCCTGACATACATGTGGAAAATATTTGGTCGCCTTTTTAATACCAGGTGTGACATGGCCTAAGGATCAATTATGAAAAAAGTGAAATTCTCATGATAGGTGGTGATAATCACTTAGTTGAACAATATGCGGATATTTTCAACTGTCAAATTGAATGTTCCCTTTAAAATACCTTGGTGTCTCTGTATCAGCGAACAAATTGTGCTGTCAAGAATGGAGTGCTATGGAGAGTAAGATTAATAAAAAGATTGAGCTCTGGAAGGGTAAAACCCTAACCATGGCAGGCATAATGGTTCTAATAAATGCTAGGCTTTCCAGCATATCAATTTATCACATGTCGATGTTCCTTCTTCCAAAAACAGTGTTGGAAAAATTGGACATCCATAGAAGAAAATTTTTGTGGCAGGGTGGTCAAGCTAAAACGAAGTACAATCTAATAAAATGGGAAATTGCTTGTATAAATAAAAAGAGAGGGGGATTGGGAATTAAAGACATTACCAAGATGAATATCAGTTTACTAGTGAAATGGTGGTGGAGGTAAGAAACTGAGAAAGGTCTATGGCAAAAGATGATACAAGCAAAATATATTAAGGACTCTCCTATTTGACATTGCAGACATAGAATGTCCGACTCTCCATTATGGACTGATTTATTAAAAACTAAATATTTATATATTAGCGGTACAAGATTCATACTTGGAAATGGTAAGAAAATTAGATTTTGGCTAGACGCCTTAGCTCAATGATGTGCCTCTGGTTAGAAAGTACTTGTTACTTTTTTATTTCTGTTCTGACAAAAATATTTTGGTTGCCCAGTGTGCAGCCCAAGGTTGGTGTGTTCATTTTGCTCCTTCCTTGCCTGTCATATTACATGATCTTTGGTATGAACTGGCGGCTAGATTGAATGTTCAAGTCTTAACAGAAAATAATGATAAACCGATTTGGGTGTGGTCTAAATCTGGAACTTTTAGTGTAAGATCTGTTTATGAAGGGTTGACTAATAAAGATGGGGGTAGAAATTTTCAGAAATTTTGGAAGGCCAAACTACCTCCAAAAATTAAAGTTTTTTTGTGGTTGGTAGAAAATAACGCTATTCTAGTGAGAGAAAACATGATTAAGAGGAATTGGCAAGGAGACCTATCCTATTGTTTCTGTCAAGAGTTAGAAACTGTTGATCACCTTTTGTTCCAATATGATGTATTAAAAGTGGTGTTGGGGGACTATTGCATATTGTTTTGGTAGCACACATAGACCCTTGAATACAAAACAATTCCAGGTTTGGATTTGAAAGGCTTTACCTGGTGGTAAGGATGTTTACATGTTTGGTTTGGCTGCGGTTTGTTGGGCCACTTGGGAAATTAGAAATGATGTGGTATTTGAAAAGAAAATGATCAAACATCCTTGTGATATTTTTACTATGCATGATCACTAATGAAGTTTTGGGCAGATCTACAAGCTGAAGAGATGCAACAAATTGTGAAGAGAAGGAGTTCAAGATATGCTAAAAGCATCAATTGAAGTGATGAAGAACCAAAAAGGTATTTCTTGTTTCTTGCTGCAGGGGGGCAAGATCCTAAAGATGCGGATAGTTGGGGTTGATTGATCTTCCACAAGACAAGAGCCTGGAGAATCGAGAAGTGATGAGGGAAAAAAAGAAGTGGCTTGCAGGGGGAGAGAAGAGGAAAAAAATACCTGATCATAAGAGAGATCGTGGTATTTTACCTTAAATAGTACTTTATGCTGTCTATTTTCTTTAGTTGGTATGATATGCCTGACAAACTTTGCTATCGTATTCAGTTATGTCACGCCCGGTCATCGTAAAGATGAACAGACGCTAACCACATGTACGCCAGGATCATTTGAATCGTACATGCATCGACGAAAGTGGAATATCATACATTGCCATGTTCGAATACATAAAATATTCTTACAGTACGACCTGAAGGTCTACAAATACACACCACAACTGTTTACATCAACAACAAAGTTAACATAGTCCAAACTACAGCAGAAGGCTAAGAGGTGAGAGTAGCTTCAACTCCACAGGCAGCCGTTGCGCGTGAGGTCGCCAGCCTAGACCAAGTCCTCCGGATTGACGAAGAAGTCCTCCGGTGCCGCTTCTTCTTCTTCATATTCTAAAGGAGAATTAAACGCTTGAGTACAAAGAGTACTCAGCAAGTGCGGGAAGAGATGACATGATTGGCTAAAGCAAGGAAAGGCCAAATATGGCTTAGCACTATGCTTAGAACCTAACCTTAGCTTTCAATTACCAATATCATAATTCAAGAAGTAATCAACACATAAGTAATGATATGAATGTACTTGAATCATAATTAACCACCATTTTCCAACCCTAGACTAATTATGAACTGGCCCCAAGCCGCTCTTGTCCGTGAGCACGGCTGTCATGACAGTTTTACCAAATCTCTGCAGAGAGTGTACCCTTTACCCACAAGCAGTGATTTCATCCCCTGTCGCCAGGTGGACTAAGTGAACCTCCCTGATTGCCCGTGGTAGCTAACCACATTGCACACTTCCTTTGGTGTGAGGCCAGGAGATCACTACATGGTCTTTACAAAGGTACTCCCGACTAGTGCTAGCCCTCTAAGGTTTCCACCACTGGGGATTCTCGGAGTAACCCTCCGCCCCAGAGCCCCCTCTTGAGCCTTGCGGATCTCAGAGCAGATCACTCGCATCATTCCCCGCACCATCCAACTACTAGCATTTCATCGGGAGAAACCTAATTAATTGACCAAGCTGCCCCATCTCAGTCTTGTGGTGGTACTATAAAGCTTAGTGGCTTCCTCCATAAACCGGTCCTTAGAATCCAGTGGTGACAAACCCCAATCCCGGGTCTCGTGCAAACTGCACCATACCAAACTATCCAACCACCAGATTCCTATCCACTACAGTTGTGTAATCACCACAAGTTTCAAGTAACCATAACGTTTAACATAGCACAATTGTATGAAATCCCAATCCCAATGTCTAAGCATGGCTAAGCATAAATAAGACCTATCTACTTCCCAACCCATTTCAGGTAACAAGGAATTATGTAGAACAGGGCATGTAAACATGAAATAGGACATCAATTTAATTAGCATGCATCTATCTAAATCCCTAGAACTGGAACAAAATGGTCAAGGTCACTTGCCTTCGTTGAAGACTTGAGTGTTGGCGAAGTCTTGGTCTTGGAGGTTAAGATTAGAGTCGTAGAACGACTCTAGATATATTGCCCAAGCATGGCAAGGAATAAATAAAGCTAAATAAGTAAAGGGCACGCAAAACAATGCATCACAACACACACACATAAGCATGAAATCCTATACTAATGCGTCCCTACGAGGTATTTATTATTTAACATGGCCAAAGTATGCATTTTATATTTATCCTACATTTTTGGGATTTAATTATAGCCTAAAACCATTTTTATTGGATTTTCTATGGCCAAAATGTATTTTTAAACATTTATAATAAATATTCCATGGACAAAATATATTTTATATGAACTCTACAATTTATTCACAACATAAAATAATTTATACCAATTTTTCCTAACATTTCTACACTTAATTACCATTTTTATCTATTTTCTACACCTCAAATACACCTAAAAACCATATTCAGCAATTAAATAAAAGTCCAGGGACTAATTAAATAGTTTTCTAAACTGCACAGGGGCTAAATACATGATTCTACAAATTTACAGGGTTTAGATTGCTTATTTAAATGGTTAAATCCAATTTTTAGGGTTCCAGGGCTAGTCTGCAATTTCCAGGGGCTAGACTTGAATTCCAGAGAAGCGCAAGGGGTAGCAAGCAAGTTTCCAAGGGCCACGGTGCAAAAGCGCAGGCGGGAAAACTAAATTGAATATGGGCCGTCGAATCTGCGTTGGATGGCTCGGATTTTAAATAACCGAAGGGGTACGCTGATCTAATCTCGGTCGTTGGCCCAAAACCAACGCCAGAGATGCGGCCACGTCGCTCTTGGCGACGCCGGCCACACGCGCGCGGCGGCGCTGGAGTCCGCGGTGGCGGACCTCGCCGGAGTTGGCCCAAACGGCGAATCTTACGTCAATTCTACGCGCCATGAACATGAACCGAGAGAGGAGGAGTAGGGGAACTCACCTAGGGGTTTTCGGGGTGCGAAATCGGGTGGAAGGCGGTCGGCGACGAGAGGGGGCGGCGGTTGGCGTCGGTGAACGTCGACTCCGGCAAAACCTCGTCGATCTCCTCGCGCAAACTTGCCCGGCGTGCTCCTGGTGAGGCGGTGAAGGTGTTAGGGCAGTTGAGAGGGGAAGGCGATCACCGGCTAACCGGGAACGGCGGCGACTAACCTCGGCAACGGCGATGGCTAGGGTTGCGCGCGGGGAGGAAGAAACATAGGGGGAGGGGGAAATTTTATAGGGGCAGTGCGTGCGGTGGTTGTCGGCGCGTGCGATGGAAGTTTCCCGAGTTGATTTCGACGTGGGATGAGGCGGTTTGAGGGGGTGGTGCGGTGTGGGCGCGGCGTGGCGCGGGAAAGAGGGGGGGTGGCAGTTACTGGGGGTTGGGGATGACAGGTGGGTCCGGGGTGGCAGCGGGAGAGAGGAGGGAAAGGGGGAGGCGCCGACAGGCGGGGCCCATGGCGCAGAGAGAGAAGAGGTGGGGAGGGGTTCGGCTGGGCCGCAGGAGAGGGAAGGGAATTGGGCCAGGGGGAGGGAAATCGGCCCAGGGAGGGTTTTAACTCTTTTTCTTTTTCTTTTTTCTTCCTTTTCTTTTGATTTGAATTCAAATTCATATTTCAACGTTTGCTACTCGTTTGAACTTCAAAAATTCACACAAAAATGCAGGCTACAATGTTCAAGGGTTTGAGCAATTTTTGTACAAGAAATTATGGGTGTTACAACTCTACCCCCCTTAAAAAAAATCTCGCCCTCGAGATTCGGACGTCCTAAGAGAAGAGATGAGGTAAATCCGCCTTGAGATCTTCTTCTCTTTCCCATGTTGCTTCTGCCTCCGAATGATGCTTCCATTGTATTTTACACATGCGAATGACTTTGTTTCTTGTGACCTTTTCTAGTGTCTCAAGTATCTTGACAGACTGCTCCACATAAGACAAATCTTCCTGTACATCCACGGCTTCCATAGGCAATTGCTCTTCAGGCGCTCTTAAGCACTTCTTAAGCTGTGATACATGAAACACATTATGCACATCTGACAAGTGTGGTAGAAGCTCAAGCTGATATGCCACTTCACCTCGTCTTTCGAGTATCTTGAACGGACCAATGTAGCGGGGTGACAACTTGCCTCTTACTTTAAATCTTCTCAATCCTCTCATAGGTGACACCTTCAAGTACACATAATCACCAACCTCAAATGTTAGATCACGTCTTCGAGTATCCGCATAACTCTTCTGTCTTGTTTGGGCTGCCTTTAGATTCTTCCGAATTTCTTGTACTTGTCTTTCAGCCTCTTGTAACACGTCAGGCCCAAAGACTTGACTTTCCCCAATTTGATTCCAAAACAACGGTGTCCTACACTTTCGCCCATACAATGTTTCAAAAGGAGACATCTTGAAACTGGCTTGATAACTGTTGTTGTAAGAGAATTCGGCATATGGCAGATTCTTGTCCCAACTTTTGCTATTCTTTAGAGCACACGCTCTCAACATGTCTTCTAATATCTGGTTGGTGCGTTCAGTCTGACCATCAGTTTGAGGATGATACGCCGAACTAAAATTTAGACGGGTATCCATTGATTCATGCAACTTCTGCCAGAATCTTGAGGTGAATTGAGTGTCTCTGTCTGAAATGATCTTCTTAGGAACTCCATGTAAGCATACAATCCTGGAGATGTACAGTTCCGCTAGCTTGGGACCATTGTAGGTCTCTTTCACAGGAATAAAGTGAGCCACTTTAGTTAGACGGTCCACAATAACCCATATAGAATCATATCCAGACTGTGTTCTTGGTAGTCCCACGATGAAATCCATACTAATTTCTTCCCATTTCCATTCTGGCACTTTGATTGGTTGCAATAACCCTGCTGGTCTCTGATGTTTCGCCTTAATCAATTGACATGTATCACATATGGCCACATATTCTGCTACATCCCGTTTCATTCCATGCCACCAATATCGATCTTTAAGGTCTTGATACATCTTTGTGCTTCCGGGATGAATGGAGTATGATGAGTTATGAGCTTCCCTTAATATCAACTCTTTAATCTCCTTGATATCTGGAACACAAATCCTCTTTCCAAGCCATAAGGTTCCTTGTTCATCCTCTCTAAAGTTCGGAGCTTTCCCTTTCTTCATCAACTGCTTGATCTCCTTAACCTTCTCATCATTCTTTTGTCCTTCTCGTATATCTCGTTCAAGGGTTGAGTCCACTTCCATAGCAATTGTTTCAGTGCTAGACACTAGAAATAGGTTTAACCTTGCAAACTCTTCACATAACTGGGGTTGAAGAGCTTGTACTGACAAGTTATTGCATTGTCCCTTCCTGCTTAGAGCGTCAGCGACCACATTAGCCTTTCCTGGATGGTAGTTGATTCCCACATCAAAGTCGTTTATTAATTCCAACCAACGACGTTGCCTGAGATTAAGATCCGGTTGTGTGAATATGTACTTCAAGCTCTTGTGATCTGTGTATATCTCAGTCCTTTTTCCCATTAAGTAGTGTCTCCAGATCTTCAATGCATGAACAACAGCTGCCAATTCTAAATCATGTGTTGGATAGTTCCTCTCATGTTTCCGAAGCTGTCTTGAAGCATAGGCTACCACATGTCCTCCTTGCATTAAGACACATCCTAAACCATGACCAGATGCATCACAATAAACCACAAACTCCTTCTGCATATCAGGCATTACCAATACTGGTGCGCTGGTTAACTTCTTCTTCAACTCGGCGAAGCTTACTTCACATTCGGGGGTCCACTTGAAAGCAACTCCTTTCTCAAGCAACTTGGTTAGTGGTCGAGAGATCTTTGAAAATCCCTCGATGAATCGACGATAGTAACCAGCCATACCTAAGAATCTTCGTATATCATGCACACTCTCGGGTGTTTCCCACTTAAGAACATCTGCCACTTTGCCTGGATCCACTGCTATACCTCCTTCCGATATGACATGCCCCAAAAATGATACCTCTTTTAACCAGAACTCACACTTACTAAGCTTGGCATACAGTTGATGTTGACGAAGCTTCTGTAGGGCCATCCTGAGGTGCTCCTCATTCTCTTCTTCGGTCTTGGAGTAGATAAGTATGTCATCGATGAATACCACTACAAACTTGTCCAAGTACTCCATGAATACCTTGTTCATTAGATACATAAAATATGCCGGGGCGTTGGTCAATCCAAACGACATAACTATATACTCATATAATCCATATCGAGAGACAAATGCCGTCTTGGGAATGTATGAGGGTCTAATCTTCAGTTGGTGATAACCGAAACGAAGATCAATCTTGAAAAACACACATGCTCCTCTCAACTGATCAAACAAATCTTCAATCCTTGGTAGTGGATATTTATTCTTGATTGTTACCTCATTTAAGGCACGGTAATCCACACACAACCTTTGAGTTCCATCCTTCTTAGGTACAAATATAACTGGTGCTCCCCAAGGCGATGATCTAGGACGAATATATCCTTTTGCCAATAACTCCTCAATATGATCCTTTAGTTTAGCTAATTGTTTAGCATCCATTCTATACGGCCTCTTATATATTGGGGCCGTCCCAGGTACTAACCCAATGATAAATTCAATCTCTCGATCAGGGGGCATACCTGGTAAGTCATCTGGGAATATATCCGAAAATTCCTTCACAACCCTGATATCTTCGGTACTCTCAAGATGGTTGAGTTGTACTACTGCCTCTTGTGTCTGATCTGGCTTAAACTCCACTGTAGTGCCATCCGGGTGTGTTAAGCAAACTGTTCTAGTTGCACAATGAATTACTCCTTGATTCTTCGTCAACCAGTCCATTCCCATAATGATATCTAATCCTTGTGAGTCCAACACTATTAGGTTGGCCCAAAAGACTACCCCCTTTATGTTTATACTCACTTTTCGGCATAGATGCCTTGTCACCATCTCTCCTCCAGGAGAGTTTATCAATAATGGCCCATTCAAGAATGTAACTACCATGTCATGCTTCTTTATGAAATCCTTGGATATAAATGAATGTGTAGCACCCGAATCAAACAATATGGTGGCGGGGTGGGAGTTAACAGAAAACATACCGATCACCACATCAGGCGCTTCCTGTGCTTGCTCCAGAGTCACATGGTTGACACGACCAGATGGGTTTCGTTGCTTCTTTGGACAACTGCTGGCGTAGTGTCCCCATTCTCCGCACTTGTAACATTGTACTCCCGCAGCATTATTCGGGCCCTTGTTGCCTCCTGATTGGTTTCTTGGGGGTTGGCCATTTGGACGGTTAGCTGGAGCTGAAGGGCAGGGTGGTTGCATCTGCTGACGTGGGGGTTGCATTGGCTGGCGTGGTGGCTGTTGCTGCTGGCGCATTTGCTGGTTGTAGGGAGTGGGTGGCCTGTAGTTGGTGTTTGGAAACCTCTGTCCCGAGTAGTTCATAGGACGAGTCATCCGGTTTGCAGGCGGAGGGTTAAGACGGGGGCGTACATTGCTGCTAGAGGCATGTGCTATAGTCAACTTCCTTTTTCTTTCCTCATCATCTAGTTCCTTTTTAGTCCTCTCCACTTCAAAAGCTTTGTCAACCAGCTTCTGAAAGTTGCTGTAGTCGCTGGAAGACATGGCGAATTTTAACTCCTTGTCCAATCCATTCTTGAAGCGGAATTGTTTCTTGGAATCAGTATCCACGTCTGTCGGTGCATAGCGGGATAACTGGGTGAATGCGTTCAGGTAGGCTCTCACAGTCATACGGCCCTGCTTTAACATCAGGAACTCTTCACGTCTTGCTTGTATTTCTCCCTCAGGCACAAAGTGATTTCGGAAATTGGTCCTGAATTCTTCCCAGGTAATGTTTTCTGAGTCCTGGTGAGCTTCAGTAAAGGCAGTCCACCAGTCGGCTGCCGGTCCTTGGAGTTGATGGGAGGCTAGTAGTACTTTCTCTCTTCCTTCACAGTGGATGAGCCTCAGCTTACTTTCAACTGTACAGAGCCAATCATCGGCATCCATGGGTTCGGTGACGGTGGCAAAAGTGGGTGGATGAGTGTTCAGGAAGTCCCTTATGAAGGACCTAGGTGGAAAAGGTGGTGGTGGCGGAAGGTTGTAATTTGGTGGTGGTGGGGGTGGGGCTTGCTGCAGGTTGGTGACAATCTGTGTAAGGTTGTTAAGCAGCTGGGTTTGGATGGCCATCATCTGCTGCATTTGTTGCGCTGTCGGGGCTCCTCGAGCACCCCTTCCATTCCATCCTGGCACACCTCCAAGTCCTTCATCTTGGGGCACAACACCCCTTCCACGACCTCTACCTCTATCTCTTCCAGACATCTGTGTAGGGAATAATTGAAATTTTAGGACAATAGATGAGATATAGAAGGGTACGCTATGGTAAACGGTCCCAACTACATGCATCAAGGGAAACATATATATATATATATATATATATATATATATATATATATATATATATATATATAAAGCAAGAAAATTCATTAACCAACTAGTGCGGATGTGGACAAGATGCTAATGCATTCCACAACTCGCACGACACACTAACAAGCCTATATACAAATGACATGGATGTGGACAGGATGCCGAAGCATTCCACAACTCATGTCGCACACACACACAACATAAAGCAAACTACTAGCATAACAACATAAATAACACAACTCAAGACTAAAGAGGGCGCAGCTACACGCTCCTACATACTAAGGATAGGTGTCCTGAGTCGTCCAACGGGAAAGCAAGTCCACTCCTACTCATCGGAGTCTTCCTCAACCTCCATCTCCGGGTCTTCTTCTTCTGAGTCCTCTCTTGATTCCTGGGGGGAGTTCATGCGACAATCTGGAGAGTTCGAGTCCCAAGGCTCAACGTCTGAAGCGTACTGAGGAGAGTTAGGATCAGGTGCAGTGATCCTCGCGTAGCGTCGGTGAAGTCGCTCGTAGCGGTCAACCAGGTCCCTGCTGTCCTGAAGCTCCTGCTGACAACGCTGGAGTCGCGAAGACAACTCCACAACGTCGTCCACCAGCCTCTCGCACTGAGGGTGAGTCAAGGGCCCCTCGACGTCACGTCCAGTGAAGGCGGCCGTGCCACTAGGGCACTAAGGGGTGTACGCGTGCTCCGTGCACCCAAGGCGGAACCTGTGGGCGTGACTCCAGTAGGTAGTCGCCTCCCACGTGGCGTCCTCCTCAGCCGCACGCTGGGAGCTCCTCCAGGCCGGAGAGAAGTGTGAGTGCAGCAGCTCCGAGTCGTAGTAGACGGCCAGCTGAGAAGTCCACTCCAGTCCACCAGTATAGGGTGCAAGGACCCTAGTGGTGTGGTAGACTAGGCGAACACGGTAGTCACGGTACCCCGCAGCACGAAGAAGAGAGCGAAGACGGACACGCATCCTCGAAGCAGCGCTCCCAGTGGAGAACAGCGTCGTCTCCCTCCTGGGGGTGTGAGGTGCGGAGAGACTGGCTAGGGCGTGGTGAGGAACACGACTCCCAGTCGACTTACGAGCCGTCTGCTTGGTTCGCGCCATCTACAAACATTTGAAAAGAAGAGAGTGAGATCAATAATCAATAAATTAAATTAGAATAAAGCAAATAGCACAGCAAGATAAGAAGCACAAGGTTTGAGATAGAGAGCACAAAATTTTGGAATTACTATTTCATAAGAAAATAGTATAGTCCTTAATTTTTGGCCATTTCTAACTAGGCTTGCGTCCTACGGGCAACACGGCTCTGATACCACTTTGTCACGCCCGGTCATCGTAAAGATGAACAGACGCTAACCACATGTACGCCAGGATCATTTGAATCGTACATGCGTCGACGAAAGTGAAATATCATACATTGCCATGTTCGAATACATAAAATATTCTTACAGTACGACCCGAAGGTCTACAAATACACACCACAACTGTTTACATCAACAACAAAGTTAACATAGTCCAAACTATAGCAGAAGGCTAATAGGTGAGAGTAGC
Source organism: Tuctoria greenei (assembly GCA_036927565.1). Taxonomy (NCBI): domain Eukaryota; kingdom Viridiplantae; phylum Streptophyta; class Magnoliopsida; order Poales; family Poaceae; genus Tuctoria; species Tuctoria greenei. The sequence continues at coordinate 45,356,593 of JAYESD010000008.1, read as the reverse complement.
TTCAACTCCACAGGCAGCCGTTGCGCGTGAGGTCGCCAGCCTAGACCAAGTCTTCCGGATTGACGAAGAAGTCCCCCAGTGCCGCTTCTTCTTCTTCATATTCTAAAGGAGAATTAAACGCTTGAGTACATAGAGTACTCAGCAAGTGCGGGAAGAGATGACATGATTGGCTAAAGCAAGGAAAGGTCAAATATGGCTTAGCACTATGCTTAGAACCTAACCTTAGCTTTCAATTACCAATATCATAATTCAAGAAGTAATCAACACATAAGTAATGATATGAATGTACTTGAATCATAATTAACCACCATTTTCCAACCCTAGACTAATTATGAACTGGCCCCAAGCCGCTCTTGTCCGTGAGCACGGCTGTCATGACATTTTTACCAAATCTCTGCAGAGAGTATACCCTTTACCCACAAGCAGTGATTTCATCCCCTGTTGTCAGGTGGACTAAGTGAACCTCCCTGATTGCTCGTGGTAGCTAACCACATTGCACACTTCCTTTGGTGTGAGGCCAGGAGATCACTACATGGTCTTTACAAAGGTACTCCCGACTAGTGCTAGCCCTCTAAGGTTTCCACCACTGGGAATTCTCGGAGTAACCCTCCGCCCCAGAGCCCCCTCTTGAGCCTTGCGGATCTCAGAGCAGTTCACTCGCATCATTCCCCGCACCATCCAACTACTAGCATTTCATCGGGAGAACCCTAATTAATTGACCAAACTGCCCCATCTCAGTCTCCGGGTGGTACTATAAAGCTTAATGGCTTCCTCCATAAACCGGTCCTTAGAATCCGGTGGTGACAAACCCCAATCCCGGGTCTCGTGCAAACTGCACCATACCAAACTATCCAACCACCAGATTCCTATCCACTACAGTTGTGTAATCACCACAAGTTTCAAGTAACCATAAAGTTTAACATAGCACAATTGTATGAAATCCCAATCCCAATGTCTAAGCATGGCTAAGCATAAATAAGACCTATCTACTTCCCAACCCATTTCAGGTAACAAGGAATTATGTGGAACAGGGCATGTAAACATGAAATAGGACATCAATTTAATTAGCATGCATCTATCTAAATCCCTAGAACTGGAACAAAATGGTCAAGGTCACTTGCTTTCGTTGAAGACTTGAGTGTTGGCGAAGTCTTGGTCTTGGAGGTTAAGATTAGGGTCGTAGAACGACTCTAGATATATTGCCCAAGCATGGCAAAAAATAAATAAAGCTAAATAAGTAAAGAGCACGCAAAACAATGCATCACAACACACACACATAAGCATGAAATCCTATACTAATGCGTCCCTACGAGGTATTTATTATTTAACATGGCCAAAGTATGCATTTTATATTTATCCTACATTTTTGGGATTTAATTATAGCCTAAAACCATTTTTATTGGATTTTCTATGGTCAAAATGTATTTTTAAACATTTATAATAAATATTCCATGGACAAAATATATTTTATATGAACTCTACAATTTATTCACAGCATAAAATAATTTATACCAATTTTTCCTAACATTTCTACACTTAATTACCATTTTTATCTATTTTCTACACCTCAAATACACCTAAAAACCATATTCAGCAATTAAATAAAAGTCCAAGGACTAATTAAATAGTTTTCTAAACTGCACAGGGGCTAAATACATGATTCTACAAATTTACAGGGGTTAGATTGCTTATTTAAATGGTTAAATCCAATTTTTAGGGTTCCAGGGGCTAGTCTGCAATTTCCAGGGGCTAGACTTGAATTCCAGAGAAGCGCAAGGGGTAGCAAGCAAGTTTCCAGGGGCCACGGTGCAAAAGCGCAGGCGGGAAAACTAAATTGAATATGGGTCGTCGGATCTGCGCTGGATGGCTCGGATTTTAAATAACTGAAGGGGTACGCTGATCTAATCTCGGCCGTTGGCCCAACGCCAGAGATGCGACCACGTCGCTCTTGGCGACGCCGGCCAGACGCGCGCGGCGGCGCTGGAGTCCGCGGCGGCGGACCTCGCCGGAGTTGGCCCAAACGGCGAATCTTACGTCAATTCTACGCGCCATGAACATGAACCGAGAGAGGAGGAGTAGGGAAACTCACCTAGGGGGTTTTCGGGGTGCGAAATCGGGTGGAAGGCGGCCGGCGACGAGAGGGGGCGGCGGTTGGCGTCGGTGAACGTCGACTCCGGCGAAACCTCGTCGATCTCCTCGCGCAGACTTGCCCGGCGTGCTCCTGGTGAGGCGGTGAAGGTGTTAGGGCAGTTGAGAGGGGAAGGCGATCACCGTCTAACCGGGACCGGCGGCGACTATCCTCGGCAACGGCGATGGCTAGGGTTGCGCGCGGGGAGGAAGAAACATAGGGGGAGGGGGAAATTTTATAGGGGCAGTGCATGCGGTGGTTGTCGGCGCGTGCGATGGAAGTTTCCCGAGTTGATTTCGACGTGGGATGAGGCGGTTTGAGGGGGTGGTGCGGTGTGGGCGCGGCGCGGGAAAGAGGGGGGGGTGGCGGTTACTGGGGGTTGGGGATGACAGGTGGATCCGGGGTGGCAGCGGGAGAGAGGAGGGAAAGGGGGAGGCGCCGACAGGCGGGGCCCATGGCGCAGAGAGAGAAGAGGTGGGGAGGGGTTCGGCTGGGCCGCAGGAGAGGGAAGGGAATTGGGCCAGGGGGAGGGAAATCGGCCCAGGGAGTGTTTTAACTCTTTTTCTTTTTCCTTCCTTTTCTTTTGATTTGAATTCAAATTCATATTTCAACGTTTGCTACTCGTTTGAACTTCAAAAATTCACACAAAAATGCAGGCTACAATGTTCAAGGGTTTGAGCAATTTTTGTACAAGAAATTATGGGTGTTACAAGTTATCTGTTGTGTTTTATTTTCCCGGTCTCAGAAATGGCCGTGGAAATTTGGTAGGTTATTTTGAGGGGAGTAAAACTTGTTATGGAGAAGGTAGGAACTCTTTGCTATAGAATAGGATAGAGTTTTCTACCCATCATGTATGAATATTAAACCTGGATCTCTGTTTTTGCTTTGTGAGAATGGAAGTGAAATATGATTCCGGGTCAAAAAAAAAGAAAATAGGAAAAAGATCATCGATTTGCTTTGCTTGATGCACCATAATGATGGATCATAGAATAATTTCAATGTTCGTTGCAGTAACAGTTTTGTCAAATTACAACTGCAAGCAGCTGAATCCAACAGCCATAACACCAGTACCCAGAATCTAGAAGCAAAAGGAATTATTTCTACCGACAATTCCTTTTCAAGCAAAATAAAAGTTAAATTGAATTATTGACTTAATCCGAAATTAAAAGAAAAAGGGTTTACGATGAAAAAACACCCACTAATCACGCAACAAGAAGGAGAATACTAGAAACAGACAAACAACGAGTTCATCAGCAAGACGTAACTGCTGCTAGTTTCCTGAGGAATCGATCAGAAGATGGATGACACCAACGCGGAGGTCAAGGCAGCCGCGACGCCGCCGCGGATCCCCGTCTGAAGCATGAAGCCGCTGCTGGTGCTCGCCGGGGTGTTAGTAGTCGACGGAGTGACTGCGGTGGAGGCAGCGGATTAGTAGTTACTAGTATATTCTTGTAATCGGAATCTGCGATGATGGCTGCATAGAGTAGAGGACTCGGAGCGTAAACTCACTCTTGGAGGCGTTGGCGAAGAGGGCGTAGTCCGGCGAGCTCGGGGTCAGGTGCAGCAGGTCTAGCAGCAAGGGGCGACAGCGCCATCAAATATCAGGAATCAGGACAGCATGAACAGCTAAATTGATATGAGTAAAGTTTTCTTTTTGTCAATTATGATCAGCACTGTATCAATGTAGCAATTTGCAGTTCAGACATTTGGCAGGTTATCTAGTTGCCTGTAACAATCTTTCTATTTATGGTAGAATCAATTTACCGAAAAACTATTCCAGATCAGGATGTAGTGGCAACTGGCAAGTAAGGGAGAGGTCGGTCGGTTCGGTTGGTTACTCACTGATGCAGAGCGTGACGTTGGCGTTGGCGAGCTTGCAAGCGGTGGGGAGCGCGAGGAGGCGGTCGAAGCGGAGGCCGAGCGACTGCACCTCGTTCCGGCCGCTGTGCACCTGCTGGATGATGTAGCACAGGCACTCGGGCCGCGACTTCTGCGTCGTCCCGGCGTCGGAGCAGCACGTCGACGACGGCGACCCCGCGTGCCCCGTCGCGTAGTCCATGCAGTCCGTCAGCTGGCTGAAGTCGCCCCTGCACTTGGCCTGCAGCGGGTTCGGGGCAGGAGGAGCCTGCGCCATCGCCGACGACACGGCGCACCACCACGTCAACGCTGCCGCCGCCGACAGCCACCACCTCGCCATGCTGGCGCTTTTCTCTGCTCCCGCACCGGCCTCGATCTGACTACCCAAACAAAGCTCTGTAGCGTGATAAAGGGTCCTCTGGCACCGAAAGTAATAGAGAAGAGAAGTGAAGGTGGCGTCGGCGGGCGGCGTGTATAGGCAGGCGCGCGGCTCGGCGCGGCGCGGCGCGGCGCATTGAAGCGAGGGCGGTGAGAATTAGATGTTGCATTTAAGGTGGTTGGCAGCAGCAAGAGCCAGCGTGAGGAGTAACTTCCGTCTCATTCCGTAGTTTCGAGCAGCGCGTTCGTTGCTCATGCCTCATGTCATGCGAATCGTGTTGTTCTCTAGCAGCAGATGCTTCTATTCCGCAACGCAACTTGTTGCTCAGGAGTCAGGCCTCGCCGTGGATGGCGGCGACCGGCCGGCCATTCCGTTCAACGTCGTCCACTCGGACGCAGACGTGAAGCGCCCCCTTCCCTTGATGAATGCGCGGGTAGCTGGGGGCAGTTCGCCGGCGGCGACGTGACGCTCTGGCTCTCGCGAGAAACGGGCACGCGCGTTCCCGTGCGCGAGTGAGCGTGGCGTCACGGCGGCCGGCCGTTGGAAGCCACGGCCGCACCGTGCGGAGAATTGGCCCGGCTGGGTGACACGTGGTCGCCGTTAACCGGAGCACCAAGCCCGAGAATGTGGCGTCAACGGATCACGGATGTCGTTCTCCTTCCTCCTCGCGACCCCATTTGAGCTGTACCAATACCATTTGAGACTGTGCTCCATTGATGTGGTATTCTGCATCTGTTTCGGCGTTGCCAGTATTTGTTTCTTCTACTAGCATCATACAGGCACAAGACTCGTACCACCTCAAATCCTGGCAACGTAGCTCATACGTTGCTTGTAACACCCACATTTAAAAAAAACTGATTTTTAATACGTGTGTTTGTGCATGTTTGTTCGAGTTCAAATGAGTGGGAATTCGTTAAGGATTTAAATTTGAATCAAATGAAAAAAAGAAAAGAAAATGAAAAAGAAAAGAAATAAACTTACCTGGGCCGAAAGCCATTCTGCGGCCCATCTCCACTCTTCCCTCAGTTTGGTCCAGCTCAGCCACCGCCCTCCTCCCCTCTCTCTCTGCCTCTCTGCGCGCGGGCCCCGTCCGTCAGGGGCTTCTTCCCCCAACCGCCACCGTGCCCACGATACCGCCTCCTCCTCCACGACAGTGCGCGCGCGCGTGCAACCGCCACGCTCCTCTGTCCCGGAACCGCCGCCCCCGCACCACCCCTTCCCCCTTCTAATACCCCGACCGAGCCCTATTGCCCGCACCCACACGAAATCCTAGCCCCAACCACCGCCATTGCCGCACCATGCCGAGCTCGGTGCCCCGCGTTGAGAAGCCACCCCGGCCAATTCCGACGGGTTGCCGGCCATCCCAACATCGCACCGCCTCCGTGGCACTCCTCGTTGACGATTTTCGCCGCTTGTACTGCCTCCTCACCGTTGCCGAAGGCCGACCACCGCTCCTCCTCGACGATCCACCTTTTCTGGCGGCCTCCAACTCCGATTGACCACGTGGTGAGCTTCCCCGTCCTCTCTTCTTCGTTTTTTGAGATTCCCCGTAGAGTTTGGGCCACCGGAGCGCCGAATCCGGCCAACTCCGGCGAGTTTTGGCCGCCGGCCATGGAGGCGTCGCCGCCTCTGGTGGCTCACCGCACCGGGGCGACGTGGCCTGTTCGTGGCCATCCATCTGGACCCAACGGCCCAGATTAAAAAACCCCAAAGGGGTATGGCTCTGGTCCACGGTAGACTATGGACCGAGCGCCTTTCCCCGGGTCCACAAACCCATGGACCCGGTCCATCAATTTTTGTGAAGAAAAATAAATCGGAAAAGAAATGATAAAGACATAATTGCAGATGGGCCCCTGCTATTTTATAGTTTAGACCTTGGAGAGTAATTTAATTATGCAGTAAAATGGAAAAATGCATATAAGCCTCTGCACTTTAAATAAATTCAGATTTAATTGCACATTTCAAGTCTAGCTCCTGTAAACTTGTTTAATATTATTTCTAGCCCCTGTCCAGTTAGGGAAATTTACAGTCTAGCCCCTGGACATTTTAAAAACTATTTACAGTAATTATAATAATATTCAAATTTACTGAAAATTACAATAAAAATATATTAAAATCCATAAAATTCAGAATAAATATTTAGACAACATAAAAATATATTTTATTGCTGTATAAATTTAAATAATTCATTTTAGCCACTAAAAATTATGTAGAAATTATATTTAATTGAGGATTAATTGTATAAAATAATTTTAAGCCTAGAAATAAATATCACACAACATTAAAAATTATTTCATGCATTATTCTAATCTGAAATAATATAATAATCATAAATAATTATATTTGCATGTAGGAAAATCCCCAAAAATGTGTATTAAGCATAAAAATAATTGTAAAAGTGTTATAAAATGGTAAATCACATTTCTAACACATAAAATTTACCTTTAATAAATATCATTAAGTAAACTAATGCACATACACATTAAATCTCTCGTAGGCACGTGATTGCTTAGACTTTTGTGATTGTGTGCATGTGTATGTTTAGCATTGTATGTAATACTTATTGCATGTTATTCTCTTCGAGTAGACCCGGTTCCCGAGCTGGAGACCAACTTCCAAGAACTCGAGTACGACAACCACTTCGAAAGAGGCAAGTGTCCTTGACCATCTTCCACCTTTTAAGGGTTTAGTTAGTTGCATGTTAATTAATATGAATCCTATGTTATGCCCTGTTGTATTACCTTTTACCTTGTCGCTTGGGTTATGGAAGGGTGGTTGTGGGATTTACTTTACGCTTAGCCATGCATACTAGTTGGGTGGGAAAACATTGACCATACTTATTATTTATGGCTTATTATTACAATTATGAATAGGATGTTGGAAATGGATTGTAGTAAATAGGAATCTGGCGGGTTGGTTTGAATGGTATGGTGCAGTACGCATGAGACCCGGGATTTGGGGATTGAACCTTACCGGATTCTAAGGACCGGTTTATGGAGTAGCCACTAAGCTATACAGTATCGCCACAAGACTGAGTATGGGGCAGCTTGGTTGATTAATTAGGCCTCTCCCGGTCTAGTGCTGGTAGTTGGATAGTGCGGGGAATTGGTTCAACGTATCTGCCTTGTGATCCGCATGGCTCAAGAGGGGGCTTCTCCTGGCGGAGGTAAAATGGACTCTAGGAGCCGGAGCGGTGAAACCTGAGAGGGATGGTTACTAGTCGGGAGGACCTTTGTAAAGACCTCGTAGTGATCTCTCGGCCGCACACCTATGGAAGTGTGAAATATGGTTGTCGGTACCCTAGAAACCGTACATCCCTTGAGGCTATAAAGATCTCAAAGGAAAATCATCTACTTGGTTTGAAGACCCTCGAAGGCCCACATGTCAGACATAACCAGACCCGCTTCTCCAACATGGTTAATCCCTGGGTCGCCACGTGTACTACCAAACCGGAGCTACCGCCCACAAGGGGAAGCTCCGGGCCGTGTACCGAAACGGCACCTCCGGACTTAACCCCAGACCGAGAGAAGCTTCGGACCTGACACGTGTCGGGTAGCCCTAGAGCTACCTGTTTCCCACAGCAAGCTCCGGAGGTGCCACGTGTCCAATCGTCGGATCTTCAGCTTCTAACCTCCGGAAGACCCCGCAACGGCTCCGGATCTTCAAAGGAGATCCAAGGACTTCAAGACCCAATTAAGTGTCATTAACGCCATATTAATGACACTTAACGGACGATCTTAACACCAGTAACGGTGCTGTCAAAGCCCGTTACAGGGTCATTAAGAGCAATTAAACGTGTATCAATACTAGTAACCGCCGGGGCCACATGTCGGGCCAGGCTAACTTGTAACAGCCTGCCCTTGTATTATAAAAGGACAGGCCGACGACACGTTTAGACATACGCGCCTCATACGCTCATCACAGGCTCATACTGCTAATACAACACCAACACACCCGTGGAGTAGGGTATTACGCTCAGGCGGCCCGAACCACGTAAATTCTTCTGTCTCCTGTGCCAATTCTTATTCACTTTCTCGAATCTCCGCGCGCCCACATCGAACATCAAACTCCCCTATCACTTTAGTAGTGTAGGGAGATCTGCCAGTTCCAAACCATCGACAGTTGGCGCGTCAGGTAGGGGCGCCTGAGATTTTGAGAATGGTGAACTCTGCTGCTGGATCATCCAACGGCCAACCTGCCGCTTAGGCTGTTGGGGGCAATCCCTCTAACAGGCAGCCACCAGCAGGAGCCTCAGCATCAGCAGGAGTCACACTCTCACCACCACCGTCTCCTCCAGCAAATCGTGCTGGGCAGCGTGATGGTGCGCCGGCGTCAATCACTGCATCAAATCATGATAATCCGGAACACGCGCTTCATGCAGCGCGTGCTCTTCTCCAACACCCACCACCTCCGGATGCATCTCGGGATGCACTGGAGCAGTGGAGGGCCGATGTGGAGCATTTGGTTGCAGCAGCAGCCGAACGCCTCAGCAACCAGGGTCCTCCTCCTTCAGGAAGAGCCCCGTCGTAGTGGCGGACTTTGTCTGGAAGACTTGGTCCATATTTCTCCAATAGCAGGAGACGTGCTGCATCGCAACAAGTGACGTCATTGCCCTCCGGGGCTCGACGCACTCACACGGTATCCAGGATTTCGACTCATGACCTCTGGGCGGAGCTTGATCGCTGATACCGCCAGCAGGATGGTCGAGTCCATATTGAGCGTGCCCGTGAAAGATGGGAAGCTCAGGACCTTTCTACCCTTGAAGGAGTAGGAGGAGGCTGTTCAGCCCTGGCCATGCACTTGCGCATGGTTAGATGGCCACAGAAGTTCCGGCCTCACCTGCCAAAACAATTCGACGGGACTGTCAATTCCGCCGAATTTCTTCAGATATACTCCACTGCAATCTTGGCAGCTGGAGGAAACGAGGCCGTGATGGCCAATTATTTTCCAGTGGCCTTAACTGGGACCGCCAGGTCCTGGTTTATGAGCCTTCCACCCAACTCTATAAACAGTTGGGAGGAGCTATGCCACCAGTTCACTGCCAACTTCGGGAGTTCATACACCCGACCAGACACTGAACTAGACCTTTTTGCGGTTGTGCAAAAAGGGGGAGAATCCTTGCGGTCATTCATCCAAAGGTTCTCTCAGGTACGAAACACTATCCCTTCTATCTCTAGCGCCTCTGTCATTGTGGCATTCAGACAAGGCGTACGGGACAAGAAGATGTTGGAGAAACTGGCGATCAAGGAGATCACCAGTGTCACGGAACTCTTCAGCTTGGCTGACAAATGTGCCCGAGCTGCGGAGGGCCGTGAGATGCACTCCAAACCAACCTCGGAGGGTCACAAGAAACCCTCCAAAGAAGAAGCCGCTACCTCCGGGAGTGGCAAGAAGAAAAAAAAGACCAACGGCAAGAAGAAGCCGTCGGCCGGCACATCCAACGTTGCAGCTGCTGCAGCTCCGGGTGGCCGGGGGCCACGCCCCGAGAAGCGACCTCGACCGTCTTCTGAAGACGGTGGCAAACCCAAAGTGTGGTGTCCCATTCACAAGACGGGCAGCCACAGTTTGGAAGACTGCCGGGAGGTCCAAAACCTTGTCGAGCGCTACAACAAGCGCCGGGAAGAATCTCCTTTCCGACAGAGGGAAGGAAAGCAAAAAGTTGACGAAGCTCCGGCTGAAGAGGAGTTAGGGTTCCAGGATCCCAAAAAGGTCCTGAAGGCCATTTACACCTCCGTCGACGATGATTCCGACGTCTCTGACAACGAACGTCGGAAGACCATGAACACCATTTTTGGTGGATCATGGGATATCACCTCCCGTCACGTCATCAATACTATGCGTCGGGATATGGCCGCTGTAGCTCCTACAGTCAGGTCGGAACCTCATCGAAAGTGGATGGACACAGCCATCACTTTTGATGCTTCGGATTGTCCCCGGAGCATGGTTGGAGCAGGACAGTTACCCCTGATGGTATCTCCTACTATCAACAACATCCAGCTCCACCACGTCATGGTAGACGGAGGTTCGGGGCTTAACCTCATCAGCTTCGAAGCTTTCACTAAGCTTCAGCTCCGACCTTCAGATCTCCACCCTCTCGACCTTTCTCCGGAGTAGGTCCGGGGGGCCATCACCCCACTCGGAGCTATTACTCTCCCTGTTACCTTCGGGACACGGGAGAAGTACAGCACCGAGAAGTTGGTCTTCGACGT